>JAWDJD010000004.1:26997500-28197500 GCA_035047305.1 Bradypodion pumilum | reverse complement strand
GGTGCGAGACCCGGGTACTGCGTGACGGATTGAGCGCCCGTCCTCTGTCCCGGCTCCTGCCAACCCTAGCCTAGCAAAAAGCAAGACGTCGCAAGTAGATCAATAAGGGGCCACTTCGGTGGGGGGAAAGATCTTAGGAGGGGGGTCTTGAAAGAAGCCTCCGTCCGGGCGTCCCCTGAGCGGAGCTTCTCCTGTAAAAATCCTTCCAACCCAGAAATAATTTCTGGCACGAAATAATAATAATAATAATAATAATAATAATAATAATAATAATAATAATAATAATAATAATAATAATAATAATAATAATAATTATTATTATTATTATTATTATTATTATTATTATTATTATTATTATTATTATTATTATTATTATTATTATTATTATTATTATTAACTACCAAGGAAGCAAGGGAAGCTGAGCGCAACCTGCGCGCAACGCCGCGGCCCCTGCCAAGGGCGCACAGAATAGCGCACGGCTCCTTCCTTCCTTCCTTCTGGACTGGTCGCCTTCCTATTGTCTGTGCTTTGGAGAGGGGCGAACCCTCCTTCCCTCTGCCCCATAGACTGGCTCTTCGCCCTCCCGGGTTCCTAGGACAAAGCTTGCCTTGCCTTTCGTCTCCTGATCCTCTCCTGGCCCGTGTTGGATGGGACTTGCTTGTTGTCGTTGTCTTGGTCTGTTGTCCCCTCCCTGGCACATTTCCCTGTCTGATAAAAAGAAAACCCCTGGGGCGCCTTTAAGCCCCATAGCCCAATGAGGCTGAAGGGAACTCCCCGGCTGCAAGGAGATTGTCTGGTTTAATATAGGCCGGCAAGTCTGGCCAGGTTATCCTGCTATGGTAATAAAATAGAGTAGACTAGGGCTGCTCAAACTATGGGCCGTGGACCAGATCCAGCCCCTGATGCCAATTCATCCGGCCCACGAAGCCCTCGTTGCTCACGGAAGCGGAAGTAAAACGCGCCCATACGGGCGCGTTTTACTTCTGCTTCCGTGAGCAACGAGGGCTTCGTGGGCCGGATGAATTGACATCGGGGGCCGGATCTGGCCCACAGGCCATAGTGACCAGCCCTCTAAACCACGTGACCGGCCCACTGCCTGAAAAACTTGGGCACCCCTGGAGTAGAGTTACCAGAAACTCAAATGCCACATGTCAGGCAGCAGTTGACTAACCTGACAACCCTGAGGACTAGCGGCCTTGACGAAGTCCACAGGGATGGGTGATGGTCCCCAAGTGGATTAAAGCCCACTTGAATCCATCTTGATGGAGGGCAGCAGCTTCATCACTACTGGGGCCGATGAGGACTTTGCATGCCAAAATGGCTCAGGACCAGAAAGTGACTTGTGGAACGTGATCAGTGCTTTGGGTGTCATGCTTCAATACGGAAGGCAGATGAAAGGCCGCTCCCTTATATTCTCAGGACAGTCTTCATGGCTGATTGCCATGATGGTCACCAATATTCAGAAATGGATACGGCACAAGAAGAAGATGAATACCGGCCGGGGGTATCAAGGAATTGCACTGTCTGTTTGCACTTGGGGGGCTGCTGGCGGACAACAACATGTGGTGTGAATGTGGAGAGATACCGAATTTGCTGACCTGCAAATTACATGCACCGATGAGGACTTACGTTTGGTCAACGATAAAGCCAAGAAAGTGGCTTGATTTTGGCAGTCCAGGGTTTGACCGGGAAATGAAAGAATACGTGTTTGTTTGTTTGTTGGATACATGCAATTATTTCCTCGGGGGGGGGGGGGGTAGGGCTTCTTAAGGGTGGGAGCATATCAGAAAGTAAACAAAAAAAAAAGGCAAAAATGTTGTAGTACCCTAAAGACTAGCTATTGTATTTTAATGCTGGCTTTTGTGGATCAAGTCCACTTTGTCAGACTTAAGAGTGAGACTTCATGGCATTAATTTATATACATCAGGTGCAGAGGTACACACTGGTTGGTTAGTATAACAGATAAGTTTACAAATCAGTGTGGCTTCTTACAACTGGTAATAACAAGATCCCTGGTTAGTATTCACATTTGTTGTGAACGATTTGCTCAAATAATGGGATTGTTATTGTTATTATTAAGTGGTATTTTTTCCAGTTCCAGAAGCACCAGAAAGTCAGAAAGGGAAGTCATTTATGGGGGTTTTGTGGCTACTTCTCTGAGCAATTCTGCTGCCCTTCCACTTCCTCCAAAATCTCCATGCAATGGGTCTTGGGGCAACTGATTCTCGCAACCATCTTTCTCTGTAGTCTGGTTGAGGTAACTTCTCTGTTACTGCTTCCCTAATTAACAGCTTTCTACTGGGTGCCTTGGAGCAGATACATTAATGAGCAAAGCAGCCGTATCAATTCGAAATTTTATCTTAATAATACTTTTCTTTTTTTCTTTTCTTATACTCCTGGAGAAGAGTAGGATCCTCTAGGACAGGTGTGGTCAAACTACGGCCCATGCGCTGGTTCCAGCCCATAGTGCCAAATCATTGACCCTTGCCACTAGCAGAAGCGGATGCGCCCCGCGCATGCACAAACGCTGCTGTAAATGCACCTGCAGGTGTTATAAACGTGTTTACAACAGCCGCAAACATGTTTTACGACAGGAGGAACCATGTGACTGGCCCATGGTTTAAAACATTTGGCCACCCCTGCTCCAGGAGCAAGTACCCTTTTTCTACGTCTGGCTCTACATTTTTCTTCAACTCTGGGAGAGTTCTACTTCTTTGGCTTGCCGGTTTTTACTTCTGAATTCTTGATTCTTCATATTATTTTGTTTCATTATCAAATCTTGAGATGCATTCCTACACTTTTGCTTGAAGGGTTTGGAAGCTGCATACATCATGGCACCTGTATGATTTTTGTATATTTTGTGGTGTATTTGTAAAATTGGCTTTTTTTTGGGGGGGGGGGGTGTAGATCCTCTGTCAAAAGCAGTGCCATTTACCAAGGTAATTGCGTGAGCATGTGCTAGATAAAATACAAGAGTAGTGAAGCTCTCATATACATCGAGTATGACATGCTGAGACTAGGTGGAGTTATGAGAAGTCGTTTCAGTCTTTTAAAATATTAATATTCAGACTTGTACTAGTATTTTGTTGTCTCTAGATTTTTTGTTGTACTCTTCAGTCCTCTAATGGACATTTCCTTTTGGTGCAGTTTAGTAAGATCTATTTTAATTGATATTGACAGTGTTTTAGTTCATATGCTGCCAGGCAAAATCAATAAGTGACTATTTTTTCTGGAATGAATTCATCCCTCACAATGAGGATTTTGGAAGGTAGGGAAGTTGTGGAGGGTAGGGAAGTTGTGAAACCAATTCCCTCTTTTATCATGTTATGAAGGTGGAGGAAAAAATCTTTGACAAAAATTGAAGAGGAAAGAAGAATGCTTACACCATCAAATTTGATATTAAGCCAGTAACCTTCTGCAGAGTTGCACACTTGTTAAACTCTTCAGGTTCAATTGGATTTTGGTACATGGAATTGCCAGTAAGACTGGGCAATAAGCAAAATGGAGATTAGAGACTTTGTGTGTTAGAGGATCTCTTCCTGTGGCTTTTAGATTCTTGAGTGTGAGATGCATTGTTCATAGTCAAAGGTAATAGGTTTGGCTGGTATTTATCTTGCTCTCTCCTTGAAATGTTAGCTGGTTCATGCACAGTACTTAGAAAGTGACTTTGAAAGGGTATTACACCAGCATAACTGCTGTCGCTTCAATTTAATTTCCTCCTCAACAAAGCGGTACTGAATAATACCATATGGATTGTGAATTATATTACCAAAAAGAAAAAGGAAAGGTCAAGGAGGCTGCTCCTATTTTACAGTATGTGCTTTGCATAGTACTGCTTCTTAATATGCTAACGCTGTACAGCATTGGTGAAGATTTTGCAAATAAAAGAATAGATGTTTTTAGAGAAGTACTGTAGAACCTTCAAATCTTTTTAAATTGTATATTTTCCACATCTTCAATCTCAAGTTCATACGAGGTCACTAAAAAGCTCAGGTGTTCTTACAGCTACAGTATGTAGCTGGGACTGGATTTTTCTCTCACTGATAGACATACTGGAAGTCTGGCCAGGTTATCCTGCTATGGTAGTAGAGTAGACCATACTGCCAGCGACTCAACGCCAGTGGTCAGGAAGCGGTTAACTAACCTGACAACCTTGAAGACTAACAGCGATGTCAACAGGGAAGCGTGATGGTCCCCACGTGGATTCAATCCCACTTGAATCCATCTTGATGGAGGGCAGCAGCTTCATCAATACTGGTCTATGGCCAGGAGGACTTTGCATGCCAAAAGGCTCAGGACCAGAAAGTGACTCACAGAACTGGATCAGTGGTTTGGGTGTCACTCTACAATGCAGAAGGCATATGGAAGGCCATTGCATTATATTGTTCCCAGGACAATTTCATGCCTGATTGCCTGATTGCCATGATGATCGCCAATACAGTACTGTACTCAGAATCTTATACAGCACTTGGAGGAGGAGGAGGAGGAGAAATATTGTTTGCATTTGAACTACACTATCAGGCTGTATAGAGCTGTCAGGTATTACATACACCTTAGAGAAGAGCTGTTTTGCTTCATAGTATAAACTCAGAAGTTGAATTAACCAAACGTTATAGAAACTTCAAAAAGCTAAATCTAGTTTGTTAATTACAGCTCTAGTAGATTTGTGGAATGAACAGTTCTTGCTAAGTTAGCATTTATGCAAGTCTGACTGGTTTGGTGGGTCTAGCAGTAGTTCCTAATGTGGGACCCATGCCCCACAGGGGGACTTCAATTCCTAGAAGCCTAAGTTAGTACATTGGCTGATCAGTGCTTTGGGGAATTGACTTAGGCTTCTAGGAATTGAAGTCTAAGAACCAAAGGTCGGGAAACACTGCTCTAGAGATTTAGGACTTACAACTGGATTTAGCCAGAAATATCTTCACTTGATGGAATTATGAGCAGATTGTACTTGTACTGACGATTGTTTTCAAAGCTACTGTGCTTGGGCCAGCTCCTTAAGATCTTTTCACCAACACATTGTTCTTGGAAAACTTCTGTTGCCTCCAAACTTTTTATCTGGCACCATAGTTGCAACTTCTGCACAGCAGATCTCCATTGCTTCACCTCCTCTGCAGAAAACCTCAGTTAGTTCTTGAAGAGGCCATAGCCCGTTTCTTAATCAATGTGCTGACTATATAAAAGTTTTCCAGCTAGGCAGTTTGTAAGAGTTCAGTGAGCTACTTTTTTTGTTTCGGTGTCCAAAAAGCAGGCTGGGCCATGGTTCCTCTTACAGATGCCCATATTAGTTGGTATTTCTCTCTCTCCTAGTGGTAGAGAATGTTGCTTGAAGATGAATTTAGGTAAAAGTCAAGGTCACACTTGCTCGAAAGCCGGTCGTATCTGGATCAAGGTTTCGGTGCTCATCTCAGTTTACAGCCAAAGAGCCAGTGCTGTCTGAATCTGCAGACGTTTCCGTGAATGTGTGGCAGGCATGACTAGATGCCGTAGTGCACAGAACACTTTTTACCTTCCCACCAAAGTGGTACCTATTTATCTACTTGCAATTTATTGCTTTCCAACTGCTAGATTTACAGGATCTGGGACAGAGAAGGGAGCTCACTCTGTCTTGCAGCACCCGGGTCTTGAACTGCTGACCTGTCAACTTTCCAGTCGTCAAGCTCAGCATCTTAACCACTAAGCCACCGCAGTCCCTTGAGCATGACTTTACTTGCAAGTAAATCCTCTTTGGCAGGCATTGTTTCACTAATTGCTGGCTCTAATTTTTGTACATAATCTAACTTGCTATTAGTACTACATCTTTATTAATATAATACAGTAACCTCATTTTCTGTCATGAGAACCAAGAGGCATGACGGGTGTTCCTACCATTATAAGGTGAATGGAATAAAGTAAAATGCCCTCAGCCAACAGGCCCTTGTCTTCGTAGTCAAGAATCTCAGGAAAGGTGTGGTCCTCTAGAGTTTTTGGGTTTGCATTTGCCATTAGCTTTAGGATCACAACCTTTGGAGAAGCGTGATGGAAGTTATAGTCTAACAACTTGTCTAGAGTGTTCCATATTTCCATCCCTGACTTAATCAAACAGCACTTTATCTTTAGTATTATGACTTCTACAACATGATCCAGGGTTGTGCTAGCCTAATATAGCTTTCTTTCACTTTACTCTTCAGCCCTTTACACCACCTGAAAACAATCTATCCAAAGTTTCTTTGTCGTCCAGAGCACAGGGTCCTATAGTGGGAAAGAGGAAATTTCCATCTCCCAATTCCACTAGTAGAAATGATTCCTTTAGTAGATATCTCCTGTCGAGTATAGATATATGAAATATTATAGACATATAATATTCTCTATGATATTTTTGTTCTTCCACTGTAAACAGTTGCAGTCTAGTTTCCAAGGTCCAAGAGTAATATATTTGTTGCATGGAGTTATAGCATCACTCTTTCCCAGAACCTTGAAAGGAGCTTTGTAGTTAATCTATGGCGTCATTTGTGACAGGTTTGAGTGTGTATACAAACATACTCCATCTACCCCAGCAATAAATACTAACAGTTATGAATACTTGCAAGCAAGTCCACAAAATATTTAAGCTCATATTTGCCCAGCATAATAGTTCATCGTTTGTGGCACATTTACACACGCAAGTACTTTGCCAGAATGCCATAGAACAGGGGTGCCCAAAGTATGGCCCAGGGGCCTGATCTGGCCCCTGATGCCAGTTCATCCAGCCTGCAAAGCCCTCGTCGCTCCTGGAAGCGAAAGTAAAACGCGCCCATACGAGCACATTTTATTTCTGCTTCCAGGAGCGACGAGGGCTTCGTGTGCTGGATGAATTGGTGTTGGGGGCCAGATTCGGCCCCCAGGCCATAGTGACCGGCTCCCTGAATCATTTGACCAGCCCGTCGCCTGAAAAGTTTGAGCACCCCTGCCGTAGATGTTGGAAGATAGTTACCTCCTTGTTTTCGTCTCTTTGTGTTTATTCTTATTTGTTATAAATTGCCAGCTGAGTGATTATCAATGAGCCAGCAGCAAAAGCGAATTACATTCATCTGTGGAAAAATTGCTCTGCTCATTTCCCCTAGTTTTAAAATGTGTAACTGTTGTTCCTTTACAATATATTTTTTACATAACTGTGCAGTATTATGACAAAGATAATCCAACAAACTGGGTACAGTATTCCCAAAATCTGAAAGCTTTTGAAAAATCTCTCGGATGGATGAGAAAGTCTTAAACTGTCATCTCAGTTTGGGGGCTACTGTGGGAATAAATTACTACATAAAACCAAGTAAAATAAGCATGTTGTGTTGTAAGTGTCTTATTAAATTATCTTTTTAAACAAATTTGCATTTAACTGTTTTTTGGTTCTTCAGTAAGGAAGTTCTTACAGCATAAAAACATTCATACAATACTTTCTGCACTCACTAGATGTAAATCTAATTAACAGATTTATAACTCAGATTATTTACAGCATAGAAAACTTTCCAGAATTCAACGTTTTTTAAAGAAAAGAAGGGGGGAGAGGAAAATCACGCATTACAGCTTTACCTGCTGCCTGGAAAGTCACATTTCAGCTTGGTGGCAAGGTGAACCTTAAATGCTCTTAGAGCCGTGATGGCGAACCTTGACACTCCAGAAGCTCTTAGACTTCAATTCCCAGAAACCCAAGCACCCTGTGAATCCACACGAATGGGTTTACTGCGATTCATCCGGCCCACGCTGTCCTCCTTGCTCCCGGAAGCGGAAGTAAAACGCGCCCCTGTAAGCTAAAATGACTAAGCTGAGGCTATGTATCATACATTGTATAAAGTTTGAGATGGGAAGATTCCTCATAAAAGTGAAAAATACCCAACATCTGACAGATTGACTAATAGAAGGATTACCTTTAATTTGCAATAGTTGGGCACGGCTGTTTTAGAGATCCTTACTTCTTAGGGCGAGAGGCAACATAACAATGTTCTTTCTCTGTTCTTGTCTAGGGGCTGCTGTGGCTCTGTGGTTAAGAAACTTGCCTTGTTAGCTGGAAGGCTGGCAAGTCGGTAGTTTGTGACCCGAGTACTGCATGACTGATTGAGCGCCTGTCTCTGTCCCAGCTCTTGGGGACATGAAAGGAGTCTCATTTGGACGTCTCCTGAGTGGAGTTACTTCCAAAAAAATCCTTTCAACCCAGAATAATGTATAACACGAAATTATTATTATTTCTCTGTTCTAGTATGCAAACTACATTTGCTTGATAATTCATATATAATTTGGTGCAAAGCAAACATTTTATGGTACAATTTAAGAAGCAAGTTTTTTTACCTGTAAAAAATATAATATTCTGTGTTCTTATTACATGGTGTGGCAAGAGCAAAGATGACAGAGTTCTGAGTGGCTGTACTTTGGCATTTGGGGACCAGATGGTTTGCCACAAATTCTTCAGGGCGTAAGAGTTTGGGAAGGATGCCCAGGACGCCGGCAAATAATCCAGCAATCTGTTTTGCTGCCTATACCAGTGTCTCAGGAAAAGAGCTCGCCATGTCTGTGCAGTTGTTGAGGTCTAATTCTCGGAAGTAGGAGATAGCATAGGAAACCATTATCTTTCACTGTTGCGTCAGACTGCAGATAAGGCTCTTCATGGTGAAATGTCACCCATTTGGGAGGGAGGGAGTGACAGATACGATTCTGTGCATAGAAAACTACTTGATAAGGAAAAGATGAGGCTAGGATTTTCCTCCTCGACAACTCATGTTTTATGTTTGGGCATTCTTTTTGGGAACGATCATCTCATCATGTTGAATCCGGCCTACTCATGACCTGGAATTAGTTGGTAGAACAAACTTCAGGTCATTTGTGAATCATCCTTCATTTGAATGTTCCTGTACAGTACTTTAAAAATTTCCTGTGAAAAGAGGACTAGCCAAAGGGGAAGAGAATTGCCCTCTCCCTATTATATGGAGGAGTTGCTCTTGTTTTGTTACCTCTCTTGGCCTCAGTTTGACAAGGCAGTGGCTGACCCAGGCAGGACTGCTTTTCAGAAAATGAATTGCTGTTGTAATCAGTAAATCAAACGATTGGTCATCAAAATTGAAACTTGGCCTCAAGTTTAAGAAATTTGATGGACAATCATATGGCCAATGAGTTGCAGAGAATGATGTTGGGCTGGGGATCTGTTCATAACAGATAAACTATGCCCCTTGCACCTGAAATAGCTCAGTAAATTCTGCCACTTCATTTTCCTGTATCTGCTCACCAAGCTTGAGGACCAAGTAGCTACGACACTGATGACATTAATGAATGTCCATGACTTTCAGAAGTGTAAGCAACCTTATATAAAAATAGGATGAATGTCTAAGTCCCTGTGGGGAAACAGATCTAGTTGCAAAACTGCTACATACATTAGAAGGATAAGTGGAGGGGGTTTATTGACATTTTTCTGTTCAAATTAGGAGAGTGCTTAATTCTTGCTTCCCAATTACTGCAGACCAGTTGCTGCTCAGCCTTCATGTGACTGAATGGCCTTGTAGTTTAAATTTTAATTTAATAGTCATATTTATATATGCCGCCCACTCAGGCAGAACCCGACTCAGGGCGGCATATATAACATATAAAACAGCTGTCATAAAAAGTAAATGCATTGACTTGTAAATAAAGATACTAGGATTGTGCTCTAATGAAAAGCGTGGTCATTGTAGTAGCCATTAGATCAGGGATTCTCAACCTGTGGGCCGGATATAGCCTGTGGCACCATTCCATTTGGCCATCGTTGTTGCCGCCGCTGCCGTCACCCTTTCCCCTGGCTTGGCGTGTCCCTAACACCACTCAATAGCAGGGCGGATGTTGTAAGAAGGCTTACAAAATCCGCCCTTCTACAGATCAGCATTAGGGACACGCCAAGCCAGGCAGAGGGGAAAAGGACGGTGGCAGCAGAAGTGGCAGATGCATGCAGCTGCCTGCGTCCTTGGGTGCTGATCTGGCAGGACCACTCCTTCACTCTCGGCAGGCTGGTAACCAGGGAAGCAGCGGCAGTGTGTGTGTGTGTGTGGGGGGGGGAGTGTTTTCAGGCCAGACTGGCAGTGTGGGGGGGGGGGAGTGTTGGTAGTGGCAGCAGTGGCATGGAGGGTCATGGGGGTACCACCACCAAAGGCAGCGGCAGGGGAGGAACCAGTCCGGTCCACCAACAGTCTGACTGGGCATGATCTGGCCCCCAGCCCAGCTTAAAAAGATTGAGAACCCCTGCATTAGATTCAGTGGGAGATCTGAAAGTGTTAATGCCCTTTTTAATAATCACATTGGTGGTGAATGTAGTCTGTACAGAAGCTTATCTAGAAATGAACAGAATGCACTCAAGGTAGGAAAATGTTGAGCAGTAGGAGGTAGACACAGAAAGAAAGTTTTGGCCAAGATTTTTTTTAAAGGAAACAGAAGAGTGTATGAGGACTTTCCAGCCATAGTAGTATTATGTATTATTGGTAGCCAGTGTAAAGGAATAGGAGGGGGTGCTTGCTTTTTGTAACAGGTGTTTTCTGATTTTGTGTTCCCAGGGAGAAGAGAAAAAATTGACCTTCAGGTTGTTGCTGGGGAAGAAAGTGTAGACATAATAAGCTGAGTTATGTGGAATAGGACCAAATTTAGCAGACATGTAATGCTAAATGGTAATTGGCTGGAATCCTTCAGGAGGAGGGCCAAAGGTGGGAAATGGGTTCTGATATATAAGGGAAAAGATCAGAGAGGAGGGCCCTTTTTCTTTTTTCGTCATGCTGTGGAGGTTTACACTTTAAGGAGATGTGAGTATGAAAAAAATGCCAAAATGTAGTTCTTTAATTAGGTTTCGATATAACCAGGCCAAAGCCTGAGAGCTAGAAAGGTTTTTATTTTCATGTGTGGGATGGCTATTATGCAAATCATGTTCCTCTGCCATAATCTATTGAGACTTCCTGATTGTGTATTAATAAAGGCATGTTTGGACCCCAGAAACGTTGTCTCTGGTGAAGTGAGAGCTAGGCTGTGCTGGGGAAGCATCTGGTGCCTTTGGAAAAGCTACCGTACCCTAATGCAGGGGTGCCCAAACTATGGATTGCCACCAACACCAAAAGTGACCCGCCACCAGAAGTCCCAAAATTGCGCTAAAATTGCATGAAAACACAGCAAAAAAAATCCCAAAATGCAGTGAAAATGTGCTCCCCTCGCTCCTGCCACCATGAGAAGCAGCAGTGGCAGCAAAAAATGCCAGAAAATGCACAGTGAATTCATGCACCTTTGCTGCCGGTGAGAGGAACCACATGACCAGCCTGCTTAGCTGTCTGAGGGTGTGTGGTCAGGCCCCTGGCAGGAAACGTTTGGGCACCCCTGCCCTAATGAATCATTTTTACTAATGTCCTACAGACTGGTTGGTTTGCATCTTCAAACAGCCAGACAGTAACCCTTCACATTCAGCTGGCCCAAAGCCAGGCAGAGTACCAGGGCTACACCGGAGGGTGTGTGGGCCCACAGCGTTGGGTACAGACTGTTGGCTAAATGGGATGATGACATGGCATGTTACGGGGGCAGAGGGTTTAACCCTTCCAAGGTAGAGTGGGGTTAACCCTTACAGCTAACAGTTCAAAGCAAGAAATTGCAAGTACAGTGGACCCTCGAATAACGACATTACTTGGTTCCCCAAGTAGCGTCGCTATTCGAATAATGTCGTTATTCGAATAACGGCGGTAAAAATACCATCGTTATTCGAATAATGACATCGTTAATCGAATAATGATGGTAAAAATACCACCGTTATTCGAATAATGTCATTATTCGAATAATCACATTGGTAGTGTCGTAGCGTTGTTAATCGAAAATGACGCTATTCGAATGCATCGTTAATCGAGGGTCCACTGTAGATAAATAGGTTCTGCTTCAGCAGAAAAGGTAACAGCGTCCCATGCACTCCGGTGTCTAGTCATGCTTGCCACATAACCATGAAAACATTTTGGGTTGTAAACGGAGATGAGCACTGTACCCTAGTGTTGGATACTTCTGGCTTTTGTGGGAGATCTTATTACTAAGGATAGGAAATATGGCTTTCATGTGTAAAGACAGAAGACTCATGGGCTGTGTACTGCTCTTTATCTTGTCTCATGACAAAAAAATTGTGTTTTTTTAAAAAAAATAATATGATGATAATTTTACTGGTACAGCTTTATGTATCGAGTGTGTTTTTTAAAAATGGAAAATCTTATCAATAAATGTACAAGAAGTTATTTAGATGGAGATAGACATAAGGGCCACGGCGGCTTAGTAGTTAAGATGCTGAGCTTGATGGTCAGCAGATCGGCAGTTCGAGACCTGAGTGCTGTGTGATGGTGTGAGCTTCCGTATATGTCCCAGCTTCTGTCAACCTAGTAGTTTGAAAGCAAGAAATTGCAAGTGGAGAAATAGGTACAGTTTCAGTAGGAAAGGTAACAGCATTCTATATGCTTCAGTTTCTAGTCATGCCTGCCACGTGACCACAGAAACGTCTGCAGGTGCAGACAGCACTGTCTCTTTGACTATAAACGGAAATGAGTTCCACCCCCTAGGGTTGGATATGACTGGCTTTCGAGCAAGGAAGATCTTTACCTTAGAGATAACTACATTTTAAAATTCTAACGAATCCTCTTTTTTGTTCTGGATTCCAACTGTTCAGATGTACTAAACTTTTTTAAAAGGTTAGGATATAGTACAACATAAAAAGTGTATTGTGGCTCATTCTATAGATATAGCTTTGGCTTTCTTGCATGAACTATGAAGATGCCGAAAGACCTATAACGGTAGGAACCGGCTGTTTTGAAAATAAGCTTGCGTCCTGCAGAAGATTAAAGACCTGCAGATTTTTTTTACTACTGTAATTTTCTTTCCCATGGTTACAATTTTCTATTGGCCTTGAGTGTTAGGTACTGAAATGGATATATTTTTCAATTGGAAGCCAACAAATGGAATGTGTTCTTTGGAAACTTGCATCATAAAGTCTTAGTGAGAATCTAGCAAAGAGCAGGGAGGTTTGGGACCCATTCATTTTAAAAACAAGCCTCTAATCTGCCTTTAACTTTTCCAGTGTGTTAATTTTACTGAGTTCTTTTTTTAAAAAAAATGAATTCATCATTTTTGTTGAAAACTGGGTGACTCATCCTCTCCTGACTGAAATGGCATATGCAAATTTGTTCCTAAATATTGCAAATTGTAGAGAAATGTAATACATGCAGTAATTAAGCCAACTTTTCTTGGAATGAGAGAAACTTCCTGAATTACTTAAGAATACATTAAAACTGGTCCAAACTGGGTTGATTTTATCAATACTTTATTAGTAATTGTCACATAAAAACATATTAACATCAAATTTTAACACAGTACACAAACTGGGTTGATTTTGACAACAGAGTGGATACTTTTGGATACAAATGTTTAGTCTGCATTTTGTCATTAAATATTTTACTTCTCTTTTTTGATATAAATTCTTTAACCAGCCATGTACAGTGCTCAGGCTTGATGCATCTATTTCAGACTATTTACCGGTAAATCAGACAATCAAGCAAATTCCTGTTTGTTATTATTACAAGGTGCTGAAGTATTGGGCTTCAGGCTGCTACAGGGTGGTGCTGTGTTTGCACATTGACATTTAGTTTTCTCTTTTGCTTTACAAAAAAAGGTGAAGAGTACTGTAATAAGAAACATCACAGTGCTTCCTGTAGCGGTGTTAACCTCAGCCTGTACTCTTGGAAGAGGTACAGAGAAATTCAGGATCGAAATTCTACTTATTACAGTTTCATGCAATCTTTGCTTTTAATCGAAGATGTGACTCAGTTGCACTTTTGATGAGATTTTAGTGAGTCTTGTTGAAGTCCCACTGCTTATAGTTTTTTGCCAGCAGTGCACTTCTGCATACAATGGAGGAAAAGCAAGCATTTTTCTATGCAAATGAATTAATGAATGCCTCTTTGACATTAGAAACATCAGTAGTCAGAACCATGGTAGATCATTTTGCCCTCCCGGGGCATTCTGTGACTGATCTTGAAGGAGACAGTGCCAAGCAAAGAAACATCAGAGAGATTAACTTTCATTTCCAGTTTAAGTTATCAGAGGTTTGAATTAGAATAACAAATTATCACACTGAATATAATCATTATTCTGTTAACTGTCTTGCTTTGTGCCAAGAAGTTTGTTTTACTGGCAGCAGCTTGTAATTGGCCAGAATTAGTAATTATCATTGTCAATATTTTGTACATCTGTTATAATAATAATAATCTATATCTATAAAGCAGAGATGTCCCCATGTGGGTCCTGAATACAAATCCACACCCCTTAACTGTCCCCATCCAAACTGCACAAACTTACCTGACCCATCAGAGAAGGTCAACGTTGGGGTCCAGACCGCAATGGGAAGCCCTGCGCCCCACAAAATGGGACCAAAACAAAAAACCTCAACTCCCAGAAGCCACTGTGGCATGCCGCAGCCAAAATGGGCCCGGGCCCGCAACGCCTGCCAGCCAGGGATTTGCCATCATCTCTGCCACCCCAACGGGCCCCAGGAGGTAGAGCAGAGCCCTCCCACAAATCGTCCGGGCACCCTTACCACAGTTCCCTCACCGTACCAACCACGGCGGTCCCCGAGAATTCGGCCCCCGGTCCCGGGGGAAGCCCCTTAGGCGAACTTTACATTGCTCCAGAAGCGCCTCCGCAAGGCCCTCCTTGGCCTGCTGCGCAGGGGGAGGGGTCAGGAAATGGAGGGGTAAAGTCTAGCAAGGGGAAGGGGCAAAGCAAAAAACACCCCAGGCTGCTGGCGCCAGCAGCTAAAACCTGACTGGCCAGCCAACCCCTTCCTCCACGACCTACTTCCTGCCTGGCCGGCCAGCACAAGGCCTCACCGTTCATCTTTTCCTCCTCCTCCTCCTCCTCCTTTCTGCAGAAACGGCGGCAGAAAACACAGTGGAGGAACAGAAGGGCCTCTGAGTCAGGCTGGCATGCATACCTGACCCCCCACCCCCACCTTTCTCTCTCCCCCCTCTCTATCTGTCTGTGTGTGTGTGTTTGCGCCAGTGCGCGCGCGCGCATGTGTGTGTGCATGCATGTGTGTAAGAGAGAGAAAGAGAGAGAGACACAAAGTGGGTGAGTCGAGGTCAGTGTGTGTTGGGGGGGCATAGAATTTAACTCCAAGTGTTGCACTACAATAACAAACCCCAAGCACAGCCGGGCACTAAGATTGTTATTAATAATATGCATAAGAACATAAGAACATAAGAACAGCCTTGCTGGAACAGGCCACAGCCCATCCAGTCCAGCATTCTGTCTCACACAGTGGCTCACCATTTCCTTCAGGGTATTCCCAAGGAGATGCCCTCACCTGCTTAGGATCCCCTGGAAATGGCATTGAGAGATATCCTGCCTATCTCTCCAACCCGGAGGTTGTCCTTAGGTAGCCATAATTATAGCCATTGATAGCCTTGTCCTCCATGAACTTGTCTAATCCTTTCTTAAAGCTGTCAAGACTGACAGCTGTCACCACTTCTTCTGGCAGGGAGTTCCATAGACCAGTAATCCTCTGGGTGAAAAAGTACTTTCTCTTATTTGTTTGAGAACTAGTACCCAAAAGTTTCATGGAGTGTCCCCTAGTTCTAGTGTTGTGCGATAGGGAAAACAGTTTTTCCTTATCTACTTTGTCCACACCGTGCATGATTTTATAAACTTCAATCAGGTCACCTCTTAGACGCCGTCGTTCAAGAGTGAAAAGGCCCAACCGTTGCAGCCTCAGATGGTAAGGAAGGTGTTCCAGTCCCCTAATCATTCTGGTTGCCCTCCTCTGTACTTTCTCCAACTCCATAATATCCTTCTGGAGGTATGGCGACCAGAACTGTACACAATATTCCAGATGGGGCCTCACCATAGATTTATAAAGAGGCAAAATGACACTTGCTGACTTATTTTCTATACCCTTCCTAATGATCCCTAACATTGAGTTTGCTTTTTTCACTGCTGAGGCACACTGGGTTGACACCTTCATTGAGCTGTCCACCAGGACACCAAGGTCCCTTTCCTGGTTTGTCGCAGAGAGTTCAGACCCCATCAGTTTATAAATGTAATTGGGGTTTTTTGCCCCAACATGCATCACTCTGCACTTACTGATGTTGAAGCTCATTTGCCACTGTTTTGCCCACTCCCCCAGTGTCAAGAGATCCTTCTGGAGCTCTTCACAATCTCTCACAGTTTTCACTACCCTGTATAATTTAGTGTCGTCAGCAAATTTGGCTACCTTGCTTTTTACTCCTACCTCTAGATCATTTATGAAGAGGTTGAAAAGCAGGGGTCCCAGTACTGAACCTTGGGGGACCCCACTCTTTACTTCCCTCCACTTGGAGAAGTGTCCATTTAGTGCTACCCTCTGTTTCCTGTCCCTTAGCCAGTTGCTGATCCAGGACAAGACCTGTCCCTTTATTCCATGACTGGTAAGTTTATTCAAGAGCCTTTGGTGTGGGACCTTGTCAAAAGCCTTCTGAAAGTCCAGATAAACAATGTCAACTGGATCCCCCTTATCCACATGCTTGTTGACACTCTCAAAAAATTCCAACAGATTAGTGAGCCATGATTTGCCCTTGCAAAAGCCATGTTGGCTCTCCTTTAGCAGCACCTTCTCTTCTATGTGCCTATTAATTCTATCTTTTAGGATGGTTTCCATCACTTTACCTGGGACACATGTCAAACTGACAGGCCGGTAATTTCCTGGATCACCCCTGGATCCTTTTTTGAAAATTGGTGTTACATTCGCTACCTTCCAGTCATCAGGCACAAAGCCTGATTTGAGGGAAAGATTATATATTTTGGCTAGGATATCAGCAATTTCATCTTTAAGTTCCCTGAGAACTCGTGGATGGATGCCATCTGGTCCTGGGGATTTGTTAGTGTTTAGCTTAACAAGACATGCAAGGACCTCCTCCCTGGTTATTTCTATCTTGCTTAATTCTTCGGTTTCCCTCCCTACGAAGATAGGCTCTGTTTTGGGCATGTGGTCTCTGTCTTCTTCAGTGAATACTGAAGCAAAGAATTCATTGAGTCTCTCTGCAATCTCTGTTTCCTCTTTAATAACCCCTTGCCTTCCATTGTCATCTAATGGTCCAATGGCCTTCCTAGTTGGGTTCTTACTTCTAATGTACTTAAAGAAGTCTTTGTTATTTCTCTGAGTATTTTTAGCTATACGCTCCTCAAAGTCTTGCTTTGCTTTCCTTATTGTTGCCTTGCATTTGTTCTGCCAGAATTTATGTTTCTGCCTGCTGTCCTCATTCGGACAAGCCTTCCATCTTCTAAATGAGCTTTTCTTGCTCTTGATCACTTCCCGAACAGCTCCTGTAAGCCACATCGGAGTCCTCTTGGACCTGGCAGTGCCCTTTTTCCTTTTGGGTATGCATTCCAATTGAGCCTCTGTTATTGTTTTTGTAAACAGCCTCCATGCCTCTTGGAGTGTTTGGACTCTCTCAATTTTCCCTTTCAGTTTCTTTTTTACTAGTTTCCTCATCTTTGGGAAATTTCCTTTTTGAAAATTTAAGGTCTCTGTGTTAGATTTTATCAGTGACTTGCGGTCTATGATCAAGTTAAACATAATTGAGTTGTGGTCACTGTTCCCTATTGGATCAGTCACATTAACATCTTGCACCAGATCCTGAGTATTACTCAGGATCAAGTCAAGGATTCTTGTACCTCTAGTTGGGTCTTCAACCATCTGTCCCAGGGAACAATCATTGAGCATATCTAGGAACTTTATCTCTTTATCGTGTGCTGAACAACAGTTCACCCAGTCTATGTGAGGGTAATTGAAGTCCCCCATTATAACCAGGCTTCCCTTCCTGGATGCCTCCTTTACAACATTCTCCAACTGCCAGTCTCCCTCAAGAGTTTGGGTCGGAGGCCGATAGTATATGCCTACTGTTAGACCATCCTTGTGGCCTGGTACTCTTACCCACAGAGCTTCTAATGGTGACTCCAAATCACCTAGATATTCCAATTCATACGATTTTATCACTTCTTTGACATACAAGGCTACACCACCTCCTGTTTGCCCCTTCCTATCCTTCCTGTACAGTTTGTAGCCTGGGATAACTGTATCCCATTGGTTATCATCCGTCCACCAGGTTTCAGTGATACCAATAATATCAATATTTTTATCTATTGCTAAGTATTCCAGCTCCCCTATTTTGTTACGGAGGCTTCTGGCATTTGTATACAAGCATTTATATATGCTTTCCTGATACAGTCTTTTGAGTCCAGTTGCATTGTTAGACTGCCTCTTGCATCCTTCTGCTAGAGTGCTGGTGACTAGCTCCTTGCTCTGCTCAGTAATTTTTGCATCCTCCTCACTACTCAAGTACACACTTTCCCGAACCGGATGCTGCCCAGCTCCTGTCGGCTTGCCTAAAGAAATGAAATTACAGGTGAAACTCGGAAAATTAGAATATTGTGCAAACGTTCATTCAGTTCAGTAATGCAACTTAAAAGGTGAAACAAATATATGAGATAGACTCATTACATGTAAAGCAAGATAGTTCAAGCCTTATCCCCACTCTCCATGCGTGCCTTATGTCGTTTCTCACATCACCCACCTCTCTGCCCCAGTAGCCCAATGGGAGTGCTTTCTTCCTCGCCTGTCTAGGGTAAGGCAGGCAGGTCACATTGCAATGTGAGGGTGCAGCATGGAAGCTAGCTTGTTGAGACTGTGGCGAAGGTGATTCCCATGGTGGGGTTGGAGAGAAACTAAGTCTATTATTGTGTTAATCATTTAAGGCAAAAGATGTTAACGTATGAGTTGTTTTTTTTTCTAAACTAAAACCTCAGTATTCAGGTTAAATTGCCATGTTTGCACTTTGTGATAAATAAGTGAGTTTGGGGTTGCAGTTTGGGCACTCAGTCTCTAAAAGGTTCGCCATCACTGGTCTATATAAACAGGTTACCCATTTTTTGTAACATAAGTAGCTGTTCATGGTTAGATAGTATACTGGAAATAGAATGTGGTTCATTCGTATGACTAAGTGCCGCTGGTGATAATCCCTTACCATCACTTGTATGGGACAGTTTTCTACAGGGCCTTAGAGTTCTCATCACAGTTGGTCAAGATCATCTGGTTATGGAATGGCCACAAATATTATGGGATAAAATTGATTTTGTCTGTAGTCCAGGAACAGTCACAATTGGACAATAATCTGATTTCTTGTCCATCTAAGGAAAATGTTTTTAATTTACATTCTGGTGTGTGGGTGTTCTGCACTTTTGTTATGTAAGCACAAATTTTGGAAAGTGGAGAAAGGAAGGAATTTCCTGGAAATCTCATTTTCTTTTCCCCTCACCCCACTTTAAATGCAAGTAAGTACAGTAAAACCCCATATAACGAAAAAAACTCAATTACACAGAGCTCTTGGCTAAATGGTTTTTTCGTTATACGGATTGCTATGGGCGATGTACTGTATAACGAAAAATGTTATACAGATTGCTATTAGCGATACCCTGTACAACGCAAAAAAAATCTTTTGTTGTATGGGGTATCGCCAATAGTGATCCGTATAACAAACATTTTTTTGTTATACGGTACATCACAAATAGCACATGAAAACTTCGTTGTACGAATTGTTTGTTATACGAAGTGTTCATTATACGGGGTACCACTGTACTGGACTGTACTTCAAGCCTTCAAAGTTGAGTCTGCAAGTAAATGGTCACCACTTGATGATATCTCGAAACAGCTGTTTCTAACCAAGATGTCTGACAGTGGCCAAAATACTGTTGTGCAACTACGCCTACAGTAGTTATATTAGTGCTAATGCAGAAGTAGCATCCAGGAGGCACTTTGACTGGTGCATAGAGCAATTGGTCATCTCAGTGATGCAGAACAGAGTTGAATTGCACAGTTTCTTGTTCCCAGGCATAATGGGAAGCACATTTACACTCAGATAATGTTACGTTGTAGTGCCTAATTTGGTGTACTAGATATAGAAGGGGCTAAGTCTCAGGAGACCTGGATTCTATTCCCAACCTCTGCTGTGGAAACTCACTAAGGTTGGCAATGATAAAATAACTCCTTATTTATTTCACTTACCATGAATACCCTATTAGCATCACTGTAGTGGTTAAGACGCTGAACTTGATGAATGAAAGGTCGGCAAGTCAGCAATTCGAGACCCAAGTGCTACATGACCGAGTCTCTGTCCCAGCTCCTGCCAACTAGCAGTACAAAATCAAGAAATTGCAAGTAGATAAATAGGTTCCACTTCAGTGGAAAGGTGAACAGTGTTCTGTGCACTCCAGTGTCTAGTCATGCCTGCCACATGACCATGCAGATGTAGACAGTGTTGGCTCTTTGGATATAAACAGAGATGAGCACCTAACCCGAGAGTTGGATACGACTGGCTTTCGAGCAAGGGAGACCTTTACCTCAACTAGTACTGATTTGATACCAACTAAGAACAACACACTTCATGTTACATTTTCTCCATTGATTAAGTCTTCTTTTGTGTCTTTAGTGCTTGGCTGTTTTTTATGATTTAGCAATATGGATCCAGAATGTTACACTGGATAGGCTTACGTTTAAATTGCCTTGCAGCTTTGGAATTTGCAGGGTAAACTTAGGTCAACCACATTCTTTTATTAGTCTGCATCCGAATATTCTTGTGACAGTATATGTGTGTAGAAACCATTACCTTCACACCTGTCAAGGTTTCCCCAGGTCAGACAGGCCTGTACTCACTGCTTAGTGATGCTATCCTCTTTGATTTGATCCGGGTGATTTCTAGCAGGACTAAAGGGGCTGCGGGGAAATCTTCCTGCCTGGTACCCTTCCAACACTTGTCCCTTGCATCTATCCTGCAAGATCCGAAAACCAAATATACCACCAAAGCACACAGGCTCTGAGTAGATGGTTGAGGTTAGCTTGGTTTTAGTACCACCAACCCTCTTAACCCCAGTTGTAGACATATACAGAGAGAGAGAGAGAGAAGATGATGGCTCCGAGTTCACAGTGTGTGGGTCACTTTGTGGCAAGCTGGGATCCACCTTAAACAAATTCATGCGAGTGGCATTTTTCCTGAAAATGATTTTCAGGGGGGAAAAATGTATGCTGCACAGTACTTGGATATGAGTAGCAGCCGACAATGACGAGAATGAGAAGTTTCATATTGTAGGCTAAGTGCAATTTAGCAAAGTAGCAGACAGGCATAGCGTTTTCCTCAGACTAAATAGGTAACTTCTCTTTTTAATACCCCAAATTCCTGTTTCCAGAATCTTCCTGACAATGCCAATCAGGCAGCGGATTGCCCTGAATTTTCCTGAAGAAGAGATCAATGTCATCCCAATGTTTAGCTGAAACCAGTATTTCTATTTAATGCTGTACCAAGGAGTCAGCTCAATCTGGCCTTGAAACTTTCTTTCCCACTGAGATAAGGTGAAAATAGTTGTTGCTTTTCAGTTAAATAGTGGCCATTCTTTCTCCTAGCCAGCCTGCGTCTGTAGCCATGAAATACAGAAACCAATCTCTTGACAGCATCATATCCAAAGTTTAATACAGTATTTTATTTTAGATTAAATGTGTATAGTATTCCTGGCAGTATCAATCTCTAAGCACAAATTGGAGGTTTTGGCATAGAAGTTTTATTTTCATGATAGTACACAGAATGCACATAAATGGCTGCTGTAAGACTGTCAATTTTATTGAGTACCAGCTCCCTGCTTTAAAACAGTTGCCCAAACATTTGTGGCCTTGATTAAAACACAGAGGGATTTAGCAGTGGGATAATAACAACAGGTGCACTGTGACATGCAAAATAAATTTCTCCCGCCTACGCTTAAAAGACACCGAAAAAAATCTATTACTGCCGCTGATCTAAGTCGAAACTTGGGAAATGTTGAATTGAGATGTTTCAGTAATTCTGTTTAATTTTCTACATTTTAAAAACTGTGTCTTTCCAGCAACATGAAAATAAGCAGTATCAGATGTTTATGAATGATGTGCAGGGAACATTATGCTGCTCAGAATAGTTAATGTAAAGTCTATTCAGCAACAACCCATGCATTTTTATTTTTATTATTTTGCTGTATGACTCTTTGAACTAAGTTTTTAAAGACGTTTTATTGAACAGAGAATTTGCAAAGGTATGAAGGTGATACTGAAATCTTTAGTACTGTATTATTTATTTATTTATAATTCAAATTTCTATGTCGCCCAGTCAGGCGAACCCGACTCAGGGCGGCTCACAACTGGATTAAAACATACATATTAAAAATAATTAAAACCCCAACATACCCACCCACCTATTAAAAACTAACCACATTAAAACTGCCCGCATTAAAAAGATGGGGGCTTCATTTTATAAGCCAGCAGGCAGGGGCCACTCTTCCATCCGGGCCCCACACCTGCCCCGCCAACCAGGTTTTTAATTCTTTTCTGAAAGGCAGCAGCTCCGTCTGCTCCCGCAACTCTACTGGCAGGAGGTTCCACAAGGCCGGTGCGGACATGGAAAAGGCCCTCCTTCGTGTGCCAGAGAGGCGAGCCCCTCTGGCAGATGGAACACTTAGAGAGCCCTTCCGGTCCGCTCTGGTTGGACGGACAGACACTCTTGGGACAATGCGGTCTCTTAGGTATCCTGGCCCACTACCATGTAGGGCTTTAAAGGTCAAAACCAGCACCTTGAATTGCACCCGGAAACAAACTAGTAACCAGTGCAGCTCCCGAAGCAATGGTGAGGCGCGAGCATAACTCTTAGGTTACTAAGAGTAGACTAGGTGTAGAGCTCCAAATTAAGAGGTACAGTGGTACCTCAGATAAAATCCGATTTGGACAAAATCCAATTTGGATAAAGTCACGTTTTTCATGCACATGTAATGCATCACATAAAGTCCAAAACCACTAAAAAATGGACGTTATCTGAAATGTATTTGGTATAGGAACCTCGGATAACGTCCATTTTTGGACCTTATCCGATGCATCACCCATTTGATACGGATAAAGTTCAAAATCGGATAAAGTCCAAACTTGTGGAATGGAGTTTGGACTTTATCTGAGGTTCTACTATATTTCAGTACAAATCAAATAGAAATGTAATTCAGATCTGTATGTAATATATAGAGTGCTGTACAGTCTTTGACCCATGACCCAGCAAGGTGGGTTATTGTCATGAAAGATGGAGAAATGGGGAAGAGATGAAACCTGTACAAAAGAAGCAAACAAGAAATAAATATTTGTTTGAGAAGCCATCTGTTTTCAGTAGTTGTATATGTGATAAGTCATATTGTTTTATGTTGAAATACTAATTAGTTAAATTTCAGCTGCTGAGAAATGGATGTTTCCAACAATTACTTAAAAATACTTCCTGGCACTCTCTTTGTGCTGTTGATGTAAAATCTAATTTTTTTTAAAAAAATACATAGTCCATGCTATTCATATGGCTGATGAGAAGTGCAATATAATGTCATCCGTCACTTACAGGAATCAAATGCTGAGTAATTAGCCTAAATATTGGAAAGGTGGGAGGAAGTCACTTAACGAGATTAGAAAATGAAATCTAACACTGAATAAATGTGTGCTTGCTGTTAAACATAATACAAAATTGTGTTGGTAAATTGCCCTAAGGTGGCAAGAACAGTCCATTCTATGCTAGGTTCACAGTGCCAAATGAGTACTGCAGTAATAAAGCCTGTGCAAAAGATCCTAGATTCAGCCCTGGGTGTTTAAATGAAGGGATAGAAAGGCTCTTGTGTAAAATTTTAGAAAGTCTGTACAGTTAGTGTGGAGAGTCGTGAGCATGCCTGCCTGCCTGCCTGCGGATCAGGGAGCATTCTCTAGTCAGGATCACTGGTCTATGGAACTCCCTGCCAGAAGAAGTGGTGACAGCTGTCAGTCTTGACAACTTTAAGAAAGGATTAGACAAGTTCATGGAGGACAAGGGTATCAATGGCTATAATTATGGATACCTAGGACAACCTCCGGGTTGGAGAGATAGGCAGGATATCTCTCAATGCCATTTCCAGGGAATCCTAAGCAGGTGAAGGCATCTGCTTGGAAATACCCTGAAGGAAATGGTGAGCCACTATGTGAGACAGAATGCTGTACTGGATGGGCTGTGGTCTGTTCCAGCAAGGCTGTTCTTATGTCTTTCAAAATGAAAATTATGGTGAATAATTTCAGAAGGCAAGTGAAAAACAGAACAGGCAATGATTATAAGGTGCTTCATTTAGTACATTAATATTACAGTATATAGATGAAAATGTCAGTATCAGTCTTATATATATACTTTCCCCTTTCTAAATCCAGCAATCAAGTGGTTTATATGATAACCTCTTGTACTCACAACTATTCATACTTGTTAAAAAAAAAACCTACAGCCATTGCTTTGAGTTTTGGGTGATACAGTACTGTAAGTGGTTGATTGATGGGAAAAGGAGTCAGCTTCTGGATTCCTCCCCCCTTTTTTAAAGATTCTTCGGGTGTGATAGTAAGTACTGGAGGGAATCCTGTAAACTAGAGGTGCCCAAACTACGGCCCATGGGCCGGATTGCCGCCAACACCAGAAGTGCCCCGATGTCACTGGAAGTGCTGAAAACTCCGTGTTTTCATGCCAAAATGCAGTGAAAATACAGTGAAAAAATTCAAAAAAACGACACCAAAATGTTCCTCCATCACTCCCTCCTCCAAGGGAAGCGGCGGAGGAGGGGAAAGCACCCAGAAACGTGTGAATTCATGCACCACCACCGCTGCCGGGAGGAACCACGTGAGTGACCTGCTCAGCTGTTTGAGGGGGCGTGGTCAGGCCGCTGGTAGAAAAAGTTTGAGCACCTCAGCTGTAAACCTTGATTTCTGTCATTAGTTCTGTCAGCATTCAGGTTCCCTTTTGCAGTGGAAAGTTTGCCATCCTGTGTCTTTAAACAGTGCAGGCACAATATTGTGCAGCAATATTGAACCATTTC
Source organism: Bradypodion pumilum (assembly GCA_035047305.1). Classification (NCBI taxonomy): domain Eukaryota; kingdom Metazoa; phylum Chordata; class Lepidosauria; order Squamata; family Chamaeleonidae; genus Bradypodion; species Bradypodion pumilum. The sequence continues at coordinate 28,172,579 of JAWDJD010000004.1, read as the reverse complement.
CTCATGTTTGGAATAATGGATACAGAAGCACAGTAGCTAACATGCATTAATGGGAGGATTTTTGAATAATACAAGAAGGGGTCTAGCACAGGGGTTCTCAAGGTTTTCGCGCCACATACTGGACTACTCACCCTCAGATAGCTGAGCAGGACACAATGGTGGAGGGCACGTTTGTGCATGTGTGGGCGCTTATGCTTCTGGTTTTGTTGCCGGGGGCCAGATGGAACAGAGCAGGGGGCGGGCCGTAGGTTGCAAACCCATGGTCTAGCATATGACTTTCATGCATAGATTCATAAGCAACTCTCCTTATACAAAAAAAAACCTGTTTGAATATTTTGTACTGAAGGGCTAGTTAATGTTTTTTAAAAACTGCCGCTGCTATAAAGTGCAATAATTCCAAGTTCAAAAGCAATGTGAAGCAAAGGCCTGAAAATCGGTGTTTCAAAATCATTAGTATGCATCACCCAAACTTGAAGGGATGTCCCTTGGATCCAACACATATTGATGTTACTAAAACTATGAGGGTAAGAGAAATTCCACAAGAACCATGAGAATTGATATTGTTGTAAAAGTATTAATCAGCTCAGATGAATTTCTTTAATATTATTAGGGTTTATTTTTTAAAATTAATTAAAAGGGTTAAATATTGAAAAAAGAGAATTAGGAGGGTGTAAGAGTTTTTCAAATCTAAAAGGGTGTTGAAAAGCTTGGCAATATCTATCCTACACAACTGCTGTGTTCTTCCACTCTTTAATTTGGGGGTTCGGGAAGCAACTGGAGAGACTGTACTTAGTGATACCTTGTTATTGAATTTGCTCTTCAAGAAGGTTTTCTAGTCATACCCAAGCATGTTAGCAGGTACCCTTTTCTGGCCACCCAGGAATAGAAGCATCCCCATTAGTGTAAAGGTAGCAATGCGACTCAATTGTAGATTATGATGGAGGATATTTATGGAATCTTAACTTGTGTATATATGCCTGTCGTCTAGATCTGCACGACGAATGACCTCAGTCCCAGCTCTTGCCAACCTAGCAGTTTGAAAGCAAGAAATTGCAAGTAGATAACTAAGTACCACTTTGGTGGGAAGCTAAACAGCATTCCATGCACTCCGGTGTTGAGGTATGCCTGCCACATGTCCATGGAAATGTCTGCAGACGCAGACAGCACTGGGTCTTTGGCTATAAACAGACCTGAGCACTGAACCCTAAAGTTGGATATAACTGGCTTTCGAGCAAGGGCGACCTTTACCATCTTGATCATGGGTTCTCAAGGTTTTTGTGCCATGGGCCGGACAACTCCCCCTCAGACAGCTGAGCAGGCTGGACACATGGTTTTCCCCTGTTGCAAACGCTGCCGTAAACTGCAGTGGGCACATTTGCACGGTCAAATTTACGCCTGTGCAGGCGCATTTGCAGCTGTCATAAACACTTCCGCTTCCAGGGTCGCCGCCACAGGCCGGATGGAATGGTGTCGGGGGTCAAGTCTGGCCTGTGGGCCATAGGTTGCGAACCCCTGATCTAGATCTTGTGAGATTTGCTTCAACTATACCAGACACTATGGAGCACTATGAACAACATTCTCAATTGCTAGCTTAGAATGTTCCTCAGAACAAAACACATGCTTTTGCTCAGTTAATCTAGGAGTTTGAAAGACTGAAATAGTTGCACTTTTTTATATGTGATACACTTAGAAAGCACCAGTCTCATTATTCCTTTGGCATTGACAGGGGAAAGTGTTGCTGAAGGGAGGGACAATGCATTGTAACTGTCGGAGACATGGATCTTTAGTACAGTGGAAGCCAGTCTGGCCAGCAAATTAGAGGTTGCTTTTGAATTTAGTAAAAGGAGAGCCTCTGTTGATAGTAATGCTGGACAATAGGGTTGTAGCAGAACTTTTCCTAACTTGGAAAAGTTAGCTCTAGAATCTTCCAGCTACTATAGAGGAAGTGAAGACAAGTGAGTGACATTTATTTTCCAAGACTATTAACTGACCATATGACAACCTGGTAGAATTGGAATTAAATGCAATTCTTTGTCCTAATTGCCACAAATTTCCATCTAGAATTTGTGCTGTCAAGTCAACCGTTTTCAAGTTTTTCTATATAGTGAGTACGTACTCAGAAACAGTTTACTACACGCTTCTGGGGTCAGCATGCTGAAAGCTTTACAGTCTGGCTTTTTTGAGAATCAAGTACTGCTTTTTCTCTCAAATTTTCATAAATTATTTTAAGTTATGGGTATTCTTGGGTATTACACATGAGGGATTTCTGGAAATTGTAATTCAAAGACACGTAATTTTTAAATCTCTAGATCTGAGCCCTTCTCTTGTGTTAAATAGCTGTGTTACTCTGTGTTACTCTGTTAATGCAAAGATGAGACTGCAAAATATTCCACTTAGTTTATGTTTTAAGTCCCCCCACCACCAATAACCATTGTTTGCTTGTAATTTGGCTCCTTTGACAGAAAACATCTGAGAAATACAATGGGATTAGGATTAAGGTTTCAGCAGGTAAACACTCAGAGTTAAGAAGCTTTCTGTCTGTACTGTAAACACACAGGTATGTATTGTAGCAAACTAGACTAGCAAGGGCTTGTCATTTGGTCCAAGAGTGGGAAAAAATCTTTCATATTGATTCATCTGTTTATTTCCGTATTGGCCACTCCTTTTCTAAGGCCATATATCTGTTTTATTTAATTAGACTGCTCAGAATGTAACATTTCATTTGTGCAATATTATATTGGTCACCAGTGCATAAAACAAAGCTATTGTTCCATTAATCAAAGGAGCGGTTCTTCCAAAAGCATGAGTTGGAGTTTCTTTGGCTTAGTCTTTTCTGATGTTTATTTTTTATATATGTTTCTTTTCTCATGTTTGTTTATTTTTTTCTTTTCAAAAGCAATTTTTCTTTTTGGCAGGCTAGGATGGAAAGGTATAACGTCTTGACAAAATGTGAAAAAATGTTGCCAAGTGAGAAATTCAATGAATTGGGAAAGCTAATTGTACTTTGAAAACAATAACTTTATCTTTGCATCTACTATATCCTAAAATTTCACATTTGTTAATTTCTGCCGAAAGTGTGGAGATATTCTGAGCACATGTTCTATTCCTAATTGTTCAAAGAAACAAAACATGCATGTAAAATCTGGGAATAAATTGAACTACAGTAGTTTTAAAATGGTTCAAAGTTGTTGTTTTAAAAGCATTTTTCCCCCCAAGGAGAGAGAAATTTGGAGAGTGGAAAGATGGAATCATATTTGAAATAATGTGGAAATTTAAAGTCATATTTGTATATAGTACCATATTGAGTGTGATGATTTTTAGATTAGAGTTTTCTTGTTTTTGTTTTTTGACTATACAGACCACTTTGTATGGGTTGATAAGCAAGTTGTTTGAAGAATAAATAAGAATTTCATTTATTATATGTCCTGAATTTATTTATTTATTTATTTATTTATTTATTTATTTCTCAAATTTCTATGCCGCCCAATCCGGCGAACCCGACTCAGGGCGGCTCACAACAGGATTAAAACATACATATTAAAAACAATTAAAACCCCAACATACCCACCCACCTATTAAAACTAACCACATTAAATTTAGCTCAAATTTGATGCAATTGCTTCTAAATGCATGCCACTCTGCTGAAACATTTATGTATTAGACGTTCAGAAGTCAAAAGTATTCATAAACACTGGCAGTAGTCAGCATTTTCCAAAATGCATTATCTTGATCTTTTCACAGTTGTTTCCTTCTTAAGGGCATGCTGTGTGGTTAAGTCTGTCTAACCCACCATTTTGAGGTTGTTTCATAATTCCTGCTGCCCTCTTCTTCTGACTTTTCTTTTTCGTGAACCACACCATTTTATCTTGAAGAAGGCTCTTTAAATGTGCAACTTAATAGGAAATAAGGTCTTGTTGATTTCTGAACTGAAAGAAGCATGCTGTGTATAGCAGCTGTTTTATCTCCTTGCCTCAGTAATGTGGTTGTTATGCTACTATCCTTGCAACTGTTCTTCTGAATCAGCTGTTCTCTTTGGCGTGGGCTTTGCCACTACCAATCATGAGACAGAGACAGACACTTGCAAGTATACTCAAATTAAAGACATTATGTCTCTCTAAAATTAGATTTGCCTTTTTTTGACATATTTTCTGCTGTTTTCATAGAAGTCATATGCAGATCACTTCATATTTATCATTTTAAACATTTTCTTCTTCAAGCGCCATATCCAGTTCTGAACATTGGCTATCATCGTGGCAATCGGCCGTGAAGATTGTCCTGAGAATATAATGCCTTCCATTTCCCTTCCGCATTGCAGTGTGACCCCCATACCACTGATCCAGTTCCACAAGTCACTTTTGGTCCTAAGCCCTTTTGGCACACAAAGTTCTCCTGAGCCCAGGCAAGTATTGATGAAGCTGCTGCCCTCTATCAAGATGGATTCAAGTGGGATTTAATCCACTTGGGGACCATCACCCTTCCCTGTGGACTTCGCCACTCAAGGCCGTTAGTCCTCAGGGTTCTCAGGTTAATTAAACGCCGCATGACGAGTGGAGTTGCTTGCAGTATGGTCTCTTCCTGTGATGGCGAACCTTTGCACTCCAGGTGTTCTTGGACTTCAATTACCAGAAGCCCAAGTCAGCATTCCTGATGACCAGGTCTTCTTGGAATTTAAGTTTAAGAACAGCTGGAGTGCCAAGGTTCGTCATCACTGGTCTATTACCATAGCAGGATAACCTGGCCAGAAAGCAAAATTTTCAGTGCCTATTAAAATATGTGTTTTTGACACATTTAAACTTTAATTTAAATATTTTCTGTCTCTTTCCATTTTTGCGGTCAAGTGTCTTTAATTTTGCTTTTATGCATGGAATATATTGACATATTTAATAATGAGAGTCAGCCTGTGAAAAGGGCTTGTTTCTTTGCTGTTTAAAGAGTTTTGAACAAATGCAAGCATGCAAATGTTCCACATGTAGAGAAAATGATCTAGTATCTGTTCTCTCCAACTGTATGTCAAAGAAAGTTTCCATAGGCAAAGGCCTACCGTTAACAAAAGAAGCAGTGACCTTTTAGTGGGAGGAGGTGGAAGATGAGAAATCTATTTTTTTTAAAAATAAATCTTCATATGAGACTTAGTTTCCTGTTTTCTGGTGGGAGGAACTGGCTTTGCTGCCGAAGACCTCTATTTCTACTGTACTGCTACTAGGGAAACAAATGCTTTTGTTGTTGTTGTTGTTCAGTCGCACAGTCGGTTCCGACCCTTTGCGACCCTATGGACCATTGTTCTCCAGGCACCTCTGTCCTCCACCATCCCCCTCAGCACTCCCAGTTCTGTGCCCATTGTGTCTACAATGCCATCTAGCCATCTCATCTTTGGCCTCCCCCTTCTTCTTTTGCCCTCCACCTTTCCCAACATCAGGGCCTTCTCAAGTGAATCCTCCCTTCTCATTTGATGTCCAAAATACTTTAGCTTCGTCTTTACTATTAGCCCTTCCAATGAGCAGTCAGTGTTGATTTCTTCTAAGATTGACCTATTTGTTCTCCTCGCTGTCCAGGGTACTCTCAAAACTCTCCTCCAACACCACATTTCAAAGGCATCTATTCTTCTGCGTTCAGCTTTCCTAATTGTCCAGCTCTCACATCCGTACATTACCACTGGGAATACCATTGCTTTGACTATTCTAATTTTTGTTTGCAATGTGATGTCTCTGCTTTTCACTATGTTCCCCAGGTTTCTCATGGCTTGTCTCCCAAGAATCAGTCGCCTTTTTATTTCATGGCTGCAATCCCCATCTGCCGTAATCTTTGATCCCAGGAAAGTAAAATCTGTCACTGCTTCTACTTCTTCCCCATCTATTTTCCAGGAACTGATTGGGCCTGTTGCCATTACCTTGGTTTTCTTGATATTGAGTCTCAAACCAGCTTTTGCACTCTCCTCCTTCAGCCCAATCAAGAGGTTCTTTAGGTCTTCCTCACTTTCTGCCATTAGGGTGGTATCGTCTGCATATCTCAGATTGTTTATGTTTCTCCCAGCAATTTTAATCCCATATTGTGATTCCTCCATCCCTGCATTTCGCATTATGTGCTCTGTGTATAGATTAAATAAGCAGGGTGATAAAATGCAGCCTTGTCTTACTCCTTTTCCTATTCCAAACCACTCTGTCATTCCGTTAAGTTATCATTAAGTTAACATTAAGTTGTCATTAAGTTAACAAATGCTTAACTTAACGTTTATGTTTTATTCAATTTATACCCCGTGCTATTCAGCACAGGCTGACTCAGGGCGGCTAACAACATATGAATAACCCCAAGGCAACCCAAAGGGTTTACAATACATGATAAGATCCAGATTGATAGGTACAGTTCAATTATAACAAAGCGGGAAATGGTTGCAAAAGGCATGCAAATACAGAGAAGCACGAGGAGGAGTTGGCGCAGATTCTCAGAAAGGCTAACATTGGCTCTTGAAGGGGGGGGGGGTATATGCTAGAGTTGCAATACCAGTTTCACAGGAACAAAAGTAAATCTGAAATATTTTTCTTTATTTTTGTAAGGCCATATGTGCAAGTGCCATGACCGTTTTCAACCCTCCAAGCCACAGTTCTCAAAATGAGAATTTTAGCAAGAAGGAGGAACTAGAACAGTCCACAAAAAATTGCATAGATTAAGTCACTGTTTGCTCTTTCAAAAGCTGAGGAAGAAAGCACTGTGGAAACTGATCTATATTTTCATCTTTACTGCAACATTAAGAATACTGTAGCAATTCCAGCTGTTTCCTAAGGAGAGAGAAAGGGTGGTGGTGGTGGGTTTCTTCTGATTAATTATGAGATCTCATTAATATTTATGTTTATGTTTTGCCTTTAATTTTGTTTCTTTGCCAGCTTTTTAATCCTCTGTAACTCAGTATAACAAAAGCATGCATCTAATATGCCGTTGGGGTCTGGATGGGGGCCAATGGGCTTCGGCTGAATCCCAGCAAGACAGAGTGGCTGTGGATAAGGGGCCCCATGTTATCCAAGGAGTTACCATCTTTGGTATTGGATGGGGCTGTTTTGCCCCAGACAGACCCAGTGCGCAACTTGGGGGTCCTTCTGGACTCACGGCTGCTGCTAGAAGAACAAGTGGCGGCTGTGGCCAGGAGGGCTTTTGCCCAACTTCGGGTGATTCGCCAACTGCACACACTCCTGGACCGGGGCTCCTTGCTTATGGTCACTCATGCTCTGGTTACTTCCCGACTAGATTATTGTAATGCGCTCTACATGGGGCTGCCCTTGACGACCATTCGGAGGCTGCAGCTGGTCCAGAATGCGGCGGCCCGGGTGGTGATGGGGTGTGGGCGATATGCCCATGCCTCACCACTGCTTCGGGAGCTGCACTGGTTACCAGTTTGTCTCCGGGTGCAATTTAAGGTGCTGGTTTTGACCTTTAAAGCCCTATATGGCAGGGGGCCAGGATACCTTAGAGACCGCATCGTCCCAAGAGTGACTGCCCGTCCAACCAGAGCGGACCGGAGGGGCTCTCTAATGGTGCCGTCCACTAGGGGTGCACATCTGTCTAGTACCCGCAGGAGGGCCTTCTCCGTGTCCGCACCAACCCTCTGGAACCTCCTGCCAATAGATATAAGACTTCAAAGTGAACTGCTGCCCTTCAGGAAAGGAGTAAAGACCTGGTTGGCAGGGCAGGTGTGGGGCCCGAACGGGACTATGGTTCCCGCCGGCTGGCTTTTATAAAATAAGAGCTCTCTCTTCTTCCCTTTGTATAGTAGGTGGGATGGGTGGGTGGGATATGGGTTTTTAAATGGGGTGGATGTGGGTTTTTATAAGGTTTTTATAATGTTTTTATGTATTTTTAGAATTGTTGTAATGCCGCCCTGAGTCGGGTTCTGCCTGAGTGGGCGGCATATACAAATATGACTATAAATAAATAAAAATAAATAAATATACTATGAGTTATTTATAATTATTGTAATGTATTGCATTGTATTGTGATATGTATATTTCCAGATATGATATGTATAATGTGTATTAGATGCTGTATTGTTTTGTAAAACCCCTACTTACGAAAAAAAAGTCCATTCCGTAGGCTTTTGCTTAAATCGTTTTTTTATGTAACTCGAAGCAAACCCATAGGAAAAATTATTTTTATGTAACTCGAAGTAAACCCATAGGAAAAATGAAATTCTTATGTAAATCGAAGCAAACACATAGAAAAATGCATTTTTACATAACTCAAAGCAAACCCATAGGAAAAAGAATCTTTATGTAACTCGAAGCAAACCCATAGGAAATCGTGTAAATCAGGACATGGTTTTAGCACAAAATCATTATGTAAGTCGAATTTTATATATCTCGAGGCATATGTAAGTCAAGGTTTTACTGTATTATGATTGCTATAAACAAAGAATTGAAGGTGGTGAGATTTCTTACAGTGATCAGCTAGGTGGAACAGTTCCTTAACACCTTCCTCAAAAACTTTGGCATCACAATTATCTTCTTTAATTTCCTTTTGCTCTCCCAGTTAGTATTCTGTAGAGTACTGTATTTGTTTTTAACTGATTGAATAAGGGGCTGTGGTGACTCAGTGGTTAAGTAGCTCACCTTGTTAGCTGGAAGGCTGGCAAGTCATCAGTTTGAGACCCAGGTACTCCCTGAGCAGAGTTTCTTCCACAAAAATCCTTCAACACAGAATTATTTCTGACACAAAATTATTATTATAACTGATTGAATAATGGCTTGCACAATAGGTAAAGGTAAAGGTTTCCCTTGCTCAAAAGCCAGTCGTATCCAACTCTAGGGTGCAGTGCTCATCTCTGTTTCTAAGCCGAAGAGCCAGCGCTGTCTGCTTCTGCAGACGTTTCCGTGGTCATGTGGCAGGCATGACTAGACACCGGAGCACACGGAGTGCGGTTACCTTCCCACCGAAGTGGTCCCTATTTATCTACTTGCAATTTCTTGCTTTCGAACTGCTAGGTTGGCAGGAGCTGGGACGAAGACGGGAGCTCATTTCCGTCCTGCAGTACTCAGGAATCGAACTGCTGACCTTCCGCTTCCCAGTCAGCGTCTTAGCCACTTGAGCCACTGCAGTCCCCGGCTTGCACAATATATGTGCCAAAAAAGCAATATCTTTCCCCCTTGTACCTTAGCTTCCAAAGTTATGTACACTTAATATATTGTAAAATATTTGTCTAATGTATGTACCATTTTATTTCCTTTTGTCCTAGCAAAGTATTTCTCAGTTGTGTTTTTTCAATAAATATTAATGTATTAGACAAGGTACTACATTTTTGTACCTTGTCATGCTTTTAGATCTTTTAGTCTGGTAAATTTCACACTTGTTTTGCCCCGAAAGTCTGCATTCTGAAATGTCTGTTGGCACACATATGTTTGCCTATTCAAATTATTAAATCTTTATAGGAAGCAAAAACAAAAACACTGCATCACTTTGAAGACTAACTGCTATATTTTAAATGTGAGCTTTCGTGCAGCAAGTCCACTTCATCAGACATAAGAATGAAATAGCAAGGCATGATGAGCTTAGATACACCAGATACAGAGTCATTAAGTGATTAAATCAGAATGACATCATCATGCAAATCAATACAGCTTCCCAGAGCTGGGAGTGGTAGATGATCTCTGGTTGTTATTCGGATCCACTCTAAATGTCCCCTATTAAATATTAAATGTGGGGAATTACAAAATAACCACCTGACACTGAAAATAAATGCTAATGAATTCAACCTCTGTGCTGCTGTGTGAAGCACATCTCCCATTCTGTGAGACATGCTGTGAAAGGGAATATTATGAAGGTGGTATAATATAACAAAATATATAGCAGCATATAACAATCTGTGCATCAAATTTGATAAACTTGATAAAATTATTTATAGTGGCTAGTATTGATTCCCAACATCAAGTGCTGTCCAGGACTTGAACTACTCTGCCATTATTTGGAGCGTAGCAAGAGGTAGGGTTCTGTACAAATGAACAAGTAAATTATGAAGAGGGAAGTAGGCAAGTTGCAAGCTTCATTGCTAAGGGTGTGTCAGCATGGTCTGGATTGCAAAAGCAGCACAGAGGAATGCCATGGGAGCTGTATGATCTTCGGAACATGAATCTTCTATATTTAGATGTGCTAGTTCCTGCTAGTTGCTGGCTTTGAAAGTAGGCCTGGAGTTGTTTAGATAAATGCATCCTCATTTCATGTCCCATGTAACTTGCTTTACTCGTAAACATTTGTTTTGTCGGCTATTGATGGTGGTGTGGGCTTTCTGCATTCCGACCTAATTTGTCTTAATACTTGTTTTTAATGCATTTATTTAAACAATACAGGGCAAGGGATTTGACCAAGCCATAAAAGTTTAATTTTCCTAAAGTCATCTGAGATTTTACATTTCTTGCTTTGGTTTACTTTTCTGTGTGTGTGTGTGTGTGTGTGTGTGTGTGTGTGTGTGTGTGTGTGTGTACTTTTGAAAGTTCTAAATTCTTTGAAATATTTATTCCAAACTTTTAATAGTTTTCTAAATACTAATTTCATATATTCTCCTGTTAACTTGTTTCATTATAATGGGGCTGTGGTGGCTCAGTGGTTAAGAAGCTCACCTTGTTAGCTGGAAGGCAGGCAGGTTGGCAGTTCAAGACCCAAGTACTGCATGATGGAATGAGCGCCCGTCTCTGCCCCAGCTCATGCCAACCTGGCAAATAGGTAAAGGTAAAGGTTTCCCTTGCTCAAAAGCCAGTCGTATCCGACTCTAGGTCAGTGCTCATCTCTGTTTCAAAGCCGAAGAGCCAGCACTGTCTGCTTCTGCAGACGTTTCCATGGTCATGTGGCAGGGAACGCTGTTACCTTTCCACCGAAGTGCTCCCTGTTTATCTTCTTGCAATGTCTTGCTTTCGAAGTGTTAGGTTGGCAGAAGCTGAGACAAAGACAGGAGTTCATTCCGTCCTGCAGTACTCAGGAATCGAACTGCTGACCTTCCCACCCAGTCAGCATATTAGCCACTTGAGCCACTGCAGTCCCTAACCTGGCAAATAGAAAGCAAGAAATTGCAAGTAGATAAATAGGGACCACTTCGGTGGGAAAAGATCTTGGGAACATGAAAGGAGCCTCATTCGGGTGTCCCCTGAGCGGTGTTTCTCCAGAAAAAAAATCCTTTAAACCCAGAATAATTTCTGACACGAGATTATCATCATCATAATCAAACAACATCATTTCTGATTTATTCCAGTATATTCTAATTTGTAGCCCCATTGCCTCTCCAAATGTTTTCAAATAAGTTCCAGGGCTTCCTCGTCTTTAGCTTTAACATACACATGTAGTCAGTGAGAAACAATTACTCAAATTCTATTGTGCTTCCACAACTCACAACAGCCTCCGAGTACTATAGGGTTCTATGGTGCTTTGAACATAGAGATTATGCTTGCAATGAAAATACAGTGGTACCTTATACAATGATTTTAATCCATTCCACGGGGCTCGTTGTTGTACGAAACAATTTCTATATGATACATGCATCGTATAGCGATTTTCCCTATGGGATGCATCATACAACGATTATTATTATTTTGCTAAGTGGTTTTTCCCATTTAAAATTTATTTTACAATTTTTTCCAAAGGGAAAATTGTTATGCGGGACGCCATCCCCCCAAAAAAAAAAACACCCCTAATTGTTATGCAAATGCGTTGTTATATGGGGCGATTGTTGTATGAGGTTCCACTGTAGATTCTAAGAAAATATACAGGATGGACCACTTCAGATTGGAAGAGACAAGGTTGTATCCATTCAATAACATTCCTGTAGGTTTTCTGTACCATAATTGTAGTAGTGTATACATCATAGCTTGCTTTGGAAATATGTAGAGAAATATAAAGCATATTTTGTAGTTGGTGAATAGTTTTTGCAAATAAACAAGACAGGCAAAAATCTTCTCCAGTATTTTTATAAGAAGGTGCTTCGTCATGTCATTGTAACAATCATGAACTGGAAATAGGGCATTAGGGACTTGTCCAAGGCCAGATAAATCATTAGTAGCCCAGTCCAGGAATAAAAACCATCTGACATTGTGAGAAATCTCAGATCTCGTCTCTGTGGAATGTATACAGGAACTGGTCTGTCTTTGTCAATGCAGGAAGGAAGATGGTACTTTCCTGATTCATTTGAGCATCTTAGAAACACATATGTACTAGAAAGAGAGAAATAAAATTTAGAACAATGCACTGCAGCCAGACTGAGCTGCAAAATCCAGCTGGGATATGTAACAGCATATATATATATATATATATATATATATATATATATATATATATATATATATATATATATATATATATATATATATATATGTGTGTGTGTGTGTGTGTGTGTGTGTGTGTGTGTGTGTGTGTGTGTGTGTGTGTGTGTGTGTGTGTGTGTGTGTGTGTGTGTGTGCGCTAAATTGCTATAAATTCAGGTATTATTAAAAAACAATACCATAAAATTGAAATACAGTAAAGCCTCACATAAAGAGCACCTCTTAGAGACTAACTTGCTTAAAATACAGAATTTTCTCTGAATGGTCGCCTCGCTTAACAATTAAAATCAACCAAAAACTCACTTAACAACTAAATCGGAGTTCGCAAACCCACCCACCCCCGACCAGAAGTCACAATTGGTCACTTACAATAGTGTTTCGCTTAAAGAGCAAACTCTGTTAAAGAGCAATCACATGGAACACATTATGCTCTTTAAGCGAGGTACCACTGTAGTTTGACGTAACCCTACAGTTACAGTGGTGGCTCAGTGGTTAAGAGGCTCAGCTTGTGAGCTGGAAGGCTCGCAAGTCGGCATTTTTGAGACCCAAGTACTGCATGACGGGTTGAGTGTCCGTCTCTGTCCCAGCTCTTGGGGACATGAAAGGAGCCTCATTTGGGCATTCCCTGAGGGGTTTCTTCCGCAAAAATTCTTTCAATCCAGAACACTTTCTGACACAAAATTATTATTAGTTACTAAATATGACATTCCTCATGTATAGCAAAATATTTAAGAAATGTAACATTTTCAATCTTAAATTATTTTTAGTTGCTTTTTTACTGTTTAAACTTGTTCCATTTTTTCTTAGTGGTTGACCAAGTCTAAGACCCAATTCAGTATTAACTAAGTAAAAAGTTTTAATGAAGCCTTCTGAGACATTTTGTACCAGACTGCAGTGCTTTGACATCTTCTTTTTATTAACCAAGTATTACTAAATTGTCTTCAAAGCATCATTTATGAAAGAAAGACAATTTACCGCCTCTTGTTTTTATTTTAAATTGTTAAATGCTTCTGGGATATACTGCCTCTGTGTCAGCACTGTGGAAAACTGTGGGAAGAGGTTGAAATAGCATTCCGGAAGAGGTTGGAGTTGGGTGATCTAACGTTGTCGGTGGCGGTAGCTGCTACTCGTATCCTGGAAGTCATTTTCACAGTTGATGGATGTGTCTCTGGTGATTCAGTAAACCGATCCTGGCATGAAACGTGTCTACACACATTACACTGAATAAATGGTGGAGGGCATAGTTGAGTTTGACGAACCTTCCATGTTTGTCATTTAGCTTCTTCATGTCTGCAGCATTCTCCTTCAAAGTGATCAGTCCAAAGTGGGCGATCTACGGCCGCTTTCTCCCAGGTTTGTGGGTTTATACCCGACACGTCCATGGTTTATTTCAGCTGGTCATAATAACACTTCAAAGGAGCTCCACGAGCTCTTGTATCGGGTGAACTAGCAGTGTAGTGCTAATGGTTTGAACATCTTGCTGCTTTCTAGTGCATTGGATGTCAAGGCAAAGGCTTTGTTTTTAGGGCTGTATTTTCAGGGCTTTCCAGTGTTCACTCAGAGCAGTATTGATGCTCTTTTGTAGAAGCAGGGTTACTGCATCTTTATGTTTCGATCCTGCTGTAGGGTCAGTGAACATCAACCATTACTGGAAGATCATTTTTAGGTTCCTCCTTTTGCCAAAAAAAGAACATAAAAGGAAGCATATTATTTTCCATCTTGATTCCCAGACATCCTTTTATTTGTTTCTCTGGATTCAAGCCACAATAACAAATAATCCTTGTTTAGCTTTAATAGGCAGAAAAATGTAGGCATATAAGCCTACCACTTTCTTGTTCTTTCCCAATGGGTTTCTGATGACAAATATTTGTTTGGGAAAAACACAACGCATCCTAATTGTAGGTGCTCAATGAAAGGAAAGTGACAGTTTACCTTGAATACTTTGGAGTCATTATTCAGCACAATTCTGCGCATTGTTAGACGTCTCCACAATGACATTCCGCACATGCAAATGGACTTGAGAAATCACAGACCATGACGTGTGCCCTTCGCTTTCACCTTGCCCAAGGGATCTGACAGAGGATGCTTTAGTGAGTTTTAGTCTCGGCCTAACGTCATTGACAAGAGATGGGCAACACTGCCTGGTTAGACCGTTCAAGCCCCCGTGCCCTGACAAGGCTCTCACAGATTATCAGTGTTAAAATTGCTAACTAAAGAATTCATGTCACAGTAGTTTGCTGTGTTAAATGATGTGCTTTTCTGCCAGTGGATTTCACATTTCTGGTGGTCAAGCTTTATAATAAACAAATCTTCATTCAGCTAGATATCATGCCACTATTGTTGTTGTTCAGTCGCACAGTCGATTCCGACCCTTTGCGATCCCATGGACCATTTTCCCCCAGGCTCCTCTGTCCTCCACCATCCTCCTCAGCCCACCCAGCTCTGTGCCCACTGCGTATACAATGCCATCTATCCATCTCATCTTTGGACGCCCCCTTCTTCTCTTGCCCTCTACCATCAAAGCCTTCTCAAGTGAGTCCTCCCTTCTCATTTGATGTCCAAAGTACTTCATCTTCATCTTCACTATTTGTCCCTCCAATGAACAGTCAGGTTTGATTTCCTCCAGTATTGACCTATTTGTTCTCTTTGCTGTCCAAGGGACTCTCAGGACTCTCCTCCAACACCACATCTCAAAGGCATCTATTCTTCTGTGCTCAGCCTTCCTAATGGTCCAGCTCTCACACCCATACATAACCACTGGGAATACCATTGCTTTGATTGTGCGAATTTTTGTTTTCAAGGTGATGTCTCTGCTTTTCACTATATTCCCCAGGTTTCTCATCGCTTGTCTCCCTGTAATCAGTTGACTTTTTATTTCATGGCTACAGTCGCCATCTGCAGTGATCTTAGATCCCAGGAAAGTAAAATCTGTCACTATAGGCATAGTATATTCACTGTCCACCCCTTTACATTTTTAGGGGCTGAATAATAATATGGTGATACTTCATTTTGAAACTGCTACCTTCTTCCTTGTACAGTATTTCAAGTTACTCTGGTGCTATGTTGGTCGATTGGAGCAGAAAGATCCAGAACTATTTTCATGTTGGGTTTAGGTTTTATACCTATACTACCTAAACTCTGTATTTTGGCACTATTCATTTATAGGTAGAGCATTAATAGGAGTATAGCTCTGTTGAGTTGCTTTCTCTCTTAGGATTGTGCATAGGAATGTAGAAAGAAGTTGATACTGGTTTCATATAGCACTATTGGAAGTTAGAGCAGCGGGACTAGTCCAGGGTGCCCAAATTATGGCCTGTGGACTAGATCCGGCCCTTGATGCCAATTCATCTGGCAACCCTTCTTGCTACCGGAAGCGAAAGTAAAACACGGGCATGTTTTACTTCCGCTTCCAGGAGCGATGAGGGCAGCGCAGGCTGGATGAATTGGCATCAGGGGCCAGATCTGGCCCATGGAACATAATTTGGGCACCCCTGGGTTAAGCAGAGAAAATGGCATCTTAAAATCTATCTCATTCTGTTGCAAAACAGATTGCAAGGCATGTTTTACCTCTGCTTCCGGTGGGAGGAACCATGTGACCGTCCCGTTGAACCACGTGACCAGCACATGGCCAAAAAAAGTTAGGAACCCCTGGACTAGTCTGTTGTACGAGGGTTGCTGAAAATAGCAAATAATTACAAAAGAAACTCTGGGTTGAAAGAGTCAAAGTGTAGCTGGTTTTCACCCTCCTGCAGTATTTACAGAACAGTAGGTTTTGCTGCCATATCACAGTGTTTCCCTAGGAATAGTGAACAACTATTAAATTTAACTGCATAGTTCTCTGCTTTGTACATGAGTACATGTATGCGTTGATGCATCTTTTCTTGGCATGAAAACATCAGTGAATTGTCTGCAACAAGATTCAAGATTTAGCATGCTGTTATTTGGAATAACATTTTTTTAGAGTAAAACATTGTCTGGGAGCACCAGAACCAATAAACAAGTTGACAGAGTATGGAAAATGGATCAGACTGACTGGTACCAATGAGTGAATACTTTGCACATCTTTTTTTCCTTATTGAACGACTTGTATTTAGCCAAGTTTATCTTGGCTAAAATTACATTGATAGAAATGTGCTGTGTACCCTGTTCCCTGCTATAATCTGGATTCTTTTGTTTAATTTGTTGAAGTCTAAAACAAGAATAAGCAAGCTCCAGGAGATTGGGGTGCGTGTGTGCATATTTCCAATGTCTGGTTCTTTAGGGGTTGTATCATACTTTTTCACTGAAACCTGAAGGTTACTTTTCGTTATGTTTTTTAAAGCTATTTCTAATTTGTTATTTTTTTAATTAAAAAAATGGCTATTTTGCTAAAACAGACTGTAAGTGGTGCTTCTTGTTTTGGTAGTAACTTGCAGCCCCTAGTGGAAAGGAGTTGCTATACTCTATGGCAGTGGTGCGAACATATGGGGCAAGGCTCGGCGGGCTCAAAAGGACTTTCCTCCCCGTCGCCCATAGCCGCCGCTGGACCCGTTGGGCCCTACCCCGGCAGAGGGACCCTTGCAGAGCCGGACGCCAGGGGTTCCATCACCACCGGTGTCCTGAGCCCCGCCTTCGCCCTCGCCCAGGGCTCAAATGGTCGCGGCGGTGACAGGACTTGCACTGCCACCCCCATTGGACTTTTTTCTGGGGCCGGTATGGAGAGGTTATTGTATTTTGATATTGCTGTAGTGTTCTATATTGCAATATGAGTTTTTGTATAAGTGTGCTTTATTGTATTGTTCTATACTGTGATACGACTTTTGGTATTATTATGTTTATTGCTTATTATTATGTGAGATGTTATTGTACTCTATAATATTTTGTATTGTATCTTTATTGTCATGTTGTGTTGTAATTGCAATTGTATTTTTGATATTTTGTAGCTGTATCATATTTTTGTTGAAAACCGCCTTGAGTCGCACTTGTGCTGAGTAAGGCAGCATACAAATTTGATAAATAAATAAATAAACCCATTGATGGGCCACTCAGAGCCCTCTCTGCGGGCACACGCCCCATTGCCCCAGCACAGAATTTGCCCCGCCCCTGTGGCCAGCAGCCCAATGGGAGTGCTTCCTCCCTCCCCTGTCTGGGGTCAGATGGGCGACTCAAATGTGGTGTGAGGTTTTCTTTTTATTCTTAAAGCAATAATGCCATTGGAAATTGAAAACAACAGAACTGTGTCACGATAAAATGAGGACATGGAAAAGCTACTTTTTCAGAAAGTATCTTCCGGCTAGGAAACTCCAAGAAATATAGTCAAAAAGTGAACTTTTTATAATGTTGATAAAGCAAAATGAAATAAAAGCCTATTTTCAGAGAGCTGACAGTTTCATGAAGCAGCAAGTGACTGCAAAATCTTTAAAGAGATATGTTTTGTTTTGCATTTTGATAGTAAGCACTTGGGGACTGTGGTGGCTTAGTGGTTAAGAAGCTGAGCTTGACTACTGGAAGGTTGGCAGGTTAGTAGTTTGAGACCGGAGACCTGCACGACAGAGTGAGTTCCAGGCTTTGTCCCAGCTCCTGCCACAACCTAGCAATTCAAAAGCAAGACATTGCAAGTCAATAAATAGTAGCCGCTTTGGCAGGAAAGGTAACAGTGTTCTGTGTGTCTATTCATGCCTGCCACATGACCACGGAAACATCTGCAGATGCAGATTGCACTGGCTTTTTGGCTTTAAATGGAGATGAGAACTGCACTCGAGTCACATATGACTGGCTTTTGAGCAAGGGAGACATATACAGTATCTTCTTGCCCTTTCTATGCAATGGGGAGAGAGCATTTTAATAAACTTTTGTTTGATTTACTGGAAATATCGTTCTCTGAAACCTTTTTCCTACACTGTTAAAAAGGTGAAAATCCTTATTTCTCTTTAGCAGTTGCTAAATTTCTTGCTGCTCTTCAACCTGCCAAGATAATTGAATTGCTGTGTGGTTTTAAGCATTTGTTTTTGCTTCTCAAGAGTTTTTCGAGAGCTTCGAAGGGAGGAAAGTAATGGTGGTGGGTGGTTGATTAATTAATGTTGTGTTGAATTGTACTGTGGTTTGTTGTTTTAACACTGGAGTTCTCAACCTTTTAAAGCCGGGGGCCGGGTCACGCTCCCGCAGACAGCTTTGGGGGCCAGACAGCCATTTTGCCCTCCTTCAACCACATGGCACTTCCTAGTGTGCTGGATGCAGTTGGGGGGGCACATGAAATGGCGACACGGGCCACATCCGGCCCATGGGCCGCAGGTTGAGAATCCCTGTTTTAACAGTTGAACACTGCCTAGAGTGGAAAACATCCTAGATGGGTGATAAATGGAATGAATGAATGATGGTGGGGGTTGTGAGCATCATTTGTAGTCAAGTAGCAATGAGGTTTCCCAGAGCACCAGAGCAATGTCGGTCGCAGCTGGTCTGGGGTATTTTGGCATTTGTTCTTCTGGCTTTGCTCCTGGGTACCATGTTGAGTCATGATACTCTGAAGTTTAATCCTGGAAGCGCCCTGGCAAGAGACATAACTCATCGGCATATATTTCTTCATATAAAAATCTGGAGAATTCTACATACTTACCAGCTTGGCTGCTAAGGTTTCAGTCAGTGTCAGCGTCCTGAGGTTTTGCCTCAATTTGTTTCTGAGATTTCCCTTTGCTGCAGTGAAAAACAGTAATTTCCTGTTAGGCTCTAGTTCTTTTTTACTCTTTTCCCTGTGGACTGGTGTTTAGAATAAGCGTCATACCATGTCTTCTATCACACTTGCAAGCATTTTCAGCCTCCCTTTGTGAATCTCTTGAAGTATGAAGGATGTAGGGAAAGGACAGCAATAGGGATCGTTCAGCAGCGTTTGGTCTTTTCCAGGCATTGAGTTGTCCTTTCATGCTTCTTCTTGTAGCAGTTGTGCACACCTCTGTGAAGACAGAGCTTATGTTTCCAAATCCCTGTTTCTAAATAATTCAGCATTTGTTTATACACTTCCTGTGTTTCCACATGCTGTAGCCCACTCAGTGCATTCCTCAGGTTTAACCTCCTGTATAGTTCTCATGACTTATAACTGTAGCTTGTGCTATATGGTGAACTAGATTTTTCAACTGTGGAGGCCTCATGGCAGTTCTTTCCAGGTTTCACTTCCACAGCATGTGCATCAGTGTGTAAATATTTAAAGAGACAGAAGAAACTTGGGGGTCCTACTGGACTCTCGACTGCTGCTAGAAGAACAGGTCGTGGCCAGGAGGGCCTTTGCACAACTCCGTGTGATATTCCAGTTGCACCCGCTCCTGGATAGGGACTCCTTGCTTGTGGTCACACATGCTCTGGTCACCTCCAGAATAGACTACTGCAATGCACTCTACATAGGGCTGCCCTTGACTACCATTCGGAGGCTGCAACTGGTCCAGAATGCGGCAGCCCAGGTAGTGATGGGGTGTGGGCGTTATGCCTGGGCCTCACCCCTGCTCCGGGAGCTGCACTGGTTACCAGTTTGCCTCCGGGTGCAATTCAAGGTGCTGGTTATGACATTTAAAGCTCTACATGGTAGTGGGCCAGGATACCTAAGAGACCGCATCGCCCTAAGAACATCTGTCTGTCCAACCAGAGCGGACCGGAGGGGCTCCCTAATTGTTCCATCAGCAGGGGGCCCCACCTCTCTGGTACAAGAAAAAGGGCCTTTTCTGTGTCCGCTCCGGCCCTTTGGAACCTCCTGCCAGTAGAGCTACGGTTGCAGACGGAGCTGCAGCCCTTCGGGAAAGGACCTGGTTGGCGGGGCAGGTATGGAGCCCTGAGGGCAATGTGGCTCCTGCTTGCTGGCTTTTAACATGAGATGTACCCTCTCTCTGCTTCTCGGGGTGGGTGGGTTTATTAATGTGGGTGGTGGTTTTTTAACTGCTTTTACTGTATGGGGTTTTAAACTATGTAAGCCGCCCTGAGTCGGGCTTGCCAGAGTGGGCGACGAACAAGTTGAAATATTAAATTAAATTATTAAATTAAATTAAGCTTGTCTACGTTTGGTTTATATGGGAAAATGTGTGCATGTATATGAGTCTCTTGCTTCTTGAAAAGTAAGAAACTTTTGTTGTTGTTCAGTTGCATAGTCGAGTCCGACCCTTTGTAACCCCATGGACCACTGCAGTACTTACTTAGGGTGTTTTGCATCAATTAAAACTATAAAATATTATGTTCTGGAATATGATTTGAAAAATATTTCATTCTGTAAAAAAAAAAAATCATTCATCTTGTGAATTTGCACAAGGCTTTGCAGGCAAAATTGCTGCAACTTGGGTGCTGTAGTTGTCACAAGCCCTGATGGTTTTATGAGAATAGAGAATTTCCAATTGACGCAGCCTGAGTATGGACAGGGGTCTTGTGATGGTGAGAGCCATCACACTGGTGTTAGACCCTTGCCCTGCAAACCTATAAACCTTTGAGGGAACTTGCTGATTGGGCAGTGGCAAAGGAAGCAATAATATAATACTTATCCTGAAAAAGTACTCTTTGAATCCCATTACATTGGATAATTACCAGTCTCTGCTGAAACCAAGCTACTGGGGTGTAGCTTCTCAGCTCCAATGTTCCCACATGATATGATTATCCAGATCCATTTCAGTTTGGCTTTAAGCCTGGTTGTAGAATAGAGACAGCTTTGGTTGCCTTGGTGAACAACCTATGCTGGAACAGGGGAAGTAAATACTAGAGTAGCCCTGGTCCTTAAGACTCAAGCTCAGTAACTAAGTACAATGGTATATTGTTTATTTGACTTGTGGGGTACATTTAAAAAATTCTATCCCTCATGCTATTTACTGTGTTTCCCCGAATATAGGACCTCCTCCCATAATAGGACACACACACACCCTTTTTCCCCTACCTTTGAAATATAAGGCCCCATCCAAAAATAAGACCTCCTTACCTCCTGGTGATTTGCTGTATCTCCGATCGCATGCCACTTCCTGCTTCCGGTGTCCAGGACGGAAGAGAAGGACGAGCTGTAAGGCGGCTGGCGTGGCCCATAAGAAGACTTGCCGCATCGGAGTCTCGATTGCCTCCCCGCTCACAACCAAGAGAAGTTTCCCCTGGTGAGAGCGGGATCGAGACTCTGACGCAGCAGGTCTCCTTATGGGCCACGCCGGCTGCCTCACAGCTGAGGCCAGTCTCGATCGCGCTTCCCCACTCGCAACCAAGGGATGCTTCTCTTGGTTGTGAGTGGGGAAGCGCGATTGAGACTGGCCTCAGCTGTGAGGCAGCCGGCATGGCCCATAAGGAGACCTGCCACATCGGAGTCTCGATTCTGCTCTCACCAGGGGGAAACTTCCCTTGGTTGTGAGCGGGGAGGCAATCGAGACTCCGATGCAGCAGGTCTCCTTATGGGCCACACCGGCCCGCCTCACAGCTGAGGCCAGTCTCGATCGCGCGGTTGTGAGTGGGGAAGCGCGATCGAGACTGGTCTCAGCTGTAAGGTGGGCCGGCGTGGCCCATAAGGAGACCTGCTGCATCGGAGTCTCGATTGCCTTCCTGCTCACAACCAAGGGAAGTTTCCCCCTGGTGAGAGCGTAGATTGTTATACGGTACATGTTTTTCTTGTTTGTGATACAGTTTTTCTGGTTTGTGATGACCTGTACCATATACAGGTAATAAATTTCCTTTTCCCCCCAGCAATAAATGTGTACTGTATTCTTCTTCATGGAAAAATAAGACATCCCCTGAAAATAAGACCTTGTGCTAATTTTGGAGTTTTTAAAAATATAAGACAGTGTCTTATATTCGGGGAAACAGGGTAGCATAACACTTGCAACTTTTATGTTACCAGAGGTTCCCTGCAGTTTTGGGATTTGATGACATCTGGTTCTCCTTCCATCGAAATTTAGGGAAGCCATTTTAGCTATTTTTGAAGTGTTAGTCTGTGCAAGCATATCAGAGAGTAAACAAAATAAAATCTCTGATGAAGTGGACTTGATCCATGAAAGCTCATATTTAAATACAGGAGTTAGTCTTTAAGGCGGGGTGGCCAACCTTTTTGTGCCGTGGGCCAGACCACACCCTCAGACAGCTGAGTGGGCCAGACCATGCCCCCAGAAGTGGAAGTGGGCACATTTTACGGCTGACATACAAGCGCCTGCTTCCACTTCCAGAGGCAGCAACGGGCCGGATGGAATAGCATCGCGGGCTGCATCTGGCCCATGGGCCAGGTTGGGAACCCCTTCTTTAAGATACCACAACTTTTTTGTCTTTTTTGTTGTTTTGTTTTGTTTACTCTCTGATACATTTTAGTTCTTGACTTGTATGTGGTGTCAGTAGTGGACTAGATGAGGGCGAACAAGCCGAAGTGTAAATCACACAAAGCAGAGATGCTCCTTCTAAATTGAAAGACAGATCATGGAGTGAGGATGTCTTTCTCTGGTTCCCAACCATCCTCACAAAAATATCGGATGAGAACAAAAGAAAGATTTTTTTCAGCGTCAACTCCCTGGGTGTGGGATAACCCAGCAAGGTAAGCCAGGTTGGCCTGTCTTTACTGTTCTTCTGCCAATAGACAAAACTTCTTCAGGCAGGCTTTTGGCATCAAATTGCCTGCTGGTGGGAGAGTTTTAATTGGGGTCTTAAATTTATAATCTTTCAATATGCTTTTAAATAGCTTTATTCAGTTCTAATTAATGTGTCCAATTGCTTTTTTAAAAATATTGCAATGTGTTGTATGTAGTTCTCTTGCAACCATTTTGTAGGCCACCTTGAATCTCATTAGAGGGAGACGGCTGTATTAGAAAATGAAAGAAAAGAATGAGAAGTAGCAACATGACAAACCAGATTCAGCAAATAATTAAAATATTGGATGGGAAATTATTGCAAGTGCTGTCTAGACTTTTTCTCTAAATCTTCATTAATGATTGGCAGAAGAAAGTAAGAAAGTAAGATATCTGAGTCTTACAGAGAAGAGAATTCCATCTTTAGGAGCAGGAGTTGTCAACCTTTTAAAGCCAGGTCATGTTACCTCAGAAAGCTTCAGGGGCCAGATGGCCATTTTGCCCTTCCTCCACCATATGACACTTCCTGGTGTGGTGGAGGCGATTTTTTTAAAGGTTTCCCTTGCTCGAAAGCCAGTCGTATCCGACTCTAGGGTGCAGTGCTCATCTCTGTTTCTAAGCCGAAGAGCCAGCGCTGTCTGCTTCTGCAGACGTTTCCGTGGTCATGTGGCAGGCATGACTAGACACCGGAGCGCACGGAATGCTGTTACCTTCCCACCGAAGTGGTCCCTATTTATCTACTTGCAATTTCTTGCTTTCGAACTGCTAGGTTGGCAGGAGCTGGGATGAAGACGGGAGCTCATTTCCGTCCTGCAGTACTCGGGAATCGAACTGCTGACCTTCCGCTTCCCAGTCAGCATCTTAGCGACTTGAGCCACTGCAGTACCCGGTGGAGGCGATGGCGGGCCACATAAAATGGTGCCATGGGCTTCAGGTTGAGAATCCCTGATTTGGAGGTTCACCATGAAGAAGACCCTTTGACTTTTCCCCAGTGACCAAGCTTCCCTCCCCATCTAATATTGTGTGCGTGGTGCGTTCATGCACACACACACCGTATTTGCCGGCCTATAAGATGCACTTTTCCTCCTTAAAATACACTGGGAAAACTGAGTGCATCTTATACTGTACTCCGATGTGTCTTATACAATGGCAAATACAGTACGTTATATGCTGTACATTTTAGTTGTCTTCTAATTCCAAGTTTTCTTCTGGGTTGTACAGTATTTAAATGGTGCCAGTCCATAATCCAAATATTGTACTGCTGGAGACACACTGTCCAGACACTAAAGATTTTTAATAATGTTTGGGAACTCCCCTCCCAATACTGTAGTATTGTGTAATAATTATAATATCGTGTCAGAAATTCTGGGTTGAAAGGATTTTTTTCCTGGACAAACTGCTCAGGGGACACCCTATGATATTGTGTAGATCTTAATATATACAGTATTGTGCTTAAGTGAAATAATCTGAGTGTGTATGTTTTGCTATTGTGCTTTTAAAAATGCTGTTTTTTCTTGCTGATTAAAAGTTAAACATGCTTTCTAGGAGAGAGGTGTAGACTGGCGTAGAGACCGGCAAGGCACGCCACAAAGTTTGCCAAGAGAACCCTATGGACCAAAACAAAAGGGGATGCTCAGCACAGCAGATCTGAAAAGGGGGAGGGACTTGAAAGGGGGAGGAGAAATACAGTGTTGCAGGAAACAATAGTGCATAGGGACATGGAATGTGAAGTTTATGAATCAAGGAAAACTGGAAGTGGTTAAAAACGAGATGGAAAGAATAAGCATTGACATCCTGGGCATCAGTGAATTAAAATGGACAGGGATGGGTGAATTCAGCTCTGGAAACCATCATATCTACTACTGTGGGCAAGAAAACCTCAGAAAAAACGGAGTAGCCATAATTGTCAACAAAAGAGTGAGGAAAGCAGTAATGGGATACAACTTCAAAAATGATAGAATGATGTCAGTCAGAATCCAAGGCAAACCTTTCAATAGGTTTGTAATCCAAGTCTATGCACCAACCACTAGTGCAGATGAAGCCACAGTTGACCAGTTCTATGAGAACACCTCATAGAACAGACACCAAGGAATGATGTCCACATTATCTTAGGAGATTGGAATGCCAAAGTAGGAAATCAAAAAGTAAATGGAATAACAGGCAAGTTCGGTCTTGGAACACAGAATGAAGCAGGGCAAAGTTTGATAGAGTTCTGCCAAGAGAATGCACTAGTCATAGCAAACACCCTCTTCCAGCAACATAAGAGGTGACTTTACACATGGACATCACCAGATGGCCAGCATCGAAATCAGATTGATTACATACTCTGCAGTCAAAGATGGAGAATCTCCATTCAGTCAGCAAAAACAAGACCTGGAGCAGATTGTGGCTCACATCACAACCTACTGATCGTAAAATTCAGGTTTAGACTAAAGAAAATGGGGAAAACAATTAGACCAGACAGATATGACCTACACAACATCACTAAAGAATACACGGTGGAGGTCATGAACAGATTTAATGTCCTGTACCTGATAGACAGAGTACCAGAAGAATTATGGACAGAGACGCGGGACATCATGCAGGAGGCAGCAAGAGAAACCATACCAAAAGAAAAAAAGCGTAAGAAAGCAAAGTCGTTGTCTGATGAGGCTCTTAAAATAGCAGAGGAAAGAAGGAATGCAAAAGTCCAAGGAGAAAGGAAAAAATACAACCACCTGAATACAGAATTTCAAAGAAAAACAAGGAGAGATAAGGAAAAATACCTGAACGAACAGTGCAAAGAAATGGAGGAAAACAACAAAAGTGGCAGGACTAGAGATCTTTTCAAAAAAATTGGGGAAATCAAGGGAACATTTAAAGCAAAAATGAACATCATAAGGGACAAAGATGGAAAAGAGTTAGCTTAAGCAGAAGAGATCAAAAAAAGATGGCAAGAGTACACAGAGGAACTCTACAAAAAGGACCTCAACACTCCTGATAATAACAATAATGAGAAATTTGAACTTGAACCAGACATTCTGGAGAGTGAAGTCAGAAAGGCCCTAAAAAGCACTGCAAACAATAAAGCTAGTGGAAATGATGGCATCCCAGTTGAATTTTTCAAAGCCCTAAAAGATGATGGGATCAAACTACTGCATTCAATATGCCAGCAAATTTGGAAAACAAAACAGTGGCCACAGGATTGGAAAAGATCAGTGTACGTTCCAATCCCCAAAAAAGGCAATGCCAAAGAATGCTCAAATTATCGAACAATTACGCTCATCCCACATGCCAGCAAGGTGATGCTCAAGATAATACAGGATAGACTTCAACAACATGTGGAGAGAGAACTACCAGAGGTGCAGGCCGGTTTCAGAAGAGGCAGGGGGACTAGAGACCACATTGCCAACATACGTTGGATCATGGAGAAAACAAAAGAATACCAGAAACAAGTCTACTTTTGTTTTATTGACTACACCAAGGCTTTTGACTGTGGACCACAACAAAATGTGGCAAGTAATTAAAGAGATGGGAATACCAGAACACCTCATATGCCTCATGAGAAATCTGTACATGAACCAAGAAGCAACAGTTAGGACAGAACATGGAATGACAGAGTGTTTTGGAATAGGAAAAGGAGTAAGACAAGGCTGCATTTTATCACCCTGCTTATTCAATCTATACACAGAGCACATAATGTGCAATGCAGGGATGGAGGAATCACAATATGGGATCAAAATTGCTGGGAGAAACATCAACAATTTGAGATATGCAGACGATACCACCCTAGAAAGTGAGGAAGACCTAAAGAACCTCTTGATTGGATTGAAGGAGGAGAGTGCAAAAGCTGGCTTGAGGCTCAATATCAAGAAAACCAAGATAATGGCAACAGGTCCGATCAGTCCCTGGAAAATAGATGGGGAAGAAGTAGAAGCAGTGACAGATTTTACTTTCCTGGGATCTGAGATCACTGCAGATGGCGACTGTAAAGGTAAAGGTAAAGGTTTCCCTTGCTCGAAAGCCAGTCATATCCGACTCTAGGGTGCAGTGCTCATCTCTGTTTCTAAGCCGAAGAGCCAGCGCTGTCTGCTTCTGCAGACATTTCCGTGGTCATGTGGCAGGCATGACTAGACGCCGGAGCACACGGAACGCTGTTTCATGGCGACTGTAGCCATGAAATAAAAAGACGACTGATTATGGGGAGACAAGCAATGAGAAACCTGGGGAATATAGTGAAAAGCAGAGACATCACCTTGAAAACAAAAATTCGCATAGTCAAAGCAATGGTATTCCCAGTGGTAATGTATGGGTGTGAGAGCTGGACCATTAGGAAGGCTGAGTGCAGAAGAATAGATGCCTTTGAGATGTGGTGTTGGAGGAGAGTCCTGAGAGTCCCTTGGACAGCAAAGAGAACTAATAGGTCAATACTGGAAGAAATCAATCCTGACTGTTCATTGGAGGGACAAATAGTGAAGATGAAGCTAAAGTACTTTGGACATCAAATGAGAAGGGAGGACTCACTTGAGAAGGCTTTGATGCTGGGAAAGGTGGAGGGCAAGAGAAGAAGGGGGCGTCCAAAGATGAGATGGATAGATGGTATTGTAGACACAATGGGCACAGAGCTTGGTGGGCTGAGGAGAATGGTGGAGGATAGAGGTGCCTGGAGGAAAATGGCCCATGGGGTCGCAAAGTGTCGGAATCAACTGTGCGACTGAACAACAACAACAACAAGGAGAGAGGTGAAAGGACAGGCATACCATAAACAAGTTTCATTTGCTGTTTGCTGCATTTCTGGCAGAGATTCCAGCATAGAAGTGTGAGATTTTCTTTGAACATTGAAGCAGGGAAATACACAGAGTCTCAATCCCTTGTTTTGTTGATGGTTGCATACTTAAAATAAATACATTTGTATCACAGATGACATTGTAAATTTAACTGATACATTTTTGGATTGTGGTTTCTTTTGTTATTTGCATGGCATTTAAGGATTTGTATCTGTCATTTGTTGAGAGTGTAGGTGTTTGTGAGTATTTTTACTGTACTGGTGAAACCATTCCTTGAAAATATTAATGTCCAGAAACTTTTCTTGGCTTCTGATTGTAGTTGCAATGCAAATGACGAAAATATATGTTCTCTGGCGGACGCTTTTGGATGTATGTAGAGAATATCTGCCACGTCCAAATCAGATGGGGAAAGTGAAAATATTTCTGGCAATTCTGTTTGATGTAATTCCTCCATCTTTTACTATCTTTCTCCCACTGTGCCTTTGGCTCAATTGTTAACATATATATATTTAATTCTGAGGAAGTTTTATAGTTCTGAAGGCATAACTTTAGCACCAGAAACCTTTATTTTCTGCTGTAAGTGCTTCATTTTAGTATTGAATAGGAATAATCCTTTGTATACTTTTTAAAAAGGTTATTATATATGGCATGGTGAGGATAAAATTGTCCCTCAAGCATTTAGTTGTATACTATGAGTTGGATGGTTTTTAGCTTCGGTTTTTCATGCAATGAAAACAATTGAGGTGCAGTGGCAAAACTGCTTAATGATATGAAAGGAATTATCCTCAAATTTAGAGTACTGGACTGTATTTCAACTTACATTCTTTCTAATAATGGGTCTCTAAGGTTTGAATAGCTGAAAATATACAACTTCAAAAGAAAATCATGATGAAGGGAGTGTTTTCTCTCCACGGGTGCTAGCTAGAGAACTATTGTTTAAACAATACTCAGAAACATACTGTATGATAGGTTTGAAGTGGTAGCCATGTTAGTCTGTTCAAACATACCTGAGAGTATAAATTGATACCATGAGGCCTCACTCTTATGTCTGATAAAGTGGGCTTGGTCCACGAAAGCTCACATTTAAATACCGTTCAGAGTAGCTACATTATTCTACAAATACTGTACAGGAGTTAGTCTCTAAGGTCCACAACATTTTTTGTCTTTTTTGCTGTTCTGTTTTGTTTACTCTCAGATATAATATATGATATTTGTTGTCTCAGTTTCTTGAAGATAGTCAAGATTAGTTATTATCTACAATAAAGGCAAAGAAAGCACCTAATGCAGCTAGGGGATGAACCTGGTTGTTGTTTTTTAAAAGAAAAAAGACACTGTAAAGCCCAAATACAGCAGTATCATATTGCCATCCTTATGTCATTCGTAGCTTATTGTCAAACCAATAATATGCTAGTAGAGCAAATACAGAGATTCTCAAGCCAGCAGGAGATATCCAATCCATGCCCAATTATATTTTGTGCATTTCCAATTTGCCACAGGAGACATGGCACTACCCATGCAAAATCCAAATGTCATATGCCAGTGATGGCGAACCGTGGTACTCTAGGTGTTCTTGGACTTCACTTAACAGAAGCCCAAGTCAGCACTCCTGCTGATCAGGGTTTCTGGGAATTGAAATTCCAGAACACCTGAAGTACCAAGGTTCTCCATCACGGTCAAATGCTATTCAGAGCTGAAACAGGCACTAGACATTGGGCTCACTTTCTGGTTAAGGCCATGTGCTAAGTTGCACCATGACCCAGAGGCATGCTGAAAGTTGGTACATCTGCTTTGATTTGGTTTCCTGCGTTGAGCAGGGGATTGGACTCAGTGGCTTCATAGCCCCTTTCAAATTCAATTATTCTACAATTTTATGTTTAGTTTTCATGCTGTGACCCAGCCGCCAAGATTTTTAATTAAGGCTTACAGCTCACCTCTTCTAATAGCTGGTCATGATCCATTAATGGAGTCCTCTGTGTCATTTGGAGGGTGAAGAGAACAAAGAGTCTTGAAGTACCAAAAAGATTATCTGGTTCTGACAAAATGGGATCCCATATGGGCAGGATATAAATACTAACTATACAGCAAAATAAATAAATGGAAGTAATTTATGTTCATATCTGTTAATGAAAAGGGCGGTGATGAAGTTTTGGAGCTTTCTGTATGAGCAGGAGCAAGTTGTTCAGCAAGTTGTTGCTATAATAGGGAATATTTAATAAGGAACATGATTGGAAATGAGGACCTTGCTAATTATACCTTATGAAATAAGATATCCCCTGTACATTCCAGCTGGAATTTCCCCCCACATTTCATACAAATCGGCAGAAGAGGAATATACGTATATTAACAAGTAAAAACATCATGGAGGGTGAATTCTTGCAAAAGATGTAAGAGGAAATCTGTAACACTTAAAACTAAAGTTATTGACCAAAGTCTTGTTGCTCAATTCCATTGGTATAGGGAAATGGCATAACTTGCAGCAGAAAACTGTTGTTCATTAATATATCCCTGCTTGGGTTTCTGGTTATGCACCAAACCACCCAGCTGGCATGCAATGATGAATGTAAATAGGGATTCTTTGATAAATGCCAACTGATGACAATGAATTACACAATTTCCCTTTATATCAGCATAACTTTGCCATAGGATTTGGGCCATTGTTGCCTAAACATTTGTAGGGCAAATTCCACTTCTTCAGATTTGTGAGGGTCTCTCATGAACACATGTGTTGACGTTTGACCCATTAAAAATGCCACAATAAATTTAAGTCTCTAAGACTGCCCTACCACATAAGTGTGTTGTAGTGGATTAATACAGCTACCTCTCTGCAATATGTCTCCAGAGAGAAGGAAAATGTTCTTAAATACAAAACTCTTTAAAACTGTATGTCCAGAAAAGAAAGGCATGCAATACCAATTCAACTACACCTTTCCTTCAAACTCAAACTGGAGTAGGCTTGCCTTAGGCTGTTGGAATTTAGACAGATCTGCCTGAGGGTATGTTTCTTGAAATTAAAGATACTGTTCTCAGAATTTGTCTGTAAATAAGGTCAGTTTGAGCTCTGGCTTAGGTTTCATTAGTTTATATATTGTCAGTTTTCATTTTCTTTGAGGAGCCTTCTTTCATGCCTCCGGCTGTAGGAGATGAAAGACATTTGGCTAGAATTGCTGAATTGGTTGATTTAAGCAATTTGCAACAGTGATGCCCTCTTACCAGTTTAGGTACATAGAAAGGAGACTCTTTTTAATAGGTCACTGTGTTTTTCCATCTAACTCAGTTGTTTTGTTTGATGGGAAAGGAAGGAGATATCCACAGATAGTCTTATGAGTGCAGGGGATAACTTACGAAAAAAGTCTGTTCCATAGGCTTTTGCTTAAATTGTTTTTTTATGTAACTTACTCGAAGCAAACCCATAGGAAAAATTATTTTGTTTACATTACTCAAAGCAAACCCATAGGAAAAATGAAATTTTTATGTAAATTGGAGCAAACCCATAGGGAAATGAATATTTATGTAACTCGGAGCAAATTGTGTAAATCGGGACATTGTTTTAGCACAAAATAATTTTGTAAGTCTAATTTTATGTAACTCGAGGCATATGTAAGTCGGGGGTTTACTGTACTCTTTTTTTGCAGCTATAGAGACAGTACATTAGTTAGTATGTAAAGCTGGTACTATTTTGGAAACACATGTTATCCAAGTGAACCAAGCAAATCAGGGAGTAACCTTGGGCCAGTGAATATAAGATGTGCAAGCGAGTGAGAGCCTTGTCGGGGCACAGGGGCTTGAGCAGTCTAACTAGACAGTGTTGCCCATCTCTTGTCAATGATGTTAGGCTGGGACTAAAACTTACCAAAGCGTCCTCCATCAGATCCCTCGGGCAAAGTGAAAGTGGAGGGCACATATCATGGTCTGCCTATCCAGCAGGTGACGTGATATCCAAATGGCTTTTTTAAAAAAAAAACGCATGCAAGTGGACTTGA
The DNA here is from genome assembly GCA_035047305.1 of Bradypodion pumilum. Lineage (NCBI taxonomy): Eukaryota > Metazoa > Chordata > Lepidosauria > Squamata > Chamaeleonidae > Bradypodion > Bradypodion pumilum. The sequence goes on along the minus strand of JAWDJD010000004.1, from coordinate 28,141,023 downwards.
TTTCTCAAATCCATTTGCATGTGCGGAATGTTGTCGCAGACACGTCTACCAATGTGCAAACTCCTTTGAGCCGTAAGGTTGGCAAGAGCTGGGACAGAGATGGTAGCTCACTCTGTTGTGCAGCACTCGGGTCTCCAAGATATCCAAGGTAATAAAGAATAAACCAAAGAACAGTCTTTTGTTCTAGTCCAGGAAAATACAGAGGGTACCAAAAATGTATACACATTAAGAAGGGGGAAAACTATTAAAATTGTAATACTCACTATATACTGATAACAAAAGATGAATACAAGCCACATTTGACATCTGCAATATCTAGAAGTACTCAAAGTGGTTATCATCAACATCTGTCTAGACCTGTGGTTCCCAACGTGGAGCACATGCCCCACATGGGGACTTCAATTCCCAGAAGCCTAAATCAGAACATTGTCTGATCAGTGCTTTGGGAAATTGACTTAAGCTTTTGGGAATTGAAGTCCAAAAACTAGAGGTTGGGAAACATTGGTCTAGACCAGTGTTTCCCAATCTTTGGTTCTTGGACTCCATTTCCCAGAAGCCTAAGTCAATTCCTCAAAGCACTGATCAGCCAATATACTGACTTAGGCTTCTGGGAATTGAAGTCCCCTGTGGGGCGTGGGGCCCACTTTGGGAACCACTGGTCTAGACACTTCTCATTATGGTGAACTACTGCTTAAGCAACGTTGACCTAAATGGCCACTTGTATCGCTGTGCATGCCATTTCAATTCCTCCCCAAACTACTGCCAGTGTAGTCGGTTTTCTACAGTACACCACCTTTCTTGCATACTCACACTTCCATTGTCGGACTTCCATAACCTTCTCGAATTTCAAATATCATTTCAAAACGGTGTTGTACTCCTTGAATAACAACCAGTTTTTTTACTTTCCTGCCTATCACATGGGGACACTAGCATTAATTCTTTTGAGCGAACGTCATACTGCACATGGTTACCGGAATTCAATTAAAAAAATAAGACATAGCTAACATATCTTTGTGTGTGTGTGTGTGTGTGTGTGTGTGTGTGTGTGTGTGTGTGTGTGTGTGTGTGTGTGTGTGTGTGTGTGTGTGTGTGTGTGTGTGTGTGTGTGTGTGTTTATATATTTATATTGGCACCTTCTGTATATTCTGGGATTCCTCCCCAAAACAAAATTCTAATCCACTATATGTTCAATGAAGGTGACAAATGAAAACATGTATAAACTGCATCCTTTGGAAGCTGTCTTGCATTGAATCCAATCATTAATGTATGTAAGTACAAGCAGGTTTCCAAGATCTCTGACAGCCGGTGACTTTGATACCTTTTACTAGAATAGACTCTGAGGTCGCTTGTGTATGCAAAGCATATGCCCCGCCATTGAGCAATAGACACTGTTTTAGGTCATGTTCCAATTTGAAGGGGCAAAATTCCTCTCTTCCAGCCTACAACACAAATTATTCACATTCTAGCTAATTGCAACACAATTTCTGCGCTTGCCAAGCAGCTTTTGTGTCCTTTGTTTCTTTTATGGTGATTGCACAGCAGGAGAGCTGATGTGACCACCTGGGTTTTAGACACAAAATCCAAAAAAGAGAAGAAAAGAATAGCAGATCTCAGAAGGAAAAAGCAGCAGACCAAATAGACAGGATTTTGTTCTTAGTTTTTTTATTCAGAAATGGCAAAGATTGCAGAAGTTAGCTGATTTGTCATACTGTTTTACTCACACAGGAACTGCAGTGGCTTAGTGGTTAAGACGCTGAACTTTGGAAGGCCGGCAGGTCAGCATTATGAGACCCGAGTGCTGCACAAAAGAGTGAGCTCCCGTCTCTGTCCCAGTTCCTGCCAAAAGCAAGAAATTGCAAGTAGATAAATAGGTATCTTCATTGGGAAGGTAAACAGTGTTCCGTGCACACCAGTGTATAGTCATGCCTGCCATATGTTAACGGAAACATCTGCAGACGCAGACAGCACTGGCTCTTTGGCTATAAACAGAGATGAGCACTGAACCCTAGAGTCATATACAACTGGCTTTCAAACAAGGGCAACCTTTACCTTTTACTCACGCAGACTTGCAAAATGGTTTGTGTGTGCTCTCTAGTTGTGCATGGTATCTTGTAGCTATAAGACAAGGTTCAGGTGGCTTGAAGCTTGTTATTTTCTTATTCTTTGTTGCTTGATCCATCCTAGAGGCTACAGCAGGGTTTCCCAGCCTGTGGCCTGGACCCGGCCCACGATACCATCCCACCCGGCCCGTCGCCGCCTCTGCCACATCTGGAGGTGGAAGTGGGTACATTTACGTCAGCCGTAAAATGCGCACATGCAAACATGCCTGCGGCTGTCATAAACATGGAATTGGGTGCATTTACGACAGTCGTAAATGCGTTCGCTTCCAGGGGGCATCGTCCGGCCCACTCAGCTGTCCAGAGGCGTGGTTAGGCCCACAACGTAAAAAGGTTGGCCACGCCTGGGCTACATGATGGTAAACTCATATGAAACAAAGACAAACCCATTGCCCTATGTACCATATTTTATTGAAGCTCAACTCTCAGGTCACCTTATATCCAAGCTGCTAGATCCAGCCAGAATAAGATTGTCAAGGCTTTCAAACAATGCCCAGACAGCTTTGGGGAATTTCCAGCAGAAGGTTAATTCACATTAGGGGACAGATGCCAGCTAACCATCTGTGTGCCATTGCACTCCTAATGTGGGCACAGATGGTAGATTCAAGGATGAACATTCACATGTCTGGCTTCAATGTGATGCAATGAGCAGAAGGAATAATGTTTCTGCACAAAATGGCTTGATTTAATGGCTGTACCTAGCTAGATTCTGTGCTGCTGACTGGAGCCCATGGTAAGTAGCTTGTGTGTTTTACTAAAGCAAGTATCATATTACTTCTATAGTACTGAATCAGCAAGGGGCTTTCTAGGAAAGCCACATTACAAGGGTACATCTACAGCACCAAAATTATGCTTGCTTTTTTTAGTCCCCTGATGTAACCAAACTAGTGGAAAGCAGTTTGATAAAAATAACAGCAAGAATTAGAGTGAGCTTTTTTTAAAAAAAAAGCTTACAGTGTGTCTTATTTAGTCTATATTGTAAGGATTATTTTTTTAAAAAAACTATTACTTAAGAACTTGCCATGGAGTTTTATCTGATTAGCGGAATTCTCAGTTGTGAGCTTGTGAGGAAAAAGAGCAGTTGGCTATTCTTCATGTAGTACAGTAGAATCCCGTGTAGCAATTTTAATCCGTTCCATGGAGCTGATCATTATGTGGTTTCCGTCGCTGTACGATCTTCCCTATGGGAAAATCCGTACAATGATTTTCCCTATGGGAAAAAACTGTACAACGATGTTTGGCGCTAAGCGTTTTTCCCATTGGAAAATCGTTGTATGGATTTTCCCATAGGAATGATTGCTATGCGGAACGGCTCCCCCCCCCCCCTCCAAGCCTCATCACTGTATGGGGCGATCGTTATACTGAGTTCTACTATACAGTACTTCCATTCTGGCAGCTAGGGTTATATATAGTTTGGTTTATTCATTCATTCATTCATTTTTCAACTTCAATTAAGTCACTTTTAGATATAATTTTTTGTGTAATCACATGGATATATAATTCTAACAATTTAATTCATCTGTTTTTCCAGTTGCTTTGTGGTTGGTTGGTTGGTTGGTTGGTTGTGTTTTTCCTATTGAGTGTTCATTGGTCTACGTGTATAAGTTAGCAAATTTCTCATGAATGCTAATTTACTGTTGGTTTTATTGTTGGTGGGTTTGATTAATGTATTGTTATGAATTTATTCCTTGTGTGGATGGTCCAAATTGTTTTGTGGTTAGTTTGCTTTGCACATGTCTGAAATTAACTTGCTGCTTATATTGATCCAGCATTCAATGCCTGCTCACTAGAGCTGTAACTCCCAGACACTATGAGAATACCACAGATGCTTGGTTGTATGAACAAAAGTTTTCTGGATGTTATTCAATCACATAGGGTCAAGGCTGTGGCTACCTAGTATTAAAATTATTTAAATATTAAATATAAATTAAATAGTATTTAAATATTTAAATTTATTTTTTGTGTGTCTAGGTCGGACTTTAAACTGCCAAAATGATTTTGTTGTTGGCCAAACTTAAGTCATCATAAGTACATGTTTCCGCTAGTACGGTAACTGCCAGACCAGCAAATTATCTGGATTCTGTATCTCTCCACATTCACACAGCATATTGTTGTCCACCACCAACCCCCACTTAAGCATGTTGGTCTTGTATTTAGGGACTCCAACCCTAAGCCTATTCATGGTCCTCCAAGTGATGTAAGGGAAGTTGAGTTCCTCAGCTATATCCTCCTTTAATTTTATTCCTTGTTCAGTGAACTCCTTCCTCCATCTACTAATTTGGTTTTGTTCTTGTGTACCCTCAAGAGTGTTTGTTCTTGCCATAAAGCTCTTCCTGGAACTGAGTCGGCGGACTTGAGGCTCATATCCATTCAAAGGATTTTTACTGTGTTGGGAGGGTAGGGATTTTTTAGATGATTTTAAAATGGAATTTTTAATTGGATTTTTGAATTGTTTTATTGTTGTTTTTAGTTGTTGAGCCGCTTCAGGTCACTCTTGAGTGAGGGAAGTGGGATAGAAATATTTTAAATAATAAATAAATAAAGGATGTTGAGGGTCATTTTCTTTCTTAGTTCTTTCTGCGTCCACTGCTACTTCTCTCCTTATTTTTGATGGAGCGATACCAACAAGAGGATATATTTTATCAACTGGTGTAGGTTATTGGTGCCTTTGACTTTGAGAAGGAAGTACAGTAAAACCCCGGGTTACAGAATTAGTCTGTTCCAGAACTTTGGCGTAACATGTTTTTTCCTTAACTCGAAGCACAATTTCCCATAGGAATGCATTGAAAATTTTAAAAATGTTCCTGGCCCTCCAAAACAATGACAGACATGATTCTCTCCTGCACTTCTATTGATCTTTTCAGGTAGTGAGCGGCTGGAGTGGAGAAAAGGGGGTGTTCTTAGAGATTTACCCTTTCCCTCAATCGAGGTGCACAGCTGGGGTGGATCAATTGAGATGCGGGAGAGAAAGGGAAATCCTCTAAGATCTCCCCTTCCTCCTCCCCCCCCAGCCGACCCTCAGCTGGTGAGATCTATCGAGGTGCGGGAGAGAAAGGGGAATCCTCTAAGAACTCCCCCCTCCCCCCCAGCTGCTCACCAACTGGAAATATCAATCGACCTTTTAGAAAAGGCAAAAATCCCAGAGCACACAAGATGAAGCACTTTTTCTGGTGCTTCATCCTGAGGGTCGGCGTCGGGTGCGCCTCCCTGTCTAGAAGGGTGATGAACAGGAGGGGTTTGTCCAGCTGCTGGGGGAGCCCATGTCCTGGGCTGTCTTGCTAAAGAAGCCACCGGCGGCTTCCTCAGCAAAAGCCTGCACAAACTCCTTCCGAAGAGAGGACTCTTCGTGCCATCCAGAGACTCTAAGATAGCGTGGTGCCACCATTTTAGAGACTTTAAAATGGTGCGGTGCTGCCATTTGAAACGTTCCCAGATGCAAGGAACTCTGGGGAAACCTATTCTGTAATGCGAGTTTTTTCTGTAAATCAGGACGTGATTCCACCAGAATTTCCTTCTGTAAGTTGAGTTTTCCATTACCTGAGGTGTCTTTAACCCAGGGTTTTACTGTATGCAGAACACATGTTAAGGACTAACATTATAATTATTAAAAACCCTGTTGATTTTACTTCCAAAATACAGGAATACCTTGCTTAATGAGCAAAATGTGTTCCATGGAGTTGCTCTTTAAGCGAGTTGCTCTTTAAGCAAAACACATTTCCCCATAGGAATGCATTGTAAACCAAATATTCCATTCTGGGCCATAGGAAAAAAAAGCCAAAAGAAAAAAAACCATTTCAACCCCTCCCCCCCCCCACCTCCATTTATTTTTATTTTTAAAAAAACCTCCAAATCCCACAACGTCTCCTTTCCTTCTTAATGGCCCGACTGAAGAAGGGAATGCAAAGCCAGCAGTTCTTTCGCCCGGCAGTGGTAGCTAAAGCAAGGGAGACCAGGACAAACACCTCCTCTATCTTGCCTTTTCCCCTTGCTTTAGCCACCGCCTGGTCTCCTTTGCTTTAGCCACTGGTCTCCCCTGCTTTATCCGCCGCCACCGGGCGAGAGAACTGTTTGCTTCCCACTCCCTTCTCCTTCTCTGCCCGGGACACTAAGTCAGAACGGCAAGAAAGAGGAGAAGAGGGTGAAAAGTGAAGAGTTCTCTTGCCTGCTCTGGCGGATAAGGCAGGGGAGACCAAATCATTGACAAAAAACCTCTTTGTCTGGGCTACTTCCTCCGGTCTTTTGCCCAAGACTGGAACGCAAGGTTTCCCCTGCCTTTATCCACCAGCGTGGGCGAGAGAACTGTTTGCTTTTTACCCCCTTCTCCGCCAGGGCCACTCGTTAAGCGAGTTTTTGCTCGTTCAACAAGGGCGACCTTTTGGCAGAAATCCTGCTCATTAAGCGATTTAGTCGCTAAATGAGGCGCTTGTTATGTGAGGCATTACTGTACAGTAATACCTCATACAAAGTCCGCTTCATACAACATTGAATTCATACAACCTCACCTAATTCCTTGAAAAAAAGTTGCCTCATACAAAGTCGCTGCGACTTTCTATGAGGCATTGGGGTTTCCCCAGGTTGCATTGTGCCTGGCCAGAATAAAAGGCAGGACACATGAGTGCATTGCTCTTGTGGATTTTGCACGAGGTGAAGAGTGTTTAGGAGTGGTTCTGAGCGCAATTTTGGATTTTTTTGAATTTTTTGTCAGAATTTTTAGAAGCTTTCCTGGGATTTTTGCAGCATTCTTCAGGTTCTTGGACAATCGGGTTGTTTGACATGTTTTTGTAATGTATTTAGCCTTTAGACAATGATTTCTTAAAGTTCTGTCAGTTTCCTATCTGTTTGATTTGGCCCTGAAGTCTGTGCTGTTAGAGTACAATGTATCTCTATGGAAACGACGTTGTACGAGGCATTGCGACAAGGATTTGGACGTTGTATGAGGCATCGTGGCTAGGATTTTGCATGCCTCATACAAAGTCCAAATCCGTATCAAGTCCAAACTTGTGGAACCAAGTTTGGACGTTGTATGAGGTATCACTGTATTATTTTTTATAACATTAGTGTGTTTTTTTTACAGTTGTTCTCTGTAGATATCCATGGTGGCTCAGTGGTTAAGCAGCTCACCTTGTTAGCTGGAAGGCTGGCAAGTCAGTAGTTTGAGACCCGGGTACTGCATGATGAATTGAGCGCCTGTCTCTGTCCCAGGTCTTGGCAGAATGAAAGGCGCCTCATTTGGGCGTTCCCTGAGCAGAGTTTCTTCCACAAAAATCCTTTCAACCCAGAATAATTTCTGACACAAAATTATTATTATCCACAGAAAGTCGCAAATTTAGTGTTCATGTACCCATTTTAATGTGTTTTTTTCTGAGTACAGGTTTTGATCACAGGATCATAGCTATGAGGAACAGTTTCCCAACTTGGTAGTTCGTTTTAGAAACATCACTTGAATTAGTACTAGACTTTATTATAGTAAAGGTTTCCCTTGCTCGAAAGCCAGTCGTATTCGACTCTAGGGTGCAGTGCTCATCTCTGTTTCAAAGCCGAAGAGCCAGCTTTGTCTGCTGCTGCAAACGTTTCCATGGTCATGTGGCAGGCATGACTAGACACCGAACCACACGGAACGCTGTTTCCTTCCCACCGAAGTGGTCCCTATTTATCTACTTGCACTTTCTTGCTTTCGAACTGCTGGGTTGGCAGAAGCTGGGACAAAGACGGGAGCTCATTCCGTCCTGCAGTACTCTGGAATCGAAGCCCTCTGTGTTGTACAGTATTTAGAAGCTTTATTTGAGAAACTAAAGCATTTTCTTTTTTCTTTTTTAACCTGTATTCTTAAGACCCGTCATGTATGGCTTTAAGCAAAGGTCCTGCTCATGAAGAAAACAGGAAGCTGTTCTATTTAGATCTGCTAGGAAGATATGAAGGAGGAGGAACTGTGCTATCTCAGCTGCCTCTTCCCCATTCTCCCAGTTCATAAGCTGTTTTTGCTGCTAGGAAGTATCTTTCCTAAATGATTCATGTTAGTGATTATTAGTGTCCTGTTACTCATGTTCCAGATGCATAACTGTATAGCACAGGACATTTCATCTTAACGTTTTTCTTTAGATTATTTTTTTACTACTGGACAATACTTTGAAAATGTTGCTTTCCCCCTAGAGCAGAGGTGGGAAAATTGGGGCGCTAGGTGGGCCACGTTGTTTACCAGGGACTACACTTCTCTTAGTATACTGTCAGTTTCAACAATGTATGACCAGCAGCATAGGAAGGACAACCCTGGGCAATGGCATAGACCCTGCCAGCCTTTCCAGTCTAGAGATGTTGCACTGTAAATGTGTTGATGAGCAAAATGACCCAATGGTCCTTTTTAGGACCACCAATTACAATAATTTCTATTAGAATATATAGTATCTCTTCTTCCAAAGAGGACCTCTTAACTTAAAACAAAAGAACCTAGGCTTTAACATATTCTTCTTTGAGTGCCGTATCCAATTCCAAATATTAGCTATCATCATGGCAATCAGCCATGAAGATTGTCCTTGGAACAATATAATACAGACACCCATATCACTGATCCAGATCTGCGAGTCACTTTCCGGTCCTGAGCCCTTTGGGCACACAAAGTCCTCATTGGCCTCAAGCCAGTATTGATGAAGCTGCTGCCAACCATCAAAATGGATTCAAGGTAGGATTTAATCCACCATTACCCTTCCCTGTGGACTTTGCCACCCGAGGCCCTTAATCTTCAAGGTTATCAGGTTAGCTAACCTCCACCTGACTATCGGCGTTGCGTCATTGGCAGTATGGTCTACTCTATTATCATAGCAGGATAACCTGGCCAGACTGTCTTTAATGTGAGAGTAAAAACAACACATCTTTCCAAATGGTTGAATGCTAAAGAGTATCTCTCACCGGAAAAAGATTCTGACTGTACCATCTGAAAGTCGCTTAATACACTTTAAAGCAATCAAATAAAATGGGCTGATTGGATAAAAACACATTTTCTGTGAATGTAGAAAATTTCAATCAAGTAGTATTTGTGTACATGCAGTTTATGCCCCATCACATGCACAAAAGAAAATCTAGTAAATGGCTGAACTAACATTATAGAAGTATTTTAACATTTTAATTTGTTTTGAATTTTACCAATATTTTTAATGTGTCAATAATTTTAAATTGTGGACTGGTAAGGGTGGACTTGAATTATTGTTTAAAGCAGGATATCTGTGGAGCAAACATCTTTTTTTGCAAGCTAATTAGCACTTCTGTATGGTTTCCAGACTCAACTTGCCTAAAATGCTGGGGAGTTTTGGGCTCTACTGAAATTTGTTTGGTCCAGGGAAAAGCACTATAATAGGCAAAGGGTTGATGTTGCCTTCTTCTGCTTTGCAATGATCAACTGTTATAATGGGGAGAAGTATCAACTGATGTCTAAACTGCCCCAGTCTAGGCTGAAGTGAGCCCATGTAAGATCTGAATGCTTATCTATAACAGACTTCAAGTCTGTTTAGGGGACTGGTACACCTTCCTTACCATCTGAGGCTGCAACGGTTGGGCCTCTTCACTCTTGAACGATGGCGTCTAAGAGGTGACCTGATTGAAGTTTATAAAATCATGCACGGTGTGGACAAAGTAGATAAGGAAAAACTGTTTTCCCTATCGCACGACACTAGAACTAGGGGGCACTCCATGAAACTTTTGGGTACTAGTTCTCAAACAAATAAGAGAAAGTACTTTTTCACCCAGAGGATCACTGGTCTATGGAACTCCCTGCCAGAAGAAGTGGTGATAGCTGTCAGTCTTGACAGCTTTAAGAAAGGATTAGGCAAGTTCATGGAGGACAATGGTATCAATGGCTATAATTATGGATACCTAAGGACAACCTCCGGGTTGGAGAGATAGGCAGGATATATCTCAATGCCATTTCCAGGGAATCCTAAATAGATGAAGGCATCTGCTTGGGAATACGCTGAAGCAAATGGTGAGCCACTGTGTGAGACAGAATGCTGGACTGGATGGGCTGTGGCCTGTTCCAGCAAGGCTGTTCTTATGTCAGTCATCCAGGTACAAGTTAAAACCACTGAGCAGCAGCAGCAGACCCAGTTTTCAGCTTGGGCAGCCTGTCTAAGAAGATACTGTGATTGGGGATTCTAAAGATCCAAAGGATTCAACAAGATTACACTCCCCCTACCCCCCCCCCATCTCTATACTAGCAAAGTTAAGTACACAAGATGACCAAGGCAGTTTGCATGTCCAAAACAGGAACTACTGTATATGGAAACCTGATTATTAAGTGGCTAAGACACTGACTGGAAGGCGGAAGGTCAGCAGTTCGATTCCTGAGTGCTGCAGGATGGAATGAGCTCCCGTCTTTGTACTAGCTCCTGCCAACCTAGCAGTTTGAAAGCAAGAAATTGCAAGTAGATAAATAGGGACCATTTCGGTGGGAAGGTAACAGCATTCTGTGCGCTCCGGTATCTAGTCATGCCTGCCACATGACCACGGAAACATCTTCGGCTTTGAAACAGAGATGAACACTGAACCATAGAGTCGGATATGACTGACTTTCGACCAAGGGAAACCTTTACCTTTTACCTACCTTTGAGCCTATTGCCTAAGAAATAAATTTTGTTTGCTTGCAAATGTCTATTGAATTTTTGTATTTCGAAGGATCCCCCCCCCCCCCATAGTAAACCTATCACAGTATGATTAAATATTTTTTCTGATACTGTATTTAGAAAACTGATCTTAAGACCCACAGAGACTTTGTTGTTGTTGAAATGTATTTGGATGTCTCAATATGGTTGAAAGTAAAAGCATTAGCTAGCTTATGTGTGGGTGTAAAGCTGTGTGTAGTCTGCACAACATGGGTGAAACTCGGAAAATTAGAATATCATGCAAATGTTTATTCATTTCACTTAAAAGGTGAAACAAATATATGAGATAGATTCACTACGTTGAAAGTGTAATATGTCATGCCTTAATTCGTTATAATTGTGATTATCATGGTGTACAGCGTACATGAGATTATGTGATGATTATGGGGTACATGAGATTGGGGGTTTGGGGTTTTCATAAGCTGTAAGACATAAGCCTCAATATTATGATGGAACATGTTTCTGGTAGTAACCGGCAGACCAACAAATGAGTCGGATTCATTATCTCTACACATTCACATAGCGTGTTGTTTACCAGCAGCCCCCACTTGAGCAGGTTGGTCTTATATTTCAGCATTCTGACCCGCAGCCTATTTAGGGTCCTCCAAGTGACATAGGAGAGGTCAGGTTCCTCAGCCATATCCTCCTTGAATGTTATTCCTTCTTCAGTGAGCTCCTTCCTCCATCTTATAATTTAGTTTTGTTCTTGCGTACCCTCAAGAATGTTTGTTCTTGCCATAAAGCTCTTCCTGGATCTGAGGTGCTGGACCTGAGGCATATAATGGTTCAGAGGATGTTGAAGGTCACTCTCTTGCTTAGTTCTTTCAACGGCCGCTGCTCCTTCTCTCCTTACCTCAGGATGAGATGAGGCATCCTGTCACAATAGGCATTGTTTCATTAATAGCGATGTCAATTTGTTTCACGTCGGTGGATGTGCTTCATACTAGAGCAGCGTATTCTGCCACTGAGAGACTCAGGGTCAAAGTTGATGTAAGCAGCATGGATGGTGGAGCTCCCCATTTATAGTTTGTGAGTTTCCTGATGATAATTTCCCTGGTATTAACTAGCTTTGGTATTCAGGCAGTGCTGCTCAAAAGAGAGCATCTTGTCAAGCTCCGAGGTATTTCTGTGCTGGAAAATGCAGTAATCAATTTCCTGGCCATGTATATCCCGGTTTCAAAGGTGGAAAGCACAATTTTGAGTCTAGTTTGTGTTAGGCTTCAAAATAGTTGATGGTATAATATTGTCTTAATTTTTGAAATTGTATACAGTGGTACCTCAGATAAAGTCCGATTCGGATAAAGTCGCGGTTTTCATGCACACGTGATGCACCGCATAAAGTCCAAAACCGCTTAAAAAATAGACATCCGAGGTATTTGGTATAGGAACCTCGGATAAAGTCCCTTTTTTTGATGTTATCCAATGCATCGCCCATTTGATTCAGATAAAGTCCAAAATCGGATAAACTCCAAAATTGTGGAACGGAGTTTGGACTTTATCCGAGGTTCTACTGTATCTGTTTTGATAATGCAGAATATGTTGACTACAAAGAATCCTTTTTACTTGAGTCATGAGCACAGCTTGCTCATGACTCAAGAAAATGTGGGTTCTTATCTTAACCAGACATTTGCAGTTTTTAAGCTATTAATATATATTTATGAAATGGTGGTATGTAAGATATCAAAGAATAAATGTGTTCCTGTAGATAGTTCTGTTTAGCTGCTCTGCTTACATTACCAAGTCCTTTGCAGCTAAATGAAACCTGTGTTGGTACATTTTGTTACAAGACTGAAAATTTAGCCTGTGTCACATAAGATAACTTCACCGTCTTAAGGTTATTACCATTTGAAAGTCCATTTGGTGACTATATCAAGTACAGCAAAGTCATATCCTGCCAGCCTGTCATATGAGCTTGAGTCCTCTTGGAATCCTTACCACGTTCAGTAGGATAACATGAGTGTCAAATCTTAACAATTTCTGTGCAACCTCTCCAGATAGAATCAAACACGCTGAAAATGCAACAGCTTTCAATGATTTTTCTGAACTAAGAGCACCAACGTAAAATGTCATATTCACTGAATTATAATTTCTTCATGTAAACTACTGTCACATTGAAATGTCTTGATGTCTTTCTTTCCAGGATATAAGGCATGAAGCCAGTGAATTTCCATGTAAAGTGGCCAAACTTCCTCGAAACAAAAATCGTAACAGGTACAGAGATGTCAGCCCTTGTAAGTATTTTGACCCTTTCAATTTATTTAAAGAATTTCATTCGTTTCTATAGATAGATAATGTCAGTCAGGGCCATTTTGCAGTCCCCAAGACTACCAGAGAACCTCCCCTTAAATATGCAAACATTGTTTTTTTTAAAAACAAACATGCTGTTTGTGTTCCCAAGGGCATTGGAGGAAAAATACAGTTTTTATACCACAGACCTTGGTATCTCCTACGTTTCTTCCCCTTCCCCCAAACGATTAAAAATGGGAAATTTTCATCTGGGCACCTGCTTTTTTTAAAAAAGAAATTCCTAATATTCCTAGGTCTGATACAGTTGTCCCAAAGTCTGGTCCAAATTAACATTCCCCCCCCCCCCCCCCGTCAATGGAAAAAATTGTTTGCTCTGCTGCAATGTTTCCCAATCTTTGGTTTTTAGACTTCAATTCCCAGAAGCCTAAGTCAATTCCCAAAAGCACTGATAGGCTTCTGGGAACTAAAGTACAAAAACCAAAGGTTGGGAAACACTGCTCTTGTAAGTGGAACCAATGTCTCAGCTTTCCATTATTTTGTAACATTTCCTACCTTGACCAAGAATCAGACCTTCTCAGGCATGCCCCCCTCCTTGTGGAACATCTTGCCCCAATAAATATGCTTATCTTCTTCCCTTCAGACTTTTGAGATATTACTGAAAGCACATCTCCTTAGGGAAGTGTTTGAGGAGAGCCTTGATAGTTTTTATCCCAGAATGTTGTATAATGATTAAACCATGTCAAGATGCTGTTTCCTATCTACTGATTACTTTATTGTTGTGGTTATGTTTTCATTTATGGTTTCATTTTTGCTATTTTCTCTGTTGTTTTTCTAATCATGTGAGTTATTGTATTCTTTCTACTTATGTATTGGTGATCACTCTAAACTGCTCAATGTTATACAGTATTTATACTAGACGGATGGTATACTGAGTGAGTGAGTGAATCAATGAATCAATGTGCACTTTAAGGAAAATAGGGTGGTTCTGTAGTAGTTGAAAAGAACAGAACAGCATGATGCCACCACCTCCAAAAAAAGTCAAGGCCCATGTATCCTGGGCCAGTAAGTTACAGTAAAACCTCACATAAAGAGCGCCTTGCTTAGAGACTAACTCGCTTAAAGAGCAGAATTTTCTCTGAATGGTTGTCTCGCTTAACAATTAAAACCAACCAATAGCTCGCTTAACAACTAAAACAGGGTTCACAGTCCGTCCGTCCGTCCGTCCCCGCCGCCAGAAGTCACAATTGGTCATGATGGTGTTTCGCTTAAAGAGCAAATTCGCTTAAAGAGCAATCCTGTGGAACGCATTATGCTCTTTAAGCGAGGTACCACTGTATTTTTAAACAAGAACAGCGACAAGATAATTGCACCAAAATGAAACAGAAAAACCTCATAAGTAACCCTGTAATGGAAGGAAAATGCAGTCATCACTAATGAAAGAATTAATGATTTGCTGATATTTCATAACACAAGCAACATCTGTTGCCTCACTCTTCCTTGTAGTATGTGTGGCCTTGCCTTTTTACTTGACCATTCTTATTTCCAGAATGTTGCCTCCAAGAGGCCTATGAATGAGGCATGAGGACAAAATCCCTGGCCTGCTGTTCTACTCCAGCAGGGGGTAGTTGAGAATCTGGATGTGGCCTGTAGCCTTAGTCTCTATGAATTTTTCTTATCCTCCTTTAAAGCCATCTAGGCGCAGGGCCATCGGTCTCTCTGGCGACACTGAATTCCATTTTTCTCCTTTTCTTTAGAACAGCATGTGTTGCACTATCTCATGTTATCTGCCACGTCAACTCTGTGGGGCAGCTGTAGCTAAGAGATGGTAGGAGGGGATTTGGGATCCAGCCTCCCTTGTCCAAATCCTGCATGTTATCCACTTCACTGCATTAAGTCCCAAACAAGTCATGATGCATTTTGGCAGCTGCTCAGATCCAAGTGCATAGTAATGAACACTGACATCAGATGGAATCTTTGCTTTTAATTGTCACACATGCTACAGTCATAGATCTTCTATCTACATTTACGTCGAAGATAACTATTTCTCTATGTACTAGTAAACCTCTACAATCACTTAATAGACTAAAAATCTGTTAGGACTTCCAGGAAAATTCAATAGAAGCTATAATGTTGCTCATAATTTTGCTTACTGGTCAGTTCTATGAATTCTTTTTGTGGTAACCGCCATTGATTTTGTTCATTTTAGATGTTAGTGTGACTTCCAGTCAGTTTGATTTTCCTGTAAAATGAGGGGAATTCTTCTATAGCTGGGGAGGCTAAATACAGCAGACTTCAGCTCTTCAGAAATGAAATACAGTTTACTGTCAGGGTACTTCATTGTTGGCAAGAGATGGGTGGGTTAGAAGAAAAATTGACAAAAGATATTTAACCCTGGTGGCCAACCTTGGCAGTCCAGCTGTTCTTGGACTTCAATTACCAGAAGCCCAAGTCAGTACACCTGCTGATCAGGGCTTCTGGGAATTGAAGCCCAATAACAACTGGAGTGCCAAGGTTCGCCATCACTGATATAACAATGCAAGTGGAGACATTAAGAATTAAAGTTGGCTTTTTAAATGCCAATAAAAATTGCATAGAATCTGTGTAGGTCTGCTTTCAATTGAGTCATGAAAGTGTGATTGCAACATCTGTCTTGTTAATATAACTTTTTAAGACATCACTCAGTCTTCTCCTTCCCCTCCCCTGTTATTTTTCTCAAGATGGTTGCTGGTTTGTACTTCATTATCAGGAAATGAAATATTATTTTTGTTATAGCACAAAATGACGTGGTTCCCCTCTCTGTCCATTCTACAGTTGACCATAGTCGGATTAAGTTGCAGCAAGAGGATAATGATTATATCAATGCTAGTTTGATAAAAATGGAAGAGGCGAAGAGGAGTTACATCCTAACACAGGTACGTGCTTTAGAAGAGAGTTCCTTTAATAGCCATTCTCTTCTCTTTTGAAAAGTGTCTACATGACTGCTTTCTTCTGTAGTAAGTGTGTAGGAATGGGGAAAACAAGTGAAATACTTTCCTTTCTCCTTTTTGGTAATATCCCAATGTTGTAGGGTTGCACAAGATGAGGTTAGGGAACCAAGACAAATTAGTCACGTACTGAGGGACCCAGTTAGAAAGGTGGGTCCACAAGTGATCTGGGGTACTTTAAGAAATGACATTTGAATTCTAAAGAGTGAGGGGACCCTGTGAGAAGAGTGTTTTTTTATAAAAAAATCCTATTAGTCTATAGTTTTATTCTTCTGCTGTATCCAAATCTGAATATAGGCGATCATCATGGCGATCAGCCATGAAGACTGTCCTAAGAATATAATGCAGTGGCCTTTCATCTGCCTTCCACATCGCAGCATGACACCCGTACCACTGATCCAGTCCTGCAATTCACTTTCTGGTCCTGAGCCCTTTTGACACACAGAGACCTCATCAGCCCCAGGCCAGTATTGGTGAAGCCGTTGCCCTTCATCAAGATAGATTCAAGATAGGACCAGATGGCATCCATCCACGAGTTCTCAGGGAACTTAAAGATGAAATTGCTGATATCCTAGCCAAAATATATAATCTTTCCCTCAAATCAGGCTTTGTGCCTGATGACTGGAAGGTAGCGAATGTAACACCAATTTTCAAAAAAGGATCCAGGGGTGATCCAGGAAATTACCGGCCTGTCAGTTTGACATGTGTCCCAGGTAAAGTGATGGAAACCATCCTAAAAGATAGAATTAATAGGTACATAGAAGAGGAGGCGCTGCTAAAGGAGAGCCAACATGGCTTTTGCAAGGGCAAATCATGCCTCACTAATCTGTTGGAATTTTTTGAGAGTGTCAACAAGCATGTGGATAAGGGGGATCCAGTTGACATTGTTTATCTGGACTTTCAGAAGGCTTTTGACAAGGTCCCACACCAAAGGCTCTTGAATAAACTTACCAGTCATGGAATAAAGGGACAGGTCTTGTCCTGGATCAGCAACTGGCTAAGGGACAGGAAACAGAGGGTAGCACTAAATGGACACTTCTCCAAGTGGAGGGAAGTAAAGAGTGGGGTCCCCCAAGGTTCAGTACTGGGACCCCTGCTTTTCAACCTCTTCATAAATGATCTAGAGGTAGGAGTAAAAAGCAAGGTAGCCAAATTTGCTGATGACACTAAATTATACAGGGTAGTGAAAACTGTGAGAGATTGTGAAGAGCTCCAGAGGGATCTCTTGACACTGGGGGAGTGGGCAAAACAGTGGCAAATGAGCTTCAACATCAGTAAGTGCAGAGTGATGCATGTTGGGGCAAAAAACCCCAATTACATTTATAAACTGATGGGGTCTGAACTCTCTGCGACAAACCAGGAAAGGGACCTTGGTGTCCTGGTGGACAGCTCAATGAAGGTGTCAACCCAGTGTGCCTCAGCAGTGAAAAAAGCAAACTCAATGTTAGGGATCATTAGGAAGGGTATAGAAAATAAGTCAGCAAGTGTCATTTTGCCTCTTTATAAATCTATGGTGAGGCCCCATCTGGAATACTGTGTACAGTTCTGGTCGCCATACCTCCAGAAGGATATTATGGAGTTGGAGAAAGTACAGAGGAGGGCAACCAGAATGATTAGGGGACTGGAACACCTTCCTTACCATCTGAGGCTGCAACGGTTGGGCCTTTTCACTCTTGAACGACGGCGTCTAAGAGGTGACCTGATTGAAGTTTATAAAATCATGCACGGTGTGGACAAAGTGGATAAGGAAAAACTGTTTTCCCTATCGCACAACACTAGAACTAGGGGACACTCCGTGAAACTTTTGGGTACTAGTTCTCAAACAAATAAGAGAAAGTACTTTTTCACCCAGAGGATTACTGGTCTATGGAACTCCCTGCCAGAAGAAGTGGTGACAGCTGTCAGTCTTGACAGCTTTAAGAAAGGATTAGACAAGTTCATGGAGGACAAGGCTATCAATGGCTATAATTATGGCTACCTAAGGACAACCTCCGGGTTGGAGAGATAGGCAGGATATCTCTCAATGCCATTTCCAGGGAATCCTAAGCAGGTGAAGGCATCTCCTTGGGAATACCCTGAAGGAAATGGTGAGCCACTGTGTGAGACAGAATGCTGGACTGGATGGGCTGTGGCCTGTTCCAGCAAGGCTGTTCTTATGTTCTTATGTTCTTATGTTAAGTGGGATTTTATCTACTTGGGAACCATTACCCTTCCTTGTGGACTTCGCCACCCAAAGCCATTAGTCTGCAGGGTTGTCATATTAGTTAATCGCTGCCTGACAATCAGTATTGAGTCACTGGCAGTATGGTATACTCCTGTGATGGTTCACCATCACGGGTCTACTTTATTACCATAGCAGGATAACCTGGCCAGACACTCAAACAGCATCTGCCCAGTCAGAATCTTGAGGCAAAATGGAGCTAAACTAGGACAGCAAAGAAGGTTGCAGTGAGTAAATGAAGTAGGTTTTTGTGTAAAGAGGGATCGGCAAAGTACAGTCCATCCTTCTGCATATCGCAGTATTCCTTACCGTTGGCTGTGCTAGTTAGGTGTGGGAGGAAATCCTGATACCATGAAAATGCCCAAGCAGACATGGTCCAGCCAGCTGCTTGAGGAGAGCTCTCAAGGAACCCACCTCAACCAGTATATTTTATTGCCAAAATTTCAGTAGCAGATAAAAGTACAGGAACAATAATGCATTCAATAGCAGAACTGGTAGCATAGGGAGAGCTGAAATTCTGCATAACTTTTTCAAACATTTAATACCAGAAGACAGTATGGACTGATCTTTTCCAAAACTAGTGGGAAAGGAAGAAGCTTTGACCTTGAAGAGAGGTTACTTTTTAAATAGTAAGCATAAACATTTAGCAAGAATAGTAAACTCTTTTTGACCTTCTTTTGTCTGTACAGTGCCAAAGCTCTGCATGAAGTCTTAGAATGCAGAACATTTTTTAGCAGTTTGCTTCTATTGTCCCACTTTATGTAAATCCTAGTTAATGCTTCCTTGCGGGAGGGTGTGTTTCCTGCACCATTGAAACATGTTTATGTTTATGTTTATTCAATTTTATATCCCGCCCTACTCAACACATGGCCGACTCAGGGCAGCTAACAACATATAAATGACCCTGGGACACCCCACAGGGTTTACATAAAGATACAATATTCAAACTATATTAATAAATACAATGTTATAAGTAAATACAGTATAAGGCAAGACAGTCAACAATAATACAAATAATACAAATATCAGCACCACATCAAAATAATATATCAATAATTACAATAGAATCACAAAGGATGAAAACATCACGTAATATAACAAAATGACCAAAGTACCAGATGCGCCAGGAGCCAGGTGCGTGGCGGCAAAGTTCCTCCTGGCACCCCTCGCCTTTTAAGTCCTAGGCGAGGAGGGGAGGGCGGAGTCCCAGGACGCCAGCCAATGGAATGGCCGGCAGGACCTCTTCGCCCTCGCCGGGGCCGAGCGTGCGGCGGCGATGTTCCTCCCGGCACCCCTCGCCTTTTAAGTCCTAGGCAAGGGGGGGGAGCCCCAGGACGCCGCCCGATGGAGTGCGTTGGTGCGCCCCTTCCTGAAGAAGCCATTGCTCGAACCGACAATACTTGCCAACTTTCGACCTGTATCCAACCTTCCCTTTTTAACGAAGGTTTTGGAGAAGGCAATAGCGCGGCAGCTACAAGGGGTCCTGGATGAAGCGGATTATCTGGACCCTTTTCAGTCATCATTCAGGCCGGGATATGGTACTGTGACTGCATTGGTTGCGCTGTTGGATGATCTCTGACATGAGCAGGACGGAGGTCACCCGTCCATCCTTGCTCTTCTTGAACTCTCAGCGGTATCCTTCTGGAACGGCTCTGAGGCCTAGGGATCCAGGGCACTGTGTGGTCCTGGTTTTCCTCATTTCTGAGGGGCTGGACCCAGTCGGTGTTGTTAGAGGATGAGAGGTCCAGCCCTAGGCTCAGTGCTCTCACATCTCTTATTTAATATTTACATGAAGCCTCTGGGGGAGATCATCCATTCCCACGGGGTGAAGTATCGGCAATATGCAGATGATACTCAATTGTACATCTCAGCTTGTGATGATCCTAGCATTGCAGTGGAAGTCCTATCCAGGTGTCTGGAGGCTGTAAGGGTCTGGATGGGGAAACAACGGGCTACAACTGAATCCTGGCAAGACTAAGTGGCTGTGGGTCAGGGGGCCCGTGTTAACCTGGAGTTACCACCTTTGGCTCTTTTGCCTCAGACAGACCCGGTGCACAATTTGGGGGTCCTCCTGGACTCATGACTCCTGCTCAATGAGCAGGTGGCAGTCGTGGCCAGGAGGGCTTTCGCACAACTTCGTGTTATTCACCAATTGTGCCCGCTCCTGGACTAGGACTCCTTGCTTATGGTCACACATGCTCTGGTCACCTCTAGACTAGATTACTGTAATGCTCTCTACATGCAGCTTCCCTTGATGACTATTTGGAGGCTGTAACTGGTCCAAAATGAGGCTGCCCGCGTGGTGATGGGGTGTGGGCATTATACCCATGCCTCACCCTGCTGCGGGAGCTGCATTGACTGAGTGCCATTCAAGGTGCTGGTAATGACCTTTAAAGCCTTACATGGTAGTGGGCCAGGGTACTTAAGAGACTGCGACACCCCAAGGACATCTGCCCATCCCAACAGAGCTGACCGGAGGGGATCCCTAAAGGTGCCATAAGCTAGAGAGGCTTGCCTCTCTAGCACGAGAAGGAGGCCCTTTTCGGTATTTGCTCCGGCCCTGAGTTGCGTCTCCAGGCAGAGCTATTGTCCTTTCAGAAAAGATCTGAAAACCTGGCTAGCAAAGCAGGTGTGGGGCACTGGTCATGAGGTAGCCCACCCACCCCCTCACTGGCTTATAGAACAAGGACTGTCCGTGCTCTTAGTTATAATTTTAACGTCTAGGGGTTGGGAAGGTACTTTTAGTGGTCTTTATGGTTTTTTTTATAGTTTTAAGGGTTTTGTAATTCTATGCTGTGTATGTTTTATATTTGAGCTGCGCAGAGTCGCCATGGCGAGTGGGCGGCAATAAATAAAGAAATACACTGATTGGACAAGCATCTAAATGAATCTTGCAGACAGGCATGTTTGCCCTTTTTTAAAACAAGTGTTCATTCATTCATTCATTCATTCATTCATTCAGGCAAATAAGAAAAATTGATCTAGCTGTATTTGTGTACTAACATTTTTAAAGTTGTAGATGCTGAGGTACTAATACTATCTCATAATAAGTCAATATGTTTATATATCTGAAACTGTGAAGTATGTAGTTTAAAAATTGTAAGATAAATCTTGCTTACCTACAGTACTCCAAATGTATACTCCTTACACTGCATAACAACGATTTGCTACTGGGAATAACACATGTGATTTACATGATATCGAGTGTGCTGATTCCAAATTCTGAACTCAGAATTTACCTATCATGTACAGATTTTAAGTTATAGGTGTGTTATAGCTGTTCAAATGGTATTTGGTAATGTATTTTTACATGGGAACATTATAACAGTTGCAGCTACCACTATGCTTTCTGTTGCCTCAGTTGAATCATGTCCCCTGGTGGCATGCATGTTCCAGCAGCGGCCAGGCATGTCTGGGCAAGTCAGTGAGCTGATGTCAGAAATAGGTATATAAGGCAAGATGGACCAAGGTCTTGTCTCTAGTGCGAAACCACCTTATTGGATAGTACAACTAGGCCATAGTGAATCTGTTTTGAGCTAAAGATGAGTCGGCACAGGTGTGTTAATAAACTGGACAATTTTTGCTACATTTGTGGCAAATATACCCCACATGATCAACGCAAGAACCTAACCAAGAGGGTGAGATTTGCTTACTTAAGATCCTGACATCCTAGGCAGAATCGGACTTCAGATTTGGATTCAGCACACTTGATGTATTATAGGACACATGGATTAGACCAAATAGCAGACAATGTTTATTTATTTTTTTTTGTGATGTAGTGTATTGCTTCCTCTTCAAAGTTTTGTGTCATTGCAGGGTCCTCTGCCAAATACATGCGGTCACTTTTGGGAGATGATTTGGGAACAGAAAAGCCGTGGCGTTGTCATGCTAAACAGAGTGATGGAAAAAGGATCAGTAAGTAGTAAAAATATTTGAGAATTTTTGTTCACTTTGGGGACATGGACAAATGATACATATTAATGTTGGACATCTCTCAAGAAATATTCTTAGAGAAGAATTATCTGTAGGTAAAGGTTGCTCTTGCTCAAAAGCCAGTCGTATCCGGTTCTAGGGTTCAGCGCTCATCTCTGTTTATAGCCAAAGAGCCAGTGCTTTCTGCATCTGCAGACGTTTGCGTGGACAAGTGCTAAGCATGACTAGACACCGGAGTGCACAGAATGCTGTTTACCTTCCCACTGAAGTGGTCCCTATTTATCTACCTGCAATTTCTTGCTTTCAAACTGCTAGCTTGGCAGGACCTGAGACAGAGACAGGGAGCTCATTTCATTTCATTTCATTTCATTGCATTTCTCTTTATTCTTGTATACCTCTTCATTCTGCCAAAGGAGACTAAGCGGTTAACATTGGTGCATGCTGACTTCAGCGCAGCCAGCAGGAGGAAAGTGAAAGATACAATAAAAAATTTGATACATAACACTCAACACAATAAACTGACATAGTCAAATGGAACAATTCTCAAAATACGTCCTCTGGCGATGTCGGGGCCAGAGGGTGGAGCTCATCCTGTCGTGCAGTACTCAGGTCTCGAACTGCTGACCTGCCGACCTTCCCGTAGTCAGTTCAGCATCTTAACCACTTGAGCCTCCACAGTTCCACTTGAGTCACCGCAGCCTGTAGAGGATAGCCCAATTTGAAGGCATAAAGGATAATAGCTGTTTGCTAAGCAAAATAGAAATAGTGGGGAATCTTCTAAGTTTATAATGTATGAGCTTTCTCTTCTTCTAAAATCTTTAAGAGAGGCTCTGCTCAAAGTTTCATTTCCCTCGCAGGCATACTTGATGAGAAAATGAAAGGGAGCCTTATCTGTGACTTTTCCATTCTGAAATGTTTCTCCTTGGGAGAATAGATTAACCCCTAGATCAGTAAAGGCGAACCTTTTAGAGACCAAGTGCCCAAACAGAGGGGCGGGGCAAACTCTGTGCTGGGGGAGGGAGGAAGTGCTCCCATTTGACTGCTGGGCAGAGTGGCAGGCGAACTCTGTGCTGGGGGAGGGAGGAAGCACTCTCACTGGGCTCCTGGACAGAAGGGAGGGTGAACTCTGGGGCACGGTAGAAGCTCTCCCATTGGGCTGTTGGGCAGAGGAACGGACAAACTCTCTGCTGGGGGGGGAGGAGGGAGGAAGCACTTCCATTGAAAAGTAGTTAAAAATATTGGAAGGAGATACCTAGATTTTTAAATAAATCTGGTGGTCAGGTAGTTTAACATTCTTTTGCATTTTTAAAAAGAATATTGGCTTTGTACCAAGTGAGTTGATACCCAGTGTGATGTAATGGATAGAGTGATGATCTCAAACTCAAGATGCCTATGTTGGAATCCCTGCTCAGTTATGGAAAGTCTGGTGGGGGGAGGCAGGTAGACTAGTAAAGTCACTACTTAAATAGTTCACTTACCTTGAAAGCTCTGTTAGAATCACTGTACGTCAATTCTGACTTGACAGCAAATATTAATGAAGGAATGAGTATTAATAATTTAATAATGTAATTTAATTTTCCGGCTTGTTTGCCACCCACTCAGGCAAACCCGACTCAGGGCGGCTTACATTATTTAAAACACCACATAATAAAAACAGTGAAAATCCCCACCCCCATTAAAATCCCACCCACCCCATGCAGGAGAAAGAAGGTGCCTCTTAGGGAAAAAGCCAACAGGCAGGAGCCACATTGCCCTCAGGGCCCCACACCTGCCCCGCCAGCCAGGTCTTAAGTCCTTTCCTGAATGGCAGTAGCTCTGTTATAACAATTATATACTGCCCCATAGGGCTTAGAGCACTCCCTGTTCACAAGGTAATTAGCATTTTTGCCCCTGACACACTGGGTACTCATTTTATCGACCTTGAAAGTATGGGAGGTGGCAATCAGAGGTGTTATCTCCAATTTATATTCACAGTCAGCAGTGCCATATACTTTTTTTGATCTCTTGAAATGTGTTTGCACTTGCTTTGAGGCCTGATGCAAGCAAGTACAGTCGTGTAAACAGTACCTTACAAACTGGAATTAGACATTTTCCTTGCTTTCTTGTGATTGTTGTCTATATATTACCAACTTGATATGCTCAGCTGACTAATCAACGAATAAAGGAATGACTGAATTAGTATAACCAGCTGCAGTCCAAAAAAGATCAGAGAGGATCTTCTTGCAGTTGTTTCTTTTAAAAATGTGTATACAGTAATACCTCGAATAACGCTAAAATTTGGTTCCACAAGTCTTAGTGTTATCCGATTTTTAGTGTTATCTGATGGCTAACATCAAAATCCATAGAGATGCATTGTAACCAGCACAGGCTTTAGTGAACGTTATCCGATGCATCCCATAGGATTTTAGTGTTATGCGATGCAATTCCCCCCCCCCCCCAATAAATAAATAAATATCAGTTTGTTACCCAATTTTAGTGTTATGCGATGCGGTTGTTATCCAAGGTTTTACTGTATTAATGTTGCAGCAGTTGAACCCAATTGCAGACGTTGTGGTATCATGGCTAGGACTGTTCATCTTTGATGCCTCGGTATGGAAGTCAGTACTGTATCTGATATACTGTTTACAGCTTTGTAGTTCTGAAATCCAGCTGTTTATATTTTTGAAAAATGGATATTTAGGCTTCTAGTTGAAAATGTGCTTTAGACAAAAGATTCTGCTGTTGTTTTTTAAAGTTGTATTTCCAAGAAGCTGTGGAGTTACTCAGTTTCTCAGAAGATTCAGAGAAGTCCTTCAATCAGAGCATCAGTAGTGATGGACAAGCTTTTCAGGGGGGGAGGGGGCTCATGCCTAACAGTGGAATACATGCGGTTGCATACAAAAATGCCCCAATTTGAGTTCTTGGCATTTCCAAGTCTGAGATACTGGTGAGCTGCTTCCAGTATGAGACTGGTGGTTCTCAATCGCCATATGTTTTGCTCAGAACTTTAGTTCTTGGAACTTCATGTTCCTCTATGAACTTCCATTCCAAGAAGCCCTCCTCAATGGCCCCACTAGCTTGGGCTTCTGGAAATTGAAGTCCAAAACATCAGAAGAACCAAGTATTGAGAACCACAATGTTAAATGATTCTAAGCTAGAAGGAACAATGTTCTAGCAGTTTAAGATAGCTTCCCATGTTCCTAGAAAGATTGTCCTATATTTTTAAATGTTGTTGTTCTCTTATTGCACAGTGCAGTCAAAAAACAAGAGTTGTGTTCTGGGCTTTCTGCTGGGGTTTTCAGGGAAATGATGAAACCCAACAGATTTGCCTGAATATCTTGTATGAGCTTTAATCTAACAATTTGGCTCACAGTGATTGGCAGCGTATTTGAGTTTGGTTGTAGGCTGTCCTAATTAGTCCTTGTAGAAGAGGGAGTGTTTGAAAGCTGCATCCTTGTATGCCTTGTGTTAGGAACCCTGGTGGTGCAGTGGTTAAACTACTGTACTGCAACCAAAAGGTTATGAGTTCAATTCTGACCAGGGATCAAGGTTGATTCAGCCTTCCAGCCTTCCGAGGTCAGTAAAATGAGTACCCAGCATGTTGGGGGCAAAATACTAATTAATGTGTTAACCACCCAGAGAGTGCACTAAGTACTATGGGGCGGTATATAAGTGTGATTGCTTTGTTTCTGTTTTATTAATAACACTTCATAGGGTTTCTTCTCATTCCTTTTCTTGTGCTCCCTTAGTAACCATCATTTTCTTGTATTCTTATTCTTGAAACCACACTGCAGGTTATAAACATCTTCAGTCGATTGGTTGAACAGCAAAAAGATATAGTACATTATTATTATTATTATTATTATTATTATTATTATTATTATTATTATTATTATTATTATTATTAATAATAATAATAATAATAATAATAATAATAATAATAATAATAATAATAATAATAATAATAATAATAATAATAATAATAATAATAATAATAATAATAATAATGTTGTTGTTGTTGTTGTTGTTGTTATTATTATTATTATTATTATTATTATTATTATTATTATTATTATTATTATTATTATTATTATTATTATTATTATTATTATTATTATTATTATTATTATTATTATTATTTCTATACCGCCTTTCTTACCCAGCGGGCAACTCAAGGCGGTTCACAACAATAAAGTATACAATAAAACAAAATACAACATACAGCAATACAAAACTAAATAAGCAGCAACAGCAATACAATAATTGGCAATATGCAAAATAAATAAATATGAACAATACAATCTAATCCATACAGTCAGTATCATAATTAACAGTAAATAAAATCCTCATCACTACAAAATACAAAAAAATACAAAAGGTTCATCACCCCCATACAGTACGTTACAAAGTGTCTTGTATAGTACATATGTATTTTCACTTGTGGGCATTGAACTGGAGGAGTCTTTTTTGTAGATTCAAAATACAGCCATTTTTAAATAGTATTTGTTTAACCTATTTGGCTTAAGGAGATAACAGACTTTGGTTTAATGTAGTTTGCCAGGAATTATTCTCACCAATGATCTCTCCAAGCATGCCTACTCTATTTCCACAGCAAGCTCTGACTTTTTAGAAGAAAGTCTGCAGATCTTAACCTGTAAATCCAAGGGTTAACCGTTGGAACTGGCTATAGGTTGCTATGCCTCGCCCTACTTGCCTGCACTCACCCTTTGTGCACACGGCCGATCTGGGTACGCAGGTCAATGAAGGATTGAGAAAACCGGCAGTGGGGCAACAGCCCCACAAACGCAAAGAAAGGGAAACAACTTCACTTCCCAACATTCCTTGCGCCGCGCCAGAGCCAATCAGGCTGAGAGGCTCTCGCACGGCGCAGCGTTCGGAAACGCACCGCAGCCAATCGAAAGAAAACCATTTTTAAAAAACGCAGCAAAAACACAAAGCAGCAACCCATAACTACAAGCCCCAGCGTCCTGCGCGCCATGAGCGCGCAGAACGCTGAGGAAACCGGCGCCCGAAAAATGAAAAAGAAAAACAACTCACCGCCTCACAGCCAAGCACACACCAGCCGGCTTTCTTTCCCTCACCAATGGCACCTGAAGGTCCCGACTGGAGTTTCCCCTTTAATATCAGTGGGTGGGGGTTGCGATCCCCCTCTCCGCTGGCTACCCTAGGGTTGGGAGGTTTGTGGGGACAAAAGGGGTATATTGCCCCAACCCTTCTGGACCCACAGGAACAGGCAGAGTGGATCGATCCCCCCTCCTTAAAACAACTCCGTCTTTTCTTCTCTTTAAAAACAGAGTTGTTTTAAGGAGGGGGTGAGGATTCGATCCACTCTGCCTGGTCTCTTGGTTCCAGAAGTGTTGGGGCAATATACCCCTTTTCTCCCCACAAACCTCCCAACCCTAGGGTAGCCAGCGGAGAGGGGGATCGCAACCCCCACCCACTGATATTAAAGGGGAAACCCGATCTACTTTCACGACTTCACACAATCAAAGCACCATAACACACTAAAGCCCCCCTCCCCACCTCCTAGCCCACCCTTCCTAACCCCCAATGACCATGCCCCCTCCCCACCACCGAGCCCACCCTTCCTAACCCCCAACAACCACGCCCCCCTCCCCACCACCTAGCCCACCCTTCCTAACCCCCAACGAAAAACAACTCACCGCCTCACAGCCAAGCAAACACCAGCTGGTTTTCTTTCCCTCACCAACAGCGCCTGAAGGTCCCGACTGGAGTTTCCCCTTTAACATCAGTGGGTGGGGGGTTGCAATCCCCCTCTCCGCTGGCTACCCTAGGGTTGGGAGGTTTGTGGGGAGAAAAGGGGTATATTGCCCCAACACTTCTGGAACCAAGAGACCAGGCAGAGTGGATCGATTCCCCACCCCCCTCCTTAAAACAACTCCGTCTTTTCTTCTCTTTAAAAACGCAGTTGTTTTAAGGAGGGGGGGAATCGATCCACTCTGCCTGGTCTCTTGGTTCCAGAAGTGTTGGGGCAATATACCCCTTTTCTCCCCACAAACCTCCCAACCCTAGGGTAGCCAGCGGAGAGGGGGGTCGCAACCCCCCCCACTGATGTTAAAGGGGAAACCCCGATCTACTTTCACGACTCCACACAAACAAAGCACTATAACACAATAAAGCCCCCCTCCCTACCACCTAGCCCACCCTTCCTAACCCCCAACGACCACGCCCCCCTAGCCCACCCTTCCTAACCCCCAATGACCATGCCCCCCTCCCCACCACATAACCCACTCTTCCTAACCCCCAATAACCACGCCCCCTCCCCACCACCTAGCCCACCCTTCCTAACCCCCAACGACCATGCCCCTCTCCCCACCATCTAGCCCACCCTTCCTAACCCCCAATGACCACGTCCCTTCCCCACCACCAAATAAATAAATAATTTTTTTAAAATTACTAAAAACAGTCAAACACATCCAAAAATACACAAAAACAAAAACACCAAAAACAATACGAAGTAAACAAAGACACAATCAAAAACAAAAAAACAGACAAAAATACAAATTCCAACCCCCCCCGCCCACACACACACACACACACACACACACACACACACACAAAAGAAAGAAAACAAGCAAACTTACCAAAAGATGTGCTACCTCCACCAGGACTGGAAAATAAATGAATAAAGAAAGAGACTACTTACCAGAAGAAGCTCCACCCAGAGGCCAGGAGAGAAAAAAAAGTCAAAATACAATAACCCCTACCAGCACCACCTGCTGGCCACAATAGTAAAAACAATTCAAAAACACACAACAGCTCCAAATAAAAGGCCACAAGAGTAAAAACAAATCAAAAATATAACACAAATTCACAATTTTACACAAAAGGTCACACCAATAAAAACAAGTAAAAAATTTTGCACTAAAACACACTTTAACACAAATCACAAACATATGTCAATAAAATACAATAGAAACTTTTAAAAATCCTGTGCTGAGTTATAACTCAAATTTAAACTCAAAACATCTAAACACATTTTAAAAACATTGAATGTAAAAACATTTACTTTTACATTATTAAAATTATTACCTGCGGTACAACTAATTAAAAAAATTCAAAAAACTAAAACATTATTCACTTACATAAAACAATTTGAAAAAAATATATCATACTTTCTTCTTTTATTAATCCTCAAAAAAAACTAAAAAAGCAGATCTCAGTTAATAAACAGCCAAGCCAAAAAAAATTACATAAATAAACATTAAAAAATTTAAAATTACAGACTAAGCAATTTTTAAAAAACATTAACACAATTTAACCTTCCAACACAATTTAAAACTATTGCAAAAATAAAATCGGTTCATTTTTTATTAAAACACACGGGGGGGGAGCCCGGCAACGCCGGGCAACCCTTGCTAGTTTATAACTAAAACTTAACTCATAGATGCCATCAGAAATTCCTAGAGCAGTTTGTATTTTTTTTAAAAAAAATGTATGTTACAACAAACATATATATGCTCTTGAATGCTCTTATCAGCACATTTTAGAGAAACTGTAGGGATAGAAGAAAATAGCAGAGCCTGCATTTTTATCAGGCTTTCTCAAGGTTTTCGGGTCGTGCGCCTGACTAGGCTTCCTGAACTGCTGATCAGCCCAGTCACGCGGTTCCTCCCACCCAGAAGCAGAAGTAAAATGCACGTCGCACATGCACAGAACCTGTTTTAATTCCACTTCCAGTATCGGCAAGGACATTGGGGGCTGGATGAATTGGTGTTGGGGGCCAGGTTTGGCCCACGGGCCATAGGTTGAGATTGCCTGGTTTATATGAACATCTGTCATTTTAATTGTGACTCACTGGACAGTTAGGTGATACAGTATAGTTTTCTTCTGTTATGTTTCTGTTCACCCTAAATTCTATTGTGTTGTCATACTTTCATGCCCTTGTTTTTCCTTCCATAGAAAAATTGATGGACTATTTCCAATAAATGACATCATTTTAAGTTCCTAAATATCCCAGCCACCACTTCTCCTCACAGTTGGAGGGTGAATACTTGTAGTAGGGGCTGAGAACAGAAATCCACCTGGAGAATTCTCTTTCAGTATTTTTTTCTCTTATTGAACAGAGTTTATGTAATAATATGAATTAGGAAACAAATCTAAAAAGAGAGGTTTTGTAACCACATATTTGTCCTTCTCAAATCCAACCCACATGATAGTTCCCCACTGTCAGTAATTTAGAACGAAGTTTAGAGTTGTTGAGATCCCCTGGGGACAGGCTGCTAATGGTTTTTTTTTTTTACAAAATGTTGTAAGGAATATGTAATTTGTCATCTGTTTTGGACGTAATAAAACCCCATGCAAACACCTTATCCTGCAAGCTGCAATTAAAAATAATTGTGTGGGGAAATTATAATTCATTGATATAGCAAGCTAAATTATAACTGTTCAGGAGCTAAAGGAAGATATTGATGTCTCTTGCAGTAGACTAATCTACACAGGATTGCTTAGCCTGTCTGGATAAAGTGGTTTGTGGATTGATAACAGTTTCCTGATGTCCTTTTTTAATGGAATTATATTGGTTTCAATTCTATAAAGGCTCTCCATTATCACTATCCCATGTTGCATGAGTTGTAACTGCTGATTTCTTTGGCATATGATACAAGAGGCTGGAAAAGAGAGAATCTGACTATAATACTGTAAATTTACGAATGATAAATGTTCACATTGACAAGTTTTACTGGTTTATGAGCTTAGAAGGAAATTGTTTTAAAAGCATCCTCAGTAAACACTTGGTCATCCAAAGTGAGGTATTATAATTCTGTAGTATTCTTTCATAAGGTTCCACATTAGACTTCTTCAGATTTTGTCATCTGTAAACATGTCTAATAAGGAAGTTCTGGGATTCTAGGAGAATTCATGCTGAGAAAATTACTATGATTAGTGCAGCGCTTAAGTAACTGAAATTTTTAACAAGAATAAATCTTTTTAATCTTTAAACTATCCCACATGTGATCCAAATGATCTCGTGACTAGGCCTTTTGGCGGAGAGGATTAGGGTTCAGGGGGAAAGGATGAGGTGATCTAAACAATTCAACGGCTGCTCTTTTTTGTTTCAAAATTGAAAGCTTACAGCTTTCTTCAGGTATCTCTCTGATTTTTCTCTAAATAGCATTCCATAAATCATTGGAGTAATTTTGGCTTGTTGTAGTAGTCAGTGTTGATAAAGAAGAGGGCTGTTTTTTCTCTTCCCTCTGAAGCTCTTGATGTAATACGTATGCTGATAATTCTGTATAAATCACATTTAAAGTTTGATGTTTCCTAAACAATTCATGCTTGCTTGCCCCCATCCCACCACAGATAAAGTGTGCACAATACTGGCCTCAAAAGGAGGAGAAGGAAATGCTCTTTGAGGATACAAATTTCACATTAACTTTGATATCAGAAGATATAAAATCCTACTATACAGTGCGACAGTTAGAATTGGAAAACCTCACAGTAAGTATGATAAAGGACAAGCCTTCAAGTGACACATTTCCCAGTTTCTTTCGGTTCCTTCCAGTTTGTTTGTTTGTTTGTTTGTTTGATTATTGTTAGATTTCTATACCGCCCACTCGACCACAGCCGACTCAGGGCGGTTCATAACATGAATAAAACAGATAAAAACAGAGTTAAGAACCCACCCCTAAAAAGGGGTGCAGGTACCGAGGAACCATGGGGGAAGGCATACTCCTCTATACCAACCACCCAACGGAAGCCACCCCTCCACCTGCATCCCAAACTTGGCTCGCCAGCCAGGTTTTTAGTTCTTTTCTAAAGGGCAACAACTCCGTCTGGAGACGCAGTTCTACTGGCAGGAGGTTCCAAAGGGCCGGTGCGGACACAGAGAAGGCCCTCCTCCTTGTGCCAGAGAGGTGAAATTGCTTCATTTCAATTTTCCACACTCTTCTTTGGTGTTTGGCTTCTTGGTGTTCCTTCTATTAGTGAGGAGTAGGAATTTAAGTGGGGTGAATCGGATGGACCCTAGTCCATTGCCTGGGTCTTTGGAGGTTATTCCATTTCAGTTGCCACACTAGAGGAAGGAATGTAGACGTAACCACTTTCCAGTCATATTTTTTTTCAAATATTGAAGCAATTAGAAGTGTAAGAGCATAGTGAAATCAAACTGTGGTCTTCCGTGTGCCAACAGATAAGCTTATGGTACAGTTTACAAAGGAGAAGCCTAGATGCTAAGGAAGAGTCATGGCCAGAAAACATTTCAGAATTTATCTGAATTCACAGTGGCTCTATATAAATCCTGCTGTTAGCCCTCCTTGTTGTCCTTAAAATTCAGAACATTTAACAGTTCTGCTTCTTGACAGGTATTTTTGGTTATGAGGAGTACCTATAACGTTTGCTACTCCGTCATATCTCTTTGCTTAAAAGCATTGAATTATAGTAGCGTGTCCATATTTCACCATTGCCACGTTTTCTGACTGGTTTTCCACTTGGAATAATTGCTGCATAAAGATGGCTTTTAGAATATTACTCATTGCCATAAATGTTCCCACAGTGAAGTTTTAACTATTCCATGGAATACTTTATCATGGAACATGTGCAAACAAATGTGTGCAGCGCTTCCAACAGTAAATCTTGCTCTAATGCAGCCACAAAAATCAGCCTTCCAAAGTTCTCTGTACAGAGGAGAGGTAGGGAAGAAAAGTAATAGTGTGTAAATTTGTGTTGTTTATTGAGGATTTTGAAAATATGTGGTCGACATTTTCTTAATCACTGAAGCATTAGTGTGCACAGTAGCCAGAATCTCAATATATAGTCATATTCAAGAAGATTTATCTTCTCTTTTTCAACTCTTGCAGACACACGAAACTCGAGAAATCCTGCACTTTCACTATACAACATGGCCTGACTTTGGAGTCCCTGAATCTCCTGCTTCGTTTCTCAACTTCCTATTCAAAGTGAGAGAGTCTGGGTCACTGAGCCCGGAACACGGTCCCATTGTAGTCCATTGCAGTGCAGGAATTGGAAGATCAGGAACTTTCTGTTTGGTTGACACTTGTCTTCTTCTGGTAAGCATGACTTTCAGAAATTGTTTCTTTCCTTTTTGTCTACGTTTGAGACCCAGGTGCTGTGCTACAGTGAGCGCCTATCATCTGTCCCAGATCCTGCCAACTGAGCAGATAAAAAGCAAGAAATTGCAAGAAAATAGGTACTGTTTTTGCAGGAAAACTACAGTAACAGTGTTCCATGTGCTCTGGCATCTACTCATACTTGCAACATGACCCCGGAAACATGGCTCTTTCGCAGTAAACAGAGATGATCACCAACCCCTAGAGTTGGACGTGACTGGCTTTCTGCAGACTCAACTGGGGTGGAATCAAATATCTTTCAGAAAATTTGACTAAGATGCTTACAGAGTGACCATTTCAGACAACAGTCTGACTGTAGAAGCCTAAGACTTGTGTGATCTGAGGCAAAGGATAAAATGGTGTTCCTCAGTACCCATAGCTGGTGAGCTGTAGAAACATGGCTGCTAGGATAGTGCCCAGTGACATACATGAGGGCATCATAATAGTTTAAAGGCCTTAGGACAGTTTGTGCGGCAGGCATGGTTCTGTTAGTTGGCGGAGAGGAAGAATCAAGAGGCAACCACTGCTGCCCTTCTACTGACATCTGCAGCCTGAGTTCATGGTCCAACTCTCCTTGCCAGTAGGAATACCAGCCTTATAGTCTGAATTCTGTTTTAACATTTTTTCTCAGTTGACCACAAGAACAATGGGTTACACCTTATCTTCACCAACCAACCCACACTGATGGAGTCTGTAATATGGAACCACACTTATGTGATCATATAAGTATTTTGAAACTCCAAGAAAGGTGTGTGTGAAAGTGACATCATTGTTAATCTCTTCTGAGAAATCTTCCGTCCCAGACTTGTATTTCCACTTCAAAGTTTAGAGCAAGCCTTGCTTTCAGTGAAGTGTGTCTTTACCACTAATTGTTTTCCCACCCAAGCTTTGTCTTGTTTCTGCAAATGTGTTTTTGTTATTGGTGGTAGAATACAGTAGTCCACAGAGTAAACACTGTAAAAATGATAAGTTCTTTCATCATTATACTTTCCTTAGTTTTCAGACTTAACTGCACTCTTTTTGAGTAACTGTCTAAACTGTCTAAAGGTCCTCTTCAGAGTTTCTGGAAACCATACGTAGAAGACTGGGGAGAGAGCCATTCTTCCTCTCTTTTAATTCTAGTTCAAAATACAATGATTTGGAATTCATCCCACTTCATTCGTGAAAGTTTGTGTATAACTTGAACAGAGTTACAACCTTACAACACCATTTTGTGCATGATTTCTAACTATGTTCAGTGGGACGTATTACATAGTAGGTGGCAACCATTTTTTGATTAGGCAGCCTACAGTATATTTGCACTACTCAACTTTAGCACATTGTCATCGTTGTAAGCAAGAAATGCACACACACCCCTTTTTTTGAGGGCAGGATTAGGGATAAACTCCCTGGGGGATGCTTTCCTCCACCATTGGGTACATCTTTCCACTTTTCTCATTTATCAACAAAGTCATTGCCCATCTACTTCACGACAAAGCAACAGCTGTCGTAATCAACCCGTAGTGGCCAAGACAATCTTGGTTCACAACTCTTTGCGATATCTTAGTGGATCATGAACATCTTCTGCAAAGAACAGACTTGATAAGTCAAGAGGACGGGTGAGTATTTCATCCTGAGCTGAAGATCCTCCATATAACAACATGAAGAGTTGTGCAATGATAAAGAGGATTCTGCTACACTCTAGGAAGCCTTCTACAAGATGGACATCTGCTTATAAATGGGAATGTTTTGTGGCATACATCTGAAGTAATCTGATCTAACTATGTTCCCACTGTGTGTTTATCAGCTATTGAGGCATTCAATCAAAAGGTTCAGATGCCAAACATCTTTTTTTCTAATAGGACAGTGAAACGATTTTTGTCGGGTCTCAAGAATATCTTTCCTGTCAGGAAACCACTGACTCCTCAATGGTCTCTTTTCTTTGTCTTAAGTCAATTAATGACAAAACCTTTTGAACCTTTAGTTACTGCTGATCTAAAATCATTAACGTCTTTCTAGTAGCAATCACTTTCCCAAAGAGAGTGAGTGAATTGAATGCCCTTCGGTGTGACCAGCCATTCTTTCCTGACAAAGGAGTAGTATACACTGATACCGATCTTTTTACCTAAACTTGCTTCTAGTTTCCACATAAACCAGCCAATATTATTCCAATCTTTTTCATCCAGCCCTCTACAGATCTTGAAATATCACTGCGTTCTTTGGATGTCAGGAGAACTTTGTCTTATTATATTAATAAAACATGGTTTTCACAAGATGAATAAACTCTTTATCTCCTTTCAAGGACCTACAAAGGGGAAACAAATTTTGTCTAAAAGACTCTCAAAATGGTTAGTTAAAAAATTTAATTGGCATATCGGTTAGCAAGGAAACCAATCCCTAAGCTAATAAAGGGACATTCAACAAGAGCTCTTTATGTCCCTGCAGCATGAATTAAGGGAGTGGACTTATGACGAATTTGTAGCTCTGCCATGTGGTCAGAAACCACTAACTTTTATAAAGCATTCCATGTTATATCTCTGCTCCAAGCAAGATTCCTCTTTTGGCAGAGCAGTCCTTGCCTCATTGTTTTATCAGACTGTGACTTCTGTGGCATTTCTCCATCCAGTAAGTCAGTTTGCTAGTCACCCTTTTTTGTGAAGTCACAGAGACCACGAGGAAGAAAGACAGCTTGCTTACCTGTAACTGTAGTTCTTTGAGTGATCATCTGTGAATTGCTTGGTGGAGTTTGGAGTTAGTGTGTCCAAATTATGTAGTGGACTAAGACTTTTGCACAGTACTACAATTTATATTTTATATGAAAAGTTCTGCATATAAATTGAATAAATAGGAAAATTGCATTAAACCTTTGTCTGATCCCTTTGCTAATTAGGTACTATGTTTTTATTCCGTTTCTTCACATTTTGTTCCAACAGTAGCCTCCTACGCAGAGCGTTGGTTACACATCAGTACAGTCAGTTGATGTGACACACCCACATCTTTTGAAACAGTCCACAGATTAGCTTGTTTTGATCTACGCAGTCTAAAGGTTTACTATAATTTATATAAACAGACAGGTTTTCTTCTAAAATTCTTTGGTACACGCTAGTAGCCATCCTTTATTTGCAGAATCGGGGCTGCGGTGGCTCATTGGTTAAGAAGCTTGCCTTGTTAGCTGGAAAGCTGGCAAGTCAGTGGTTCGAGACCCAGGTACTGCATGACGGATTGAGCACCTGTCTCTGTCCCAGCTCTTGGGGACATGAAAGGAGTGTTATTTTGGTGTTCCCTGAGCTGAGTTTCTTCTGCAAAAATCCTTTCAACCCAGAATAATTTCTGACATGAAATAATAATAATAATAATAATAATAATAATAATAATAATAATAATTATTATTATTATTATTATTATTATTATTATTATTATTATTATTATTATTATTATTATTATTATTATTTGCAGAATGCTTTCTTGGTATGGTGTTTTTCAGAATTCCTGAAGCAAAGTTGGAAGGGTTTATAGCTTTGGTAGTTTTTTGAGAGAGGCTTGCTGTACAGAGGCTAGTGGTCAGAAACTATCACATACATAAGCCCTTGCAACTTTCATAGAGTTTATCCCTTACCACCCATTTCCCATGTCTTCTCTGCAAGGTGCAAATAGCTGCTGAAATCTCAATTTGTTAGGTTTTTTTTTTAAAAAAAAAAATACCTGCTAGGACTTTGCTTTCTTGATTAAAGACCCCTGGAAGTTCTGCAGACGCAGGGCTATAGTTCATTAACTACCATGTTTAATGTTTTCTAATGCTTGTTCATTTTCTAAATCAAGTTTGGGCATCACTTCGCATGGGCAGCTTAGTTGGTGGTCCTGTACGGGCAACCATGAAAGGTGTTGGTTATGTTCCTGGGAATGTGTCCTGGAACACAACCAGCTCCATTGCTGAAAGACAGTTCCACTGAAGTTGATAGTTTCCATTATGCAAGTGTAAATCGACCATCTGATTGTAGCCTGTGTCTCTCGGGCGGACTGATGGTTCCTTAGAGTTGTTTGCATTTCTCTTGGTCTACATTAGGGTTTCCCAATCTTTTGTTTAAACTAGAGTCCCCAGATGGCGAGTTATTTAGAGTAGTCATTTGAGCCAGGGGGTGGAGCTGCTCCCATTGCGGCACACCACACCCACTAAGCCAGCCAGGTCTTCAGGCCTTTCCTGAATGTTAAAAATTCTGATTGTAGACAGAGGTCAGTCGGCAGGAGGTTCCAAAGGGCCGGAGCGGCCACCGAAAAGTCCCTCCATCTGGTGCTAGAGAGGTGCGCCTCTAGCAATTGGAACCCTTAGAGAGCCCCTCCGGTCCGTTCTAGTGGGAAGGACTGATATCCTCAGGGTGATGCGGTCTCTTAAGTAACTTGGCCCACTACCATGTAGGGCTTTAAAGGTAATAACCAGCACCTTGAATTGCACCCGGAAGCACACCAGTAGCCAATGAAGCTCCCGTAGGAAGGGTGAGGCATGGTCATAGCGACCACACCCCATCACCACGTGGGCCACCGCATTCTGCACCAGCTGCAGCCTCTGAATGGTCATCAAGGGCTGCCCATTGTACAGCGGGTTGCAGTAATCTAACCAGGAGGTGGCCAATGCGTGAATGACCATGAGCAAGGAGTTCCAGTCCAGGAATTGGCATAACTGGCAAATCACTCGAACTTGAGCAAAAGCCCTTCTGGCCATGACTGCCACCTGCTCCTCGAGCAGGAGTCGTGAGACCAGGAGGACCCCCAGATTATGCACTGGGCAAAAAGCCCCATCCAGTACCAAACTTGGTATTTCTTTGGACAACACAGGGCCCCTTATGCACAACTACTCAATCTTGCCAGGATTCACTTGTAGCCTGTTATCCCCCATCCAGACCCTCACAGCCTCCAGGCACCTGGTTAGGACTTTGACCGCATCACTTGGATCACCACGGGCTGAGATGTACAATTGAGTATCATCAGCGTACTGATGATACTTCACCCCGTGGGAACAGATGATCTCACCCAGTGGCTTCATGTAGATGTTGAACAGGAGGGGTGAGAGTACCGAGCCCTGCGGCACCCCACATGTGGGGGGGGGCTTGGGCTGAACCTCTCGCTCCCCAACCACACTAACTGGGTTCGGCCCCTCAGGAAGGAGGAAAACCGTGCCCTGTATCCCCAACCTTCAGAGTCAATCGAGAAGGATACTGTGGTTGACTGTATCAAATGCCGCTGAGAGGCCAAGAAGAGTAAGGATGGACAGGTTACTTCCATCCCACTCCCACCAGAGATCACCCATAAACATGACGAATGCAGTCTCAGTACCATAGCCAGGCCTGAATCCTGACTGAAAAAGGTTCAGATAATCCGCTTCATCCAGGACACCCTGGAGCTGCCGTGCCACTGCCTTCTCCACCACCTTCCCCAAAAAGTGGAAGTTGGATACTGGACGAAAGTTAGCCAGTATTTTTGGGTCGAACGATGGTTTCTTAAGGAGGGGATGCACCAGTGCATGTTTCAAAGGCGCTGGGAATGCACCCTCCCCAAGAGAGGCATTAATTACCACTCCAACCCAACCATCTGCACCCCCCGGTTGCCTTAACCAACCAGGAGGGGCAGGGATCTAACAAACAGGCAGTATTGCAAACAGATCCCAGGATCCTGTCCACTTCGTCAGGGACAACGGGATCGAACCGATCCCAGATAATACGACTAGACTGTGCTCCGGTCATCTTAGTGTTAACTCCGGAGTCAAACTGTGAACAAATCTGAATTCTTGGACTTCAATTCCCAGAAGCCTAAGTCCAAAGCACTGATCAGCCAATGTACTGATTGAGGTTTCTGGGAATTGAAGTCCACTGGTGTTCCACAGAACATAGTTTGGGAAACACTGGTCTACATTAATATTAATGCCCTTGCATTTTTTTCCCTTTTGCTTTATATACACTTTTAACAACATATAAAATATTACATTGCTCGCTGCTTTGAATTTCCTGGATGGGAAGCAGAGTTGACAAGACAGTATACATATGGTTTTTAAAATAAGTTAAAATGAATAAAAATTGCAACGTAAGTTGTCACCTTTCTCTGTTCAGATGGACAAAAGGCAAGACCCTTCTTCTGTCGACATAAAGAAGGTCCTTTTAGAAATGAGAAAATACCGGATGGGACTTATACAGACTGCAGACCAGCTTCGTTTCTCTTACTTGGCTGTTACAGAGGGAGCAAAATTTATTATGGGTGACTCATCTGTACAGGTGAGTGTAAATATGTGAAGTATGTTTCCTGTTTCCTTCAGTACTAACAACGTGCACAAGCCCTGTTTTCCTGAAGGATTGAAATGTGTAGCCATGAGCCGAAAGAGGTCCAAATGAGATAAAATGCAGCAAATTCATCTTATGCGGGGGAAAAGTGGGCAGAGGTCAGCAAAAATCTTTTTCCCCCGGCTGCAACTTATTTTTATTTTATTTTGGGGCAGGGGAATCAAAATATTAGGGCTCCAGTGGCTCAGTAATTAAGAAACTCACCTTGTTAGCTGGAAGACCGGCAAATCGGCAGTTCAAGACCCATGATGGAATGAGCGCCCATCTCTGACCCAGCTCCTGCCAACCTAGCCGTTCGAAAGCAAGAAATTGCAAGTACAGTAGAACCCCGTATAGCGATTTTAACCCGTTCCACGGAGCTGATGGTTATGCGGTTTTCATCATTGTACGATCTTCCCTATGGGAAAAACCGTACAACGATGTTTGGCGCTAAGTGTTTTTTCCATTGGAAAATAGTTGTATGGATTTTCCCATAGGAACAATCGCTATGTGGAACGACTTTCTCCCCCTCCAATCGCTATGCGATTTCATCGCTGTATGGGGCAATCGCTATACGGGGTTCTACTGTAGATCAGTAAGGGACCACTTCGGTGGGAAAAGACCTTGGGGGCGTGAAAGGAGCTTCATTCATGGTGAAAAGGCATAACTATTGGAAACAAATTACTTCAAGTTTAGGAATCGCCAGAGACTTTATCTGTTGGAAGCTGAGTTTCTCAACCAGGTATGCAACAGATAATATCTACTGTAATTTCTTAACTTGAAACAGTTTATCTTCAAAACCACACAAGTAGTGTTTTATTGGCAAAACCTTTCATGAGAATTTGGACCTTCGTTATTTCAGCAAAGTTTGTTGTGTAAACAGCTAGTTGCTCTTAAAAACATTTGAAGTACAGTGAATCCCTGCTTTACAGAATGAATCCATTCCTCCAGTTTGTCTTTAAAGCGATTTGTCCTCAAAGTGAACAGCGGTTTCCCATAGGAATGCATGGGGCGACCCATTCCGGAGCTCAGAAAAAAGCTAAAAATAATGGTTTAAATGTTCAAAACACCGTATAAAGTGGTGAAAAATTCCAAAGTGCACTTTATGAAGAATTTTGAACAGAAAGAAATGGGGGGAGGGGGTGTTTGCTTTTTTCTGACCTTCAGAACAGAAGAAATTGATTTTCAATGCATTCCTATGGGAAACCGCACTTTGCACCCTCTAGTGGCCAACTGTGGTAATGGCCTGACAGTCAGCTATTTTCCCACCACCACTCCAGAAGTGCCAAATGCTACTTTTAAGCTGTCGAATTGCACCGAAAACACGACGAAAAAATTCCAGAAACAGACCGGCAATGCTCCGAATACCTTCCCACTGCTGTGGGAAGTGGCAGTGGGTGCCCAAGCAGCCCAAAAAAGCTTTGTACCCTGGGGGAATCCAGTCCATATCACAATTTTTGTCCAAGAAGCAGACTGTCATTTCCTATGGATTTCTGTCCATGAAGTGAGTTGTCCTGTAAGCGAGCCATCCGTAAAGCGTGGTTTCACAGTACATGGTTTTCAAAGCTGTTTTGACTTTATTAAATTATTTTGTTGTTGTTCAGTCGCACAGTCGGTTCCGACCCTTTGCGACCCTATGGACCATTGCTCTCCAGGCGCCTCTGTCCTCCACCATCCCCCTCAGCCCTCCCAGCTCTGTGCCCATTGTGTCTACAATGCCATCTAGCCATCTCATCCTTGGCCTCCCCCTTCTTCTTTTGCCCTCCACCTTCCCCAACATCAATGCCTTCTCAAGTGAATCCCCCCTTCTCATTTGATGTCCAAAGTATTTTAGCTTCATCTTTACTATTTGACCTTCCAGTGAGCATTCATGGTTAATTTCTTCTAAGATTGACCTATTTGTTCTCCTCGCTGTCCAGGGGACTCTCAAAACCCTCCTCCAACACCACATTTCAAAGGCATCTATTCTTCTGCGTTCAGCCTTCCTAATTGTCCAGCTCTCACATCCGTACATTACTACTGGGAAAACCATTACTTTGACTATTCTAATTTTTGTTTTCAGTGTGATGTCTCTGCTTTTCACTATGTTCCCCAGGTTTCTCATTGCTTGTCTCCCAAGAATCAGTCGCCTTTTTATTTCATGGCTACAATCCCCATCTGCCGTGATTTTTGATCCTAGAAAAGTGAAATCTGTCACTGCTTCTACTTCTTCCCCGTCTATTTTCCAGGAACTGATTGGGCCTGTTGCCATTATCTTGGTTTTCTTGATATTGAGTCTCAAGCCAGCTTTTGCACTCTCTTCCTTCAGCCCAATCAAGAGATTCTTTAGGTCTTCCTCACTTTCTGCCATTAGGGTTATATCGTCTGCATATCTCAGATTGTTGATGTTTCTCCCAGCGATTTTAATCCCATATTGTGATTCCTCCCCTGCACTGCGCATTATGTGCTCTGTGTATAGGTTGAATAAGCATGGTGACAAAATGCAGCCTTGTCTTACTCCTTTTCCTATTCCAAACCACTCTGTCATTCCATGTTCTGTCCTAACTGTTGCTTCTTGGTTCATGTACAGATTTCTCAGGAGGCATATGAGGTGCTCTGGTATTCCCATCTCTTTAATTACTTGCCACATCTTGTTGTGGTCCACACAGTCAAATGCCTTAGTGTAGTCAATAAAACAGAAGTAAACTTGTTTCTGGTATTCCTTTGTTTTCTCCATGATCCAGCATATGTTGGCAATGTGGTCTCTAGTCCCCCTGCCTCTTCTGAAACCTGCCTGCACCTCTGGTAATTCTCTTTCCACATGCTGCTGAAGTCTAACCTGTATTATCTTGAGCATCACCTTACTGGCGTGTGGGATGAGCGCGATTGTTCGATAATTTGAACATTCTTTGGCATTGCCCTTTTTTGGGATTGGGACGTATACTGATCTTTTCCAATCCTGTGGCCATTGTTTTGTTTTCCAAATCTGCTGGCATATTGAATGCAGTAATTTGACGCCGTCATCTTTTAGCGCTTTAAAGAATTCAACTGGGATACCATCATCTCCACTCGCTTTGTTGTTTGCAGTGCTCTTTAGGGCCTTTATGACTTCGCTCTCCAGGATGTCTGGCTCAGGTTCTACTTCTTCATCATTGTGATTGTCAGGAGTGTTGAGATCCTTTTTGTAGAGTTCCTCTGTGTACTCTTTCCATCTTTTCTTAATCTCTTCTGCATCAGCTAGCTCCTTTCCTTCTTTGTCCCTTATCATGGTCATTTTTGCTTTAAATGTTCCCTTAATTTCCCCAATTTTTTTGAAAAGATCTCTGGTTCTGCCTCTTTTGTTGTTTTCCTCCATTTCTCTGCACTGTTCTTTTAGGTAGTTTTCCTTATCTCTCCTTGCTTTTCTTTGAAATTCTGTGTTCCAATGATTGTAGTTTTTCCTTTCTCCTTTGACTTTTGCGTTCCTTCTTTCCTCTGCTATTTTAAGAGCCTCATCAGACAACCACTTTGCTTTCTTACTCTTCTTTTCTTTTGGTATGGTTTTCTTTGCTGCTTCCTGCATGATGTCCCTCATCTCCGTCCATAATTCTTCTGGTACTCTGTCTACCGAGTCTAAGCCATTAAATCTGTTCATCACCTCCACCGCGTATTCTTTAGGGATGCTGTCTAGGTGATATCTTTCTGGTCTCCGTGTTTTCCTTATTTTCTTTAGTCTAAGCCTGAATTTTGCGATCAATAGGTTGTGATCTGAGCCACAGTCTGCTCCAGGTCTTGTTTTTGCTGACTGTATGGAGGTTCTCCATCTTTGGCTGCAGAGTATGTAGTCAATTTGGTTTCGGTGTTGGCCATCTGGTGATGTCCATGTGTAAAGTCGCCTCTTGTGTTGCTGGAAGAGAGTGTTTGCTATGACCAGTGCGTTCTCTTGGCAGAACTCTATCAATCTTTGCCCTGCTTCATTCTGCGTTCCAAGACCAAATTTGCCTGTTATTCCCTCCACTTTTTGATTTCCTACTTTGGCATTCCAGTCTCCTAATATAATTTGGACATCATTTCTTGGTGTCTGTTCTATGAGGTGTTGTAAGTCCTCATAGAACTGGTCCACTGTGGCTTCATCTGCACCAGTGGTTGGTGCGTATATTTGGATCACAGTAACATTGAAGGGTTTGCCCTGAATTCTTACTGACATCATTCTGTCATTTTTGAGATTGTATCCCATTACTGCTCTTCTCACTCTTTTATTGACAATTATGGCTACTCCATTTCTTCTAAGGTTTTCTTGACCACAGTAGTAGATATGATGGTTTCCAGAGCTGAATTCACCCATCCCTGTCCATTTGAGCTCACTGATGCCCAAGATGTCAATGCTTATTCTTTCCATCTCACTTTTTACCACTTCCAGTTTTCCTTGGTTCATTGATCTCACATTCCATGTCCCTATGCAGTATTGTTCCTTGCAACATTGCATTTCCCCTCCCCCCTTCCTGTCCCTCCCCTTCCTCCACTCTGTGCTGTTAAGCATCCTGTATCACCTAGCCTGCCCTTTTGTTTTGCCTTTTGTTTTGGTCAATAGGGTTCTCTTGGCAAGATTTTTGGCGTGGTTGCCGGTGTCTGCGCCATTTTTCTCTCCTCATACATTTTATCACAGTTTTTAAAAGTTTAACACATTTAAGACAACATATTATCATGCATATTATCACACTTTAAAACACAGTCTCTATGTCAGTTTCTATGTTTAGTCAGTATAAAGTCTCTATGTCAGTTGCTATATTAGGTCTTC
Source organism: Bradypodion pumilum (assembly GCA_035047305.1). NCBI lineage: Eukaryota > Metazoa > Chordata > Lepidosauria > Squamata > Chamaeleonidae > Bradypodion > Bradypodion pumilum. The sequence goes on along the minus strand of JAWDJD010000004.1, from coordinate 28,096,746 downwards.
TACATTTGCATATCTGTTACTTATCCTGTTACTTATACTTATTTGTGGAGAAGATTTTACTTATAATAACAAAGTTTTAGTTATACATTTTATATGTTTTCATATGTGTCTGTAGATGCATGTTATAAAAGATATAAACTATTAACAACACAGATACAACAACTGGAAAAATCAACTCCACTCCATTCATTTAGGGTCAACTTTTACACCCTTTCGAAATGGGACTCCTAAGCAGTTAGCCAACTGGAAAAGTGGTCTCCAACCCGTAGAAGTTGCCTGTTCCTGTTCTCTAGATGCATCAGCATAATAACCCAAGTTACAGGAGGCCCTGTGTTCTGGCCGTCAGTTGATCTGGGGTTTGGGGGACATTCCTCTTGTTTTACAGCTCTGGAGCAATGGGATATTCTTTCTAATTATTAATTCATGCCCTGGCATTACAGGAGTCCATTTTCCTCCCTGCTTTCTCTTTTGTGTCCTGTCGTGCAGTTGCTTCAGGTGTGCCTTGCCACACTCACTTACACATTGTTAAAAGTAGATGCTACAAACTACTACTACTACTTCTTCTGCCGAATCTCGATATTGGCGATCATCATGGCGATCAGCCATGAAGATTGTCATGGGAACAATATAATGCAGCAGCCTTTCATTTGCCTTCTGCATCACAGTGTGACACCCATACCACTGATCCAGTTCTGTGAGTCACTTTCTGGTCCTGAGCAGTTTTGGTACACAAAGCCCTCCTTAGCTCCAGGCCAATATTGATGAAGCTGCTGCCCTCCCTCAAGATAGATTCAAGTGGGATTTAATCCACTTGGGGACCATCACCCTTCCCTGTGTACTTTGCCATCCAAGGCCGTTAGACCTCAAGGTTGTCAGGTTAGTTAACTGCCACCTGACCATCGGCGTTGAGTTGCTGGCAGTATGGTCTACTCTATTACCATAGAAGAATAACCTGACCAGACTCTTTACAAACTACTGCAGCTCAGTATTTCTCAAGAATGATAATACAGTATCTTGCTATTGCTACTTTCTTGGATTTCAAAAAGAGAAATAAAGGTCTCTGTGTTTTTCATTTCGTAGAAGGTTAATGAGCCTCTGTTTGTGTTGAAGGATCAGTGGAAAGAGCTCTCCAAAGAAGATTTGGACCCACCACCAGAATATACTCCCCCACCTCCAAGGCCACCCAAACGAGGCATGGAAATGAATAACGGAAGGGTGCATGAACACATGGAATTTTTCCCAAAGCATCCCATTCTTGAAGATCCAATCATATGTGCATTCAGCGCACTGGAGGAGAAAGTTCCCGATGGCTGGCCCTGCTCTGAGCAATTAGATGTGGAGAGGTAATGATGACAAGTGGTTATCATGGAAAGCTTTCAGCAAATTATCAGCAACTCTGAAGTCGATGAAGAGCTCAATCTAATTGGTAGCCCCAGTTAGAGAAGATCCAGTGGAACCTCGCTTAACAAACGGCTCGGGTAACAAAAATTGCATAACAAAAGGAAATCCATAGAAAATAGTGGCTCGGATTATTTGGTTTTCAATGCATTCCTGTGGGAAACTGTGTTTTGGTTATCAAATTTTGGTTTTCAATGCATTCCAATGGGAAATTGCATGCAATGCATTCCTATGGGAAATTTGCTTTACAAATTTTTCGTAGTACAAAAGATCCCAGAGAACACATTACATTTGTTAAGTGAGGTTCTACTGTATTTACATACCTAGTGATATAACACATGTCCAGTTAATTCAATGAGTGTAGTGTAGTTGCAGCAAATACTTTTTGTTTAGCCCAAGTTGTCAAAGTCATGTAACGTTAATCGCACCAAATCAATACCTTTCTTTTTTAAAAAAAGATAAAGATATATAAGGCTAAATCCATTGTCCCAACTAGAGGAGGGCCCACAAAATCAATACATCTTACATGGGAGTTGACTGATGTCATTCATTTTCGTGGGTCTACTCTAGATTGGAATAAAATTATATTTAGTGCATGTCAGTATATAAAATGACAATAGACATGAAATAGAGGGGAAAGAATTGAATACTTTTAGGAAAGTTCCTTCTTTTGTGCGTGTTTTTCTTGACTTGACTTCTAAAAGAAAGAAGTGTCTTTGTATGTTTTGCCAGGACCCTGTGCATTCAAACCCTATGCACAGTGAATGTGCGTTTCGTTGTATTTTTTTTTTTTAACAAAGATTGGGCAAGATGACGTCTAGGACTTCTTTGTAGAAGTACAAGTCTGCTTCTCACAAGCAGTATCTCTGTTTGCATAATGAGAAATCCCATGTTACTGCACTAATAGCCAGGCAAACATAGTTCAAATAATTTTGGCACTTTTGCTTCTGTTTTTTGAGAAATCCATGAGCTGTTTAATGACAGCCATAAGTGAGCAATCTTAATTAGTTATACAGTGGAACATCAGTTAACAAATGGCTCAGTTAACATAAACATTGCGTAACAAAAGGAAATCCATAGAAAATAGTGGCTCAGTTTACAGAAATTTTTTGGAATGGATTAATTGGTTTTCAATACATTCCTATGGGAAACTGTGTTTCAGTTAAAGTATTTTGGTATTCAGTGCATTCCTGTGGAAAATTTGGTTAAAGAAATTTTCGCTGTAAGAAACGTCCCAGAGAACGCATTAATTACGTTAACTGAGGTTCCGCTTTATCACCTTGTGAGGCAAAGTGTAGTTTTTAAAAGCAGCCAAACACATTTTTGTTTACTTTCCCAATGTTTTGGCAATAGTAGATGTTAACTCCTTCCTTGGAAATTAGGTCAGTTCACAGAAGATTTCGAAAGGCAAGAATTGTATCTTGCACGTGTTTTTAAGTGCCTTGTTTAATCTGTGCACTAAATGAAGAAGGGGGCACTTTCTCATTGGAACTGAAATCTTGGTGGAACTGAAACATTGACAGGGTAAAACGACCTGCGGATTGCATTTTTAAAATCTGTTTTGGAAGAGAAAAAGTCTCTGAAAATAATTGTGGAACCAATCATTTTCATTTCTTCAAAGTAGTGGTTTCCAACGTGGGCCCCACACCCCGCAGAGTGAGGTCAATTCCCAGAAGCCGAAGTCAGTATATTGGCTGATCAGTGTTTTGGGAAATTGACTTAGACTTCTGGGAATCGAGGTCCAAAAACCAAAGGTTGGTAAACACTGCTTTAAAAGCCTGCTACAATACAATGGAGAAGTGATTTGGGGCCATTCAAAAATTATGTGATCCTTGAGGGGGGAGAGGGGGTCTGCCATCTGAATTATGGAAAATTATGGGGGGGGGGCAGGTCAAAGATTATGTAATCCATTTGGAGCTGTTGTGGTTTCAAAACATGGCGCTTTTTTAGGTTTAAAAATGATCTCTGGGAATTTTGATCCAATTTGAGATTATTGAATTGTTTGCACAGTCTGCATTAGGCACCAATAGTGAAAAGCTCTAAAAATTAGAGTTTCGATACAAAAGTTCTGGATTACGTAATTTTAAAGGGGGGGTTTCGAAGCGAAAATTACGGATGGATTACATGGGGGGAGGGAGTCAATTTCCCCAAAAAAATGGATCACGTAATTGTTGAATGGCCCCTTTGTTGCTTTTGAGAGAGTTTGGGTATGACGAAAGTTTCATCACTTCTTTTAGGAAACTAATCATCACATTCGGTTTTGTTTCTTCTTTTGAGAGCTCATTATCTATAGAATAGAATAAATCTTTATTGTCATTGTCCCCTTGTGGAAACAACGAAATTTCTACATTCAAATATCTGAAACTAAGAGCTCTTTTAAAAAAGTGAGAGGAGGTAACGATCAAGATGCCTGTCAGAACGCTAGAGGTCACTGCTGCTTCAGGAGTAATTTGCAATTATCAAATTGGATACTCAGAATGAGCCTGGTTTTAATACTCTACAAAAGCATTTACGTTCCTGAAAACACAAAGATGTGTTTGATGTGGTTTTGAACCACATCCAATGGAACCTCTAGTTTGTCTTCTTCTGTGTCAGGGCTGAAAATATTTTAATGTGTGATTGGTTTCTGAATGTATCTGGGGATTTTGTCTGTACTGTATCAGCTCTTTGTGAAATTTTTGAAGTAGTAGCCGTGTAAGTCTGCAAGTATATCAGAGAGTAAACAAAAGAAGCATATCAGAGAGTAAATAAGGAAAAACAAAATGCTGTGACAGCGATTTTTGTCTTTGTTTTGTTTACTCTCTGATAAGCTGTTTTTGTGCAGAAAAAAATGCAATGCTTGAAAGAGCCGAAGGACTAAAATCAAGCAGTTGAATTCAGGTAATGGAGTAGAAACTTAAGAGTAAAAAAAGTCTCATATCTGTTGTAGAAGTGGCTAGGCGTACTTTTTTGTGACACTCGGTATTGTCTATTTAATAATAAGAGTGGCTTTTTAGAACAAAGATTTCTATCTTACAGTGCAACCCAGATAAGGCAGGCTTTCCATCGCATAAAGAGAGATGAGATAATAATAATTTCGTGTCAGAAATTATTCTGGGTTGAAAGGATTTTTGCTGGAGAAACTCCACTCAGTGGACGCCCGAATGAGGCTCCTTTCATGTCCCCAAGAGCTGGGACAGAGACGGGCGCTCAATTCATCATGCAGTACCCGGTTCTCAAACTGCCAACTTGTTGGCCTTCCAGCTAACAAGGCGAGCTTCTTAACCACTGAGCCACTGCAGCCCAAGAGATGAGTTGAGTGGAAATGAGAATGCCCTCCCCAGGATTACTCCAGTGGCTAGTGCTTCTTTCCTCTCTGCTATTCTAGTTTCCCTAATCCTACCATTTTTTTCTTGACATTCTTATTGATTGCTCAACCATTTTCACCTTGCTCATCTTGATAGGGCCGGCATTTAGAATTTATTTTAACAAATACCCTTCAAGTTCTTTATAGTGCTTCACTATCATCAGTGCTCTTGTAGTCAGCTTTGCAGTTGAGAGCTTTCAAACTTCTTAGAAAACAAAAAGAGGTAAAGCCGTGCTTATCTAACAAATTATAATAACATTGAGTAAATCGGCCCTACTGTAAAAAAATATTAATATGGTTGATTTCATGGGTAAAACCACTGTTTTTCCATTGTATGGCTGCAATATTAGTAGTAGCAAAAGCAGAAGCATTATTTTAGCACCATCTCTTGCCAAAAAAAATTAGCGTGTGTGTTAATTGTTTCAGATGAAATCATTTATACAGTATTGACTGCATCCAGTGCACTCTGTTCCCTTTTTCCCAATAGAGATCCTTGACTTTTTATCAATAGTGATACAGCAGTTAGAATGTGTCAACTGGATTTGGTAGAGCAGGCAATGTGTGAAAGCGGAAGCCAAAATCAGCAGCAGCAAAGTCAAACCTTTATGGTTTTCTCCCGTTCTTCTCTCTTTCAATGATATTTCAGAACATCTCCTTAACTCGTACCATCTAACTCAACTGGGGAATCCATGCCATACTACTTGAGTCTCTGCTAGGGCAGCCTATTCCCTACTACTTTTTCAGTAGAGGCAATAGTCTAGTCTGAAGTGGCTTGAGGCAGGGGAAGGAGGCAGTGCAGTACCACCTAATCTTGTGGTCCTGCCTCCATTGTCTTCTACCGTGCTATCATTGATACCGGAAACCATCTACCACTCCTTTCTTGTTCCCTCTGTGTGCTTTTAAGGCTTGTAGTTCTGCTGTTCTACTCATAAAATATTTTTCTCACCTGAATATATTTACTCTTGTTCCTCAGCATTAATCCAGACACTGGGCTTAGGAAGAGAACTGTTGACGCTGCACCACATAGCGAAGAGATGGTGAACCTAGAAGAAGAGGAGGATGAAAACATGATGTCAACTTGGAAACCATTTCTGATCAACATCTGTATGTTCACTGTCCTGACAGCAGGGGCATACCTCTGTTATAGGGTGTATTTTCACTGATGGACCTGCCTGAGATGGTACTGAAATGTTGGTAAAGTTATTGGTGTTTAACTTGTTTGTATTAAAAATAAATAAAAGCTAAAGGAGGGGGGGGCAGCTGAGCCTTGTCCCAGTGGAAATATATCTTAAATTTGAGAAGCTGGAACTATGGTTAGGATGTAAAGAGAAAGTGGATGCACTAGGATTTAATTTTTTAGCCTATGGTCCCAAGAACATAATATTCTAATCTCAGGGCCTTTAAGATATTCAGGAGTAAGCAGAGAATATGCCAAATAAGTCTTGTGTTTTTCATTTTTTCCTTATTTTTTAATGAAATAATAATAGTTTACAACACATTGTTGTGGGTTTTTTTAGTCTTTTAAAGCCAGTTTTTACTTTTGATTGTTTTTCAAAATAAAAAGAAGAAACTAGACACAAGTTAAAAATTGCTTGTGTTTTTCAAGTGTTTTTAACCAAATATGTGATTGGGTTCTTTAAACCACCACTATACACCCACACATACACCCCCTCTTGAAGAATGTACAATTCTTTTTGAGACAGGGAGAGCTCTATGCTGCACACCCGATTACAGGCTGAAGGCTCGGTCTCTAAAGAACCACTTCTGTGTGACCTCTGTTAATTAAATTGGCTATTGATCAGTAACTGCAGTGAATGGATTCGGTTTGCATAGTAGCAACCCCCTCTCCTTTGCCCCTGTTGGATTGTATCCTGAGTAGTGTTGGCAGTGCAGGCAACCTTTCATCTTTCTGAAACAGATGTTTGCTTTCATTACATGTCTAGTGCAATGACTGGCTGCTGTTACTCAGGGCATTCCTACAGGTCAGCTCTGCCATTTTGTGCCCCCTCCCCCTTTGGAACACAATGAATGACATTTCTCCCAACCCACCGCCAACTGTTGTAGGGCTTCTGTTGCACTCTTGTTTGTGCGCACTTGCTATGGAATTGAAATCCTTTGGAAGAGGGGAATGGAGATGCCGCCAAAATACTTCCACCAGCATTTACTTGCTCGAGAAGTGACCACTTGTTAAGCTTCACAATTTGGAATGTAAAATGGAGTTTCATTCTAGACTGGACTTGCCATGTGAAAAATGTAATTCATGTTTAAAAGACGATGATAACAGCAACATTCCTTAATACATAGAGCCTTTGGGAGTTTTCCCAATAAATTTCAAGTACCTAATATTGGGGACACCTTTTTAGAGATGAGGTGCCCAAGCACTGGCTGGTCTGGTCTGCTGGCCATTTTGTAAGATACAAGCCAGGGTTTAAGTGGTTCCTAGTTTTTGTTTTCTTTAAAAGAACAAAGATTTCAAGATTGATTTTCATGCTGTTTTATAGCCAGTCTGAAGTATGCAATCCTGTACCTTGGATTAAGTCCTGTTGAGCTCATGGGGCTTAGTTCTAAGCAGACTTATATGGACTTGCACTTTTATGGTTTTTTTTATACAGTACAGCCCAACTTAACTAAACATAACTGTAAAGAGGAGGGCTAAATGTTGGCCAATCACATTTTCTATTTTCTTGAACAGTAGATGGTTGGAGCAGTGGACTGTTACTTTAATTCAGTTAATTAACCTTAATTAACAGCTAAGGTCCCATTTTCTTTATCGCTAGACATCATAACACAGAGGAATTCTTTGTGGTGCAGAGAACAAGGCAAATTTATTCATTAATGTTTCAGAGTGAAAGCATGACCACTGATCTGCAGTGCAGCTAATCACTGCTTTGAAAATTCTGCATGCTAGTAATATAGCACTTAAGCATCATTCTCCCTTTTAAAAAATCAGTGACAGTATAGACTTCCACTCCATATTTATTTTTGTTCTCCACAATTCTCTACAAACTTCAGGTCTTTTTTTCTTAAGCCAATAAGGTGTTAATTAAAGGTATTTAGGAAGAAAGACATTAGATCAAAATAAAATTTATAAACAGCTTGCATTAAGGGCTTTCTAAAAGTACAATAATAAATCCTCAGGTAGTCATGGGAATCTTATTTTAAAAAATTACCTGTGAGATTGTTGTTCAGACCAGAATTTGAATGGAGGGATATTGTTAAGTGATCAGTATTTATTAGTAATATTGGAAACTTGAAAAATATTTATATGCATATAGAAAATGGTATACATATATAATGGCTGATCTGTGTATTTTTACTATACAGTTAGTGATTGCTTTGTCCCCATCATACTGTTGTTCAGTACGATATTGTTCAGAGACAGCATTTGTATCCCATTTTTATTCAAATGCATGTGTGAAATCTTCTTAAAATATGCTGATCAAAATCCATGTGCTTGAAAGTTTAGAGGAATTTTTTAAAAATGTTTTGGCTTTCTGATGTGCCCAGATTATACTTGCATGACCGGATCGTTTAAATGACTGTGGTTCCAAAAGTATTGCTGAAGCAACTTCATCCAGCCAATAGATAGATTAGTAGGAGTGTGTGTGTGTGTGTGCGTGCGCGTGCGTGTGTGTGTGTACATGTACACGCTGCTCGCTCTTGCTCTCTTTTTAAAACAAACAAAAGATTTGGCTTGATTTTTTATTCAGTTTTCTACATATGCCTTGTTAACCCCATTGTATACCACTCATTTCAGCCAAGTAAGTATAGTACTAACATTCCAGTGTGTACAAGCCATATTCACACCTCTCTCAAGTGTGCACCTACTAGTTTTATGCAGCAAACAGTTGAAACATGTGTGACGTAACAGTAATGCTGATTTCTGATTCTTCAAGGGATCAGTGTATTTTTCCCCACCCCCACCCCCGTTGCTCTTTTTTTCAAAAAGGACACCAGAACCAAAGTAAGATTTAATGTGGGGTTTGGGGTTTGTTTGGGTTTTTTTTTTGCTTTGTTTTATGGAGAAAAAGAGTTTTAAAAAAATAATAATGATTAAAGCTCACTTGCTCTCAGTCCAGAAAACAAATCAGTGGGTGATGAAAGAATTGTAATCTTCTTCCCAGGAAGAGAAGTTGGAATTCAGAATGTCTCTCTGTAGAATCCACAGCGACTTGATTGTACTATACTCGCATACCTTGGTCAGGAAGAACTAAAGATCTTTCTTCTATCCAGAGCTGGAGTAGGGAAAGATACCAGCTCTATTTGCTTTTTACCCATTTTAACTGCAGGAAGAGTTGTACTGTAGACAAAACATGCAGTAGAATGCCCTAGTACCGTGATGGTGAACCTTGGCACTCCAGATGTTCTTGGGCTTCAATTCCCAGAACGCAAGCACCCTGTGAATCCACACAAATGGGTTTACTGTGATTCATCTAGCCCGCGCTGCCCTTGTCACTCCTGTATGGGCGCGTTTTACTTCCGCTTCCATGAGCGACAAGGGCAGCGCGGGCCAGATGAATCGCAGTAAACCCATTTGTGTGGATTCACAGGGTGCTTGCGCTTCTGGGAATTGAAATCCAAGAACAACTGGAGTGCCAAGGTTCATCATCACAGCCCTAGTATAAAGCCCAGTGAGGTGTGTATAAGGCTTATAATGCTAAATTGTAAGCATTTTGTTTTGATGTCCTGTATGTGTATGTAGTAGTTTTTGGTGTGTATATACAGTAGGATTTCAAAGTGGACGTACTGGTTAACCTATTCTAGGGAGTGGGGGAATGAAAAATAAAATCCATGTTTAAACTTGTTAGAAAGTTAGTGAGCTGCTCTGCTATATGCCTTAAGCAAAAATATTTACTCATCAGGTCTTTCTTTTTTACAGATTGCCATAGACAACTTTTGTATAAAAAAATAAAACTAAGGAAAAAAATCCACGAGCTAAATGTTTTGATATAATACATTTTCAGGTATATTGTCTTTTATGTAAGGCACTACAGTGACCTCACAGTTTCAGTAAAACTGTACAGTTTTTCAATTTCTCATACAGACTTTCAGTTCTCATTTTAGCTGCAACAATAAAATTCTTTTGTACAGAAGCATCCGTCTGATATGTCTCCAATTCCTCCTCTTTTAAAAAAGAAAATTACCTGCAAAGATGCACCATCAAACTATTTAAGCTTGTGCTTTGAGGCCAGCGTACATGCAACTTTTAATTCATAGGTTTCTCTGGGGTTGCTTTTTGCAAATTGCCAGTGCAGGGAATTGAAGTCCAGATCTCCAAGCGTCGACATGAATCAAAATCTTCTCCTTTCCTCCAGTATCCTAATTTGATTTTAAAATATCTGCCAAGTTGTTGGCCATACTGATTGAGCTGTGTGGGAATTGTAGGCCAAAACATCTGTAGGGGACAAGGTTGCCTGAGTTTTATGCCTTGACCAGAATCCTAAAGCATGATTCAATGCTAACTTGTTCATACTAATCAAAAGCTCACTGTATTTGGGTATAACACGGAAGTTTACTAGAAACAATAGAATAGTGTTTTCCTATGGTATTGCACATAGATGAGTGAGGTTGATTTGCATTGTGTTAAACCATGGCATAGTTTTAGTCTGGAAGACCTGTTGCTAAAACACCAGGTATTTGAGCATGACTTAATAGGGTAGGGAAGCAGATCCTGGATACTAGACTACAGCTCCAGTGGTTGTGGGCAAGGGACCATCCTGTAAATCAGCATCATCCATAGGTTCACAGGTGCCCTATCTGGAAAATATCTAGGATGTAATGAAGTTATGCATGCCTTTACTTGCGCCAGAGGTGAGAGGGGGGAAAGGTTAAGGAGACTATGCAATACGTTCCCCAACCCTCATCTCTGCTTTATCTCTTTTCCAAGAAGCTGTTAGGTCTGTTTTTTATTAAATAAAGATACTATGATAAAGTAAAATTTCTCACACCTGTAGAGAAATCTGTACTGAACACTTCAAATAATAGATAACCTTGTCTTCGAGATAAGCCAGGGAGAGAAAACAAGTACAAAGATCTTACTAGAAATCACAAGCTCAGTCCCTAAGCAAGCTGACTGGTTTTCAGCATATATTACAGTCTAGACCACTCACAGATAGAAGCCACACACGGGGCTTCTAAAGTATTGAAACATTGCTTTAGAGTGCAACTCCCAGAATCTCATTGCAAGCATGGCCAGTGGCTTTGCTAGCTAGTAGGATTCTGGGATTGTAGTCCAAAAAAGTATCTTTTCAAATTGTTCTTAGCAAGAAAGGGAGAGCCATCAAGCTCTTCAAATGATTAATAATAGAGAATGGAGAGAGCACTTTATTCATCCCAACCAGTGGTTCCCAACGTGGGCACCACACCTCACAGGGGGACTTCAATTCCTAGAAGCATAACTCAGCACATTGGCTGATCAGTTCTTTGGGGAATTGACTTAGGCTTCTGGGAATTGAAGCCCAAAAACCAATGGTTGGGAAATACTGATCCCAACCATCTCCTGAGAATTACAACTGTTTTGATCTTTGGTCAAAGCTGTGCCTGAGATGATATAACAGATGCCAGGTACAGAGTGTGGCTGGGAGATACACTCAGTTCTCATTCAGAGCAAGGAGAGTGCAGCTGAAAAGCACTGGAAAGACCACAAGCAGATCATGAAGGCAGCGCTCTGAGTAGCCCAAGTGTTAGACAGAGTGGTTCAACCACTGCATGAAGTAGTTTCCCCCACATTGCTTCCAGCTATTTCATTTGAGTCCCAACAGGTTGGACTCAACTATGTAACTGAACAACAATTTTTTCCCAGTCAAAAGAAGGCGCTTCAAGCTCTGTACAGTCTGTCTGCCCCTTTCCCCGAAAAGTACAGGTCACCCTCACCACCACCCCATATCTGCAGGGAATGTGGTTTAAGACAGAGGTGGCTGGCCCATGGGCCTAATCCGGCCCACAGTGGCCACCCAGGGAGCTCTAGACCTGCCCCACTACCAGAAGTCGAGATATGTCACTTACCATGACATTTCAGCTTTTTGGACAGGCTCCGCCACCTCCCAGGATGGTGGGAGGCTTTTTGGAGCAATTTCACTTTAATTCGGGATTTTCCTGCCCCTTCCTCTGCGCTTCACCACTGGAGCGCGACTTTGGGTGACTTCCGGTGCTGGGCGGAATTTACGTCAGCACCTGGGATGACCGTGCACAACCAGGAAGTAGCTCTTACTGCCGCTCTAGCTGCCAAAGCACAGTGGAGAAGGCTAAGGAAAACCCCAAACCAGAGCGATCATGCCCCGAAATGGCTCCCGCAGTGGAGCCTGCCCAACCCACACACCCCCAAAAAAAACAATTCCTGCTGACGACAATTACGAAAACGTAAGTAGTGGGCACAGCAAGCAATGCCTCCGGCCCCTGGCAAGAAGTGTTGGGGGCAGGTCTAGCCCCAGGTGAGAAAACGTTGAGTACACTGGTTTAAAACCTACTGTGGATACCTGAAACCACTGATAACAGTAAATTCTATATTTTATGTTGCAGACAGTGGCCTCTAGTTGCCAGTTCTCATAGTGTTCCATAGAAATACATATACAGTGATACCTCATACAACGTCCAAACTTGGTTCCACAAGTTTGGACTTTATACAGATTTGGACTTTGTATGAGGCATGCAAAATCCTAGCCTCGATGCCTCATACAACGTCCAAATCCTTGCCACGATGCCTCGTACAATGTCATTTCCATAGAGATACATTGTACTGTAACAGCACAGACTTCAGGGCAAAGTCAAGGAAACAGACAGGAAACTGACAGAACTTTAAGAAATCATTGTCTAAAGGCTAAAAACATTACAAAAACATGTCAAACAACCCTGATTGTCCAAGAACCTGAAGAATGCTGCAAAAATCCCAGGAATGCTACTAAAAATTCTGACGAAAAAAATTCGAAAAAATACAAAAATGCGCTCAAAACCACTCCTAAACACTCTTTGCCTCATGCAAAACCCACGAGAGGAATGCACGCATGTGTCCTACCTTTTATACCGCCCACGCACAATGCAACCTGGGAAAAACCCCAATGCTTCATACAAAGTTGCACGACTTTGTATGAGGCAATTTTTTTCAAGGAATTAGGTGATGTATGAATCCGATGATGTATGAAGCGGACTTTGTATGAGGTATTACTGTAATGTATTTCTGGATTTTTAATTGATATCCACAGAAAGAGCCGCCTCAAATATTTTGGTATTTGTGAATCACAATTGGGCGTAGCCCGGGCAACGTCCACCTTGTGCCGTCTAATCTTTCTCACACTAGGTCAGGCGAAAGGAACTGCAGAATAAACTCACTTAAAGGTGGCTTCATTTTGGCAGTTTCACGTCTGGCCTAGACATGGAAGAAGACCCAAAGATATTGAAGTAGCAACTTGTAATGTGGAGAAAATGCTTTTCTGTTATCAGATATGAAGTAAAACACAGTTGCCATTCCAATTGATGTAGTTTGAAGTATTGCATTTTAAAACAGTGGTGCCCAAACTTTTTCATCGGCAGGCCAGTCCCACCCCCGACATGCAGCTGCGGGGGCTGGAGGCGGGCTGCTCTCGCTGCTGATTGTTTAGAAGTCAGCAGCTGCGATCGGGCTTCACTCCTGCTGCTCTGAGCAGCCTCCGCTCGGTCCCAGCGCTTCAGAAACCTTTGGCAACTTGGATTGCCGTGTTGCAGAAATTTTCTGAGTCTTCTCAATTTCAAAATCCACAGTGCTGGGAGAGTCCCTTGGTGCGCGAAGGCTGTCAGCACGGTGCGCCAGGTTTACCCTTCCAGTGCTGTGGATTTTGAAATGGAAAAGGCTCAGAAAATTTCTGCAATGCAGCGATTCAAGTTGTCAAAGGCTTCAGAAGCGCTGGGACAAAGCAGAGGCTGCTCGAACCAGCAGGAGCGAAGTCCGATTGCCGTCACTGTAGGTGATGTATTGCTATGTCAGGTGGTGGGGCAGTCCAGAGACGGCCTGGGTTCTCAGCCTGGATTAATGAGATGTGTGGACCTAATTGGACTTGCAGGCTGTAGTTTGGGCACCACTGTTTTAAAAGAACCTTTGTCATGCGTTATTTGTTCTTACTACAATTGTAGGAGTAATTTGTTGTGTTCTTCGTGTTGCATTGATACCATTCGCAAAAATACAAAAAAACAAGGGCTGGTAAATGCTCCCTGATACCCCTAATGTTCAGTTCTGATATTGCATCTTGGAAATATAGATGAAAAAGACAAAAGTGAAGCATACTTCTCTTGCCACATGAGATTGATAAGGAAATGGCATATAACCTATCAAAATTCCTGTAAAATGCCCTTTAAAAGTAACTTAATAATAATAATAATAATAATAATAATAATAATAATAATAATAATAATAATAATAATAATAATAATAATAATAATAACAATAACAATAATAACAATAATAACAATAATGTTTAATTTATATACCGCTTTTTTCAGCCCAACAGTTGACTCAAAGCGGTTTTACATCCAATAGGTACACAATATAATCCAAAAATACACAGCTAGTAAGGTATACAAAATAAAACACAATACAGAGTTCAAAATACACAATAAAACAGTATACAAAAAATAGACAATAATACACTTTACAAATTCAAATTACCACGAAGCATCAAAAAGAGCAGCAAAGTCATTTCCCGGGCGGGAGGGGCCCAGAACAAGGCAGGCAAGAGTTTCAAAGTGGCCCCACATGGCTCGGACCATCTCCTCCTCCTCCTCTGGCGGTGGCAAGGCGCAGAGGTGTGTGAGCGGGAGCGTCCTTTGGTCTCAAGCCGGCAGCCTTTTGTCCTTTCCGGGAAGGGGGGGGGGCAAAAAAAAGGCTACGATGTGATACCCAAGTGGTTTAGTTAGGAGTTATTTGTTATATCTGAAAGGTAACTGCTGATTACTTGACACCCATTATTAAATGGTTTCATCACTCACAACTAGTTAACTTTTAAGCTGCAGTGGGAAAGGAAATCCTATTGTGTCCTTTTGCCTCAGGTGGGAAAAATGTCTTGGCCTTAGCCTCACCTCTTTCATGACACTGTTATACAGTATGCAGGTCAGTCCCATTTAACTATAGTAGTTATTGATTAGGCACTTCCCCTTAATTTACCTAGCTCTTCTTAATAATTTTAAAAGCCACCTGAGCTATTTGCTGTTGTGGCTCTGCATTCTCTGTGATAATTTATATTTTCCCCATTGCTTCTGGCCTAGCAGGAGATGGAAAGTGTTGCGAAATCAGTATGCATGCTGTATCTCCATTTTTCATGTTTAAAAAAGCTTTATAATTAGGGGAAGGGGGAAAGCCCTGCAATTGACAACACCCACACCATGGAAATTTCTCAAGGAATCCTGGTTTGTCTTATAATTGCATTGTGCTGCCTGTCTCAAAGTTCCACATTATGGAGTTCAGCATTCTGTTCTTCTCAAACTGGCCATGGGACTTTCTGGTCCTGAGCCCTTTTGGCACACAAAGTCCTCATCAGCTCCAGGCCAGTATTGATGAAGCTGCTTCCCTCCATCAAGATGGATTCAAGTGGGATTTAATCCATTTGAGGACTATCACCCTTCCCTGTGGACTTCAGCACCCAAGGCCGTTAGTCCTCAGGGTGGTCAGGTTAGTTAACCGCCGCCTGACACTCGACATTGAGTCACTGGCAGTATGGTCTACTCTATTACCATAGCAGGATAACCTGGCCAGACAGAAGTCCCAGCACAAAGCTCTTGGAAACTAAACTCAACATTATGAAAATTACCCACTCTGGAACAACATTAATCCTGCTTTTGCTAGCAAATCTGAATTATGTTTCCTTCCAAACCATATTCTCCAATAATAGATTCAGTGTTTTGCATTTAATTTCAATGACCAAAAAAAATGTAATGCCGTTTCAGATACTTTAATAAAATCTTTTAAAAAAAATAAAAAAAGGTAAATTCCAGCAATAAATACCAAAAAGTACAATATACTGTATAAAATATTACATTAAATGTCAAAGCTGTGATCCACTCTGTCTCAAAAGGAAAATCACTCCTATGAATTCAATCTTCAATCTGTTTACTCCAAAATATAGGTGTCAGTGGGTTCAGTAAAACTTTTAGGTAACTATAGTTATTATATCCATAGTCTACATGAAAACAGTTATTTTAGGCTATAAGCAAGTCTCTTAGAATTTGGCATTATCCTGCACCATTGTTTATATTTACTTAATCTTTCAGGGTTTAACCCCAAAACTGAAAAATAGTTTTTAATGTCATTCATAGCCCAAAGCCACATTCAAATGGATCTTGGGATAGTAAAATCCACCTCCAACACTAAGACACAAGTTCAGTAAGAGATGCAGTGCATTTACTAAATATTTGATTCGCCAGTGGGGAGGGGATGTCTTCAGAGAAGGAACTCATTGGTTTTTTGTGTACAGAAAGAAGACTAAATGGTTGGCTGAAACTGCCATTTTGCATGTGGCAATCTTCACGAGAGACTAGTTTCTAGTTTCTGAAAGACCTACAAATGTCGAATTCAGATCTATATGTGTGCAGATTTAATTGTGGGACGTGGGCAAAACCAATATGTCCCTGTTCTATTTCTTTAATTTATAAACCCAAATGTGTTTGTATTTCACCTTCTCCAGTGGCACAGCAAGATACCAAAAGGAAATGACAGATGAGTTTACTCCAGCTAGCTCGTGAGTTTGCTCAAAAGTCTTGGACCATAAAATTAAACAAATACATGTACAGTAAAACCTCACATAAAGAGCGACTCGCTTAGAGACTAACTTGCCTAAAGAGCACAATTTTCTCTGAATGGTTGCCCTCGCTTAACTAAAAACAACCAAAAACTCACTTAACAACTAAGTCGAGGTTCACAATTCCACCCCCACCCACCCCGGTCAGAAGTCACAGTCGGTCACTTACAATGGTGTTTTGCTTAAAGAGCAAACTCACTTAAAGAGCAATCCCATGGAACTCATTATGGTCTTTAAGCAAGGTACCACTGTATAGAGTTTGCTGTGTTCTTTGGGAGGCCATCTCTTCTTTACTGGCTTTAACTTCTGAAATTCTAGATTGGACTCTTTGGATTTTTAACTATTTCACTGCAATTCAGCATCCTCCTTGAGTAAGTTTTGAAAGAAGTTCTGCCAGTCTAGAACCAAATATGCTCCATACTAATTTGTTCTTACACCGAGGACAGATGAATTCGGATTTTGAAGAGTTTTTATTTCCTGGTTGTGAGAGCAGACACATCAACATTTCTTACACCTGTCAAATGTGATAAATCTTGAAATTAAGCTTTCTCTGAGGTTCCTGGTTTTTTTAAAAAAAATCCAGCTGAATCAGACTTGCTATTTGTACACTTTTTCCAATCTGCTGAGCCTTCTTCCTCGTTCTAATAAAAGAAAGTTCCAAAAAAGGACGCAACAGCCAATCATCCTGACAGTACAATTCAAAATACTGTAATCTCAATTTCATCATCTTGATCCATGGTATCCCTCAATTCACAACAGATTTTATCCATTTTTTCAAAGGCTAGTCGTCCTTTTTCACCTGTATGGAAAGAGATGGACAAACCAGAAGGATTAGACAGCTTACTGTGGCTGCAAAATGTATCTTCTATTCTTCTATTATTATTTTTTATTTAAGGTAATTGCATTACAGTCTTCATAAAACAAATAAAAACAAGTAAACAAATACAGGCTCTTTAGAACAAGAGTGAACGCCTGGCCTTCTACAGGTTGGAATTTCTACAAGACCTAGTAGGTAACATAGCAGTCCAACATCTGGAGGGCCATAACCATCCCCCTTCCCAAAGGTTTATTCTGAGGTGATGAAAAACAAAGTACGCACTCACATAAAAGTGATTTTTCATGTCTAATAGCCTTCAGTAATATTCAAACATGAAGCTAAATACAATACCTGCCCTTTCTCACAGAGCTGAGCAGGTTTTGGATGCTATCTAAAGGAATTTAATGAAAAATTCTTAGGTTTGCAATGCTAAGTCAATTTTCTGGACCATAGATTTTAATATTTCAATTATTTTTCCACAGGTGAACAACAGAATACATCATTTTCACTATAATTTCTCCATCTTCTTTGCACAGTTCCTATTTTCAAGGGCCATGTACCTATCTGATCCTCTAAAGCAGGGATTCTCAACCTGTGGTCCGGGTGCGGCCCACAGTACCATTTCATGTGGCTCCCCACCTCCACCATGCCAGGCAGTGCTATGCAGTGGAGGAAGGGCAAAATGGCTGGGCAGCCCCCGAAGCTGTCTGAGGCCCCCGGCCCCCGGCTTTAAAAGGTTGAGAACCCCTGCTCTAAAGGACTCATCCTTGTTTATATGCTGGATTATTTTGATCCACACATGAAATAAAATGCATTTAACTTGGCATGTAAGGGTTTTTTAAATTGAGATTTCAGATCAAGACATTGATCTTCACATTATGTGGGATGAGGTGTCATAATCCTCTGTTATATTGTGCTAGAATGCCAGTATTTTAGATCAAATGTTGACTCCACCCACAATTTTTAAGAAATCAAACTACTGTATATCCCTATTTGGGCATTACCATTTACAGTCAGTAAAGATAGAAAATAGTACTCTAGCCCTATTCCCCTGTCTCCTGTGTTGTCAAGCTCCTGCATGTGGAGAGCAACAAGTCTGAGGAGCAGATCCTCTGCTACCCACTGAGGCTCTCTGCATGAATGAAGGCTGGCATTTTCCAAGGTCTCAGTGCATGCTGAGTGCCCATGTAGAGAGCAGCTGTAATTCTTCTGACTTAGTACACTTCATTGTATGCCTGGAATGGAAATAAGATCAGACCTGCCCAAACTATGGCCCACGGGCTGGATACGGCCTGCAACACCAAATCATCAGGCCCACGGCACCCTCACCGCTCCCGGAAGTGGATGAGAATGCACCCGCCAATACGCATGTGTGTCCAAAACCACTTCTGGGTGCAGCATGGGCACGTTTATTTATGTGCAAATGTGCCTGCACCAGTCCCGGAAGTGGATGGGGATGCCCACACATATGCGCAAACACTTCCAGGGGCATGGTCAGGCCCACTCAGCTGTTTTGGGAGCGTAGTCAGGCCTCCAGCACAAAAAGGGTGGGCACCCCAGGGCAAGAGCATTCCCTTGGTCATGACTGCAAATGGATAGATGATGCCCAAATAAGGCTCATCTCTGCTATGAATGCAATTCTAGAATCCCCTGTACCATACAGTGCATTGGTTCAGAAATCGATGGCCAAGAAAATTGCATCTCAGAGCAATCTCTGCTAGCTCAGTTGAGGTATCTGTTTTTTTAGCTTGTTAACTCAATGACAATCAAACTCCAGACAGAAAGAAAAATCACTAAAGCATTTACCAAATGAAAGAGTGGTTTCTCTGGCAGCATTCCTCACATCCTCCGTTTCTGACAGACACAGTCTGGCAACTTGCTCTATACTTTCAATTGCCTGTTTTGTGTTTTAAAAAAAAGGCAGAGCATCAGCAGCTGTTTTAAGCATTTAAAACTTTCCTTGCTCTTCAAATCAATGCATTTAACTTGTAGGTAACTGAGCTACAGTACAATTAATGGAGAGCAGTGATACTGCTGGAGGATAGATTAAAAAAACTATGATGGAACAAAATTTTGCATTGGTATTACCTGTTTCTGTATGGTTGTGCTTCTGTCTGTTCCTTACCTATACACAATTACTTTAATATGAGACCAAGATACAGAAGGCCATTTTTTTATCGTGTCAGAAGCACACAAAGGCACTTATTGGGATGAAAGGATTTTTGCTGGGGGATCTCTGCTCGGGACGCCCGAATGAGGCGTCTTTCGTGTCTCCAAGATATTTTTCAACCGAAGTGGTCCCTGTTTATCTACTTTTTTATTTATTTATTTATTCATATTCAAATTTATATAGCCGCCCAACTCACGAAGACTCTGGGCGGCTTACAATCTTAAAAAGCTTTAAAAGAACCACCCCATTAAAACAAATTACCTGGCTAAAACCACCACACATTATTAAAAAGGAAAATTACTTGATATTAAACCAACCAGCAGGTGGGGGTCACGACATCTTCAGGACCCCACACCTGCGCCGCCAGCCATGTTTTCAGATCTTTCCTGAAGGGCAGCAATTCCATCTGCAGCCTTAGTTCCACTGGCAGGAGGTTCCATAGGGCCGGAGCGGACACAGAGAAGGCCCTCCTTCTTGTGCTAGAGACGGGCCCCTCTAGCAGATGGTACAAGCAGAGAGCCCCTCCAGTCTGCTCTGGTTGGACGGACAGATACTCTTGGGGCGATGCGGTCTCTAAGTTATCCTGGCCCACTACCATGTAGGGCTTTAAAGGTAATGACCAGCACCTTGAATTGCACACGGAGGCAAATTGGAAGCCAGTGCAGCTCCCGAAGCAGTAGTGAGGCGCGAGCATAACGCCCACACCCCATCACCACCCGAGCAGCTGCATTCTGGACCAACTGCAACCTCTGGATGGTCATCAAGGGCAGCCGCATGTAGAGCGCATTGCAATAATCTAGTCTAGAGGTGACCAGAGCATGAGTGAGTAAGGAGTGCCGGTCTAGGAATGGGCACAATGGGCGATCTACTTGCAATTTCTTGCTTTCGAACTGCTAGGTTGGCAGGAACTGGGACAGAGACAGGTGCTCATTCCATCATGCAATGCTCGGATCTTGAACTACCATCTTGTCAACCTCCAAGCTAACAAGGCGAGCTTCTTAACCACTGAGCCACCGCAGTCCCTACAGAAGGCCCTAACTGCATACTAAATTAGGTATTATAATATAACTGCAGCAAAACATCAGCCAGAAATCTAGCCACATCATGTTTTCCATTCATCTCTCATTGACCTTAAACACACCCAGAGTAGGCTCACTGGACACAACAGTAATGTTGCAGTATTAGAATAAAATACCACCCCCACACAATAATCGTAACTTATTCATTGCCAACAGGATGCATGATTACTATGTTGCTCTTATAAAAGATAAATTCCCAGTTGAATTCAGAATGCAATCTTAAAAGCGCCAAAAAACTCACTAATATTCTTCTGGGCACAACAGTTTACAATGTATTTTTGTTTGTTCTCACCAACTCAATGAAACTTTAAAGATTTCAAGCAAATGAGAATGCATATATAAAAGTAATGATCACCCTTGCTCGAAAGCCAGTTGTATCTGACTCTAGGGGACAGTGCTCATCTATGTAGCCAAAGAGCCAGTGCTGTCTGCGTTAGCAGATGTTTCTGTGGACATGTGGCAGGCATGACTAGACATGGAATCCTGTTTATTTTCCCACCAAAGTGGTACCTATTTATCTACCTACAATTTCTTGCTTTCGAACTGCTAGGTTGGCAGGAACTAGGATAAAGACGGGAGCTCACTCAGTCGTGCAGTACTCGGGTCTCAAACTGCTGACATGCCGACCTTCCAGTTGTCAAGTTCAGTGTCTTAACCACTAAGCCACCACAGTTCTGAATGCATGTATACTGGAGGAAAAATATTAATGTTTTGTATGCCTTGCAGTGCACAGTTTATATCAGGGGTTCTCAACTTTTCAAGTTGTGAGCTGGACCACACCCTCTCAGACAGCTGAGCAGGCTGGACTGGTGGTTCCCCCTCCATAAACACTGCCATAAAACATGTCCACGGCTGTCATAAACGTGCTTACGTGGGTGCATTTACGACTATCATTAATACTTGTGGCGGTGGCAACGGCAGCGATGCGGGCCACATGAAATGGGGCCGTAGGCCATGTCCAACTTGCAGGTAATAGGTTGAGAACCCCTGGTTTATATGATAGCAATTCCTATCCCCCACTTCAGCCCGCTACTAATCCCAGAAGAGAACTTGCAGGGCTAATATCACCTTGTGTTAGGTTAATTAAAACCATGGCAAGGGCTCCTCTCCCACTCACACTGATTCCCCAGCAGGGCCGACATCAGAAATTTCCGGGCCCGGTATGCGGGCCCACACACACACACACACATTTTGGCTATGCCCCCCATGGTTTCTGCACATGCGTGATCTGTTTGCACATGCATATATTTGTGGTTTCCCGGCGGCACCACGCCTTCGTGGTTTTCTGCGCATGCGTGGTCTGTTTCTTAATGCGCACATTGTTTGTTTCCCGGCGCTGATGGGCCCCCGTCATCTCTGGGCCCGGGACAAGAGTCCTTGTCCCCCCCTGATTGCGGCACTGTTCCCCAGCCTTGCATTTGTTTGGAAAACAATTGGATACAGCACATATTATGCATTATCTAATTTGGCTGAGCGCAGAAGAATAGACGCCTTTGAAATGTGGTGTTGGAGGAGAGTTTTGAGAGTCCTCTGGACAGCAAGGAGAACAAATAGGTCAATCTTAGAAGAAATCAACCCTGACTGCTCCTTAGAAGGACAAATAGTAAATATGAAGCTAAAGTACTTTGGACATCAAATGAGAAGAGAGGATTCACTTGAGAAAGCCTTGATGCTGGGAAAGGTGGAGGGCAAAAGAAGAAGGGGGCGGCCAAAAATGAGATGGCTAGATGGTATTATAGATGCAATGAGCACAAAGCTGGGCGGATTGAAGAGGATGGTGGAGGATAGGAGTGCCTGGCATGTGGTGGTCCATGGGGTTGCGAAAGGTCGGAATCGACTGCGACTGAACAACAAAATTTGGCCCCGAAACCTCTGTAATTTGTCTTTAAAGGGAGAGAATGTTTTCTCCCGGCATTTCTGCTAACACATCTCTATCTCCCTCTGCTGGCTGCCCACAGATCACCACTTGTAGTTAATTGCCCCCAAACTTACTCGGAGATTTTTGAGGGCCAGGCATGCAGCTTGCTGTAATTTTGAATCTTCGTGGTTTAAGACATCTGTGTAAAAAAGAAGAGCCTGGAAAATACAATAGAGCAATTTTTTTCAAACATTCTGCCACACAAATGTCAGGATCTAATTGTTTTAAAGCTAAATTCAGCTTTAATAATCTTAGGAACTATCCATAACATTCAGTGTTTAATTTTACCATAGAGAAGTGGTGGTGAACCTATGGTATGCGTGCCAGAGGGGACACTCAGAGCCCTCTCTGCGGGCATGCACGCCTTTGCCCCAGCACAGAGTTCACCTCACCCCTCTGCCCAGCAGCCCAATAGGAGCGCTTCCTCCCTCCCCCAGGACAGAGTTTGTCCCGCCCCTCTGCCCAGCAGCCCAATAAGAGAGCTCCCTCCCTCCCCCCAGCACAGAGTTCACCCTGCCCCTCTGCAGTGCAGACGGCAGCCTGTTGAGTTTGAGCACTTAGTCTCGAAAAGGTTCGTCATCACTGATCTAGAGTCTTCGGTATGCAAAGTACACATGCTATCATTATACTATGCTCTCTTCTGATTGATTGATTCACACAATCTCTATATATTTGGTAAATAAATAAATGCAAATTTTGAAAGGAAAGCTTGTACCTTGTTTCTGAACTTCTTATTTCCTGCTGCACGAGAAAGACATGACGAAGCTGCTTTGGCCACACGATGGTTTTCATCAAGCTGCAAAACTGCCAGGAGCTTCAAGGTCTTTGGCAGAGGTTGGAGTTGGTTCAGTCGCTTCCCTTTCAATTTCTTGATTTTCTTAATTCTCCCAGGATGCTGCAGGTCCTCAGTTAATATTACTAAACAGAGAGCAATTCCACCACATCAGTGGTAAAGTCCCGTTCCTTGCCTTTCTTCCCTCAACTACCTGCCTATGAAAGAAAAATTACTTAACCGTGCTTTATTCCAGTAATGACTACAACTACAGGTATACACCAGCCATTGAAGCTATGCGGCTTTGTGGTCTAGTGGCTACACTGCAGTACTGCAGCCAAAACTCTGTTCACAGTCTGAGTTTGATCCCAATGGGCTTGAGGTTGACTCAGCCTTCCATCTTTCTGAGGTCACCAAAATGAGTATCCAACATATTGGGGCCAAAATGCTAGTTACCTTGTGAATCGCTCAGTGAGTGCTCTAGGGTGGTTATAAGTGTAATTGCTGTTACTTTTGAATCTGGATGCTGTTTCATCACGCCTTATGACTGGAGGCATCGCTCCACAGTTGTGGATACAGAAACTTTCTTCTAACTATGATTAGTACAGTAGAACCCCGTATAATGGGGAAAAACTCCGTTCCGTAGAGCTCTTTGCTATACAGTTTTTTTATTATACAGATCCCTATGGGCGATGCACCGTATAAGGAAAAGAAAATGTTCATTATACAAATCACTATTGATGATACCTCATACAACGAATTTTTTTCATTGTACGGGGTATTTCCAATGGTGATTTGTAAAATGAACATTTTCTTTTTGTTATACGGTGCATCGGCAATAGCGCAAAAACACTTTGTTGTACGGATTTTTCGTTATACGAAGCGTTCGTTATACGGGGTTCCACTGTACTTTTAAACAGAAATGGTCAGGATTGAATGAATTGAAGAAAAGCCCTGCCTGACCAGACCAACGGTCTATTTCCCAACCACACCATTCTACAGAGGTAGGGAAGAGAGCCATTACTAGAGCAGAGCCAACTGAGGCTTTCACCCTGGGCACCAAAATGTAGCGGGCACAGAAATGTACTGCTAGTAGGTCATACACTTGCCCACTGGCAGTTACTTCTAAAAGGGAATAAACCTACATAAAACTGTTTCCAGCTGCTACTTGCTGGTTAGAAGGAAATGCAAAACAGATGGATTCAATGTGGACCTATATGGCATTTGTGCTGTCAGACCTATGGCTCTGATGGAAGCTTTGAAGGACAATACTGTAGCTCTGTCTATGCTAGGTAACCTCAAGTGACCTGGGAAGGAAATGGACTCAACTGTCTAGTGCCATGATGGCGAACCTTGGCACTCCAGATGTTCTCAGACTTCAATTCCCAGAAGCCCAAGCCACCATGAATCCACGTTTTACTTCTGCTTCCAGGAGCAATGAGGGCGGTGCAGGCTGGATGAATCATAGTAAACCCCTTCATGTGGATTCATGGGGGCTTAGGCTTCTGGGAATTGAAGTCCAAGAACATCTGGAGTGCCAAGGTTCGCCATTATGGGTCTAGTGGCCTTATTGTTCCTGTTTTGAGAAGAAGCATACTACACTTCAAAGAATTGCACATTGGCAAGGTTTATGCAATGTTTTAGGGGGGAAATGAAACTGAAACAATGCCCAAAGACACACCACAATCAAATACAGTATATGTAAGTTAAATAAAAAGTGCAAAAAAAAAAACACCTGTAAGAAGTTCCCCGTGAATTTTCATGGAAAGAGAAACCCATAAAGTCTAGCCACCCACCACTAATGGAGAGAAGAAAATGTAGGTGATATCCAGAGAAATTCAGCAAAATTGAGATGAGATTTTACGATGCTGTACTACTGCCAATGTTGACATAATATTAAATTACCAATAACGGTCAGCTTCTGTACATGCAATGGCAAATAGTACCACTTAATCATCCTTCCTCTTCGCCCTAAAGAACTGAAATGTCCTAGACCAGCCATGGAATCTCTCTTTTTCTGATACATGCAGACATTTCAACCAAAAGGCCAGTGATGCACTAAAAATTGCAACTGCATACTGAATTTTTACACATGTTTCAGGAAAGGAAAAAGACTAAACATGAGATGGCTTCACTCAGTAAAGGATATCACAACCTTTAGTCTGCAAGACTGGAGCAGAGCTGATAATGACAAAGCCGTTCAGAGAGCACTGAGTCACAGGTTTGCAGTAAGATGGAGTCACCTTGATTGTACATAGCAAGAAGTGGGCCTCTAACCAAACCTTAACAGGGCATCTACTTACCTTCTTTAGCGAATCTGGCCAAATATTTTTCCAAGTTATTTACATGGTGTTTCTCCAGGTAGCTGTAAAACTGGAGCAGTGTCACTGTTTCAGTAGAGAGCTCTGGCAAGAGAAATGAGAGACTTCCACCAACTATCTGCTCCACAAACACCTGCAAAACTGGAGGGAAATGAGAAGGAATGAGGAGTGAGTTGTTTCTTATAAGTGGCAGCTGCTCCAATGGCTTAATGGTTAGGCTTGGAAACTACAGGAAGGTCGGTTTGGGGACATGAAAGGAGCCTCATTCGGGCATCCCCAGAGCAGAGTTTCTCCGGCAAAAATCCTTTCAACCCAGAGTAATCTCTGACACGAAATTATTATTATTAGGTGATACATGTCTCTGTGTGGTATGTGCTCTTCAAAAGCAGAAGCTTCTTTCTATGTTTCAGAGCTGAGAAAAGTTACCCATTTCACATTACAACTTACCCATCTGCAACGGTTGGGCCTCTTCACTCTTGAACGGCGGCGTCTAAGAGGTGACCTGATTGAAGTTTATAAAAGCATGCACGGTGTGGACAAAGTAGATAAGGAAAAACTGTTTTCCCTATCGCATAACACTAGAACTAGGGGGCACTCCATTAAACTTTTGGGTACTAGTTCTCAAACAAGTAAGAGAAAGTACTTTTTCACCCAGAGGATCACTGGTCTATGGAACTCCCTGCCAGAAGAAGTGGTGATAGCTGTCAGTCTTGACAGCTTTAAGAAAGGATTAGACAAGTTCATGGAGGACAAGGGTATCAATGGCTATAATTATGAATACCTAAGGACAACCTCTGGGTTGGAGAGATAGGCAGGATCTCTCTCAATGCCATTTCCAGGGAATCCTAAGCAGGTGAAGGCATCTCCTTGGGAATACCCTGAAGGAAATGGTGAGCCACTGTGTGAGACAGAATGCTGGACTGGATGGGCTGTGGCCTGTTCCAGCAAGGCTGTTCTTATGTTCTAACTGGGCATTGTATTCTGAAAACTGTGATCCAAAATAAAACTTTTCTGGTTTGTTAACAGTTCTCCACCCTCAAACCCCCCCACCCCCACCCCCCAGGATCATATTATGCCTAGCCTTGGTTTTGTCAGACTATAGCCTCATAACTGCAAAAGGAACTCAAAAGTTACAGTTATGCCACAGATGTTACCCATTATCAAGTTATAGTTATAATTTGATGTAGTTATATATTCAATACTGAAAAATGGATTAATCACAAGTATCTAGCCAACATCCCATGAGTATAAATCAGCTGTAAATAGGGGGCAATGTCAATCTGATGGAATCAGATAAATAAATAAATTTCGTGTCAGAAATTACTCTGGGTTGAAAGGATTTTTCCTGGAGAAATTCCGCTCAGGGGATGCCCGAATGAGACTCCTTTCATGTCCCCAAGATCCATCGTGCAGCACTATCATGTACTTAACCTGACACATAAACAAGTACTGTACCTTTTTCTAGTCGTCTTTGATGTTTTTCTTTTGTTTTGAACATCAATATGTATCTTAAAGGATTCCACAATCTTTCCACTGTGCATAACAAAATGCTTCCACCTTCAGTGCATTCACTCCAGATTTTCAGACAGTGCTTCTGCTTTTTAGCTTTCTGAATAACTGCAAAGGACAGATTTTCAGTGACAGCACAGAAGAGCAAGCCCATTTTCAACTAAAAGTGAAATACCACAGTTTACTTGAGAGAAGGCAGTCTTTTTGTAGACATGTAACTATGCACACATATTGACAGAAAAGTATAGATGTATCAACCCGTTTGCAGATTATGCCACAAGCATTTTAATTATCTCAATGAAAGCCTGATATAAAAATCTGGGACTCAGTCTTTGCTCTCTTGTGACTCAGAAACTCAGCAGCCACAAAATCCTGTTGTGCACTTAAGTAACTTTTAAACATATAGCTTTTAGTGGCAAATTGTTGAAAGTCAAGAATTTTCCACAGACATTATCCGTTGCATGTTCAGAGGAGAAAATGACAAGAAAGTGAGGAAATCATTCTTCAGAGGTTTTGCCAAACAATAAAAAGACTGATCATTCAACACATGTTCACATTTAACACTGTTACAAAGTAGAAATGCAGAAGCCATGTTATTCTTGAACTTAATTCCCTTCAGTCATTGAAGAACTCAAATACTTCTTATACATATGGATGCCTAGAGCACAAGTTGCAATAGTTGGTTTTATTGTTAAATAATCCTACCCAACTTGTTGCAAACAGATCTACTCTCCCTAATAAGACTCCTAACTTTCATATGTGTGAAACAAAAGAAAGAAAGAAAATGGAGAGACAACATCAGACATATTGCTTTCCCATTGACACATCTGCTTGTCAAAGATACATAAACAATCATTGGAGACTGGCTCACAGGAAAGCAGAGCCTAATTTTTTGGCTTTCTGCAGCTTGGATTTCTGGACCAGACTATGGGATCTGAAAAGCAGACATCTCCAAGGAACAGTCCAGGTGTTTTTTAGATCCTGTTCCACATCACTGATTTGATCACTAAACTTACTGTCTTCAACAGAAGTTAAGTTCTGTGGTGTAGGAGCAACCAGAGCAGAGATTATTTCCAGAATGTGTTTCTGTTGTGACATCTCTTCCAAAAGACTCTCCCGGACAATTGGAGCTAAGTTTGGCACAAGAAGTTTCTAGCAAAAAAAAAGAGAGAGAGGATAAAAGATGCTTCTGTTTAGTGTATTAGATGAAGCAACCAAACAGCTTGGTTTTGTTGGCCATCACCCAGAATTTTTCCAAAACCATCAGGGAGAACACCTGCTTTGCACCTTTCTGATCAGATGTACATCATCAATGCAACTTTACAGCTCTGGGTTAATTTCATGGTGATGACCCAGGATTTGAATAAAACCACTTCCTTTTCAAATTGCTATGAACCCCAGAGAAATGCACAAAGATGGCTCTTATAGCATGCTGCTTTTGCACTGCTCTTCAAGGCTAGTTCAAATATTATGGTCCTGTGTGGAAAGCAAATCCCATACAATCTGTAGATCTCCAACAAGTTTATTTTCCAGTGTGCCAAGTTATTGACTGCAGCTTCCTAGCAGGCCCCAAACTCAGAAAAATTACTTCCTAACCCACAACACCCCAAATTTGAAAAAAAAAAGAGTATATTTTTTTGATGGCAAAAGGCAAGCTGGGATTGACCTTAAACAAATTCACGCCAGTGGTATTTTACCTGCAGGGACACATCTATCAACTGTGAAAATGATTTCTAGGGGAAATGTATGCATGGATACGAGTTGCAGCTGCTGCCACCAACAATAACAGGTATTTTTTTAAAAGTAAATTTTTTCAAACTCTAACTAGGTTTACATTACTGATAAAATGGGTTTCCCAAAGCAGGTCCTGTTCAAACATTTCCCTGGAATGTATTCAAAAACTACATGAGAGGACAAGCCATTAATTCTGCTCCTTGCCCCCATCTATGCATGAATTGGCATCAATATGAAAGCAATCCCACCATATCCTAGGTTCCTCTTAGATGTTTGACCCTACATGCTCAAACTATGTCATCTGGAGAGAGCTTATGCCCACATAACAGACTCCCCTATCCAGCTGTGGCAAACAATACAAGTAGTTCTGTCTAGCTACTTTCAAATGTTGCTTGTAATGATATTTACAAGGAACTTGATGACTGGAAGGTCGGCAGTTCAGCAGTTTGAGACCCAATGCTGCATTATCTCTAGCCCCAGCTGAGATTGAGCCACCACACCCCCAGGCCTCCGCCCCCACGCCATTGGGGCCTCAAAAGCCGGGAAGGATGGTGCAGCGGTGAGGAACTTTGCCGGCTCTAGCCACAGTTGAGGTTGAGCCCCCACACCCCCGGGCCTCCACCCCCACGCCATCGGGGCCTCAAAAGTCGGGAGGGATGGTGCGGCGGCGAGGAACTTTGCCGGCTCTACCCCCAGCTGCGGGTGAGCCACCACACCCCCGGGCCTCCACCCCCACGCCATCGGGGCCTCAAAAGCCGGGAGGGATGGTGAGGTGGCGAGGAACTTTGCCGGCTCTACCCCCAGCTGCAGGTGAGCCACCACACCCCCGGGCCTCCGCCCCCATGCCATTGGGCCTCAAAAGCCGGGAAGGATGGTGCTGCAGTGAGGAACTTTGCCGGCTCTAGCCCCAGCTGAGGTTGAGCCACCACACCCCCGGGCCTCCACCCCCACGCCATCGGGGCCTCAAAAGCCGGGAGGGATGATGAGGTGCCGAGGAACTTTGTCGGCTCTACCCCCAGCTGCGGGTGAGCCACCACACCCCTGGGCCTCCGCCCCCACGCCATCGGGGATGCAAAAGCCGGGACGCTCTATTGTTGTAGTGTTTATGAGGATTGATGATGTTGTATTGCCTATTCGTTTGATGTAATTGTTTTTTATGATATGTGATATGTTTAACTGCTGTAATTGTTATAATGATTATTGTATAATTATGCTTCATGCTATTTTGCATCTCTTGTGTTCGCTTTTGTATTGATTATAGGCTTGTACTGCTTGTTTTGTGAACCGCTTTGAGTTGCTCATTGGGTGAGTAAGCGGTATATAAATTAAAATTTTAATTCAATTCAATTCAATTATAGAGTGAGCTTCCGTCTCTGTCCCAGCTCCTGCCAACCTATCAGTTCAAAAGCAAGAAATTGCAAGTAGATAAATAGGGACTTCAGTGGGAAGGTAAACAGCATTCCATGCACTCCGGTGTCTAGGCATGCCTGCCACATGTCCACAAAAATGTCTGCAAACGCAGACAGTGCTGGCTCTTTGGCTATAAACAGAGA
This sequence comes from Bradypodion pumilum, assembly GCA_035047305.1. Classification (NCBI taxonomy): domain Eukaryota; kingdom Metazoa; phylum Chordata; class Lepidosauria; order Squamata; family Chamaeleonidae; genus Bradypodion; species Bradypodion pumilum. The sequence goes on along the minus strand of JAWDJD010000004.1, from coordinate 28,066,370 downwards.
TGAACACTGAACCCTAGAGTCAGATATGACTGGCTTTCGAGCAAGGGTGACCTTTTCCTAAGGATATTTTAAAGCCTCCCCACCCCACCCCCAAATTGTATGCCATTCTCTTATGTATTCTATTTTTAAGTATCTGAAAGTGACTGAAGAGTAATGTGCAGTGCAGCAACTAATATAATGACCAGTATTCTGCTGCAAAGCTCTGTCTGCATGAGAATAATGACAATATTGTCAGAATCAGATTGCCACTCATTAAGGAGTATCTTTTTTAATTTTAGGGTACACATAACATGAACACAAAGTGACCAAGTTGCTTGCACCTTGGAATTTTTTTTTTTAAAAAAGTCTTGAATTAAGAGCATCTGCCATTAGCAACAACATCATTCCCATCTGCACAATAGCATACTGGCCACTATAACATTTTCAACATTGTAACAGATAATGGGTCCATTTTCAAACACTGCAATGAAAAACAAATTACTGTTTTAAACTAACCTCAACAGCTACATTTTAAAACTTCCAAACTCTGGTTTCAAACATGTTGGACCCCAATTTATAGGTGGGCCCAGGCTTGCATCCATGCTATAACAGGAGTTCTCAACCTTTTTGAGGCATAGGCCAGATCACGCTCCCTCAGACAGTTGAGTGGGTCGAACTGTTGGTTCCTCCTGCCATAAATGCTGCCGTAAAATGTGTCTGCAGCTGTTGCAAACACATTTACAACAACTGTGGACACATTTATGACATTCGGAAATGCGTTTATGACAGCCGGAAATCCATACAAACGCATTTACAACAGATGCATTTACAGCTGTTTCTGGCGCTTCCACTGCTTCTGGTGGCAGTGGTGGGAGCGAAGGTGGTGGCCCATATGAAATAGTGCCACAGGCCGGATCCAGCCCACAGGACGTAGGTTGAGAACCCCTGCTATAGAAGGTCTATATTTGCCAATGCAAATCTCCCCAAGTTTTGAGATCATGGTGGACAGCCTTAGTTCTGCATATTGAGACTTTCTTGGTGGCTACCTACAGGTTGAAATCCCTCCCCATGATCCTACAGTATATATCTGGTTTATTGTTTGTTTTACTATAATAATCCACTTAATGCTCTTTTAATACTGTAATTAATGGTGTTTTAGCTATCTGTAGATGTGTTCTAAATTTATATTGAAATCTGCCTTGAGTACTACAAGAGAAAATTAACTTGCTCATGCTCATGGACATTCTGGTCACCTCCAGACTTGACTATCGCAATGCGCTCTACATGGGGCTGCCCTTGATTACCATTCAGAGGCTGCAATAGGTCCAGAATGTGGCTGCCCGGGTGGTGATGGGGTGGGGGGTATACCCATGCCTCGCCACTGCTTTGGGAGCTGCATTGGTTGCCAGTGTGCCTCCAGGTGCAATTCAAGGTGCTAGTAATGACCTTTAAAACCCTACATAGTAGTGGGCCAGGATACTTAAGAGACTGCATCACCCTGAGAACATCTGTCCATCCCACCAGAGCAGACCGGAGAGGCTCTCTCATTGTGCCATCTGCTCTGGCCCTATGGAACCTCCTGCCAATTGAGCTCCATCTCCAGATGGAGTTGCTGTCCTTCAGGAAAGGGCTAAAAACCTGGCTGGCAAAGCAGGTGTGGGGCACCAGCGATGGGGTGACCGCTGCCTACTGGCTGATTTAGTAAGAATACTCTCTCTTAATCTCTTTTAATCTGTAGGGGTCGGAGTAATTTTTGGTGGCAGTTTTGATGGGGTTTTTATTGGTTTTTAAAATGTGATTGGTTTTATTTTCTGTGAGCCGCCCAGTTTAGTCTTCGGAGTTGGGCGGCAATAGAAATCAAATAAATAAATATGCACAAACTTCATGTTGACCACAGTGGGAATCAGGATGGTGTACTAGATAGGATCACCGTCCAATCCAGTGTGGATTTTAGATTCTATTCTGCTCTTATGGACCAAAGGGAACTTTGCAGAATTAAAGAATTTTGATAGTGTTTTTACTGAACCACTAGGATACCAACAAAATCTTTGAGGTTCCTTTCCTCCAGGAAGCAAATTAAAGTTTTGCTTTTTTTTCCAGAAGCCTTTTGGGAGACTCATGCCAACATTCTTTTCTTAAAAACCTGCTGTGGTTATTTATTCAGTTTGTTCTTATTGTTTATATGCCGTTTATTGTGCAAACCACACAGAGTAGCTTTTAAACTAGATGATTTAAAAAAAAAACAGGAAAATGAGTAGATAATAAACATTTCCCCAGCAAATAGCACAACTGTATCAGTTCCTGTGTCTCTCTTGCTGGTCAGCCAAGAATGGTGATAAAACTCGAGTCCTCTAAGAAAGTCAGGGATTATTCAGTGATATGTAGTGGAGTGAATAATGGGCTTTGACTCAGAAGACCTGGGTTCGACCCCCCAGCCCTGCCATAAAATTTCACTGGGGGGGGGGGGGGAACTGGCAAAACTGCACGCAGCAAACCTATTCTTGTGGATTCACTGGGACTTGGGTTTCTGCTAATTGAAATTCAAGAACACTTGGAGGCCCAAGATTGGGAAGCCCTACTCTATGGGAAAGATCAAAAGAGACATTTGGTTATGTTTCCAACAGGTAAGAAGGCAGCCTTGCCTCCATACATCGTTACATTAGCCAGAGCTAGAATTTGAATTATTTTTCATTTCTCTATGTACCTCTACAATATAAACTTGTGATCTTAGCTGCTGTTTTCTGCTACTTGTTCTGCTAACAATTCACATCAAATACAGTTCCCCACCTGTAGAAGAATTGTGCAGAACTGTAGATGAATGCCCAGCAATGTATCTAAGTCATCACTGCCTGTGGTTAGCTCTTTCTTTTCTGCTTTGGTTTCACAACAGAGAGATGAAAGCGGAGTATAGTTGTAGGTGCTGGTGCTAATGGCAAAAGGAAAAAAACACGTAATTAACAGGATAAAAAAGAGAAGTGGGGAATTAAGCTCACACTGGATTGTCACTTACAATAAGGAATATGACCATTGCTCCCTTTGCATTGTGATGGAGAACCAGATTTAACAGACCTGCTTCAGAGCATATAAAAGACCCCAACATACAAAAGTGAAAACAGAATATCAGAACTCAAGAAAATCAAAGATCTATCCTAGACCAACATCCTGGGTCCTACAGTGGTCAGTCAATGGAACAGCAAGAAATTGGAAGTTTCTGTTTCTCATTTTAATTGTAAAAAAAAATATCTGTTGTACACTGCCCAGAGTGGGAAAATAACTCGGATGGGTGGTATATAAATGTAATTAATAAATGTAATTAATTAGGGACTTTTGAAAGAGAAAAGGCAAGTGAGTGCAGCTGTATGGTACATATTAGAGTAACATACAGTTTGATTGTCAAAGCAGAGGAGGCTATGACCGCAGTTCATGGAATTCCATCAATTCCAAAAGAATGTTTGACCACACTTGGCTGAAAGACTCTAAGATAATGGGAACAGTGATTATTATTATTATTATTATTATTATTATTATTATTATTATTATTATTATTATTATTATTATTATTATTATTATTATTATTATTATTATTATTATTATTATTATTATTATTATTATTATTATTATTATTATTATTATTATTATTATTATTATTATTATTATTATTGCTTCCAATCTACAATAAAGCTTCAATCAACACTTTTCTTTTTCATAGTCAACCACCGTCCTATTGTGATAGACTGGTGTGTATCTTGTGATTTTTCTGTGAATGAACAGGATTGGGTAGAGACTAACTATTTGGTTCCACAGGTTTATCAGGAAGCACATACCTGAGGCTACGAGTCCTTATGCTTCCAAATGATGAGAGTTCATCAGTGCTGCCATCAGCATTAAGGAAGTCAAAGCTCTCCAGCACTGTTTCCACCATCAGGCTCTCCATGGAGGATTGTTTCTGGTGATATTTTTTTGGCTGTTGGTAACACAGTGCAAGCAACATTTACACATAAACAGATATATAGCAGTATCATTTGGTACAGTGCTATGAAATCAAAAATATTTGTATCCTGAGAGGTTTTAGCAGTGTTTTTCAATATCTCAAAACCTTCTTGAACAGCTTTGAAGAGATATCCTAGCTTGGCTGCTCTGTATTGCTTAAACCATGGCTTGACTGTGGTGCATTAGATTTCCTGCATCAACAGAAGGTTGGAGCAAATTATGTTTGGAATCCCTCTCAACTCTGCTTCTGGCTTAAACTAACAAATTTATTGTGACACAAACCCTTGCAGTACGAAGTACAGTATATGAATAAAGTGTTCACTGAGATACATGTGTAAGTTTAATTATGCCATGTAAAAATTTGCAACTGCTTCACAAGCCTGGATCTGATGTTCCCTTGCAACTGAATCTTGATTTCTTCCATGGTTTGATTCATTTGCAGTACTGTATACCTTATTTCAGTATGCATTTACTTATTTTCATTGTAATTGTGCATAATGCTATGTCTCCCTAGTAAATCTATTCATACAACTGATGAAGGCTGTGTGTACTTGATTATGAAAGACCATGCCACAACAACGTAGGCCTTTCAGGTGTATTTCCACACCAGTGTGTGAACATGGAAATACTCCTGAAGTATTTGACCTTTGGGGATCTAAGAAGGGAAATGTTTTAGCAACAAAAGGTTACCACAAAACTGTACCTTTAACTTATCCTGGATGCAGAAAAGCTGATATTCCAATTGCTCTAGTTGGATAATATTTGGATCCTGCAATTTCAACAACTGTAGTACTTCTTGCATAATATTCTCAATTGATCTGGTATTTCCACCAGAGTTGGCATTGACATCATCTTTCAAACTTCTCTGCTCAGTAGAGAGGATCTTCCTTTGTTGTCCTGAAGACAGATTCCAGTTCCTAGCAATATACTCACTCTCATCTTTCCCTCGATCCAGTGTACATGATGGAACAGTATCACCATGTGGAGTCTCTTGCAGAATATCTAAAGTTCTGTGGCCAAGATGCTGGCTCAGCAACAGATCCTGTTGTCCTCTTTCCGCACAACCATTCAGTAGCATAGTCAATGGTAGTGTCCTTTGGTTTGAGGGTGGAGTTGAGGGGCTTTCTGCCCCTTTCTGATCCTCAGAATTCAATGAGCTGCCTTTTGTTGTCTCTGTGAGGCTGTGGTTGGTGCTTGTGAGGCGCATGTTAAAATCATAGTCCGCTAAATAGCTCAAAAAACAGGAATCCTGAGTCTCATTGGTGATAACTGCATGTTTTTCTGCTTGCTTGAAAACAGACTGAAGTGAAACGAAATAGATCAGAACTACCACACCAAGCGGGACACATTTACTTTTTCCTAATTTTGGAAGTTTAACACGTCTGGCCCAAGTTAGTATCTGGATGTCATCAGAAAGGGCTAGGGAAAAATTATGCCTGCAACCCTGGACAGCTGTTGTCAATCAGAGTTTACAATGCTAAGCAAGATAAAATAATGATCTGATTCAATATGCTCCTTTCGAATGCAAAAAAAAAAGCTATAGCATTCCTTTGGGAAAACAACTTTTCCAATAAAAGGCTCAACCCCAAATTACTGTATACTCTTCTCCATTTATGCAGATAAAATCCACACACCCCTAAGTACTTCTATCTCTTCCTTCCCTTATAATATAGCTAAAGAGAAATGTCATGAAATCTCTAGCTCATACCCGTCAAGCGCGGCTCCCAAAAATACGGGAAATACACATCTGCGCATGCACAGAACCCATGTGTGCATGCACAGAACATGTTTCCGTGTGTGCAAATGGATTCTGCGTGTGTGTGCGTGCGCAGTAACCCCTTTCCTCGCCATTCAAAATACGGGACAGCAGCGGGAAAGGGGAGGAACGAGCGCCAAAATGCAGGATTTCCCAGCCAATCCAGGATACTTGACAGGTATGCTTTAGTTTATTTTTTTACTTCCCTATGATTTAAGCATGTAATAATTTAGAAAACAGATCTCTGTATGGCAGGAGTGGGAATTCATTTTGTTATCAGAGCCATAGAAAGACTACTCCATTGAGGTCACATCACAATCCTAAAGTGGCAGTGTCATGGTAATGTAGTACCATGGATTTGCAAGTTATTCGAAATGGAGTTTCTTAGAATAGTACTTTATTAGAAACTGGTGTTCACTCAGGCATCAGAAAGATGTATTTCCACCTCAGTCATACTTACAAGGTAATATTTCTCTCGGAAGCTAGGAGTATTTGGTGGAGTCCAGCTGTATAATGAGTTCTTTCTGCTCCCCACAGAAGTCTTAGTGGTGGATCCCGGAGACATGACAGCATTTTCAGTCTCAAAGGGGCTGTGGATCAGAAATATCAATATTTTAGAAGTTTAATTGAAGGGCTAGAATGCTGCGAAACACTTAACAAGGCGCCATATCACTTAAGAATTCTCATTCCTCCTGAATAAAACCAAACCACATCTGGCCTAGTTTTCCCAAAATGTATCCCCAGGTTCTATTCTGTTATGGAGATGCAGCTACTAGTCCCCCAAAATCAAGGATGCAGAAATCTTACTAAAAAGTTTTCAATTCAGTTGCAGGAATATCTTTTTTCTTCTTCAGCTGGGAGATAATCAGCAACATTTCTGAAGGGGACAAGTGTTCTACTCCAGTAAAAAAAAATATTTGTTGCAAATGTAGGATTGTCAGACTAGCAACTGCACATTTCCAGGGGTTTCTGGGTCAAAATCTGAGAGCGGGGTGGACACTGTAATGCCACCAGAGATGGGCCCAGGTGCAAAAATAGGTGTGTATGTACATACCTGCATGAGAGAGTGGACTGAGAAGGTGGACTTCTTGCATTTACACCTATACAAATATTATGTTCTCAACCAATATGTCAATACCTTCACACAGTCAGTGAGCAACTTCAGGCAGAGATGGAAACCCAAGTACAGTATTAGAGCCACCACAAACAATAAATCAACCTGTCTATTCCTCCAGTGCTACATGAGTTTCTTCCTACTTGTGGACCAGGAAAGATAGCAATTGCTGGATAAATTAAATTGGGCTCTGAGACCTGGCAAGGATATCTCTCAATGCCATTTCCAGGGAATCCTAAGCAGGTGAAGGCATCTGCTTGGGAATACCCTGAAGCAAATGGTGAGCCACTGTGTGAGACAGAATGCTGGACTGGATGGGCTGTGGCCTGTTCCAGCAAGGCTGTTCTTATGTTCTTAGCTACCTACCATTGTGAATATGAAATACAGTAAAAACCCAACTTACAATTGCCTCACGTTACATAAAATTTGACTTACATAATGATTTTGTGCTGAAACCATGTCCCAATTTACACAATTTCCTATTGGTTTGCTTCGAGTTACATAACATAAGAACATAAGAACAGCCTTGCTGGAACAGGCCACAGGAGCCCATCCAGTCCAGCATTCTGTCTCACACAGTGGCTCACCATTTGCTTCAGGGTATTATTCCCAGGCAGATGCCTTCACCTGCTTAGGATTCCCTGGAAATGGCATTGAGAGATATCCTGCCTATCTCTCCAACCCCGAGGTTGTCCTTAGGTATCCATAATTATAGCCAGTGATACTCTTCTCCTCCATGAACTTGTCTAATCCTTTCTTAAAGCTGTCAAGACTGACAGCTGTCACCACTTTTTCTGGCAGGGAGTTCCATAGACCAGTAATCCTCTGGGGGGGAAAAGTACTTTCTCTTTTTTGTTTGAGAACTAGTACCCAAAAGTTTCATGGAGTGCCCCCTAGTTCTAGTGTTATGCGATAGGGGAAACAGTTTTTCCTTATCTACTTGTCCACACCATGCATGATTTTATAAAAGTCAATCAGGTCACCTCTTAGATGCCGTTGTTCAAGAGTGAAAAGGCCCAACCGTTGCAGCCTCAGATGGTAAGGAAGGTGTTGCAGTCCCCTAATCATTCTGGTTGCCCTCCTCAAAGATACATAAAGATTCTTTTTCCTATGGGGTTGCTTCGAGTTATGTAAAAATTCATTTCCCTATGGGTTTGTTTCGAGTTACATAAAAATTCGATTTAAGCAAAAGCCTACTAAAAGGACTTTTTCGTAAGTAGGGGTTTTACTGTAATGTATAGTTGTGTGACTATTAGCAAGGATCAACTGCAAAGGGGTTGAGGGAAAGGGGTAGGTTAAAACGTCTGATTTGCATATTTAATTAAAACCCTTAAAGTAGTGATTACATACCGTAAGGTATGCTACAATGTAACCAAGAGATAAGCATTTTAAGTTAAAATGTAACATTAGAAGATCCAGCTGTTAATAAACACATGGGAATAGAGCAGGGATTCTCAACCTGTGGCCTCTGGGCCGGATGCAGCCCACGACACCATTTCATGTGGCCCCCCACTGCCTCCACCACACCAGGAAGTGCCATGTGGTGGAGGAAGGGCAAAATGGCCGTTTGGGCCCCCCGAAGCTTTTTGAGGGAGTGTGACCCGGCCCCCAGCTTTTAAAGGTTGAGAACTCCAGGCATAGAAGGATATTTTTGAGTTAAAGGTTTTTCTAAAACATTCTAGAAGTGGAGGTTTTCAGGGCCCAAATGATACTGTGGGAGAGAGTTGCAAAACATGGTCCAGGAGCCTTAGGTAGACCATAGCCTGCTTTTTGCCATCCTTGGCCCATTTCACAGTACTCGTGATATTAGCTATGTCATGAACACTTGGCAACTCCTTTCATAACTTTCTTTTTTCTTTTCTTTTTAAATTAATTCTCTTATAAGAGAAATAACAAAGGAGAGCAAAAACATGTACGTGCTAAACAAGATTGACAACTAAAAAGCGTAACTTTACTGAGATTTTCTAAAACCTTGTCTACATTAAAACTTACATTTAAAATATCTTATGTTTCCACCTTTGCTTTTTAGATAACACGGTTTCTTTGTGTTTACCTGATCCTACTCACCCTCTCCCCTGTGCAGTACATAATGGAATATGCATCAATTCATTTATATATTGACTCATCTTTTAATTTTTCCCAGAATTTACACATTTCTGGGCTCGGCTTAACCCCATCTACACTTGTCAACTCCTTTCATAGCTTTTATAACTCCTTTTATATCTTTCAAGCATCAAAAGCAGAGCTGTTTTATTTTCTCAAAGAACCACCATAGTGAAGAAGAAAGAATGCTGAACTGGAGAATGTTGAACTGTTTCTGGCCACTAGAAGGCGATAGAGAGCTTTTGCAATAAAAACACTATTAAAACAAAAGAATAAAACTTCTTTTTTTAATAAAAAAGAGAGAGAGAGAGACACAAAGTGAATATAACGCTTAGGGCCCACTCAAACCTTCAGCCCAGATCTTGGACACATGTATCTCTATGTGACAGAAAGCACGTAGATTTTGAAGACACGCTCAGGGCTGGACCTATACCAGTGATGGCCAACCTTGGCACTCCAGATGTTCTTGGACTTTTATTAGAAGTCCACGTCAGTAATCCTACTGGGAATTGAATTCCAAGAACACCTGGAGTGCCAAGGTTGGCCATCATTGTTCTAGACATTTCACTGACTAAGACCAGGTAGCAAATATTACCTCTTTCCCAGTCAGCAAATTTCAGAGGCACTTTTCACTCACTGTGTGAAAGAAATTAAAATGGAAATAACAATTTGGTAACTTTCCATGATACTCCAGATCAGTTGCCTAAGGCAACTCTCATGTTTCTGCTTAGCAGCCAGTTCAGCCCCGGCCAAGTTCTATATAAAATGATTATTTTGCAGTCATTGGGCCTGGTTTCAGTAAAGACAGCATCTGCAGAATACCCCACGCTAGTAGGAGGAGGCCAAGTTGATCTAAGAACTCAGGGGACAAGAAACACTGCTGTGCTGCCTCCACATATGGGGTTCATGCCAAAATTATCCAGGTACCATTTCGCTGTATCTCACAATCCTAGTTAAAATCCACTCATTGGGACTATGAGCTACATTGAAATGGATTTAAATGGATAATGTATTTATAGAGAACTTTTAGTACATGGTTCTTATATTTTGTCTACTTGATGTGGATAGGCAAGTCTGGCCAGGTTATCCTGCTATGGTAATAGATTAGACCATACTGCTAGCAACTCAACACCAATCATTAACTAACAACCCTGAGGACTAATGGTCATGGGCAGCAGAGTCCACAGGGAAGGGCGATAGTCCTCAAGTGGATTAAATCCCACTTGAATCCATCTTGATGGAGTGTAGCAGAGGCCTCAATACTGGCCTGGGCCTGAAGAGGACTTTGCATGCCAAAAGGGCTCAGGACCAGAAAGTGACTCGCGGAACTAAATTGGGGCAATGCGAGGCAGATGGCAAATGGAAGGCCACTGCATTATATTCTCAGGACAGTCTTCATAGCAGAACGCCATGAGGATAGCCAATATTCAGAATCAGATATGGCACTTGAACAAGATGTGGATAACCTCTTATCAGTAAATCCATAATGTCATAAAAGTGCAACAATTGCTGAATTTGTGATTTTGTTGCATTGGATAAAAATGAGATCCTTTTGTGGGATTTGCTCTCAAATTTGCTTGAATAACATTGTTGGTTTTAAGTCTCATGCAGGGGCACGGTGGCTATGCTAAAAGGGCAATGGACAGGGAGTGATGACAAAATATATATGTTCCCAGTCACCTTATAATTTCAACTCCCCTCTGGGGATTCGAACCAACAACCTCCTGCTTACAAGGCAAAATTGCAGCCTCTAAGCCACGGCAGCTCAGCTGTTAATGGAGCTGCTTTTGTAGTCTTATCTTTGGCAGCACAGGAGGAGGAAGGCAGGTAGAGAAACACAGAGCCCCGCTCATTTGCTCAATTGTTCTGGGCATTGAAGCTCAGCTCGGCTCTTTGGATTGGCACCAAAGAGGGGGGGTGTGCCATGGTACTGGGGGTCTGGGGGGTGACCCAGGATGAGTCCCGGTTGCCCGATGGGCCAGCCTACCACTGGTCCCATGTGCTTTGATTTGGATGGATGGAAGGTTGCATTTGTTAATTTGTTGCCTCAGGCAACAAAATGTCTTGAACTAGCTCTGCCACTAAAGGCATCTTAGTCTTAAGACCCATTTATTTAAATTTACTGTAGTAGGTTTGCTTATATATCTTCATACTTATGAAGCTCCTGCTTAGTCTGAAGGAGCCTAGACACAGAAGTCCACACACCAGAAGGTACTGCTGTGTCAACCACCAGGAAGGCAGCCCTTTCACAGGTTAATTGCCAATATTCGACAATGTCACACAGCTGGTGCTCCTCAAAGCAAGCCAACATGTCAGTGGAAGATTAGCATCCCATCTGTTTTTTCTCACTGTCTAAGAAATTAATACAAGGGGTGTGTGTGTGTGAGAGAGAGAGAGACTTCCAACCAAATTGGCTGCTTGAACCCATTATTTTCTACACTTTATTTCCACCCTAATATAAAAATAAATTACAGTATACATATTATCCACTATTTAAAGAGCAAAGGCTGCAATACTTGTCAGCACTCTGTGTGGGCACCTTTGTGCATACACACAGACACACACTCACACACAAACACAAGTCTGCGCATGAGCACACATGCCAATCCTATTGGTTTCACCAAGCATTCACCCATTACTTTACTTGCCCATTGAATTTTTTACTTGGCTGTAAACAATTTGTCTATTGTTTTATGTACTTTAACAGATTTATTTATACGACTGTTTTAACTTGCTTGTTCACTGCCCTAGGTGGTCTTCAACCAAAAATATGATATGCAAACACAATAAATAAATATTTAAAGTCATTTTGGGGGTTCATAAGGCTCATTTGTACATAGTACAGTAATTCGGATTACAGTACTATAATATGATATGACCGTGTCCTTGGTCTCCAAACATGTACATTGTGTAAGTACCTTAAGCCAGAGCTTCTCAACCTTGGACCTCTATTACTAGAAGCCTAAGTCAGCACACCTGCTGATCAGAGCTTCTGGGAATTAAAGTCCAAGAACATCTGGAGGCCCAATGGTTTAGAAACCCTGGCTTAAGATGCTCCAGGGAATGTTTTGAAAATACTTGAGATGCTATTAAAGAGAACCTGGTGTAGAACAGCTCCTTACAAAAGCTACCTGCAAAAAACTTATGAGCACTTCTGAATTATGAGCAACAACATGTATACATTTTTTAAAAAAAACAAATTACCCTTCAGGTAGTGTGGGTGTATACTAGGCCTGTGATGGTGAACCTTGGCACTCCAGATGTTCTTGGACTTCAATTCCCAGAAGCCCAAGCCCCCTGTGAATCCACACGAATGGGTTTACTGCGATTCAACTGGCCTGCGCTGCCCTCTTCGCTCCCGGAAGTGGAAGTAAAACGTGCCCGTACAGTTAAGACTCTTCTGGGTTAACCCTTCCTCTGTATAGGGGCATTTTACTTCCACTTCTGGGAATGATGAGGGCGGCATGTGCCGGATGAATCGCAGTAAACCCATTCATGTGGATTCACAGGGGGCTTGGGCTTCTGGGAATTGAAGTCCAAGAACACCTGGAGTGCCAAGGTTCACCATCATGGCACTAGTCCAAAGTTTCCCAAACTATGTTTCATGTAACACTGGTGGACCTGTTCCCAGAAGCCTAAGTCACTAAATTGGCCGATCAGTGCTATGGGGAATTGACTTAGGTTTTTGGGAATAAAAGTTCAAAGATTGGGAAACACTGCAGTCACCTAACACATTTTTCCTATTCTCACCCATGAGTTTTTGCAAAATCCCCTAGCCAGCATGATCAGAAGTGCTTTGAAATGTAGCCTGAACCATAAAATTGCCTAAACTTTGTTTTTCCAAATAAACTTTGTTGTCACTTGTTTCTCAGCTGTCTGGTAGCATCTCTCTTGCCAAAAGCAAAGAAACAGCTCAGGAGACGGGCAGCTTCCCATATGTTGTCACAGACATCTGGGACATTATCCCAGCAAGAGTATAAATGCAAACTGATTTTTCCCTTCTTATCCCTGCATGACTTCCTAATGTGCATTGGTTTCATATGCAGCTTTTAAAAAGCCACTTAAAATTGTGTGCAACAGATTGCCAAAATCACCACAAGATATCCTTGTTTAAGTTTAGAATGGAAGCGTGCCCAATTAAATGTGGAGAATATTTTAGGCATGGGTCAGCTGGCACATGACTCAGGATTTAAAGAGCAAACAACAAGAAAAGATCAGACAGCCTTAAGTGAACCAGGAGTTGATGCAAAGAATGCTCTGGAAACTATTCGCATGATGGGGAATGAACTGGAATGGAATAAATAAAATAAAATTCTCTCCTGTTGAATTAGGGGCATCATTCTCTCACTATAGTGTTCCACACAGTAGACAAAGAGGTGTGTCTGTGCTCCAGGTGTATACTAGAGGCACTACCAAGTTGAAGCTGATTAAGCCAATAGGTGACATGAAAGATCCACACTGAAAACATCAGAAATACTAGTCCTATTCAAGCATTATACAACCCAGTTGGGTGACCATTTTTAGGAAGGACTAGCATTGGTGCCTGTCCTGTTTTGTTTTTGTTTGGGGTTTTTTTGGGGGGGGCTCTGATTTTCTCTCTCTCTTTCTTCCCCTCTCTCTGTTTCTTTCTTTCTTTCCTTCTCTCAATTTCTCTCTCTCTGTCTTTCTTTACTCCTCTCTGATTCGTTCTTATTTTTTGTCTCTCCTCTCTCTCCGTTTCTCTGTCTGTCTTTATTTCTTCTTTTTTAATTTCTCTCTTTTTTCTCTCTCCCTTTCTCTCTCTTTCTCTTTCTTGCTGTTTTTCTGTCTCTATCTCTTTTTGTCTGTCCCTCTTTCTCGTTTCCTTTATCTTTCTCAATTTTTTGTCTGTCTCTTCCACCTGATTTCTTGCTCTCTCACACATACACACACACACACACACACAGGCCACACACACACACACAAACAAACAGAGGAGAGGTGGGAGGTGAGTAGGGAGGTGAGTAGGGGAGGTGGAGCCCGGGTGGGTAGGGAGGGAAGGGAGGAGGTGGATGCTATCCGTTCTCCCTTTCCTTCCTGCGCCAAGGGGGGGAGGCAGGGAAGGGGGGAGGCAGATGCGATCCATTCCCCTTTCCCTGCCGGCGCCCGGGGGAGGCGCCTTTGCATTTCCCCCTCAGCTGTTTAGAGGGCTGGAAACAGCAGAGGGGAAATGGCGAGTGTGAGAGCCTCACCTGGCCATGTCCTCAGGTGGTGCAGAAGGGGTGGCAGGCAGACCGTTCCTTCAGCCTGGGCTCTATCTGCCTTGGTAAGGCAGGGCCCTGAGCTGTATTGGGCGCACATCAGCCATTTTATTTTATTTTTTTCACGCCCACCGGCTGTCCCGTCTCCTCCGCGCTCGGGCCGTCCTGCCTGATTGGCTGAGATGTGCCAGGGCACGGAGGATGCTAGGACTTGTAGGTTTTTTATTCCATGTTCGTGGGGCATTGGCCCCTCTCTCGGCTTCCGGACCCTTGCAGTGATGATGTCCAGGAAGTAAGGTAAGTGTGAACGATGCATTATGGGATAGGCTGCACGTGCGTGGACACGCATTCTGCACACGCATGACCCAACCCCTTCTTTATAGGTATAAGATTGAACTTGCTCCACTCAATTTCATCATAAGTCCTGCAGTTTCATTGCCAGGTCTACAGAACAGATGTTCCTGCTCAGGTGTGGATTCTACTTGTGAGCCATAACTCTAGAAAATCTGAATTCTTTCTTTCATGTATAGCCTCTACATGAGTAAGATCCTTCTGCTCATAGACCAGGATTCACTTAAGGCATTAATTGTGGCATGAGATCATGAAATCTCATGCCACAATTAATGGATCTCCCCACCTCTTCTCTCATGATTTAACCACTGATCCTTCCATCTGGACCTACCCTGCATGGTAGCCACCCCTAGTCATTAGAGGATTTGGGTAGTTCTGGCAGTGGGGATGAGGGTGGCAGAGCTGATGCTGGTACCCAATGACCACTGCCCAAGCTCGCCTCGCTCATCTAACTACTGTTTCTGCTGTTACTCCCTTTTCCCAATAAATGTCCCATGTGGTGGCAGTAGAAGGCAGGGGACACACAAGTGGTGTGGGCAGTTTCTTCTCCACTCCACCCCAGCAACAGGCAAGTTCATCAGCAATGGTCTGCAGGACATGCCTTTGTCCTGTATTGAAGAGAAACCATTAATGTAGAAAACAACCTTCGTAAAGGTCTCCCTTTCTCGAAACCCAGTCGTATCCGACTCTAGAGGGTGGTGTTCATCTCCGTTCACAGCCAAAGAGCCAGAGCTGTCTGCATCTGCAGACATTTCTCTGGTCATGTGGCAGGAATCACTAGATGCTGGAGTGCATGGAACACTGTTACCTTTCCTAACAAAGTGGTACCTATTTCTCTACTTGCAATTTCTTGCTTTCAAACTACTAGAATGGAAGATGGGTGCTCACTTTATTGTGCAGCACTCAGGTCTCAAACTGCTAACCTGCCAACCTTCAGGTTGTCAAGCTCAGTGTCTTAACCACTAAGCCACTGCGGCCCTCAGGAAACAGCCTTACATCTAGCCCACTATTGTCAAACTCCTAGTTTTCATACAGGAGTCTTTCTGAACCCAATATCAAAAATACTTGTTTTCTTGGGTGGTCTCTCATCCAAGTACAGTACTAGCCAAGTCTGCCCCTGGCTTTCAGAATCAGACAAGATCAAATCTGCTCAGAGTGAGATTGTAAACATCTGGAAAGGTAAGCAAATGAACACTCAAGAGAGTTTACTGCAGTTTCTGAAGGGAGGAGCTGTATGATTTGTAGAGACATTATAACTCTATCGCCCTATGAAGAAAGATGTCTTCTAATGCGCCCTAGGTAGCAGTTATCATAAAACAAAGTCAGCATTTCAAACCTGCCTTTAATAGAAAACCATATAAAATGTAGAAAACAGATTATCTTTATTTTTTAAAAAGGTTAAGAGCAAGTCAGCAAGGAAGAGTCTTTGCTGATAAATTTTTGAAGCTGAGGAAATGTGATTAGGCTGTAAAAGTTGCATAGGAGCATGACATAACTGTGCACAATCCATTTATGGACTGTTAGGTTAAACATTTTCCATGGGAAAACAGATGAATACACAAGCAGCTTGTTTCAGGCAGCGTTTTCCCTTTTCTCATAATTTTATATGTTTATTCTACTGGCTACAAAAGTTTTAATTTTCTGATCCAATTAAACTCATTTCCTTCATTATATACCGTATTTGACAGTGTATAAGACACATCAGAGTATAAGATGCGCCCCTTTATTACCAAAATAGACCACTATAGGCCACTATATATAGTACAAGATGCACTCCATTTTTCCAGTGTATTTTAGGGGGGGGGAGAGGAGTGGGTCTTATATGCCAGCAAATAGACATAGTCAAAAAAAGAAACATCAGCTCCAAACAAATACATTCAATTATTATTATTTTGAAACATGGGCATAGCCAAATTACCACCAAACATCGGTCGACCTTGCTCAAAAGCCAGTAGTATCCGACTTTAGGAGGCAGTGCTCATCCCTTTTTAGAGCCAAAGAGCCAGCATTGTCTTCATCTGCAGACGTTTCCATGGACATGAGGCAGGCATGACAAGACACCAGACGAAGTGCATGGACCGCTGTTACCTGTCATGCCTGAGTGGCACTTGTTTACGTACTTGCAATTTACTGCTAGTGTTGGCAGGACCTGAGACAAAGATGGGCACTCACTCCGTCGTGCAGCACTCAGGTCTCGAACTGCTGACCTGCCGACCTTCCATTCAGTGTCTTAATCACTAAGCCACTGGAGTCCATTACCACCAATCATATGCAACAGTATTTTAGGAAGAGGAAAGGCAGATAAAAGCCACATCTATTCCTGAACCATTCGACTTCCTTTCCAAAAACCCTTTTTTCCATTAAGTATTTTTGAATGTGAAGCATATTATGAGGTTGCCATTACCTAACCTAAGTTTGGTCTAAAGAAGACAAGGCTGTTGTTTGGAACACCTCATCCGTGCCAGATTAACACACATACCATGAATCTGGTGTGCCCTTGTTTGCACACCTGATTTACAGTACAACTAAGATGTTCAGCTTCCCTGTGCTGAGCTGAACTCTTCACATGCAACCTACACAGAGAGAGTTTGAAAATGCCCTCTTTTGCATTAGAATTCACAGCATCTCTAGCTACAAGGTAAAGGTAAAGGTCGCCCTTGCTCAAAAGCCAGTCATATCCAACTCTAGGATTCAGTGCTCATCCCTGTTTATAGTCAAAGAGCCAGTGCTGTCTGCATCTGCAGAAGTTTCCATGGACATGTGGCAGGCATGCCTAGACACCGCAGTGCACGGAACACTGTTTACCTTCCCATCCAAAGTGGTTCCTATTTATCTACTTGCAATTTCTTGCTTTCGAACTGCTAGGTTGGCAGGAACTGGGACAGAGACAGAAGCTCACTCCATCATGCAGCACTCAGGTCTCGAACTGCTGACCTGCCACTAAGCCATTACAGTCTTTTCTCTAGCCAACAGCAAGGTCCAAAAATTAACTCTTCTGACAAGGAACATGAAAAGGAAGGCATTCTTCACAAAACAGAGGACATGTTTTGCACTAAACTTGTGTGTGTGAATTTAACCTAATATATGTAAATGTCATTAAAATTCAACATTATTTCCATAATATAAATGGAAATACTTTGCTGCACACCATTTTGCACAAGGCAACCACCTTGAGACACAGCATTGAGATATACAGTAAAACCACAGGTTACAACCAGTGTTGAGCTGCTCCCGGTGCCCACCAGTAGCGGAAATTCCCCCAGGCCATGCCCACTTGGCCAGCCATGCCCACCTCCCTTCCCCAGGCCATGGAGTAGGGAGGCCAATCGGGCATGGCCCACAGAGTTAGCCATGCCCACAGTTAGCCACGCCCATGGTGGGGGTAGTAAAAATATTTGCAGCGCATCATTGGTTACAACTGCCTCAGTTTAAGTTTGCTGCGGTTTACAACAGCAAATCCTATGGAAATTCCATCCTCGTTTACAAATTTTTAATGTATTTTTTCCAGTTTACAACGATCAATTCAGGACCATTTTTTAAATTTTTTCATGCATCCCTATGGATGTTTCAGTTTACAATTTTTGGGGGTTACAATGGAGGCTGTTGGAACGGACCTCCATTGTAACCCGGGGTTTTACTTAATAGAAAATATATAAAATATATACATGCATATATAACAAGGACTTTTGATATACAAAGAAAATAAACAGAAGTGATAATAATTTCGTGTCAGAAATTCTTCTGGGTTGAAAGGATTGTTGCTGGAGAAACTCTGCTCAGGGCACACCCAAATTAGGCTCCTTTCATGTCCCCAATAGCTGTGACAGAGACGGGCACTTAATCCGTCATGCACTTCATGGATCTTGAATTGCCCACTTGCCGACCTTCCAGCTAACATGGCGAGCTTTTTAATCACGGAGTCACCACAGTGATAATTTTGTTGAAATGTCAAGCTAAGCAGCAATCGGTTATCTCTGAGGAATGGTATACAGAAGTCTCACATCCGAAGGCCATATGAAATTGCCATGCCATGTCATGCCATATCATTCTTGACGTGTATTAGTACAGTAGTTGCATCAGTGAGTGACATTTTTTTTCTTTGCTTACAAAACCAGCCCTCCCTGAATTATTGGACTTAAAAAATGAGAGACAGCTGAAAATCACTAGGCGGGTAAGGTAGCCACTGAGACATCATCAAAAAGGAAGACAGCTCTTCAAATAGAGGACTGTACTCCCTAAAAAAAGAGATATGGCCATCCTAGTTGACTTCCCACTAATAAACTTTGTGACCTGCTAGTTGGCATGTTACTATCACGCATGAAAATCACTATACTTACTTCCAGAGAACCTCCAGTTGCAATTTTATGGTCCCTAGTTCTGTTATATCCACAATGATGGTTTGAGGCCTTGTTGTGAAGAAGTCAATGGTGTCACAGGTTACCAGGCCAACCAAAAGGCTACTCAGCCCCCGCAGTTCTGTGACCTGTGAAAATATAAAACAGACTCAGCCAAGTAGGTAACTCAAAAGCCGCTATTTATAAACCAGTACTTCAGAAGACATTCTTGCAGAGGAAAATAGATATTACACAAGTTAGCTAAAATAAAAATAACTTCTGTAGTGTGGCATGTAGAAAATGTTCAACCCAAAGCACTTTGAAATATTACAATATTTGTCATGCATCCTTTTTTAGTAACTTAGAAGTAACTTCAAACTTAGTAACTTAGAAGTATCCTTAGAAGTAACTTGAAGAAAAGTTGCGATATAGAGGAACACTAGAACACTATACATTACATTGCTTCACATTTGACCCTCACTGGGTCAAAATTAGATTCAAAATGCTAGAAATAATTCACTATCCCAATAATTATTGTACGTATGCTCATTTTGAGCTTCCAGTTGACCACCAAGTATTTAGCTACGCCTATGCAGGAAAACTGAAGTAACGCTAGTTTGCATGGATTCCAACCTGCAATTTGCACATTACATCTGAATATATTCCAGGCTGGATAGCTAGGTACATGAGTTGGGTACCTGTCTGCAGAGCCAGTGTTTGGGAATTCAATTTGATCTTCAGTTTACTTTTCCTGTGTTTTAATGGGAGAACATTCCCAAATTTTCAAGTGAACTGGGCTTACAAACAACTTTGCCCATGTTCTTAAATTGCTCAAAAAGGTTCTACAGCTTTAGCACACTTCCTGCTTCAAGCAAAAGGAGCCCTGGTGGTGCAGTGGATAAATTGCTGTACTGCAACCCAAAGATTGTGAGTTCAATCCAGACCAGAGCTCAAGGTTGACTCAGTGAGTACCATGCGTGTTGGGGGCAAAATTCTAATAAACCTGCGAACCACCCAGAGAGTACACTAAGTGCTATGTGGTGGCATATAAGTGTGATTGCTTTGCTTTGTTTTCAAGTACAGGAGTATGAAATTTTGTTTTATAAAGGTTATTTCACATATCCACGTAGAAGCTAAAAAAAATTGGATGAGAACGCACATCTAAATTCACCCCAAAATGGGTAAAAGCTGTACATCTAACATGGGATTCACATTAGCAAACAACATGAAAGCCAATTTTATCATGTTTTCCTTGCATCTGGAAGACATGACTCATCATCACTGGCATAGCCTAAGACTTGCATGTTTTCTCACAGTATTTGTAGAGAGCATCTCAATTAACCTCTCGGCATGGAGCAGGGGGTGGTGAAGAAAAGAACATTTTAAACATATTTCTAAACAATCTGCTGGAAAGTGATCAGGCATTCCTTCCTGTGTATTCCTGTTCACCCCCCAATGCACATATTCACACTGCCAGCAAATAGAGTTTCGTAACAATTGCTAACAGACATTAACAGCTGAGCGCAAAGAATGTCATGTAAAAAAACTGTGTATGTCAGCAAGAGCCAGTTCACAAGCCTGGAGAATGGAATAGCATTGGTGGTGAGTACTCCATGAAAGCAATCAAGAGAGAGCTGGACAACCATCTGTCACATCTACTTTGATTCAGATACCTGCACTGAACAGTAGGGTTGGACTCAATGGCCTAAAAGGCCCCTTCCAGTGATTCTATGATTCTATGTTTCAAAATACAGTAAAACGCTGACTTACTAATGCCTCAAGTTACATAAAATTCAACTTACATAATGATTTTATGCTAAAACCATGTCCCGATTTACACGATTTCCTATGGGTTTGCTTCGATTTACATAAACATTCTTTTTCCTATGGGTTTGCTTCAAGTTACGTAAAAATAATTTTTCATATGGGTTTGTTTCGAGTTACAAAAAAAATCTGATTTAAGCAAAAGTCTACAGAATGACTTTTTTTGTAAATAGGGGTTTTACTGTAATCTTGCTTTGGTGACTTGTAAACAAAATGGCACCCAATGATTTGTCATAGAGAGAGAATTAATGTCTGTATGCCAGGCTGTTAACCTTCTTCTTCTGCCATATCTGAATCTGAATATTGGCAATCTTCATGGCAATTAGCCGTGAAGATTGTCCTGAGACTATAATGCAATGGCCTTTCACCTGCCTTCTGCATCGCAGCATGACACCCATACCACTGATCCAGTTCCGTGAGTCGTTTTCTGGTCCTGAGCCCTTTGGGCACACAAAGTCCTCCTCAGCCCAAGTCCAGTATTGATGAAGCTGCTGCCCTCCATCAAGATGGATTCAAGTGGGATTTAATCCACTTGGAGACTATCACCCTTCCCTGTGGACTTCAGCATCCAAGGCCGTTGGTCTTCAGGTTTGTCAGGTTAGTTAACCACCGCCTGACACCCAGCATTTAGTCACAGGTCTACTCTATTACCATAGCAGGATAACCTGGTCAGACTTAACCTGCCCTTCTGTATTTTGCATGGTTCATTTGCTCATCTCATAATATGATACATGCTGTTCTTTGCCAACAGTCTTCCTCAACATTCTACATAGAGAAGCCTCTGTGCAAGAGAATAGACAGATACAAATCTAACATCAGAAAAAGCAACACAGTGAAACCAGTGCCAGAATATTTCAACCTTCTAGGACTCTGATCACAAAGTGGCTATTGTAGGGGAAGGGAATTGTAAAGGGAGATTTGAAAGGTCAATTACTGAAGGAAGTTACAATTATATATTACAGTATGCTTTTAGAGGATTAAATGAAGACGAGGGCTTTTTACGCTGGATTTCTTTTTCCTCTTGAGTGTATCAATATGGTTCTGATACTTCTGTGACCTCAACACAAACTATTATTCCTGAATTCTCTTCATTTCCATCTTCCTATTGCGAGGATTTAACACTGCAAACACTTTGAATGTTCGTTATCTGTGTTAATAACTCCAGTAATGACCAGTGTTGATATGTTATTGTCTAGAGGTGTGAAAATTTGTGTTTTTGTTCTACAACTCCAGTGGACATGCTGCCTGAGAAATTATGAGATTTGTACTAAAAAAACACCAAATCTGTACATCCCTAACTATTGTGTCTCTACTTGGTGCCTAGACCCACTTCTACTATTAACTGCCCAGTGAGGGGCAACATTAATGAAGTGGTATAGAAATGGAAAAAGTAAACGAGCCAACAATTGCTACCATCACAAAACTATATATTAAGTTGTGACCAGATTTAAGCTTGATGAGACTGAAGGATTGGATTATATTCACAAAATTTCACACTAAAATACCTTTATTGGTATAAAAGATGCTGCAATATGTGCTCTTTGCTGTTGCTGCTCTGTTTTTGCTGTTGCTAAAACAAATGTGGCTATTTCTCTGAAAATATATACACAGCTCTGAATTTTACCAGCTATACAAAAGTCGGGCCTGGTTACCCTACTATTGTACAGTGATACCTCATACAACGTTCAAACTTGGTTCCACAAGTTTGGACTTTATACGGATTTGGACTTTGTATGAGGCATGCAAAATCCTAGCTGCGATGCCTCTTACAACATCCAAATCCTTGCCGCGATGCCTCGTACAACGTCATTTCCATAGAGATACATTGTACTGTAACAGCACAGACTTCAGGGCAAAGTCAAGGAAACAAACAGGAAACTGACAGAACTTTAAGAAATCATTGTCTAAAGGCTAAAAACATTACAAAAACATGTCAAATAACCCTGATTGTCCAAGAACCTGAAGAATGCTGCAAAAATCCGAGGAATGCTTCTAAAAATTCTGACGAAAAAATTCAAAAAAATCCAAAATCGCGCTCAAAACCACTCCTAAACACTCTTTGCCTCGTGCAAACCCACAAGAGCAATGCACGCATGTGTCCTTCCTTTTATACTGCCCAGGCACAATGCAACCTCAAAAAAACCCAATGCCTCATACAAAGTAGCACGACTTTGTATGAGGCAACTTTGTATGAGGTATTACTGTAATAGAGTAGACCACACTGTCAGTGACTCAACGCTGAGTGTCAGGCAGCAGTTAACTAACCTTAAACCCTGAGGACTAATGGACTTGGGTGCCAAAGTCCACAGGGAACGGTGGTGGTCCCCAAGTGGATTAAAGCCCACCTGAATCCATCTTAATGGAGGGCAGTGGCTTCATCAATATTGGCCTGGGGCTGAGGAGGACTTTGTATGCCAAAAGGACTTAGGACCAGAGAGTGAGTCGCAGAACTGGATCAGTGGTACGGGTGACACGCTGTGATGTGGAAGGCAGATGAAAGGCCACTGCATTATATTCTCAAGACAGTCTTCATGGCTGATCACCATGATGATTGCCCATATTCGGATTCAGATATGGCAGAAGAAAAAGAATACAAAAGAAAGTGCAATGAGCAATCTTATTAGGCAAGGACTCCAACCAACTCTTATTATTACCTTGATTTCAAATTTCTCATGAAGGCGGGGTATAAAAACCTTTTCCTCTTCATCCCATGCTTGACTGTCATCTGATAGAATTCTGCCTTTCAGTTTCCATTTCTGGCGGTCCAGCCTCACAAACACCTGATGACACAAATAAGGGCATGATTATCTAGGCATTTCAGATTTTAATGCAGGTTTCCAGAGTGCAGCTTTGAGACACTTTATGTTAGCACAGCAGTGCTGTAACGCCTGCTTCTTTCCCCCATATCCAAGCAACATTTCCTTGCAAATGAATTGCTGAATACCATACCTCATACTGGTCCCCCGGGCAGAGACGTGCAAAACCCACCAGTCCTGGAAACAACACAAAGAAGGGATTTGTAACATACACAGTCATTTGAGGGGAGAAAGAAACAACATAAATTAAGATCCTGGAATGCTCCTAATTGCTAGTTGTTAAGCAAATGCCACAAAAAAAGTTTATTGACAAGGGAATCAACTCAGATAATAATAATTTTGTGTCAGAGATTACTCTAGCTTGAAAGGATTTTTGCTGGAGAAACTCTGCTCAGGGGATGCCCAAATGAGGCTCCTTTCATGTCCCCAAGTGCAGCCCCCGGAGACCCCGACCTTTCAATCTCCAAGCTCAGTATCTTAACCACTAAGCCACCGGGGGAGCTGCTATCAACTCAAATAAGGTGATGTTGGAAGTGGCTGTGTTTAAAAATAACCTGTTATCCAGAAAATAAATGGTAGCATCGAGCATTACATAGTTCTACATAACTATCCTTGGCAAGTTTTTAAAAAAATGAAAAGCAGATCCAAAAGAGACAACGCTTAACTTTGGCTGCTGTTGCTATTGCTGCTGCTGTTGTCGTTTAAGGAACCCAGTACATTACTTTTTATTTTAAGGCACCCAAATGAAAAACAGCATTACTGTTGCTCAATTGCAGGGGTCCCCAACCAGCAGGCCACGGACTGGTACCAGGCCACAGGCTGCAGGGGTGGGTGGTGCTGGAAGCTCCGATGGCAGCCTTCTGCCCTCAACATGCTCCACCACATCTTCCCAACAAATGGAGCGAGAGCACGGGCTTCAGATACAGCAGATAGGCAGGTGGCTGGGTCCCTCCTCCACGGTGCTTAACTATGGCAGGGCTCTGTCCCCCACCTAAGTACAGTGTGTGATACCTCACTGCCAGAGTCGAATTGTGTGGCTGGCAGATGGCAGGGCCCCTCCTCCTTGTTTATGAGCTACAGCGGGGCTCCTCCCCTTGGCTGTGTGCAGTGAGGCATCACACTGCCCATATTCAAGCTGGGGTTGGCAGACAGGAGAGATTTTAAAAAGAGATTTTAGCAAAACTGAAATACTATAGATACTCTTCACTTACTGGTCAGTGGAAAAATTATTTAGCATGAAATTGGTCCATGGTGCAAAAAAGGATGGGGGGACCCCTGCTCTATTGGCTAAAGTGGACTTCAATTCCCAGAAGCCTAAGTCAGTGCATTGGCTGATCAGTGCTTTGGGGAATTGACTTAGGTTTTGGAGAGTTGAAGTCCAAAAACCAAAGATTGGGAAACACTGGGCTAAATCAATCTATTTCAGAGGGTATCAGCAAGCAAGCCTGCTCATTCCCTCTAGAGGACGATTCTAATATTGCATCTTTCAAATATAAAAGTGGGCATGACTGCACCTGAAAGCTGAATCAGAAATTGTAAAAGATGGGTTCATTTACATTGAAAATATAAAAAATGGGTATAACTATGCTGGAAAGTTAAATCCATCTTAAGAGCACTTTCATGTCTCTTTACAGGAATAATAATAATAATAATAATAATAATAATAATAATAATAATAATAATAATAATAATAATAATAATAATAATAATAATAATAATAATAATAATAATAATAATAATAATAATAATTCATTTGTATGCTGCCCACTCAGCACAGGCCCACTCAGGGTAGCTCACAACATATCAAAACTCACAATATAACAAAATAACAGCACAATAAAATATCATAATGCAATAAAAATACAGTAAAATTATATCATACAATATTCAGTCCAAACAAGTGGCTGCAGGCGTCTTTTGACCCTCCAGGCCAGGCGGGGCCAGGAGGGAATGATGGCGTCCACAGCTGCCTCTCGTCCCGGCCGATGGAGTGGGTCGCGGGAGAGGCGGCGAAGTCATTTAAGTGCTTACATAGAGATCTCAGATTGAGTTAGGATTTCACCATTCATAATGGATGCAATGTGTGTTTGATTTCAGCACACACACACACCCTCACTTCTTTCCTTCCGCTGGTCCTAATTCTGCCGATCCTTTTTGGGGGGTTCGCTGTGAAACCACTTTCTCATTTAAAATTTTAGACTACTATACGTCTCAAAACTTTTGCACAAAAAACACACGGAAAGGTGCGTCACAGTCTAAGAGAACAAACATCAAAAGTTTGAATAGTGATTTTGCAAAATGCATCATAATTATTACATTATCACATTAGAATGATTCCATAACAAGAATCATCCTCTTCCCATCCTTTACTCTTTCCCCTTGTTTTCAAGTAACACTTGCAGGAATTCCTTCAAGCATTACTTGAAAGTAAGGAACAGGAATAATGGAAGGGTAATTTGGCCATACCTGTCAAGTATCCCGTATTGGCTGGGATTTCCCATATTTTGATGCTCGTTCCTCCCCTTTCCCGCCGCCGTCCCGTATTTTGAACAGCAGGGAAATGGGTTACTGTGTGTGCACGTGCGTGCATGTGCAGAAATTTCCCATATTTTTGGGAGCCGCGCTTGATTGGTATGAATTCGGCTTACCTTTCATCTTCAAGTGAAACTCTCCCAAATGCACTTCTAGGGTTCCCTCAATCAGACACATGTCCTAAAACACAAAAAGAGAACAGTGGCATTGAACAGTGTGGGCATTAGGACATCCACCATGCATTGGATTCATTATGTATCTGTAAACATAACTTGTTGGATAACTTGTTGGATTCACTTATTGTTCTCACTCCAGCATAAACGTGGGAAAAGATCACGGCTGACAGCTTTTCCAATCTAAAACACATTTGTAATCCTCTCCCAATCCAAATTTTCCTGGAGATAGTTAAGCAACTTTACTACCATTTCCCTTACACCAGTAGAAGCTGTGCAAAAAGACATTGCAAATCTTAACCTATAAAACCAAGTGTTCACCGTTGGAATTGGCTATACGTTGCTGTGCGTTGCCCTACTGACCCGCACCCTCCCTTCGAGAGCACGGCCAAATTGCCTACGCAGGTCAACGAAGGATTTAAAAATCCGGCACGGGGGCCTCAGCCCCACTAACAGCAAGAAACGTAAAGAACATCACTTCCCGAAAGTCCTTGCACCGCGCCGCACCAGAGCCAATCAGGCTGAGAGGCTCTCGCACGGAGCAGCGTTCGAACACGCGCCGCAGCCAATCAAAAGAAAAGGAATTTAAAAAAACGCAGCACAAACACAAAGCACCAACACATTACTACAAGCCCCAGCGTCCTGCGCGCAATGTGCGAGCAGAACGATGAGGCAGCCGGCGCGCAAAAACAAAACTAAAAAAAGCCGCCTCTGCAACCATTCAACCCCACGGGCGAGCCAGCATGGCCCGTGGGGGAAAAAATAAAAAATAAACCGCCACCGCTACTCTTCCGTTCGAAGGGCCGGCGCACGAAAAATAAAAGTTAAAAATAATCCCACCGCCGCAGCCATTCTTCCCCATGAACGAGCCAGCATGGCCCGTGGGGGAACCCCCCCCCCAACGCCACCATGGCCCTTCCGATCGAAGGGCCAGCCGGCGGCCCAAAAAGACGAGAAACAAACAAAAAAAACCACCCCCGGCCGCCGCTGCCCTTCTCTTCGAAGGGCCAGCCAGAGCACCAAAAATTAAAGCAAACAACCCACCCCCCCACCCCCCGCAACTGCCCTTCTTTCCCACCTGGCAAGCCAGTATGGCCCGCGGGGAAAAAGAATAAACACCCCACTGCCTCTCCCTTCCTTCCCATGGGCCAGCAAGTATGGCCCGTGGGAAAGAAATAACCACCACCCAGCAAATGCCCTTCCTTCCAATGGGCCATGAAGCATGGCCCGTGGGAAAGAAAACCTCCCCGCAAATGCCTATCCTTCCCACGGGCCATCCTGCATGGCCCATGGGGAAAAAAAGCCTCCCCGCAATTGGCCTTCCTTCCCACGGGCCATCCAGCATGGCCTGCGAGAAAAAAGCCACCCCCCCACACACACACACACAAACACTAGAAAAAACACACAAAATCACAAACAAACAGCCAAATATGAACAAGATAAACACACACATACACCCCCAAAAAAGAATCCACCCCCAACCCCCCCCCAAAAAACCCCACATTACTTACAAAAAGACGTCTTCCTTCTATGAGAACCGGAACACAAATGAGAAAGAGGAAACTTACTGGAAGCAACACCAAGAGGACAGAAGGTACCAAATGCAATGAGAAGCTCAAAAGCTCACCACCACCACCCAGTGGCCAAAACAGAAACAACATTCTAAAATATTTAAAAAATAATAATAATTCTAAATTTAATCACATAAATTATACAAACATTAAAAAAAACCACACTAATCTCAAAAATTACCAAAATAAAACCACTTTTCACTATGAAAAACCAAAACAAAAAAATATTAAAAGAACATTTTAAAAAACAAAATTAAATTTAAAACTAAATAATATTAAATTAAATTAAATTAAATTGAATTTACATTTTTTTACATAAACATAAAAAACAAGTTCAAAAACAAAATTACTCGAAGCCACAAAATCAAAAAAACTTACACCACCATTTAAAACAGCGCATCACCATTGCTTCGACAAATAAACGAAAGCCTTTAGTATCCAACACAATTTTAAAAAGCCCGGCAACGCCGGGCAAACTATGCTAGTGTGATAATAAAATCCTGGAAGTGTATCAACAAATACATTTTTTAAGTAACCTTGCAGCATCTTTGTTATTGGGTAAGATATTTTTATTCAAAAGGACTGGCAACTGAGGAAGTGGTTTTCAAGGGTTGGATGCTAAAGTTTAGAGACTCCATAGTGCTGAGGCTAAGTGGCAAACTCTGTTCATAATCTGAGTTTGATCCTGATGGGCTCAAGGTTGTCAGTCTTCCATCCTTCCCAGGTCAGTGTTTTGGGGGCAATGTTCTAAATACCATCCAGAGAGTGATCTAAATGCTATAGGGTGGTATATAACTGTAATTGCCATTGCTATTTAACTATTCTTTTCTTCAAGAGCAGATTGAAAACTCGAAACTACCATATGCAAAAGCATTTGTACCTCTGTACATTCTTGGAGATTTTTATAAAGTTCTACCAGGCTCTCTCTTGATGCTTTAGTAGAAGGGGATAAGGAAAAGGCATGTTTCATATTTGAAGCACCATCTCGAAGTCTGCACTGGATACTGTAAGCTTCGTATAGTTCTTCTACCTATATATATAAAAAAGAAAAAAGTTAGAAATGGGAAAGTAAAAAGATGGGATGTGACTGTTCTTTTGTGGCAACAAAGACTGGATATAATCTAACACAAAGTTGACTTAAATGATCCCTAGCTGTGTACAATTTAAGTCAGTGGGTGTTTGGATTATAGGGTATTAGCATATTTTGCCCGGCGGTGCCGGGCTTTTTAAAATTGTGTTGGATAGTAAAGGGTTTCATTTTTTTTCTTGCACCAATGGTGCTGGGCTGTTTTAAATTGTGTTGTAAGGTTTTGTGGTTTTTTGGCTTCGGGGCGCTGTGTCCGCCTGTGGCGGACTTGCGCTCCCAGTGGTTTTTTGTTTGTTTGTTTGTTTGTTGTTGTTTTGCGTGCCGGCTTCCTCAGTGCCGGGTTGTTTAAAGTGGTTTTTGATGGGTTTTTTTTTATGGAAATGAACTTTGGATTATATTTTTAAAAATGTGTAAATATATGTTTTATTAAATTGAAGGTATTTTACAGTGGTTTTTTATTTTTATTGAAAATTTATTTATTTATCTGTGAATTATTTTTTATTTTTTTGGATATTTTTGAATGTTTTTGGAATTGATTACCCTAATTTTGGGGATTTATTGAATTTTTGGTAATATTTTGGATGTTTTTTCTCCTTTGGCCACTGGGTGGTGGTCAGTTCCAGTTTTCAATGAGGCAAGATGTCTAATGGTAAGCTCTGTCCTTTTTTTTAGGGGGGTTGTTTTGGGTTGGGGGGCGTTCTGTGTCTGTTTATGGTTTTGGGTGGGGGTTTATGTGTGTGTCTTTTTGAATGTTTTTGGTTTTGGGTGGGGGTTTCTGTGTGTGTCTTTTTGAATGTTTTTGTTTTTTAGGGTTTGAGGTGGGGGTTTCTGTGTGTGTGTTTTTTTAATATTTTTGGTTTTTTTTAATGTTTTTGATTTGTGTTTTGGGTATTTTCGTGGGCCAGTCTTGATGGCTGGCCCGCGGAAATACCATCGCCGCTTCATGCGGCGTTTGGGGGGGGTTACCGTTGTCCGGGCTGGGTTGTGGTGTGTGTGTTTGTTGGGTGGATGTTTGGCTCGCCGCTTCATGCGGCTTTTGGGGGAGGGTATTGCCATGGCTCTGGCTGTTTTGGGGTTTGTGTTTTTGGGGGGTGGGGGTTTGCTTGCTGGGTTGGGTGGGGTTTTTGCTTTTTTTTTCAGCGAGTTTGTTTCGCTGGGCTTGCCATGTCTTCTGCGGGGCAGCGTGGGGGAGAGGGTGTCCCTCTCTTCCCCGTTGCTCCGTGCAAGATGGCTGGCGGGTTTGCATGGTATAGTGCTTTTGGGGTTTTGCGTGTTTTCTGGGCGCTGCGTCCACCTGCGGCGGACTTGCGCTCACGGTGTGGGTTTGTTTTTATTTTTCGCGCACCGGCTTCTTCAGCGTTCTGCACGCTCATGGCGCGCAGGATGCTGGGGATTGTAGTTTGTCGTTTCTGTTTTCGGTTTGTTCGGCGTTTTTTTCCCTGCGGCTTTTTTTTGATTGGCCGCGGCGTGTTTCCGAACGTTCCTTTTGCAGCGCCGCTCAGCCTGATTGGCTCTGGCGCGGCGCGGCGCCAGGAACGTTGGGAATTGAAGTTCCCTTTTTTTGTTTGCGACTGGGGGGCTCCTGCCCCCGGGTCGAAAATTTCAACCTGACAGTTACCTGCGAACCGGGTTCGGGTGAGTGAACGGAGGCCCATTGCGGGCTAGTGGGGCCTGGTGCAACATCCTTTGTCACATTCCAACGGTTAACGCACCATTTTATAGGTATAGATTATTTTACTTCTTTCAGTTTCGAGCCACTATAGATTCCAAATTGTAGCTGATTTCACTTGCAGGAGCTAAACATTTGTCGCCTACTGAAATAAATTGTAATTGGCAATATCTAATTTTTGCTGGATCATGCCCACCTATACGTGATGGGCACACTTCATACAATACAGTGGTACCTCACTTAAAGAGCATAATGCGTTCCACGGGATTGCTCTTTAAGCAAGTTTGCTCTTTAAGTGAAACACCATTGTAAGTGACCAATTGTGACTTCTGGTGGGTGGGTGGGTGAACCCCAATTTAGTTGTTAAGCGAGTTTTTGGTTGGTTTTAGTTGTTAAGCGAGGCGACCATTCAGAGAAAATTCTCCTCTTTAAGTGAGTTAGTCTCTAAGCGAGGCGCTCTTTATGTGAGGTTTTGCTGTACTTCCAAAGAAAGTTAAAGAAGAGAAAATGGAATGTTGTTCTTGAACAGCTCATGCTCAGTTTGAAAGATCTGTTCAATTAAGGCATAACAGGTATGGGAAACACACTGATGTTATATCAGTAAGATGTACTTTATCTGTGGAAATATTATTAAAGTTAAAGGTCGCCCTTGTTCGAAAGCTAGTTGTATCCAACTCTAGGGTTCAGTGTTCATCTCTGTTTATACAAAGAGCAGCATTGTCTACATCTGCAGACATTCCTGTGGACATGTGGCAAGCATGACTAGATACCGGAATGCACAGAATGCTGTTCACCTTCCCACCAAAATGGTACCTATTTCTCTACTTGCAATTTCTTGCTTTCGAACTACTAGTTTGGCAGTAGCTGGGACAGAGATGGAAGCTCACTCCATCATGCAGCCTTTGGTTCTCAAACTGCCTTCCAGTCATCAAGTTCAGCATCTTAAACCACTAAGCCACTGCAGAACCACACCTAATCACATTGTGGGGCTAAGACTCAAAGACTGAAAGTCCCCCATTGATGTGCACACAGTACAAAGAAACAAACATATATAGGTGGTGGGAGACCCTATATTCTTCCCCAAGAGGAGGCCAAGCACACAAGTCTTGTTGCTATTCTCAATCAGTGACTATGGAAAACAGTGGGAATTCCCCCATATGATTCTTACCTTCCCAAATGGGAAGGCCAGGGGCTTGTGAATATTCTTCAAAATTGGTGGGCATAGTCTTGGAGAGAAACAAGTATGTTGGAATAGGAACCTCAAGCAGACAGGAAGGTGAATCTCTGTAGTCTAGATCAGGCCCTTGGCTAGAGCAGTGATGGCGAACCTTTTAGAGACCGAGTGCCCAAACATAGTGGTGGGGTGAACTTTGTGCTGGGGGGGAGGGAGGATTGGGCTGCTCAGCAGAGGGGTGAGGAGAACTCTGTGCTGGGGTGACGGTGCGCATGCCCACAGAGAGGGTTGCAAGTGCCCTGTCTGGCACATGTGCCATAGGTTCGCCAGCACTGGACTAGAGGATACTTACCTTTGTTATATACAATCAGCCCCTTACTCAATCTAACACAACAACATTTACACCAGTTGGCAGAACCACTAAGATCACAGAGAGTGGGTTAACTGGTCCCAACAAACTGTCCAAAATATCTGCAGATGCAGTTATTAGAGTCTGGACCTGAGACATTACGGGCAGAAAAATGCACTGTAACACAAAACTAGCCAGAACATTTCTACAACCTGCCTTTGTGCTGGAATAGAGTCACAAAGGCATCAATTCAGGCTATTCATTCCCTATGTTGGATGACCTCTGGCAGGAGCGGGACGATCTCTGGCAGGAGTGGGGATGGTTGTAACCCAGTTCTCTTGGACAGCATCAGGATATGGAAGGCTGCTCTATAGACAATGTATTTTTTGAACAGCTGTAAACAGTGAACTCTTATTTCTGTGCTCCTAGAATCTTCATTTGGAAGGAGAGAGAGAAAGAGGGAGGGTGGGAGGCATTTTAGCTGTCACACAACTAATTGTGGCTTCTTCTTTCTCTTCTCTCTTATGATAAGAAGGGTCCCTCCTCTCCCCTGCCACTTCCAAATATGCTGGAATTACAAGAAAACTGGTTCAACTGGCTGTTTTTGGATGGTGCTCAGCAATCACTGTGAATAGTCATTAAGGGAGAAAACACCATCTCCTTTTGCAAAGAAAGTGATTAATGCTTTCAGAAAACATCTAATGCAAGTTTCCTTCAGTCAATAATGGTGAAATACAGTCTGTGCAGCGATTTCTTTATATCACATTATAAATCCTGAAGGCAGGGAATATAAATCCTTACCTTGCTTATATGAAATTCCAGTTTTCTGATATACCTTTCCACTGAGCGGATTTGCTTTCAAAGGTAACAAAAGAATGTAGAGGTTATTGACACAACTCCAGATGTTGTCCTGCTTAGCAATATAGAATTTGTTATCATCACACATTGGTTGAACATGGGTCACTGTTTTAAGAAATCCATGATCAACCAGTATTCAGAAACATTTATGACTAACTACATTCACATTCATAGTCCTCACCATGGTGAGATTTTTGACAGAGATACACACAGTCCAAAGATATTTGAATAAACCAAACAAAAACTATGACACCTTTGAGCAATCTCACCTTCACTTTCCTGGAAGCAAACAAATCGATTTAGCAACTTAAAGATATACAACTAAAAAAATAAACAAAGAATGCAAAAGCTAAAAGTAAACACCTGAAGAACAGACCATATGAAATTGTTTCTTACCTTATCCAAATCATAATAGAAAGCCTGAAATGGAAATGTGCTAAATTAGTATCTCTCTATCAATTATATCTTAGTATCTGTCATATAAATATATCAATTTGTCAAGGGTTCAAGAGAATCAGGGGATGGAAGGGATTTATAGTCACACTGAGGTCAAAATGTTTTGCCCATTCCTTCTCATACAATTTGGTTTTCCCCAACCAACTAGTACTAAACTTTACAAGAAAGGTGCATAGGGAAGAGAAACAAATTCAGATTTTCAACATCTGTAAGAACACTTCTACAGTTTTATAAATGGTTTTATGGTTACCTAAAATGATTGCCATATCATTATTTTTTAAAAAAACCCAAATGGGCCAATGTAATAGTAATAGCAATTACACCTATCTATCGCCCCATATTGCACTCTCTGGACGGTTCACAAGTTAATTAGCATTTTGCCACCAACATGATGGGTGATATTTTTACCAACCTCAGAAGGACGGAAGATTGAGTCAACCTTGTCCCCATCAGGATCAAACTCACAATGTTTGGGCTGCAGTACAGCAGTTTAACCACTGCACCACCAGGACTTGTTTTCACACAAGGCAACATCTACATAGCTTGCTCATTTGAAAGACATTTACACAAAATTTCAATTCTCTAGCCCTCTTGAATGGAGAGCTTTCTCTGCAGGGAACAAGGATCAGGCAACTGCAAGAGTGTTTAAAAGTATGTACAGTTTTTTTGAAGTCATAATTTCACATGTGCTGTAATACAGCAAACGGTTTCTACCTGGTTTTGGAAAAGTTATTTTTTGGACAACTCCCCAAATCCTCAAACTAATCTGGACAGTATATTCTAGCAGTCCTGGTGGCACAGTGGTTAATCTGCTGTCCTGCAACCAAAAGGTTGTGAGTTCAATCCTGACCAAGGTTCAATTTGACTTAGCCTTCCATCCTTCCAAGGTTGGTAAAATGAGTACTCAGCATTTTTTTTTTTGGGGGGGGGGGGGAATAATGCTAATTAACTTGTGAACTGCCCAGAGAGTGCACTAAGCACTATGGAGTGGTATATAAGTGTGATTGGGATTGCTTTGCTTTTTTCTTTTATTATCGTTTGCATTTTTTTTTAATAAAAAAAAGACACCACATGGTGTCATGTGGAGCCCTCATAATATTCTGTGAAAAGCACAGGTTGAAAGTGGAAGAAAAGCCATTTGTGGAAACACCCCTGGTTAGAGAGCGAGGACGCTTACCAGTCTGGAGTTCTTCTTTGTATCTTTGTGGCATTCTGACAGGTAATCCAGCTCAACCTGATGCGTTTCCAGGTATTCACTGAAAGAAAATAAAGATTTCAATGTGGCTTTTAGCCTACATCTCACTAAAATATCCCTAGCATCATCTTAGAAGCAGTCACACTAATACAAAATAGGCACTACCAGGAAAGATTGTGGCTCCTGGTCACGACACCTGTATGTCTCAGAACTTGGAATTAACTAGCTACAAGTAATACTATTACATATAACTTGTTACTTATATAAGGAGCCCTGGTCACAGCACAGTGGTTAACCTGCTGCCCTGCACCTAAAAGGTTGTGAGTTTGATCCTGATCCCAGGTTGACTCAGCCTTCCATCTTTCCAAAGTTGGTAAAATGAGTACCCAGCATGTTGGGGGCAAAATGCTAATGAACGTGAACCTCCCAGACATTGCAATAAGTGCTATATGAGGGTATATAAGTGTGATTGCTTTGCTTTGCTTTACAATACAGTACTTTACTTTTGTATCTACACAATTGCTGTAAAAGTAATTGGCTAATTACTGACAAGGTTTGCAATATTTTCTCATCATTTTCAAAAGTGACTTCTAAAAGGCATATAAAGATATTTCTAGAGGTATTTTTGCCATTCTCCTATCAAACCTAAGTAACATGGGGAGAATTTGTGGGTTTTTTTTTTTGTATTTCACTAAATATTTGCAATGTGCAGTATCAGAACTGGCCACTAGAGGAACCAACAGGTCTTTTTCCTGTTTGTGTGTGTGTTTTGTTTGTTTTTTGTTAGGAGGGAAGTTGGCAACTACAAAACAATATTTTAACAATGCATAACATGCAAAGCAATAATAACAAACACTTGACTACTGAGATGTCACCTTCTAAAATGTAGCTTTGATAGAGATTATCTCCAGTTAACCCAGAACCAGAGTCAGTATGTTTCTGTGTATCATATGGGGAAATGCTTTTGCAATCCTGTTCTGCTGGTGGACTTTCCATAACTATCTAGATGGCCACTCTATGATCAGAATGCTGGACTAGACAGGCCTTTTGCCAGATCCACACAGGGTTCTCCTTATGTTCAATAGATGAATTATAGAAAACAAGGGAGTAAAACAATAATCCCAAACACAGTTAAATTTACCTTTTAGAACCGTGATGGCGAACCTTGGGACTCCAGATGTTCTTGGACTTCAATTCCCAGAAGCCCAAGCCCCCATGAACCCACACGAATGGGTTTACTGTGATTCATCTGGCCCATGCCGCCCTCCTCGCTCTTGGAAGCAGAAGTAAAATGCGCCCGTACTGATCAGAGCTTCTGGGAATTGAAGTCCAAGAACATCTGGAGTGCCAAGGTTCGCCACCACTGTACTAAGTCATGTGCCACATGAGCATGAAAGTGTACAAATAATTACTATAAGCTCCATGTTGGCTCCCAAAGGGAAAACCTCCAAGCCTTACATTCTTTTTAGTTTTGTGAGTTAATTCAGACCAGACACGAACAATTCAAATTTCTCCTTTTGTATTTTAAAAAGGTGTAGCCAGTGCTCCTTTACAAAAGGCATAACTTAAACAGGTCAATGTGTTTATGCTCAGCAGCCTGTGCTTTTTCCACATTACTTCTTGAGGAGGAGAGGGGATCTTTCCCCTTTAAACATGGGTTCCCACCCATCCACTCGAGACTCACTGTTCCTCTGAATTCTAGTCAATTGGTCGCTTGCCAGTAATATAGTGCAAGGATCTTTGAGGCTAATTTAAATATGTCTTCACTCAAACTTCTCACACACAGCAGACAGAAAATATATTGAACTAAACGTTGACTTGGTCATATAGCCATTAATCCCTTATCCAAATAAAGATAACTCAGAGAAACAGCCACCTGCATCCAGATAATTTATTAGCCCAGAATGCCACTCAAAGGCTAAAATATCAACCAGTGATTAGTTCAGGAATGCAAGAGATCTTGGCTGATGTTTCAGTATCAGCAATGGGTAAGATGGAAGATATAGGAATTAACATGTCTGGCCAACACTGGAAGTATTAGAAACAACATTTTATTAAGAGATAGTGGTGGCTAGTCCCTGTCATGATCTTAATGTCTGGACATTAATTATTGTATTTTATTCACTTGTAATCAATTGTATTCACTGGTATTCATGCATAGACTTGTTAGTAGCAGTAGCACTGTACAGTCACTAGGCCTGAATAGCAACATAAAGTGGGCTGAAGAAGTGTCAGCTCACAGGTATTATGTCAGCTCACAGTACAGTATTCCTTGCTCACAGTCAAGGTCTCACACTGCCCGTAGTTATAGTAACCTCTCACGGAGGAGCTGATAACTAAAACACACCTGTGCATAGCCAGAGCTAGCCCGCCTGTTTTACTTCCGCTTCCAGGAGCGACGAGGGCAGCGTGGGCCGGATGAATCACAGTAAACCCATTCATGTGGATTCACAGGGTGCTTGGGCTTCTGAGAATTGAAGTCCAAGGACATCTGGAGTGCCAAAGTTCGCCATCACGGTCCTAGAACAGTGATGGCAAACCTTGCCAGTCCAGCTGTTCTGGGACTTCAATTCCCAGAAGCCCAAGTCTCTGTGAATCTACACGAATGGGTTTACTGCACCCTGCCTGAAATTAGCCCAGCCGAGGAAAGACTTATAGCAAATACTTGTGCATGATGAGCTCAGCAGAAGAACAGCCATGTGAGCCTGCACTCCAAACCTTATTTGTCTGTGGGTCATCAGGACATGGGACCAAAAGTATAACTCCTGCCCGCCCCACCCTTGAACAACATGGGGTTCTTTGGGGCTTTGCATTCCTGATGGTGAAGTGTTGGGGCAGGATGCTGCAAGGAGCGGAAACTCCAGTGGAGCATCAGGAGCAGTGATGCACTGCAGCAGGTTCTGTCAGGTTCTGCAGAACTGGTAGCGGAAATTCCCCCAGGCCACGCCCACTTGGTTGGCCATGCCCACCTCCATAACCCATAATGCAGGATGTTTTGCCCTGCCCACAGATTTGGCCCCACCCACAGATTTGGCTAGCCCACAGAGTAGGTAGTAAAAAACTTTGCAGTGTTGTGCATCACTGATCAGGAGCATTACCTACCCATAGGTAAGGAAAGGTAGTGGCACTAGCCTTTCCAAGCAGCCCTGAGGCTTTTTTCTGGTCCCACTCTTTTGTGCCTCCCAGGAAGGGCAGACATCTTTGTAAACCTTAGTGTTGTTCCATCTTTTATTTGAGCTTGCCAAATCAGGCTGTTTTGCTTCACACCCTGGAGTCCTTGTTTGA
Source organism: Bradypodion pumilum (assembly GCA_035047305.1). Lineage (NCBI taxonomy): Eukaryota > Metazoa > Chordata > Lepidosauria > Squamata > Chamaeleonidae > Bradypodion > Bradypodion pumilum. Next base: position 28,028,535 of record JAWDJD010000004.1, on the reverse strand, counting down.
GTGTGAGTCCCATTTCTTTTGGTGTATGTGTGTCACCCATCAAGCGTTGTTTTACCATCATGTTAGGGACTGCAGTGGCTTAGTGGTTAAGACACTGAACTTGATGACCAGAAGGTCGGCAAGTCAGCAGTTCAAGCTCCGAGTACTGAATGACAGAGTGAGCTCCTGTCTCGGTCCCAGGTCCTGCCAACCTAGCAGTTTGAAAGCAAGAAATTGCAAGCAGGTAAAAAGGTACTGCTTCGGTGGGAAGGTAAACAGTTTTCCGTGTACTCCAGTGTTTAGTCATGCCTGCCACATGTCCACGGAAATGTCTGCAAACGCAGACAGCGCTGGCTCTTTGGCTGCAATCAGAGATGAGCACTGAACCCTAGAGTCAGATACGACTGGTTTTTGAACAAGGACGACCTTTACCTTTGTTTTCTAACAAAGTTTTTAAATTTGAATGCCAAAGCTGATTTCCAGCTTTCTGGTTTTTGATTTCTGGCTATTCTAGAGGGCTCTTTCCAGTGGCCTGACACTCACTTAGAATAGCTTACTAGAGCTATTGGGGTGTGGGGTAGTAGGGTGGGTAGGTTGGTGGGCGATTTGGGAATTTAAAATCTGTTTTTATCTGTTTTTAACTGTTGCATGCCGACCTGAGTAGGGTTCGCATGATTGGGTGGCATAAAATAAATAAATAAATAAATAAATAATAGAGCAGGCGTGCCCAAACATTTCGGGCCTTGGGCCAGTCACGTGGTTCCTCCCATTGGGATTGGAAGTAAAATGCACCCACACATGTGCAAAACGCTGGTGTAAATGCACCTGCTGCTGTTGTAAACACATTTACAACAACTGCAGGTGCATTTATGGAAGCGTTTTGCGCATGTGTGGGCGCGTTTTACTTCCGCTTCCAGGAGTGGTGAGGGCAGCGCAGGCCGGATGATTTGGCGCCATGGGCCGTAGTTTGGGCACCCTTGTACTAGAGAGTAAAGGTAAGCATTTTGACCTTGCCAATTCCCCCCCCCCCTCCACAGCAGCGCACTCTGGCTTGGGAGCAGGAAAATGGGACAGAAGATGAGTGCATTTTTTTTCCTTTGGCTGGTGCGCCGGGACCACCCCAAAGACATACTGGGGGTCAAGAACAGCACCAAATGGGCCAGAGAGGGTCTCCTTGATACCCCTGGGGACACCTTCACAAACAACATTTTATGGTGGGCGAGAGGATACTTACTTGAGTCCTTTCTTCAAAGCTTCAAAAACCTTCTTCACATGCTGTGGCTTTGGATCCCAGAACGCTGTCCCTTTCTGGAGGGAGGAATACATCTTGGCGGATTTCACGGACATTTTGGACCTTGTAGAACCTTTGCTGAGAGACTTCCTGTAAAAAAAAGGGAATTGAAAACAATAAGGACCACGTCAAAGTTAAGTGGGAACTTCATCAACTTTGGTTTATGTAAGAGATTAGGAAATGACCCAAATTGTAAAACCTGATCTTCTGCAGGTTTGTTCTAAAGTTAAGCCAAACCCAATAGAGCTTCCTCACATGTAACTGTTTCTTCAATGTATTCCAGAGCTTGAACTACTGTTACCTAGGCCAACATAATACTATGCATTCTTATACTAAGGATGTAATAAATATTTGCAACTTTCTCATCCTTGATCAAAAAGAAAGAAAAGGAGGTGTTGTAAAATTTAAAGGCACTGTTTAAAAAATGCGTAACTGATAAGAGGTTTCCCCCCTTCTATATGAAAGCAACTAGATCAGCCTTTTTCCCAGTAAGGAACAGCATTCCCCAAAACTGGGTCTTTAAAACAGGAGCCCAGGTGGCACAGTGGTTAAACTGTTGTACTGTAACCAAAAGGTTGTGAGTTCATTCCTGACCAGGACTCAAAGATGACTTTGCCTTCCATCCTTCTAAGGTCAGTAAAATAAGTACCTAGCAAGTTGGAGGCATAATGCTAGGTAACTTGTCAACTTCCCAGAGAGTGCACTGACCACTATGGGGTAGTGTATAATTGTGATTGCTTTTGCATTCTTTTGTCTTCCCTTTTTATATGAAAAAAATCACATTTTCTGAGCCAAATACAAGGCTTTTGTGGAAAATACATGCATACCTGTCACCCTTCCCGGATTGGCCGGGATTTCCCGATTTTCGGTGCCGATTTGCGCCATTTCCCACCCGCAGCTGCCAAAACCCCGGAATTGGCAGTGGGGGGGGAGAGAGGTACTGCACATCCCTTCTGCGCAGATCGCCTTCTACGCATGCGTAGAAGGCTTTTACGCTTGTGTAGAACCCTTCTACGCTTGTATAGAACCCTTCTACGCATACGTAGAAGGCGATCTGCGCAGAAGGGGATCGTAGAAGCCTTCTACGCATGTGTAGAAGGGTTCCATGCAAGCATAAAAACCTTCTACACATGTGTAGAAGGCGATCTGCGCACAACCGTTCTGCGCGAGTCCCGTATTTTCCGGAGCCAAAGTTGACAGGTATGTACATGTCCATTAATTATTAACAGAAGTGCAAAGTGCACACAAACTTTTGTAATCTTACCCAGAACAAGGATTGTTTTGTGCTTTCCTATGCAAAAGAAAATATCCTGTTAAGATAATACTATAATATTGTATGCACTAACACTGGGTATCAATGGGAAGTAGCTTTACAGCCTAATGTGATTGTCCTTTGCCGTTAATTTGATTGGCAAATTTCTTTTTCTACCTCTGGAATTTGAAGCAAACCCCCACTCCTGCTTCCTGTTTTGTTTGCTTGCTTCCACTGTTTTGTGAAGAGGTTTTTTTTTTCCTTTTCCCACTCTGACTTCCAACCAAGTAACAAGTATAAAGGTTCTCTCCATGTGCGGGACACTCCATTCTCTCCTGTTTCTGAGCTCTTGCGGTGCAGTGGTTAAGCTGCGCTATTGCAGCCAAAACTCTGCTCACAATCTGAGTTTGATCCTGACATACTCAAGGTTAACCCAGTCTTTCATCCTTCCAAGGTCAGTAATATTGTTAAGGGCTAAATGCTAATTATCTCTTGAAGCACCCAAAGTAGAATTGTTATTGTTATTTTGGCACAGATCAGATCAGAGATCAATGCACATGGGCTCATAGGAATATGTATAACCATGTTACACCAAGTCAGACAACTGACCCATTCAGCTCTCTATCATCTACTTGAGAAATGAGGGGCATACGTCCTTCCAACGATCTTGGACAGTAGCTCCCTTTAGTAATCATGATAGGAAATACTGTTTAAGACTGATGAGAGTTGAGGTGTAATCTCAATCTGAAGGGCCATATATTTGGCATCCTTGGCCTACATGAAACGGAAACGGACATTTCAGATAACCTATTACTAGAAGAAGGAATTACTGGCTGGAAAAGTCTATGCGCCCAACAAGAATTTTTTGTGCAAAAGCCAGTCGTATCTAACTCTAGGGTTCAGTGCTCATCTCTGTTTACAGCTGAAGAGCCAGTGCTGTCTGCATTTGTTTGTGTAATTATGTTGGGGCTAGTTAGTTTTCCCCCCGACTCCGTCATGGGCTCCGCCATGGTGGTTGAGACTTGGGACCCCGCCACGATTGTTGAGCCATGGTTGTAGAGCCTGGGTTTGGCGTGGATGCCGGATGATTAAGGGTATTTTACTGTATTTCATTGTATAATTTGTAGTTATTTTGCGGGAAAATGCTGATCTTTTTTATGTGTAACTATACTATATGATATTATGTACTGCATTGTATTTTATTATGTTCTATATTGTATATTGTTTATTATTGCTTATTTATTGTTAAGTTTTTGTTATACGTGTAAGCTGCTCTGAGTGGTGCATGCACTAGAAGACTGGGATCTAAATAAACTGATGATGATGATTTCTATGGACATGTGGCAGGCATGACTAGTGAACGTAACACTGTTTACCTTCCCACCAAAGTGGTACCCATTGATCTACTTGCAATTTCTTGCTTTCAGACTGCTAGGTTGGCAGGAGCTAGGACAGAGACAGAAGCTCACTCTGAAGTGCAGGACTCGGGTCTCGGACTGCTGACCTGCCGACTTTTCAGTTGTCAAGTCCGGTGTCTTAACCACCAAGCCACCGCAGTGCCTACTGGTTCCCAAACAAGCTTGCACTGTATTGTCCAGATCTTCAGGACAAATATATTCCTCTGAAATCTGATTGCTCAGACACCAATGCCAACCTGGATTACATCTTTAACTGTAGCCCTTTGTCTTTAATTGATTACAAAAAGAGAATAATTTTCCTTTAATGAGAGAACAATCTATTTAGATAAATTTTCTGGTTTTTTTTTTAAATAAGACTAGTTTTAACTAGTCAAACTATTGTTAGACAAACTGACAGCATGACTTTGAACTTACTATAGATTCTATAGAAACAAAACTCCAATGGCTCTCATCCAACAAAGGGAAATCCATGCATGCAAATCAATAGATAATTAGATACATCACACTGGGATAGCTAGAATTGTATAGCAGATAGAATGAGGGACTGGGACTCAGAAGGCCTTGGTCTGGATCTCTGCACAGAAGCTGACTGGGGTGTGGAACTGGTAAATAATGATTGCATACCATTAAGTCAATTCCGACTTATGTTAACCCCTTCCCAGCTTTTCTAGATGGAGAATACCCAGAAGTAGTTTATCAATCCCTTCTTCCAGGGCTGGGGTTGTCAACGTTTTCCAACCATGGGCCAGACCACGCCCCCTCAGACAGCTCAGTGGGATGGACACATGGTTCCCCTGCCATAAACACTGCTGTAAAACACATCTGTGGCTGTTGTAAATGTGTTTACGACAGCTGCGGGTGCATTTACAGCATGTTTTCAGCTGTTTTGCCGTTTCTGGTGGCGGCAGAAGCAAGGGCAGCACATTTTCAAATGTTTTCGTCAGTCCCGGCAGCGGCGGTGGGAGCGAGGGGGCGGGCCACATGAAATAGCACTGCAGGCAAGATCCAGCCCATGGGCTGTAGGTTGCGAGCGCCTGTTCTAGGGGTTCTCTGGGACTGTGCAGCTTGCCAGAAGCTACACAGGCTGGCTCTTCTCCCAAGAGGCACAAATGAGGAATCCAGCTCCTAACCTCCTGATTCCACAGCCAGATTCCTAAACCATGGAGATATCTAGCAATCCGTAAACTGGTAAAATCACTCCTTAAATGTTTGATTTACCTTGAAAGTCTTATTACGGTCACTATATGTCAGTTCCAATTTGATGACACATTTTCAAATGTTTTCGTCAGTCCCGGCAGTGGCGGCGGGAGCGAGGGGGGTGGGCCACATGAAATGGCACTGCAGGCCAGCAACAACAGCAACAACATCACAATACATAAAAGGGCTTATTGAACGGTTTACTGGTGGGTGGAATTTCTGCATTTATTTCTGCGTATGCTACTCTGCAGTGTTCAATTTAAGCCGGCTCAGGATCAATGAATTTGAAACTCTTCACCTGAGGATAATTAATCAAAAAAATATATATGAAAAGTCCTACTAAAAGACCACAATCCAAAGCAGAGGCACACATGCTTCAGCTTAATGTTTTCAATTGGTTTAAGCTTGTTTAACATGCTTAACATGAGATTGTGTCTCTTATGAGAAAAAGGAGTTGACATTCTTATAGTAAATATTGCCCCAAAGTTATGCAGAAATCAATTTTAATAGCATCTGTTTTCTGGAAGTATTGAAGCTTAATTGTAGTACAACACAGCTGCTTTCCTAGTTAAATGGTACTTGAAATTTGCAATCTCTACACACACCAAGAAATACATAAAAACCCTATTGTGATGTGTGTGTTTTTTAATATGATTTACAGCTGAAAATAACTAAAAATAATCTTGAGGGAAATGTAAACTTGCTTCTTTTGTAACATTCTTACCCTGCTGAAGGTGGTCTGGGCTTATAAACAGCTGTTTAACTCTTTCCTCTCATCATGGGTTTCCTTATAAGAACTCCCACTATGTAATTCTGACCCCAATCTGTTTATTCAATAGACTGTTTGATGTTAAACCCACTTTCAGAACTAAGTCTACCAGCAAATCACGTAAATGTCCTTCTGGCATTTGGCTAGTTCGATACTGTGCAAGCTTTAAAATGTTGGTGGAAATCCATGTGCCTTACTGGACGTATTTTCAGGTACAGTATGCGAGATAGACTCAAGGGACCACCTTCTCCCCCATAACACTGCCTGAGAATGGAGAGCAAACTCAAAGGGCCAAATCTGTGTACTCCTTGCATCTAAAGTTGTGGTTCCCTACATTGGGCACACGCCCCACAGAGGGGCAATTCATGAATTAGTTATTAATAACGACCGGCTTCCACCACATGACTAGGCGTTCACTTTTTGAATAATAAGAATTATATGTCACAGGGAAAGGCATCAGGGTTTTAGAGATGCTAAGGTGGGGTACAGCCAAAATACGGTTGGGCACCACTGATCTAAAGTAAAGATGGGGTAGGTGTTGAGTCCGAGGCAAGAAGTATTTAACCAGCAAAGTCGGGTTAAATTCAGTGATTCTTTATTCAGCTCATACTTTGGACTGGGGACTATGTACAGCGGTGGCCTCTATATATACAGTGATTTGACCGTTACAACACAAGATACATTTAGGCGGGCTTCCGGAGGTACAAACAAAGTTCAACTTCAACATTTAACCGCGCTGACATGTATTTGAATTTTGCGCCTTTTAGAATGGTGCTCTTTCTGCTCTTTATTTTCAGCGTGGTTTGACTTTAGAAAAGGAATAAACCTTTGAACACAACAGTAGGTCAACTGTGACCCTCTTGATGATGTGGTTCCAACAACCCTTACCAGCATAGCTGACAGTGAGGAAAACTGGGAGTTGCAGTCCACCAACCAAAATGCCACACTTTGCTCAAGTCTCATCTAATAAAGTAAGACACCCTACAGTCAGTGCACATCAGATATGAAGGCTGAAATCCTATTACACAGCTTCATGTGTGTGGTGTATTGATTACTTTTGGAAGCAAAATGGTTATTTTGAGGAGATAGCTGATGTCCCCATTTCCCCTGTGCAAATTATAAATTAGTTAAAATTATATAAAACATGCATTAGGACAGTAAAATTCACTTGCTAGCACATTTAGAAGTTTTCCACTGGCCGGGAAAAGAATTATATTTCAGACCAATTGTCAACTAGTAAAGATTTAGGGAAGCCACAAGAATGAGCTGAGAAAGTCTTGGCAGAAGAACACAAAGAAGATAAGGCAGCAATGTCCCATTTGGCTTTATGGCCACTGAGTGGGTTGACACCTAGGGAATCTTCTGATGGGTGGAAAAGACTCTAACTGAATATGAAGGGAGGGGGAGGCAGGTCGAAGTGACCCTTTCCAAAGTCCTTAGCATTCCTGAGGGTACACAAGAGCAACACCAAATTAGAAGATGGAGGAAGGAGGTCATTGGACAAGGAATAACATTAAAGGAAGATATAGCTGAGGATCTCAAACTGCCCTACATCACTTGGAGGACCCTGAATCGGTTGACATCTGGAGTCCCTAAATGCAAGACAAACATGCTCAAATGGTGGCTGGTGGTGGACAACAACACAAGGTGTGAATGTGCAGAGATACAGAATCCGGCTCATTTAGTGGATTGCCGATTGCTGCCAGAGGTATGCACCATTGAAGACTTGGGTTTGGGCAATGACAAAGTGAAGTGGCTTCATTTTGGCAGTCCAAGGCATGATCAGAACATGAAAGAAGAAGAATGTCCCTAGCCATGTACAGAAACATTGCATCAGTTAGCCATTCCAGGTGGCATCTGCCTGAGTTTTGAGATATCAAGTAAGGCATGAAACCAAAAGGAATGGGACAGCACTTGGGCTCCTGTTTCAGAGCTCTCTGTAGACCAGGTACCAGGTGCCACAGACCCTTGAAGCCCTGGGGTCTCCCCTGCCAATCCAACAAAAAGGAAAAGGAAATGGCCATTTTTCAAAGTATGTTAAATAATTATTGTAATGGAGGGGAAAGGCCAAGAATATAAAAGAATCTGTGGTATTTACCACAGAAAGAAGGTGGATTGGGATTGCCAAATGTTAAGAATTATTATAAAGCTTTTCAATTTAAAAATGTGGTAAAGATTTTAATAAAGGGAGAGGCAATTTGGGAAGAGGTAGAGTTGAAGGATATATGTAAAAAGGGAAATGCAATTTTTTAGATAAAGATATGACAAAAGTAAGGGTAAAGTATAAAACAACAAAAGCAATGATGTAGTTTAGGAAAAGTTTGAAGAAGAAATTAGCTCCAGACACTTCCCCAATTATGGAATTGGAAGATATCACATCTTTTCCAATCAGAATAGATATGAGAATAAAAGAAATACTCTTGGAAAATGATGTGTTCCTGCTGAAAGATTGGATACAGGTATGTTATGATGATGAAAAAATATTGGAAATGTATAATCAAATGAATTTGAACTGGTTTCAAAAAGTGTTAGTGAATAAATGGAATAGTAAATATATTGATGCAACCATTCTAGAAAGAAAAATGACAGACTTTGAAGAGTTAATTTATAGAGTAAGAAAAGGTTTAATGGGGATTAAAGGGCTTGTAAGTAAGATATATAAAATATTAAATCAGGAAGGGAACCCACATAGTACATTGAGAGCGATTTGGGAGCAAGATTGAAAAATAAAAATTACGGAAGCAAAATGGAAAAGTAAATGGAGAAAAAGGATTATGAGGATGTTGTCTGTTAGGGTTGAAGAACACAATTATAAAATGTTATGGAGGTGGTACCTGACTCCAGTTTGGTTACATCAAATGGATAATACAAAAAAAAATTGTTGGAGATGTAATAACTCATGGGGGAATTATGTACACATGTGGTGGAGTTGTAATGTGATAAGGGATTTTTGGACAAAAATTGAGAAGGAAATCTCGGAAATAGGTTGTGACCTTAAGCTGGAACCGGGTACCACCTTATTGACAGATGTTGAGGAGATAGATATAGATACAAATAAAAAATAATAATTATCCATCTTTTTTGACAATTGCAAGACAATGTACTGCGATTCATCCGCTTCGCACTGCCCTCGTCGCTCCCGGAAGTGGAAGTAAAACGTGCCCGTTTTACTTCCAGGTTAACCCTTCATCTGTACGGGCGCGTAAACCCATTCGTGTGGATTCACAGGGTGTTTGGGCTACTGGGAATTGAAGTCCAAGAACATCTGGAGTGCCATTGTTCGCCATCACAGGCCTATCAGGTTTGGCTAGCCTGAATTGTCAACATATGTGACATGAATGACACTAGCAGTGACAGGAAATTACCACTGATTAGAATATTCCAATGTCCATTTCTTCTTCTTCCATGTCTAGACCAACTGCAAAAACGAAGCCACCTTTTGGTGAAGTCATTCCGTAGTTCCTTTTGTCTGGGAGACATATCGAGACAGAGAGGAGGTGGGAGGTGAGAAAGAAGAGGCAATGTTGTTACTCCCTATTGAAAAGCTATTTTCTCCTGCTGCTATTGCCATTAAAAGCATACCTCTGGGAGTATCTTGCAAAGATTGGGACATGCTTTGACTAGTGCAACAAATATACTTCCTCCAGACTTTGTGTAGTCCTCTTACAAGAAAAGATTACTCTGCTAATCCATTAGTCATTTTGGGGGTGCATGAGAAGCATGAGACAATGCACCAAATTTGCATGCACCTTGGAATTGCCAAAGGAAGCTTTTCAACAGCAGCTATTTCCCATTGTGCAAAGAAAGCTGTAGAAAAGGATATGGGCCAGTATCTCATTGGACAGCATTGCCCACTGAATTTCATCGACAATGGCTTTTCAATTGGCCTCTCTTCTAACCGCTGCACTCCCCTAGTGCTCCATTTTCTGGGCAGCAAATCCTGTTGAATTTACTGGGATGTATTGAAAAGTATTATAAAGGGACTGCGGTTGCTTAGTGGTTAAGACGTTGAACTTGATGGCTGGAAGGTCGGAAGGTTAGCAGTTCGAGACCTCAAGCCCCCGCACCCTGAAAAGGCTTTCACCTAGTGGTGGCTTGAGCAATCTAACCAGGCAGTGTTGCCCTTCTCTTGCAAGGGGAGAAACAGAAGTTAAAATCAAGTTATAGCCTGTCATTGCGCAACTTACGTTAACCTCCGGGTCTGTATGCTGCCAAATCCAGCAAAGGAGCAGCTCCTGCCGATTCTCCCACCATTGGTTGGGGAGACAAATGTCAGTTTCACTGACATGGTTCCTGGTTAACAGGCCTGCAGGCTCTAGAAATTAAAGGGGGGGGGGACAGATGCCTCATCAGACAAGACAAGAAATACATAGTAGACCAGAGTACAATAAATCTTAACTCTTCCTAAAACATCTGATCAGAAACTGCAGCTGGTCCAGAATGCGGCAGCCCGGGTGGTGATGGGATGTGGGCGATATGCCCATGCCTCACCGCTACTTCGGGAGCTGCACTGGTTACCAGTTTGTCTCCGGGTGCAAATCAAGGTACTGGTTTTGACCTTTAAAGCCCTATATGGCAGTGGGCCAGGATACCTTAGAGACCGCATCGTCCCAAGAGTGTCTGCCCGTCCAACCAGAGCAGACCGGAGGGGCTCTCTAATAGTGCCATCAGCTAGGGGTGCACATCTGTCCAGCACCCGAAGGAGGGCCTTCTCCGTGTCCGCACCAACTCTCTGGAACCTCCTGCCAACAGATCTAAGACTTCAAAGATAATTGCTGCCCTTCAGGAAAGGATTGAAGACCTGGCTGGCAGGGCAGGTGTGGGGCCCGAATGGGAACACGGTCCCCACCTGCTGGCTTATGTAAACAATTAAGAACTCTCTCTTCTTCTTCTTTTTATAGTGGGTGGGATGGGTGGGTAGGATATGGGTCTTTTAAAGTGGGTGGGATGTGGGTCTTTTAAAGTGTTTTTATGTGTTTTTAGAACTTGTTGTAATGCCGCCCTGAGTCGGGTTCTGCCTGAGTGGGCGGCATATACAAATATGACTATTAAATTAAAATTAAATTAAATTAAATTTGGTGCAATGCACAGTCCTGCCATGTCTTGGATCAGAATTTGGAAAATTATTCACAAACTGTCATTTGGTCCTTCCATTGTTTATGGCAATGTCAAACAGACAGACTGAATTCTCTGTACAGTGAACCCTCGCTTAACGGCGCGTTCGGATTGCATCATTTTCGCTTAATGATGCATCGTTATGCGCCATATGTTACCCTGCATAATGACGTTTTAGCGTCATTATCCAGATAATGGCGCTACAAATAACCATCATTATCCAGATAACGACGCTAAAAATGTCGTTAAGCGGGAAGCTCCATAGAAACCCAGATAACGACGTCTTCTGCATAATGACGCTACTTGGGGATCCAAGAAACGTTAATATGCTAGTAGGGTCTACTGTATTGTGTTGTCAAGTTGATTCCAAGCTATGGCAACATATGGCATGTGAAGTATTTAAGGAATGGGTTTACCAACCCTTTCTCTCAGATCCCAGAACTCATCAAGTTACAGTATATGTTTAAAGAGCAAACACCAGAAATATCATCTCTATTTCAAAATCAGGTTAACTATTTTCAAAGATTTGGGAAATGTTGCTTTTTGGGAGGCGAAAACTGCTAGAATATTCCAACGTCCATTTCTTTTTCTTCCGTGTCTAGACCAGACATGCAACTGCCAAAACGAAGCCACCTTTTGGTGAAATCATTCTGTAGTCCCTTCGCCTGACCTAGTTTGAGAAAGATTGAGTATTGCAGAAACTGTGGTCCCATTGACAAATGTTTGCACCTCTGACTTTCTAATTAATGAGGGTGGGAACATTTGCTCTTTGCACTCTGGTACCCTGTACTAGCACATACGAGACAGAGACAGGTGGGAGGTGAAAAGGAAGCAACAATGTTGTTATTCCTAATTGAAAAACTATTTTCTCCTGCTGCTGTTGCCATTAAAAGCATACCTCTGGGAGTATCTTGCAAAGGTTGGGGCATGCTTTGACTAGTGCAACAACTGTACTTCCTCCAGACTTTTTGTAGTCCTCTTACAAGAAAAGATTAGTCTGCTAAAGACATTTTCTATAACAACGGGCTTCCCCCAGAGCAAAAACCCCTTTAAATAGACTCCATTTTATCAGTACATTGTGTTGGCTAATCTGTTTTGCATGCTGTAATTATACTGTCATTACTGCGCCCCAAGGGCCAAGAGGCAGACTGATTAATCGATTGATTCTTGTCTTCCCTTCATGCTCACATCCTGTCTCAACCATTTTAGCTTCATGACAACTCTGTGGAGGCAGGTTAGGCTCAAAGACTGTGACAGGCCTACAGGAGCTGTACAGAAGTCATGGTCAAGTGAGGACTGGGTTTCTCTCTCTCTCTCAATCATGAAAGGAAATCTGTGCCCTTAAGCTCCCATAATAATGAACCAGCAGGTATGCTGGTTTGGGCAGATGGAGCCTCACCAACCTAGAACATTTGTAAGGCCACATTTTCTTAATCCCTTCTTTCAGATCCCAATCAAACCCTGGACTGCCAAAATGAAGCCACTTACTAGGAATTGTCATTGGCCAAACCTAAGTACTCATTGGTGACTGTTTCTAACAGTAATCAGCAGACCAGTTAATGAGCTGGATCAGTGATGCACTGAAGCAGGTTCTGTCCTGTTCGGGAGAACCGGTAGTAGAAATTCCCCCAGACCATGCCCACCTGGCTGGCCATGCCCACCTCCATACCCCATTGCATTGGCCATGCCCACAGATTTGGCCCCGCCCACAGATTTGGCCCTGCCCACAGAGGTGGTAGTAAATTTTTTTGGAGTGCATCGTTGAGCTGGATTCTGCATCTCTCCACATTCACACAGTGTGGTGTTGTCCACCAGCAGCCCCCTCCCTCAGCCTGTTCAGGGTCCTCCAAGGGGACCTGGGGAGGTTGAGTTCCTCAGCTATATCCTCCTTTAATGTTGTTCTTCATCCAGTGAGCTCCTTCCTCCATCTTCTAATTTGGTTTTGCTCTTGCGCACCCTCAAGAATGTCTGCTCTTTCTTAATTCCTGCTGCAACTGCTTTACCAACCATAGCATGATTTTTCCACAGTATCCAACTAGAGTGGCTTGGGACCTAAATATTTGAGGATTCACTTCTTCCCTCTCAATACCTGCCTATCAATTAGGATCTGTTTGGAGGCCCTCCTCTGTTTCCTTAAATTGAGAGCAGTGTGCCACATGGAAACATGAGAGAGGGCTTCCTTGGCTGTGGAATCTACCCTGTTCTTGGGGACTCAACTGAGCTTTGCTTAGGCATCAGGTTTTCCCACAAGGAAAATGAAAGGAATTGGAAATATTTAACCTTGAAACAGAGGATTTAGGAGATCTACACAAAATTTTACAAGCTTCACTTACAATTACTTATCCTCCTTGGAACAGTTGTAATGTTTAGAGCATGACTCATACCTCTGACAGCTTTCACTGGACAGAGCAAAGTTCCTCAGCCTGGTGCCCTCTGAATAACTTGGACAGCATCTGAATCCAGCTCCTGCTAATACAAACAAGAGTGAAGGATCAGGCGAGCTGGTCAAAAAGCATCTGGAACCGGGGTGGGGGGGTGGGGGGAGGGGAGACTACAGCTCATGGGCCGTCCCCAGACCATGGTACCATTTCATGCGGCCCATGGCCGTCCTTGCTGCTACCGGAAGTAGAAACGAATGTGTTTATGTAGTTTTGGCCACCCCTGATTTAGGATCTCTAAATAAAGTTTTTCCCGTGTTTCTTAGGAGGTCCTGACCATTAAGTCTGGAATGATCTATATGCAAATCAGGGGCTTAATCCAACTGTCAGTCTTTCAAAGTTTATTGCAGTGATATGACCTATTTAAAAAATGCAATTGTTCATCTAAACCAGAAAATGCCCACTGACTAGAATGGGACATGACTACGTTTTGACTTAACAATTCCCATTCTTTCAATAGATCTACTACAGTTAGTGGTAACAATTACATTTAGCCTCCTGTGCCTTGTCCCTGAATGACTTGTTATGAAATCAAGTTGTGCAAACTCCTCTGTCCATTCTAGTCACTTTGTGTGCACTGTACAGTGTAATCATCCTACAGCAGGGGTGCCCAAACTTTTTGGGCCACGGGCCGGTCATGTGGTTCAGGGGGCTGGTCACTATGGCCCATGGGCCAGATCTGGCCCCCAACACCAATTCATCCGGCCCACAAAGCCTTTTTTGCTCTCGGAAGCGGAAGTAAAATGTGCCCATAGTTTGGACACCCCTGTCCTACAAACATGTTTCCTACCCACGGTGCAATTTTCACAACAGGCCCTACTATCTGATTTATATTGCCACATGTTTGCTTGCAACAACACAGTGCTAAGCTGCTGGCTATGGTTACTGCTACCGCTGCTACTGCTAAATGTATGTCAGGCCCAGAGTGCAATTCGTTTCTGGCCAAATGTTCAGCTGCCAAAAGCTAGCATTGCAGCTAGCACAAACAGAGCTGCCTGACTCCGTGACAATTTTCAATCAATGGTTCAGCTGTCAAGAGCAAAAAGAGATGAAGTCATCCCTCCCTCTCCCTCACCAACTCCCTTCCTCCAGCCTGGTGGTTCTTTGCGTAATTCTGTAAGGGGATCCATACAAATTGGCTTGCACAGGCTGCCACTAAGGTTACACAGCCCTCTTGTTGATTCTTCCAGTATAACTTTAACAGCTCCATGATCAAAATCTCAGCCTCTACTAGCAAAGCAAAGCAATTACACTTATATAGCACTTAGTGCACTCTCTCAGAGGTTCACAAGTTAATTAGCACTTTGCCCCCAACATGCTGGGTACTCATTTTACTGGCCTTGGAAGGATGGAAGGTTGAGTCAACCTTGAGCCCTGGTCAGGATCATACTTGCAACCTTTTGGTTGCAGTACAGCAGTTTAACCACTGTGCCACCATTATCAGCAATTAATGGATCTAGGGCTGTAGGATTGGGGCCGTGAGGAGGCCCTTAGGATCCCGGAGGAGACTGGTCAAAGGAACGACACGAGGCAAGATGGAGCGGACCAGTGATTTATTGAGGGAAAATCATCAGTATATATTATGTCCAAGGCTGCGCATGGTAGAATGGTCATCTGACAGAAAATCACATCACCCATTTACCCGGGTTAATTGAGAACCTCTCTTGGGGAAGTTAATTAACTAAGGCAAACATTGACCATTGTCTGAGGCTTAGGCTAGGGTAAATATGGCTTCTATTTGCACCAAGGATTAGGCTGAACTCGGAGATGAGTGATTACCTTAATGGATAACGGAGTTAGATATTCGGTCTCTCAGCAGAACCGCTGGTCAGGTGAAGGAATTGGGTGAATCAAACCCTATCATTAATCGACCCCCCTTAATTTCTCTGCCCGCAGAGCCCACGGCTCAGGGAGCGTTCTCCCGAAGTGGCCTCTGCGCGGGCCGTTCCATGCCATTGGGGCATGGGGAAACCACATAGGGCAGGGATTCTCAACCTGCGGTCCATGGGACAGATGCAGCCCACAGCACCATTTTATGTGGCCCACCTCCACCACACCAGGAAGTGCCATCGGTGGAGGAAGGGCAAAATGGCCATCTGGCCCCAGAAGCTGTCCGAGGGAGCATGGCCCGCCCCCTGGCTTAAAAAGTTTGAGAACTCCTGATCTAGGGCTTGCCTAGATCTTGATATAAACTTGTATTTAAGTCGGGTCCCCCACATTCTAATAAGATTTAAAGATTGTTGAGTCACACTATGTATAGTTAAGCATACATTATTTCTGCTAGTAAACAATTTATTTTAAACAGCTTCGCAGGAGTTATTTATTTAAAATTCATTCTGGCCATGGTTTATTTTGAATCACTTTTGCATGTGTGATCACCTGTTTTCGGGTAAATTGTGTCTCTGAGGTTTGATGAGTTCCTATTGCCACGGTAATGGGTTCCTGATTGCAAATATGCTGAAGTCCAAACTCATTTTATTATTTTAACCCCTTTTAAGGATACTGCTATGCCAGTAAGAGAGAGAGAGAGAGACTGCTATTTCATTTTGGGGTGGGGTCTCCCACAACCACTGCCATGCCTGTCCAGCTAGGCCACCATGGAAGTCCTGACAACATTTTGAGTGTCCAAATCCTTGAAAAATGAGAGTAATCCTGTTACACTGGTAGCACAGAGAATGAGGAAGAGCAAGAAGGGTTGGCAGTGGCAGCAAAACTAGAGATGGTGGCAAGGAAGAAGCAGGCACAGCAGCGGAATAACTCAGGCAAAGCCAGATAATAATGTATCTATTATTCATATTAATATATTTATAAGTTGCAGGATGTACCAGAAAGATTGATACACAACAATAATCAAAGCAAGTTATAAAATTAAAAAAAGGAGTATGTAGAAAGAGCCTCCTCGAAGATTTTGTTATTTTCGAACCTCAATCGGGTGTACCCTGGTAACGGCAACCTTGTGTTGCTGGCTAATCTTTCTCACACTAGGTCGGGCGAAAGGAACTGCAGAATGAGTTCATCAAAAGGTGGCTTCATTTTGACAGTTTCACGTCTGATCTAGACATGGAATAAAAAGTAAAAAAAATAAGGCATACACGTTATCCATGAAATAGATAGTAAAGCTGGTGTCTAAATTGGAAAGGCCTTGAAAAAAGTGTAATTTTCAACATGAGCCTGAAATTAAGAATTGTTGAAGCATGTTGATGTCAGAAGGAAGACATCACTCCAAACAGCATCCTCTGTACTCTGTCGAAATACAACATGACTTTCTTCTGGGTTTTTTCCCCCCAGGACACACACACTGACACAAAGAGGTGATATGAAAATGAAAATAAATTGGCTTTAAACACCTGAAGGAACTCCTGGCCTTTTTCAACAGTGTAAATGAGCCAGGTCATACTGACTTTCTCAAACATGCTGGCTTTCCTTCCTCTGTTTCCCACTATCAGTTGGCTCCCTTTTGTGCCCAGGGGAAATAGGCCTTCCCAGGTTTATGTATGTGCTGAATTTCGACTGCTGGGTAAGCATCTTACAAATCTCACCAGCGACATAAATGCCATCTCTAAACAGTTAATCGAAGGCAAGAAAGATTCTTTCCATACGCAGACACCCAAATAACTCTAATGTAAAGACCAGATCTAAATGTTTTCTTTTAAAAAGAAAGAAAAGGAAAAAAGTAAAGAGGCAGCCAGATTCCTATCACTCACATCCAGAACAGCATTTCTTTACATTTCAAACAAAACGCAGAACATATCTCCCCTCTTAGAGGCACTCCAAGAATGAGTGTGGACTTTTGTGTTGTTTTCCCATTTAGCAGAATAAAATGATGTACAGAGAACCAAATCATGATATATGAATTAAGATATTTGCACAGGTATCAGAACTGTTGTGGATATACAGTAAAACCCCTACTTACGAAAAGTCCATTCCGTAGGCTTTTGCTTAAATCAGTTTTTTATGTAACTCGAAGCAAACCCATAGGAATTCTTTTTATATTTATAACTCAAAGCAAACCCATAGGAAAAATGAAATTTTTATGTAAATCGAAGCAAACCCATAGGGAAATGAATTTTTACATAACTTGAAGCAAACCCATAGGGAAAATAATCTTTATGTAACTCGAAACAAACTCATAGGAAATTGTGTAAATCGGGACATGGTTTTAGCACAAAATCATTATGTAAATCGAATTTTATGTAACTTGAGGCATATGTAAGTCGGGGTTTTACTGTATATGGATGCAAATATGGTCTTCTGACAGCAGGGACAATCAAATTTCTATTCCCATTGGAAATCTTCAGATTTCCAAGTGAGAATGTTGTTTGCACTCTCTCTGTTTACTTATAACTGTGTTTGTTTCACAGTCATTCAATTCCTACCTCTCAACTGAATGAGATCAAAATTGTGGAGACTGTAGCTATTTTTCTCATTGCGCAGGTGAAGTAATCATCTGCTGTTATGGGTAATCTACATGTTACATGCAAATACAAAATCTAAAGCCCTAACAATTAAAAAAATTGCTTTTATTCCTCTATAATTCATTTTTATTCCTTTATAGCTCATAACTTGCAGAGGACCCGGCATTGCCTGGGGGTACCCTACCTGGGCCAAGGAGAGACACGGGCCCGCCCCCCTGCCCCAGCTGCCTTACCTTTTTATCTGCTGTCTACACGGCTGCTCTCTCAGCCCCGCCATGAGGCGCCATCTCAGCCTGACTCTGGCCGCCGCCGCCGGCCTCCCCAGCAACTAGTCAGTGGGTAGCCATCACATCCCGGCCCCTCCGTCCTTCCGTGGGTTGTGTCAGGCGGAAGGGAGGCTCCATTTGGGCAGGTGGGCAGAGGACCCATGGGGGGGGCAGAGGCCTGTGGAAGGCGGCAGCCCAGTCCCGTCTTCTGCCCGCCCCCCAGCTGTGGGTTCTCCTTTCCCCCCAAGGCGTGCCTCAGGAGTGCAGAGGAGCCATGCCGTGGTGGCCACCTGCCGACAGTAGTCGCTGGGGCGGGGTTGGCCGTAATTGCCGCCTCCGTACTGGCGGCTAGGCCATGCAACACCTGGAATGCCGGGCAGACTTTGGTGCAAGTGTGGAATTTCGCACATGCACCACAGCCTGGAATGGCAGGCAGTGTTAGGCGCATGCGTGGATTTGTGTGCATGCACAGTCACCTCCTCTGGTCATTTCTGCCAGCTGGGGGAGGCATTGCAGCCCCTTCTCGGAGGCAAGGACCCCAAGGCGGGCTGCCGGTTACCCATGCTGGCCACCCCAGAAGTTGAAGGTAGGCGTGCACGCAGTTTCCAGCATAATCAGTACAGGGGTGTCACTTTGTATGAGGGAGCCCTGTGATGTCATGGAGCCCTGGATCTGGTCAGCTTGGAATTGATTGAGCTGTGGTGATGACATCACAACCCCCCCAGTTGGCTTTTTCCTCTTGCTTTTTCTCCTGTCGGTGGGGGTGCCCCCTTTGCGGATTAATTGGGGGCGTACCCCTCCCCATGGGGCTTGACACCCCTGCAGTGACCGTCTCTTCAGCCCAAGGTACGTATGTGCCGAGTTTCAGCACGATCGGTGCAGGGGTGTGGATTTGTTTAAGGAACATACAGCACCGGACCTTGATTTTAGTTATATAGATAACAAATGAAAAACAAGATCAGCTGTTATCCTGCAAGGAGTCCCAAGACTGGAAAGATAGTTTTGATCTGTAGGAAAAGGACTAAACATAAATAGAAAGAAGAATTTTTTTCCAGAAGAAATACATATGATCATGGCAATTGAAGTGATATTGTTATTCTTTATTAAGTACTGTATATATTTTTATCACTTTGATATTTTCTCAAGTACTGTATATCCTATTAAATACCATTGAGTACCATGGGACTGGGTAAAGCTTGGAAAATATACCATCTTACAGTATAATTTTCAGAATCTCCCAAACATCATCAATATCAACCATTGTTTCCAGGTTCTCAGACAGACTCAAGTGATCCATCTTTGCAAATACTGTACAGTGATACCTTATACAACGTCCAAACTTGGTTCCACAAGTTTGGACTTTATACGGATTTGGACTTTGTATGAGGTATGCAAAATCCTAGCCTCGATGCCTCATGCAACGTCCAAATCCTTGCTGCGATGCCTCGTACAACGTCGATTCCATAGAGATACATTGTACTGTAACAGCACAGACTTCAGGGCAAAGTCAAGGAAACAGACAGGAAACTGACAGAACTTTAAAAAATCATTGTCTAAAGGCTAAAAACATTACAAAAACATGTCAAACAACCCTGATTGTTCAAGAACCTGAAGGATGCTGCAAAAATCCCAGGAATGCATCTAAAAATTCTGATGAAAAAATTCAAAAAAATCCAAAACCTCGCTCAAAACCACTCTTAAACACTCTTCGCCTCATGCAAAACCCACAAGAGCAATGCACACATGTGTCCTGCCTTTTATACTGCCCAGGCACAATGCAACCTGGGAAAAACCCAATGCCTCATACAAAGTCGCATGACTTTGTATGAGGCAACTTTTTTCAAGGAATTAGGCGATGTTGTATGAATCCGATGTTGTATGAAGCGGACTTTGTATGAGGTATTACTGTATCTATAATGCTTTTGTGCCAGTGAAAGATAGTCTGTAGTCTTTACTTGACAACACTGGACATGTTGGCTGGAAGTTTTTAGAAATTGTTATTCAAAACAGTAACTTTTCAAAGGCCTAGTTTGTAAATATGGTCTGTGTAATCCATGTGTAAATCAGAGTACACATGAACTGTATATGAAATATAGGCTGGGAAAGCGGGTTAAATGGTACATTTGACCCCTTTTGCCGACATGATTCTCCTAAAATTTTATCCCAATTCCTTGGTCTCCTCTTTGAAAACTGGAAGGGGCAACCCTGACTCATCATTCAGCATCACACTACTCTGCAGTAAAATTGTCAACTCATGAAACAACCTCTCTGGATGTCTCCAGAATAAAAAATTGGCCTAGGGCAAAATTACTTGCAACAATTGCATGCTGTCAATTTGCTTCCCTCTTATGGTGACCCTTTCTAGGATATTCTAGGTAGAAAGTATTCAGACATGGTGTAGCATCCCCTTCTTCTGGGGTACCCTGCTGGGTCTGAGCAGCTTGCCCAAGGCTGCACAAGCTGTCTCTTTTGCTAGGAAACAGAATGAGGAATTGAACTCCCAACCTCTAGCTCTACATCTTCTTGATCTGCCGTATCTGAATCTGAATATTGGTGATCCTAATGGCAATCAGCCATGAAGACTGTCCTGAAAATATAATGCAGTGGCCTTTCATCTGCCTTCTGCATTGCAGCATGACACCCGTAGCACTGATCCAGTTCTGCAAGTGAGTTTCTGGTCCTGAGCCCTATTGGCACACAAAGTCCTCATCGGCCCCAGACCAGTATTGATGAAGCTGCTGCCCTCCATCAAGATGGATTCAAGTGGGATTTAATCCATTTAAAGACCATCACCCTCCCCTGTGGACTTCTGCACCCAAGGCCATTAGTCCTCAGGGTGGTCGGGTTAGTTAACTGCCACCTGACACTCAGTGTTGAGTCGCTGGCAGTATGGTCTACTCTATTACCATAACAGGATAACCTGACTAGATATTCTAGCTCCACATGAGATGTTTAAACCACTGAGCTGTCCAGTCACTTAGGGCAAAGTGCCTCCCCCTAATTTAGTACAGTAATGCTGTTCATTTCTAGGGCACAAAACACTTCACATGATGGCTTGTGGGAATTATTACGGTCAAAGGAACCAGGTTAAGCTATTGTTCGGTTGTTGGTCTGCCTAATTGGCAAATCTGTGGTCAGAGATGGGAAAGATAGAATAGCTGCTGTGGTGGCAGCATGTACTTTTATTTGGGAATCATGGTTCAAAACACTAAGTTTCCCAAAGTGTTAATGGTAAAGTGAAGAGGGAAAACATGAATGAGTTGTGCAGGAAGCTTCTTCTACACCACCCCAGCTCAATCAAATACAAGCCTTCCAATGTCCCCAGTTTCGATATAGGAACTTGGATGATGTAGAAAGCAAGGTGGATTTTACCAGACCCACCCTCTACGAAAATGTACACACTTACAAAAATACTTCTTTTAGAAGCAACACAGGAAACCTCTGTATTTCGTTTTCAAGATCTATCCAGCACCTCAAGCAAAAGGCTCAGAGGGCTGTTTTAACCTCCTCATCCCTGCGCCACACACTCTAAATTATTGTCTCCCTAGTGTGCTTCAGTCTGTCAACATCAATAAGTGCCATCTTTGGATATATCCCAGAAGCAAGGCTTGAGCCTCCAGTCTATTTGAATTTGACATCCTTGTTTGAAATGATAAGCCAGTCTTCTCCAAACTGATAGTGTCTAGATCAAGTCTAATATAACTACAGTCACTATCATTCTAGTCATATTTTTCTTTGTGTACAATAAAGTAAACCCATCAAAACAGGGGCCTACCCAGAACTTCCAAACATTACTTTTGGACTACCACTTCTACATTCCTTTGGTTGATGTAGTGGGTGGGAATTTCTGGGAGATACTGTTGGCCAAGATAACTTTTTTAAGATCAGGGGTTCCCAAACTTTTTATGCTGCGGGCCTGACCACACACACACACACACACACACACACACACACACACACACACACACACACACACACACACACACACACACACACACACACACACACACACACACACACACACACACACGGGCAGCTGAGCAGGCCGGGCCATGCCCCCTCAAAAGTGGAAGTAAATGTGCCCACTTCTTCATTTATGACAGCCGCGGGCGCATTTACGGTTGACATAACTGCATTTATGCATGCGCAGGTGTATTTCACGGCTATTGTAAACACACCTGTTTCCACTTCCAGGTGAGGCAGAGGCAGCAACAGGCTGGATGGCATGGCATTGTGGACCGGATCTGGCCCATGGGCCATAGGTTGGGAACCCCTGCACTAGATCGTTTCCTATATGGTAATGAAGAAGGCGATAAAAGCAATCACAAACCCTTAAATAACAACAAACATATAACCTCCACTATAGTATAAAAAGGGGGCCGTGGTGGTTTAGTGGTTAAAACAGTGAAGGTGATGAGTGGAAGGACAGCAATTCAGCAGTTCGAGACCCAAGTGCTGCACGACAGAGTGAGCTCCTGTATCTGTCCCAGCTCCTGCCAACCTAGCAGTTCGAAAGCAAAAAAAGTGCAAGTACAGTAGATAAATAGGTACCGCTTCGGCAGGAAAGGTAACAGTGTTCTGTGTGCTCCAGCATCTAGCCATGCCTGCCGCATGACCAAGCAAACATCTACAGATGCAGTTAGTGCTGGTTCTTTGGCTGTAAACGGAACTTTTGGCTTTATGGCTGGAATTTTTGCGGAACCTCCACGTTTGTACCTCCGTTTTGACTTACTCCACAAGAAGATGCAGGGCTTCTTTAATTCACTTACACTTATGCAACCGGGATTCAGAGATAAAGAGACCTCTTCCCACTGTTGTTTTGAACATTAACTGCCAGTGTTTCCTGGCTTAATCTTTTTGAAGTTTTGTAGTTAATTACATTGTGGTGATATGTACTTGCATAGATATATCCTGTGATACATTGCTAGTGTTAGAATTTTTAGCCCTTAAACTGTACTACGTATGCAGCTCTGTTTTGACTCGCTCTATAAGAATAAGCAAGGCTTTCCCAATTCATATACACTTATTCAGCCGGGACTTAGAGATAAAGAGACCTCTTCCCACTGTTGTTTTGTACATTGATTGCCATTGTTTTCTGGCTTAATCTTTTTGAAGTCTTGTAACTAATTATATTGTGGTGATATGTACTTATATAGATATATCCTGGCATATATGGCTAGTGTTAGAATTTTTAGCCCTTAAACTGTGATTAGTATGCTGTATACACATGGAGCTGCATTGGGAGGACGGGAGGGGCCCGCTCTCATTATACTCACCTGGTTCATCACCATATAAAAGGACATAGCATTTAGATACAGTAAGTCCGTAGCCCAGAAAGAAAACACAATGTGAGGTTAGGACCCAATATAAGAATGATGCTACTATGCATATATATATGATGTAACCAGGTGAGTTGTTATTATAGTTGAATTATATTTGGTATTATAATTGTTAATAAGAATATTATATTTCAAATTTAATGTCATTCAATTTAGTATGTATTAATTGTTTTTACAGGAGTTGGAAAGTAAAGCTATTAAGTTGTCTGAAGAAGGGAAGTTCCCCCGAAAGAGTTGTTTACCGGTCAACTTTCACAACATAGCATTACTGGATGACTGTCTACTATTTTATATTGTGATATTAAAATCAACAATTAACAACACATTACCATTCCTGTGCCTCAAATGGAGTTTTCCTGTTTTCCCATTTGTAAACGGAGATGACCACCATCCCCTGGAGTCAGGCTTTCAAGTAAGGGAGACCTTGATAATACAACAGCATCTTCCATCTCACCCTGAATACTTCAGATCTATTCTGATTCTGGCTACTAGATAAAGCCAGGCTGATTTAGTACTTGATGAGAGATACACACACACCCCAGAAAGTACCAGTGGCCTTTTTTTTTGGGGGGGGGATGCTGCTGCTAATTAGAACTGACAGTACTGAACTAGGTGGAGCAAAGGTCTAACTCAGTTTAATGTAGCTCGTTCTGTTCCCATGAATTATATTTATGTCCACATTTCCCTATAATTAGTCATTTCTGGGCATAACTGGCTAAAAATTCTATAAGGAAATGATGATGGTCTTGCCTGGCTCTATGCAAAAAAAAAGTATTTGGTGATGTTTCCTTATGAACACTAATAATATTTACTTAAGCTTGGTAAACTACCTCTGTGAAGAAAAAATATTAACACATTCCCCAAAGGCAGTTAACATTGCCAGATGTCCAGGACTGGCCTAGACAGAACAGTAACTGCTTTGTCCCAGACAGAGGAAAGCCTTTATCCTGGGGTTTGGAACCAGCAAGCTCAGGCACAGTGAATGGGGTGATGCACGCTCACATCCCCGACATCACTAGGACTGCAGTGCTTGTCACACACTCCTCCATGGCAGCTGATAGCAGCAAGAGCAGCCAACACTATTGAACATAAAGGAGAGGCAGAGTTCTGCCTTGCAGAATTTGTCCTTTGCATTGAGACCTCTGCTCCAGCCGCTCCACCAGTCAAAAGCATGGTGCCAAAGACACACACTTTGAATCAAAGAATTCAGAGCCCAGAAATATGTTTTAGAGCAGAGCTTGAAGTAGCTAATTTCACATATGTTGTTTCCTGCAAATTGGTAAATTTTGTGACAACAGCATTATTACTTTGCTAGTAGTGACAAGGTTAGTGGCCAGAATCCTGTGCAGCATATTTTTGCAGTGCAACTTGGATCTGCAGTCTGGTCAGGTTATCCTGCTATGATAATAGAGTAGACTATACTGCTAGCGACTTGATGCTGATCATCAGTTGGCGGTTAACTAACCTGACAACCCTGAGGATGAATGGCCTTGGGTGCAGAAGTCCACAGGGATGGGTGATGGTCCCCAAATTGATTAAATCCCATTTGAATCCATCTTGATGGAGGGCAGCAGCTTCATCAATACTGGCCTGGAGCTGAGGAGGACTCTGTGTGCCAATAGGGCTCAGGACCAGAAAGTGTCACACTGCAACGCAGAAGGTAGATGAAAGGCCACTGTATTATATTCTCAGAACACTTTTCATGGCTGAACACCATGATGATCACCAATACAGTATTCGGCATCGGACACAGCACAAGAAGAAGAAGCAACTTGGATCAACAGTAGCCATTTGGAGAGCATTAAATGTTTCCTATTCTTCTCCACCCATGGGTTTATTTTATTTATTTAATCGTATTTCTATTGCCGCCCCCTCACTGAGGCCACTCTAGTTTAAGATTGCCACCTTCTGTACACTACTAAGAAAAGTTAGCTTGAGTGTCACCACTCTTGTTTCCTTTGCCAGTGTCATTCTCAGCTACTACTTCTGTCCAAAATCTGCTTCTCTCATCACTATTGGAACTACCAATTATCACTGCACAACAACGATTTTGCTACTGAGAATAACACATGTGATTTACATGACATCATGTGTGCGGATTCCAAATCTGGTCAGAATTTGCCTAACACGTACAGATTTTAAGGCGTGCTATAGCTGTTCAAACAGTTGGTAATTGAGTAATTAATTTTTACATGGGAACGTTATAACTCCTGAGTGGAGTTTCTCCAGCAAAAATCCTTTCAACCCAAAGTAATCTCTGACACGAAAATATATTAAAACGACAAGAACAGTGCTGTTGTGTGTGTTATTTTTTTTTAAAAAAAAACCTCCCAAACTGAGGTACTGTTTTTATCAAAATACCTAATACTAGGCTAGTTAAATCTCAGCTCTTAACTTTTAGTGCAGTGTTAAATCCACTGGGAAAATAAACTCTGTATTTAACCTCTGCTCATATGCATTCATTTGAAAGACCATCGACCTTAGTAGCAAAGTCATTCTTACAAGATACGGCACTATATAAATATTTCAAAATGATGACATTTGGCATCCTCATGCTCCAATTGTAAGATTAGGCAGTCAATGACCCTGTCATGATTTATTAGAGTTAAAATTAAATTGCATCTTTAGGATATTCTTTAGCAGCTGAGTGACCAATTAAATATATATATCCCCAAAACTTTTCAGGATTTCTTGAAGAGTGCTGTGCATTGCTTTTAGTGATTCCATGCAAGGAACACAGCCTGTAAAAGTTAATTTTGGAGCACAGAGTCCTCAGAATGGGAGCTGTAATCAAAAAGATAACTTTTCAAAGCCCTCTGAAGGAACTCTCATACATTAATAAGATGTCAGGTAATCTTTACAAAATCCTTTGCTAAAAAGTAGTCATGTCTAACCTTTTTTTTTGGGGGGGGGGGGTTGCTGCTTTCCATTTACAACTACTGTCTGCATCTGCAGACGTTTCCGTGGTCATGTGGCAGGCATGACTAGATACCAGAGCACACGGAACACTCTTTACCTGCCCATCAAAGTGGTACCTATTTATTTACTTGCAATTTCTTGATTTCAAACTGCTAGGTTGGCAGGACCTGGGACAGAGATGGGAACTCACTTTGTCATGTAGCACTCAGGTCTTGAACTGCTGACCTGCCAACCTTCCAGTTGTCAAGTTCAGCATTTTAACCACTATGCCAACGCAGTCCCTAATTAGATGTTAATTATTGGGAAAATGCTGACATTCAAATTTAAATGGTGGATTTTGTAAATATTTTGTATTTATTTTCACTATTATAGGATATAAACAAATGATTACTGGCAAAGGCAGCAAAAGATAAAAAGGAAAAAAGAGAAATTGGAGTTTTGCTTAATAATCAAGGGACAAGATGTAATAAGACTAGAGATAAATGTAAAATTGTGAAGGAATTTTATCAAGCTTTGTTTGCAAAAAAAGAGATAGATGTGGAGAAGCTTAAAAAGCAATTAGAGAGACAAATAATGACTGGAATAAAACAGGAACACAGGGATAAAATGGAAGAACAAGTTTTTGAAAAGGAAGTAAAGGAGGTAATTGCGGGCCTGAAGTTAGGGAAAGCTCCGGGTAAGGATGGATTACCGGCTGACTTTTGTAAGGAATTTAAAGATGTTGTGGTACCAAAGTTAGTAAAATTATATAACTATATATTGGAGGGTGGACAAATTCCGACTTCATGGTATAGGACCATGATTGTACTGTTGCCAAAACCTGGAAATAATTTAGAGAAAGTGGAATCTTACAGACCAATCTCTCTTATAAATCAAGACACCAAGATCTTCACAGCAATATTGGCTAACCGTTTAAACAAATTTATGGGTGATTTAGACCAAGTGGGGTTTTTAAAAGGGAGGCATATGGCAGACCTGACTAGAAGGGTTTTAGATTTAATAGATAATGTGAATCAAATGAAAGAAAAAGTGGGATTAATATCTTTGGATATTTTTAAGGCATTTGATTCCCTACAATGGACCTCGATTAAGGAAATAATTAAAAGATATGGATTTGGTGATAAATTTAAAAGGGTAATTGATTTATTATACCAGAAAGGAACAGCTAGTGTTAGAGTAAATGATGAGGTCACAGATGAGGTAAAATTAGAGGCGGGTAATAGACAGGGTTGTCCCTTGTCCCCTATTTTGTTTATCATGGCAATGGAGATATTGGCAAAAGCTGTAAGAGAGGATGAAAAAATAGAAGGGATAATGGGGAATAAAATAAGTATGTATGCAGATGATACATTGATAATTGCAAAACACCCTGAGATGGTCATGAATAGAATTAGAACACAACTTAAGGACTTTGAGGACATTACGGCTCTGAAGATAAATTGGGATAAATCGGAAATGATGCTGTGTAATATGGGAGAAGGGGAGAGGAGGAAGATAAAGGGAATGAGTAATATCCAAATTAAAGATAAGTTGAAATATTTGGGGATAATTATATCAAATAGATTGGAAGAGCTTAAAAGATTGAATTATGATAGTTTGAAAACGGAAATTAAGATCAGAATACAAAGTTTTCAAAAGTTGAAATTGTCATGGTTTGGGAGAATTGCACTTAGTAAAATGATGCTGTAACCTAGAATTAATTTCTTATTTGATGCACTAGCAATTCAATTGAAGGACAAGGAAATTAATGAGTTTCAAAAGTTGCTTAATATTTTTTGTAATGGGGGGAAAAAGTCTAGACTACCAAAAAAATTATGGTATCTACCTCTGTAAGAAGGAGGTTTAGGAATGCCGAATTTAGTGGCATATTACCGTGCTTTTCAAATTAAGAATGTTGTGAAGATCTTGGCAAGAGAAAAAGTAATCTGGGAGGAGATTGAGATGAAAGATTATAGGAATATAGGTAAAAGGATCTTCTTGGGAGGAAGTGTGGGAAAGATAGTTACTAATAATACAATGATGAAGGGATTAATGAATGTGTGGAAAAGATTAAAGAAGGATCTGGCCCCGAATATCTCTCCAATTTTGGAATTGGCAGATATGGTGTGTTTTCCATTGAAAATAGATAAAGAAATAAAGGAAATATTGGATAAAAATGAAGTTTTCTTGGTGAAAGACTGGTTACGGATCTGTAGAGATGAAGAAAGGAAGAAAAAGCTGTTTGAACAGCTGAAAATGAATTGGTTTCAGACATTGATGGTTAATAATTGGAATGGTAAACATTTGAGAGAATTAGATATAGATAGAGAAAAGACAGAATTTGAAGAATTGGTCTTAAAAATTAGAAAAGGAGATAGAATTATTAAGGGTCTAGTTAGCAAGCTTTATGGTCTAATAAATAGGGAGGGTGACCCACAGGAGGATTTGAAACTAAGGTGGGGACAGGATTTGAATATAAAGATAGAAAAAGATGCATGGAGGAATAAGTGGAAAAAGAGGATAATGAGAACTATGTCAGTTAGAATTAAAGAGCATAATTATAAAATGTTGTGGAGGGGGTATCTGACACCAGTGAGGTTACATCAGATTGATAACAAAAAGGATAAATTATGTTGGAGATGTAAAGACACTATAGGAACTTATGAACACATGTGGTGGAGTTGTAACATGATAAAGGATTTTAGGAGAAGAATAGAAAAAGAGATCAGTGAAATAATGGGTAAGAAAATCAAACTGGAGTCAGACACCACTATGCTAACAAATGTGGAATCTATTAATTTAAATAGGGATGGGAAAGAATTATTTTAAATAATGCTTACAACGGGTAGACAATGTATTGCAAGAAATTGGAAAAATTATATAATCATACAGACGGATGAGTGGTATAAAGAAATGTGGAATTTAGCATTGAATGATAAATTAACATGGGAGATAAAAGAAAAAAAGGTAACACGAGAGAGAATAGATTCTGGAATATCTGGAAACCTTTTGTGGATCATTCACTTATGGATGTCGAAACAAACAGACCTGTACCCGATCAAAGAAGTTTTTGGAGATAAAACATGAGCTACTCTGAGTTCTCCAGGGCATTGTAAATAAACACTGGGTGTGAAATATGTAAAATTTTGTTTTTGTTAGTTGTTGATTTATATTTTAAAGAGTACTGAATCTTACAAAGGTGTATATGACTTAGTAATATTAGTAGCTAATTATATGTAGAAAGAAATTTTTGGGTAAAGAGTAAAATAATTACTTTGTCTCAAATATTTATGACTGTGAAATACAAAGATAGTCAAAAAGTGTATTAGGATAGGCTGTATTTTTTTTCTTTTGTTTTATTGTTCTTATCTTTTGATGCTTTTTGTGTTTACTTTGTATGTAGGTCTATTTTTGTATTTTAATATGTATTGTTTTATATTTGTATTTGTTTAAAAAAATTCAATAAAAATTATTTAAAAAAGAAAGAAAAGAAAAGGATAAACAAATGATTGCTGCCATTTGCCAGGGAATCGTAAGTGTTTAGAGAGGCACAAAACTCAAGCTGGCACAAAACTCAAGCTGAGATGGCTGAATTTCCCATGTGAATGACTCCAGCCATCATATTTCTGATCTTCCCTGTAATGGATATGTCCATTACTGTATAAGATAAACACTATGTGGTATAATAATGCCTCAATTGAAGCACATTTTTAATGTAGAAATTCTGACTGAGACAATGGCTCACAAAAGGCAAAACACAGCAAAATGTCTGGGAGCATGGGATGCATTAAAGCATGGATTTCCAAATGGCTTGCCAGGATATACAAACATAACAACCCCATTTCAGCATTTGCAGAATCTAAACAGAGAAAAGAAATTAAGATGCACACTCAAATATCACATGCGTCATCCCTTTGCCAACCATGTTGACAAAGAAAATCTAAAGCAACCACATTCAGTGATTGCACAGTTCCATATGATTGCACTATTCCATAGGATCACTTCTGAATATTAGCTATATTCATGGTGATCAGCCATAAATATTGTTCTGGGAACAATATAAATGCAGTCTTTTCCATTTGCCTTCTGCATCGCAGCTTTACACCTGTACCACTGATCCAGCTCCATGAGTCACTTTCCGGTCCTGAGCCCTTTTGGCACCCAAAGTCCTCATCAGCTCCATGCCAGTACTGATGAAGCTGCTGCCCTCCATCAAGATGGATTCAAGTGGGATTTAATCCACTTGGGGACCATCATCCTTCCCTGTGGACTTCGCCACCCAAAGCTGTTTGTCCTCAGGGTCATCAGGTTAGTTAACCACCACCTGACGATTGACATTGAGTCACTGGCAGTGTGGTCTACTCCAGAGTTTCTCAACCTTGGGCCTCCAGGAGTTCTTGACTTCAATTCCCTGAAGCCCAAGTCACACCTGCTGATCAAGACCTCTGGAAATTGAAGACCAATGACATTTTGGGGACCCAAATTTGAGAAACACTGATCTACTCTATTACCATAGCAGGATAACCTGGCCAGACTTCCATTATTTTCCCAATTATTAATATTGTCATTTATATCTTCTTAACAAATTGTTTGGATTGGAGGCATAATTTTAAAATGAACTGGTTATTCTACTGCTATTTCACTACTTTTGAGCAATTGGTTTTGCCGAATGGTCAGAATTTATGGGTGATTTATATGTTAGTAACTGAAATTGCATAAGATGTCATTGTGGCAAATTGCTGCTGATTGACAAGGTATTCATTGTACTCTCAGGTGCACAAATGATTATGTGCCCACAAGTAAAACAAGCACCTCATTAATTTGCCACAACTTGACTCCATAACTTACATGACTTCATTTATCCATGTGCAATATGCCAACAGGATTCTGACTTACTCACTTTTATTGGAAAAATAAAGTAAATGCAGCATAAAACATACTTTAGAAACAAACGAATAAACCAACAGAGCTTTGTTAACTTCTATCATCAAGCCCTGGGGTTCCCAACCTTTTCAAGCCGGGGGCTGGGTCACGTTCTCTCAGTCAACTTTGAGTGTCAGACAGCCATTTTGCCCTGCCTGCATGATGGGGTGGCCATTTTGTCCCAACAACTTCCAGGGGGGATTTTGTTTCTTGAATGCCCTTGGAGGGGGCGAGGGGCCACATGAAATGACACCATGGGCCAGATCCAGCCAACAGGCCTTAGGTTGGGAACTCCTGATCTAGCCCAATGTTGGGAATTTTGAAAGCTTCTGCCTATGATTGGAATCCCTTTTTTTGTAATTTGATTTTTTTTGCTTAGGGTTCTACTTTTTTTGAGCAGCAGTTAACAAGATTTTCTGTCTTTAAATATTTTGAACATGGCTATCATATCACCTCTCAATCTCCTTTCCTCTAGCTTAATCTGAGTTACTAGAGATAGGGATATGAACTTCTCTGTGATCTAAAAATTGTTAAATCCTTAAAACTTACTGATCAGTTACACGTCATCTAAGAGCTATCAGCAGACACAACACATGTTTAGCCATACAGTAATGCAAAAATATCCTATGAGGTTGCATTCTCAAAGTTGTTGTTATATGCTGTCAAGTCATCTCTGACCTATGACAACCCTATGAATGAATTATCTCTGAAATGTCCTGTCTAAAATGCCTGCTCAATTACCATGGTCCAATTTCCTCTTAAATCAAGAGTGGACAATGTTCCAATGGCAGAGACTTGATTTGCACCCAAAGAGTGCAGTCTGAATGAGAGAGAACAGCTTCAGAGAAAAGAACTTGAGGCTGGGACCATTTTGTGGCCCAAACTATTCCACTGGGAAATCTAATGCGAGAGCCATAAGACTCTATCTCGAGTGCCTGGTAGACTATGAATCTTCATCTCTGTTTAGTCTATATATTTGTAAAGAAGCACCAATAAACCTCCAATGAGTTTATTCAAAGGAAACCAAACCCGTTTAGTGTTACATCCCTCCCAGACCATCTAGTTATTATCTCCATTGTAAAATTGAATCAGGAAACTTTAGGTAAAGATAGGGTTGCCATAATTCTCTCCCACCAAGCCGGGACAGCCATGTGACATCATTGCATTTTTCAAACTGCACATGCATTTGATGGGGCTGTCAGGGAGACTGTGGATCTAAGATCCTGTGGAATCCCTGTCCAGGGCGGACAGCATTCGTCAGTTTAAAATAAAATGTAGTCAAGAGGTTTTTTCCTGTGTGGTTCTTCTTGCAAAAGACTATTCTTGATGGTTCTATTTTTATTTTTTTGAATAAAATTCCTTGGGCCACTCTTGAAACCACCCTTCCACCCCCTGAGGTCACCCCACCCTCCTCTTCATACACACACCCCACCCTCCCCTTAATACACATACCATTGAAGTAGATTCACCCTCAAACCCCACACAAGGATCCCTTGGAAGAAAGGTCTAAAGAGGGGCCCAGAATGGCACCTCCGTTTCCCTCTGGAAGGAGAAAAGCAGGAAGGGACTTATTTTGGAGGAGGACCTTTGCGATGGAGGACTCTTCACTTTCTGTCCACCCTGTTCCCTTCCTCTCTAGGAATACCGACCCTATGCAATTAACCCTTTATGGTCACGTGAAGAAGGAATCCTCCGTCCCAGTGTATGGCATACCTGTCAACCGCAGCTCCAGACAATCCGGGACCTGCGCAGAATGGTTCTGCGCAAGTTGCCTTCTACGCATGCGTAGGCTTTTATGCTTGTGTAGGACCCTTTTACGCTTGCGTAGAACCCTTCTACGCATGCGTAGCCTTCTACGCGACTTGCGCAGAAGGGATGTGCAGTACCTCTTTCCACCCCGCTGCCAAATTCGGGGTTTTTAGCAGCTCCGGGCGGGAAATGGTGCAAATCAGCGCCGAAAAATGGGAAATCCCGGCCAATCCGGGAAGGTTGACAGGTATGGTGTATGGAGGTTTGGCTTCTTAGATGTGGGCATTTCTTGCTCCCTCCCGGCTTTCGAGGAAAAGGGCTGAGGATGACTCCTTATCCCCCAAACTTCAATGTGAGCCAATGGATTTTTGCAAAAGTTATTTCACTGCCTCTGTGCCTTTCTTTCAATTATCTCGCTTGCAAGCGTCTCCCTCCATGGCGGGCTTCTCAGGGTGCTGTCTTGTCTTCACCAATTTCAAGCAGGATAATTAAAAGAAAGGGAGGAAGGCAGTGAATTAATTCTTTGCAAAAATCCCTTGGTGAGGGGAATCCTTTGTTCACATTTAAAAATCCGGGACTTTTACATGTTTTTTCTCGAACTGGCTGGGACAGCTTGAATCCGGGAAAATCCTGGAAAACCGGGACATATGGCAACCCTAGGTAAAGGTCACCCTTGCTCGAAAGCCAGCCATATCCGACTCTAGGGTTCAGTGCTCATCTCTGTTTATAGCCAAAGAGCCCGCACTGTCTGCGTCTGCAGATGTTTCTGTGGACTTGTGACAGGCATGACTGAACACCGGAGTGCACAGAACCAGGGGTGTGCTGGCTACACTAAAAGGGCGCTGGACAGGGAGGGAGGGGTGGCACATATGGGGGTACTGCATGACATCATGGATTGTAGCCGCCAGATGACATATTTCTGCCCACTTCTGGGGGACGCCAGTCACTGGAGCACACCAGGACTTGTCCCTGTGTCCCAAATGGCCAGTATGGGCCTGCACAGAATGCTGTTTACCTTCCCACTGAACTGGTACCTATTTATCAACTTGCAATTTCTTGCTTTCAAACTGCTTGGTTGGCAGAAGCTGGGACAGAGACAGGAGCTCACCTGCCGATCTTCCAGTCATTGAGTTTAGCATCTTAACCACTAAGCCACCACAGTCCCTAGGGAAGTTTACTGAAAGTTTTAATACAACAGCTGGGAGATTCTGGGAGTTATAATCCAAAAAGAAAAATTTCAAGCTCTAGTAACACACCAACCTTTACATAGCTATGTTTTATTTTAATGAGGTGTTTTTATTCCTTAGTCAAGGAATGCTAGGATAATTTTTCCCCCAAAGTGGTATGTGCCAAGTTCAGTGCTGAGGAAGATGGAAAATCAAACCCATAAACCTTTCCTTTTATCTTAAAAGCTGCCAACATTCATGGATCTTTTTCCCCCCTTTTAAAGCTTCAGCATTGAAAATAGTGAACAGCTGTGAGTTTGTGAGCATATACACACAAGGTTATGTCATCAACAGAAAGTTACTGCTCCTAACTAGTAATCTCTATGAAGTATTATACATCCCACAGTATGCATCATATATCCAAAATCGCAAGATTGAGCAAATATCTAGATTGAGCAAATTAAACATTTTTTTTCAAAGCTCAAAAGAATGGTTCCTTTAACTCTTTAATAATTGCTGCACAAGCAAACAAATTCCAAAAGATGAAAGTAATCACTGAAACAAGGCAAAGAACCATCAGATCCTAAAAGCTACAGGCTAATCTTCCTACTATGCCATTTATACAAGGTGTTCGAATGAATGGTGTGAAATCATCTAGCCCCTAAAATTGTACTTCTTCTTATTCCAGAACAGGCAGGTTTCAGACCTGGCAAGAGTTGTTTAGCTCAAATCTTAAATCTAACCCAGCATTTAGAAGATGGTTTTGAAATACCGTATTTTTTGCCTTATAAGACGCACTTTTTCTTCCCCAAAACTGGGGGGGAAAAGTTGGTGCGTCTTATATGGCAAATACCTCTTCCCGGGGGTCCTCGCCATTCGGCCCGGGAATGGGAGGCAGGCGATGGCGGGGCTCCGGCGGCGTCTCCTTTTAAGCCCTCCCGGCAGGCAGGGCTCCGTGGGTGGGGAGACGCGCCTGCCTCCCATTCCCGGGCCAAGCAGCGAGGGCCCAGGAATGGGAGGCAGGCGCGTCTCCCCGCCCTCCGAGCCCTGCCTGCCGGGAGGGCTTAAAAGGAGACGCCGCTGGAGCCCCGCCATCGCCGCCGCCGCGTTGCCTCTTCCCGGGGCCCTCGCTGCTTGGCTGAGTGAGGCAGCAAACGGAACAAACGCGCGGGGCGGCCTCCACTCCAGCTGACTCTGCTCGCCGGCGGGCATTCATTTGCCACCTTACCCCGTCCGCACACAGCATTCCCCCCCCTGTTGGCGCGAGCATACCCGCCCCATAGACTGTCAGAGGAGTGGTTGTTTTAGTCAGAAAATGGTGGGGGAGGAGAGAGAGAAAGGCTTCTCCGTCTTCGTGACTCCTTGAGGGCTCTCAACATTCCTCCGAAGGAGGTTTAGGAAGATACCGGACCTCCTCTCTCTCTCACACACACACCCCTTTCTGCCGTTGTATGCCCCCACACACACGTATTCTCCCTCAAGCCCAGGCGGGTTCGCCCTCCTCCACCAGCTGCCTGGAGGGGTCTTTTTGCCCCCTGCTCGGACTCCCGACCAGCGCCTACTTGTGTGGAGAAAAAGAAGAGGTCGGGTTACTGAGGGAGCCAGGCAGGAGGGAAGGAGGGGGCGGCGGCTGGAGGAGCGAGCCGAGCAGGCTTCTTCGGCTCGCAACCTCCTCCCCCGCCCAAAAAGAGCGAGCCGAGGCAGGCAAAAGCCACGGGCGATTAAATGCTCCTGACTGAGTCAAGGAGAAAGTGGGGAGGGGGGCGAGGGTCGCGGGGAGAGGCGGGCGCCGAGGGAGGTGGCGTAGCTGGACCATTAGGAAAGCTGAGCGCAGGAGAATAGATGCCTTTGAGATGTGGTATTAGAAGAGAGTCCTGAGAGTCCCCTCGACGGCAAAGAGAAGAAATAGGTCGATATTAGAAGAAATCAAGCCTGACTGTCCATTGGAGGGACAAATAGTGAAGATGAAGCTAAAGTACTTTGAACATCAAATGAGAAGAGAGGATTCACTTGAGAAAGCCGTGATGCTGGGAAAGGTGGGGGGGCAAAAGAAGAAGGGGGCGTCTAAAGATGAGGTTGATAGATGGTATTGTAAACACAATGGGCACAGAGCTTGGTGGGCTGAGGAGAATGGTGGAGGATAGAGGTGCCTGGAGGACAATGGTCCATGGGGTCGCAAAGGGTCGGAATCGACTGTGCCACTGAACAACAACAAATGTACAGAGTTGCCAATTGCGCGCTCTTCCCCATGCACAGGCATCCGCGGCTTATTATATTTTCCCCCCCGCGCTCCGCGGCTCTTCCTTCCCCCTCTTTCCGTGGGAGGAAAGCGGAGTGATCCATCTTTCCAGGTGATCCATCTTTTAAGCCCTGCCTGCCGGGAGGGCTTAAAAGGAGACGCCGCCGGAGCCCCGCCATCGCCGCCGCATTGCCTCTCCCGGGGCCCTCGCTGCTTGGCCCGGGAATGGGAAGCAGAAAAGGGACGATGATGCCAGCCGCCTCGAGCAGCTCCCTGTCCCACCCCGGCAGCCCATGCCACTGGCCCCATTGGGGAGAGACAGGTACAGTACAGTATTTGGTTCAGAATCTTTTTTTTCTAGATTTTCCTCCTTTAAAATTGGGTGCGCCTTATATGCCGGAGCGTCTTATATGGCGAAAAATACGGTAGTCACTGCTGTAATTCAAAACTGAAGGTTATTTCTTGAATTTCAAGGGAGGCAGAGTCACTAGAGAAATCAAAGGAACTGTCTCCCAAGGAAAGAGTCCTGGCAACATTACTTTTTAACAGTTACACAAATGATCAACTTAAATTCCCATTTGCCAGGAGTTTCATCCTTGTGGATGATTTTGCCTTGATAGTCCAGAGGATTCTTCTGAGTCCATTGAGCACCAGCTAACCTCTAGATCTAGAACAGAGCTGTCCAAATTATGGCCCATGGGCCAGATCCAGCCCATGACACCAATTAATCCAGCCCATGCTGCCCTCGCTGCTCCCAAAATCGGAAGTAAAACATTTATGCACATTTTACTTCTGCTTCCAGGTGGGAGGAACCATGTGACTGGCAAGCTCAACCATGTGACTGGCCTGCGGCCTGAAAAGTTTGGACACCCCTGATCTAGAATATCTTTCCTTATATTATAAAAACCAAGCAGCTGAACTCAAACCCTTTAAAAACACAGATCTGTTCCTTTCACATAAAAAGCAGAGAGGAAGCCCCAAGTTAGCTACGAAGGCAAGATTTTGGAATATTGCTCCACCCTAAAGTGTTTGAGTGTCACTAGATTGACCTGCCACTCAAAAAAAAAAATCCCTTTGTCTATACACCAAATGGAAAGTTGTCACCAAAATAAAGGAAACTGGTAGGTTCAAATTGGAATGCAACAGCTCTATCCCTGTGCTACTCCACAGCAGTGTCATATGGTTAAATCAGCACATGTTAAACAGGTGGATGCTGCTCTTAATGAATCATGCAGGATTATTAGTGGCTGCCTGAAACTAACCACTGCTGGAAAAGTCTGTGCTAGCAAATAATGAGAGAAATAAGGTAATATAGCATTATCCCATCCATTTCATAGATAACATCACCCCAGATAACACCTAAAACTGAGGAAATCTATTCTGCATACATCTCAAGCTCTAAATATTAAACCAGAAGAGGCTACCCTAAACCTATGGAGAGCAAAAACAACACACCTTGCTGAATGAATGAATGAATGAATGTCTCCCACCAAGACAGGATTCTGGCTGAGCCATCTAGAAGTCACTTAATAAAGTAAAATGGGGCTACTTGGATACAGGACAATTTTTCTGTGAATGTGGAGCAATATTTATGTGCAAGCAATTTATGCAGCACCACATATACAAAAGAAGATCTAGTAAATGGCTGAAATATTGCTATAAATGTAGCCTACATCTAATCATTTTAACATTTTTATTTGTGCTGCATTTTTTGTGTGATATCAAGTTACCCCCAACTTATGGCAACCCTATGAGTGAACAATCTCCATAATCATGTAGACTATATATGTCCATAATTTTAAAACATGCAGTGCTCAAAAGAGAGAGAAAGATTACAGCACTGATTAATATATAGGGAACATGGGTTCAAATAAACAAACACAAAACATGGGTCAGTCACCCTTCCTCAGCCTAACCCAATCACAATGTCCTTGTTGAGAGTTCACAGTTAGGAACCAAATGGCCTCAGCCCAACATAGAGACAGTGGGCTGCATGTTGTCCACCCTGATGTAGAAGGTGAAACCATTTGCTGCAGAGCAGATATTGCTTCACATTTTCCTAGAAGTAGCTGTACTCTTGCCATGAGCAAAGCAATCTTGCCACTTGCTTAGGCAGCATTGATGAGGTGCTGTGCAATTTTCTTTTCATGCACTCAAAATGCCCAAAACAAGCCACTCTGCTGCAGGCTGATTTACAAGTCCTGAGAACCTGCTATTATTCCTTTGGTTTCAATTTCCAGCTCAGGACAAATTCAGATGTCTGGATAGCAGATTCTGGAATGCAGCAGGCTCTAGCTGGACACATAGCCTGCTCCATCTTGGCAGGAACCAGGACTGTACTTGGCTGCATTCGAATAAGCCTTTTACAGTATAAGTAGGGGCATAATTTCAAGAAAAGACTGAAGGTAGAAAGGGGAAAGCCTTGGAAAGAACAAGGCTGGGAAACATCCAGGCTGAAAGCCTCTCTTGTTATTGATAGCAATCCTCTCTCTAAGGGTCAATGAAATTTCTTTCTTTTCTTTCCGTTGTACTGTATTTATATACTCGTGTCTAGCCAAAAGGTTCCCAGGATAGTTCACATCAAAATACAAAGGGCTATAAAATTATTGCAAGCAAATCAATACAACACAATGTTGATTGATCATAAACAACATCAGCAACAGCAGTGGAAAGTGACAAAGAACTGGAAAAGCTTTTAAGAATAACAGCAAAAAGCCTTTGATTCCACTGCTTCCCAGGTTGCATCAACAAAAAGGCCTGTTTCCTCGACATCACCAGAGACACACACCTGGAAGTGCTAGAGCTGTCTGGGTCTGTACAGAATGCAACATCTAGGAATGGTGTTTGGGTTATTGTGCAGGAGATCAAGGTATTTACAACTCCACAATATTAATTTCAATACACTGTGTTCTAGATAAATGAATAAAGATATGTTAATTGATGTGGGCTCAGAAATGCCACCTCGAGCCATGGAGTGTGTGTGCAAAACATGGAACACAGGAAGCTGCTACACTGAGGCAGGTCCTTTGCCTTCTAGTGCAGTCTTGGCATTATAATAGGCAGCACCAACAAAGCTGGGCGCCCTCTTCTTTTTAGAATTAGACACACATAATAGTAGGAATACAGTATACAAAACTGCTATGAATATATGCCTCTACAATGTAGTCATGGCAGCTTTGTATGAACTGGCGTGACTATATTGCATAGGCATATAATCATAGCAACATCTGAAAATCTTGATTGACAACAGCTCCCAAGTTTCCAGGCCAGAGGTCCTCAATCTTTTTAAGCCGGGTGCCGGGTCACACTCCCTCAGACTGTTGAGGGGCCGGAGTGGTGGTCCCCCCACTGCTGCCACTGCCAAAGGTGGCGGCGGCAACCACCTCAAGCTCACCACACTCCCAAAAAGCCCACACATACCGCTCCCCTGCTTACTGGCCTAGAGGAGCTGCATCACATGAGTAAAGGAAATGCACCTGTAGCCACCGGAAACGCCCCCACAACTGTTTCCACTTCAGCTGCCACCTCCTCAATCACTGTCTCCTCGGCTTGGCTTGGCTTGGCATATCCATAATGGCGCTACATAGCAGGGCAGATGTTATAAGCCTTACAACATCTGCCCTGCTATGGCATGCCATTAGGGACACGCCAAGCCAAGCAGAAGAGATAAGGATTGAGGAGGTGGAGCTGGATGATTTGGTGTTGCATGCTGGATCCAATCCGTGGGCCGTAGGTTGAGGATCCCTGTTCTAAGTAAAGGTCCTTCCTAACCTTAGCCAGACATGCCAGAGATTGAACCCAAGATCTTTCACATGAAAAGTGTATGCTCTACTGCTGAGCTACAGCTCTACCTACCTCTTAGAGACTGTTTTCAAAGCATCCTTTGTTTTTAAAAGGTATTGCACCCTTTCTCCTGGTTGCAACTTCTGTTAGATATAGGCAAGCTTGGAGAAAAAAGCGTGATAATTTATTTGAATAAGGTGCATTCCATCTCAACCACAAAATAAATCTAGATGATAGAGAATGAATGAATAAATAAATCCGATTGCTTTTTCATACATCCTTTCCAGACTCGGTCAATATGAGCCATTCCTGTAGCAAAGGTGGTTGAACTGAGGCCAGCCTCTGAAGCAGTGTGTGATGATAGTACATAAACCTTCAGAAATATATCCTCGGCCTCAAGGCAGCATGGCCAGTGCCCACCCAAAACAAGTATGGCCAAGAAAAGTTACTTTCTTGGACTGTAGTTCAGAGAATATTTCAGCCAGGCATAGCTCCTGAACTGACTTTACTGGCTGTAATGTTCTAGGAACGCTAGTCCATGTTATTGTTCTTTAGATGTACACAGCCCATCAGATATTCAGACTAGAGTTTTGGAAGCCCACTACTCAATCCTAGCCATGGACTTAGGAGTCAATGAAGTATCGCCTGATAATGTACCTTGTACCTACTAGTGCTACTCTCTGCATCTGCTCCATTATGATCTTTTTAATGCCAGTTGCACTAAGATGGTTTTTCAACCCTTTTCAGATTGCTCCCATCACTCCTATCATTACTCGTATCACTGTTTCTCTTTTCTCCCAGAGACACTATACAGTACTTTAGTTCTCAAATCTG
The DNA here is from genome assembly GCA_035047305.1 of Bradypodion pumilum. Classification (NCBI taxonomy): domain Eukaryota; kingdom Metazoa; phylum Chordata; class Lepidosauria; order Squamata; family Chamaeleonidae; genus Bradypodion; species Bradypodion pumilum. The sequence goes on along the minus strand of JAWDJD010000004.1, from coordinate 27,987,464 downwards.
GATATCTCATGATCTTTTCAATCCCTTTTTCTTCCATCCAACTGTCACCTGGGATTGCCACATCAATCACCCTTGATTAGGAATGCATGGTTAAGACATCTATGCTTCTACAGGTTAAGGGTGGATAACTTTTTTGGTTCACAATATCCAAAATAACCCAGAAGTACATGCAAGGGCCATTCTGGCTGGATAACTCTGGGAACTGTAGCTCAAAAATATTACTTTTCCAGGCTTTGCTTCCAATATGACAGAGGAGCAATGTGCTATTACAGCTGCTGCTGCCAGGGCACCATTCCTGCTTCCGAACCAAACCATATTCCAGCTAATGTATTGGGAGTCTTGCCATAGTTTTGGAGGGAGGAGCAAAGCCTTCTACAATCGTGATTTGGCTTGGACAATGGAAAATCTAATTAGTTATGGCCTTCCATAGGAAAGGTATGTCCAATTTCCCCCCCCCCCCCTGCTTCCAAGTTTCATCTTTTTTGTTGGCTTATACCATGGTGAGAAATACCACCTGCTTCCTTCCTGCACAAGAACCAGAAAGAGTCCTGCACTTTGATACCCTTAAAAATAACCCATAGGGCAAAAATGGAAATTCACAGAAGATGACAATCAGGTCTTACTTGTCAGCTTAAGCCTCAACACTGACTATACTTGCTGTCTCCTTTCCCCTCCCATACAATTATGTGGTAGACTAAGCAATTCTGTTGTAAACGTATGAGTCCTCCACCCGGTAGTGGAATGTATATGAAAATATGGACAAAAATGTACTAATTGGCAAATGGGATGTGCACCAAAATACTACAATATGGAGCAGAGCTTGGAAAAATCATATTCTGAGGCTTAAATGTCCTAGAAATGCTGGCTAGGTAGCTCATTCTTTTAGGTATCTGGCTGTGGAGCCAGAGGTTGGGAGTTTGATTCCTCATTGTGCCTTCAAAAAGGAGGGCCAATCTGTGTGGCATTGAGCAAGCTGCACAATACCTGAATGCCCTCAGTAGAAGGGAGTGTAACCTACTTCTACATATTCTCCACCTAGAAAACCCTGGAAAGGATTGCCATAAATCAAAATTGACTTGACAGAGCACAATTATTAATTATTATTAAAAGTCCTAAAATCTCCTAGCTTCCTTGGCAACTATATTGTGGTCCAAAAGATAGGTTTTCCAAGCTATGTTGCAAAGTGCTCTTCTTATTCAGGGTTCAAATCGGTTAACCTGTTTCTCAGAATATTCTGTTACAAGCCCTCTCCTTGCTTTTTCACACACTCACAACATGCATGCTGCAGCCCTTCAGCTTGCTCAGCAATCAATGGGTAATTGTTGGCCATCAACCTTCTTTCCTTGCATTTCTGCATTTCAGCAAACTTTAGGGTGTCCACAAACTTGCTTAGATTCCTATGTATGAACATTAACCAGATCTTTCTCTTTCAAGATACAATCAAACATAATGGGTATTTTGGTTCCAAACAATCCTTCACGCTACAATTGCTTCTCCTTCTCATTTTTTTCAATTGGAGGTTGGATTTCATCATGACCTGAAACTCAACATACCCCCCCCCCCCCCCCAAGATCATGGCATCCGGACTCATCACCCCCTGGCAAATCGAAGGGGAAGAATTGGAAACAGTGACAGACTTTATCTTCTTGGGATCTAAGATCACTGCAGATGATGACTGAAGCCATGAAATAAGACACTTCTTGAGAGATAAGCTATGAGAAACCTAGGCAGCATAATAAAAAGTAGAGACATCACCCTGCCAACAAAAGTCTGCATAGTCAAAGCAATGGTCTTCCCAGTAGTAATGTATGGCTGTGAGAGCTGGACCATAAGGAAGGCTGAGCACAGAAGAATAAACGCCTTTGAACTGTGGTGCTGGAGGAGACTCTTGAGAGTCCCCTGGACTAACAGGAGATCGAATCAGTTGATCTTGAAGAAATCAACCCTGACTGCTCCTTGGAAGCACAAATATTGAAGCTGAAACTCAAGTACTTTTGGCCACCACATGAGAAGAGAGGACTCACTTGAGAAGGGCTCGTGCTGGGTACCTTGAAAGGGTGCAGGACAGGTACTATCTTTTAGGAGTGTCTATCCTAAGTACTGCAGTGGCTCAAGTCGCTAAGACGCTGACTGGGAAGCAGAAGGTCAGCAGTTCGATTCCTGAGTACTGCAGGACGGAAATGAGCTCCCGTCTTCATCCCAGCTCATGCCAACCTAGCAGTTCGAAAGCAAGAAATTGCAAGTAGATAAATAGGGACCACTTCGGTGGGGAGGTAACAGCGCTCCGTGCGCTCCAGTGTCTAGTCATGCCTGCCACATGACCACAGAAACGTCTGCAGAAGCAGACAGCGCTGGCTCTTCGGCTTAGAAACAGAGATGAGCACTGCACCCTAGAGTCGGATACGACTGGCTTTCGAGCAAGGGAAACCTTTACCTTTTATCCTAAGAAAGGGAGCAGCTTTGCACCATGCCCAAGGAGGGGGAGGGGGGTCAAGGGCAGGGACTGTCCTTCACCCTGAGGGGAGGGAGAGAGAAAATTGGGGGGGGGAGATAAGAAAGGGGAGGGAGAACGGGGAAAGACAGCTCCCTGCATACCTCCTTCCATCGCCTGTCGCTTGGCTCCTCATGGGGATGCGGCCGGAGGAAGGCACCCCAGCTTCGGCCTGGGTGAACTCCACACCATCCGGCGGATCGGGGCTTGGTTGAGGACAGTGGGGGGCTGGGAATAAAGAGAAGAGCCCTGGTGGCACAATGGTTAAAACTGCTGTACTGCAGCCCAAACATTGTGAGTTCAATTCTGATGGGGATACAAATGAGACTCATCCTTGCATCCTTCCGAAGTCAGTAAAATGAGAACCACATGTTGGGGGACAAAAATGATAATTACCTTGTGAACTGCCCAGGGAGTGTACTAAGTGCAATGAGGTGGTTCTTCTTCCCTCTCTAGATCAGACGCGAAACTGCCAAAATGATGGCACCTTTCGGTGAGTTCATTCTGCAGTTCCTGTTGCCTGACCTAGTGTGAAAAAGATTAGCCAGCAACACAAGGTTGTCACCAGGGTACACCCGATTGTGGTTCAAAAATGCCACAATCTTTGAGGATATCAGAGAATAAACTAAACAAAAATGCTGCAGCACTTTAATGACTAACTGTTATATTTCAATGGGAACTTTCATGGATCAAGTCCACTTTATCAGACAAGTTTAATTAATCCATGAAAGCTGTGTTTCACAGACTAACATGGCTACTATTCCAAAAAATATTCGAGGGGGCTCTATCTGTGTACCCTTATGAGGCGGTTGTTTTTGCTTTTAATCGTGTCAGAACCACACAAAGAGTTGAAAGGATTTTAGCTGGAGAAACTCTGCTCAGGGGATGCCCGAATGAGGCTCCTTTCATGTCGCCAAAATCTGGGCATGAGGCAGTACATAAGTGTCATTAGTAAAGTAGTAAAGCAAATTAGTAAAGTAGTAAGAAACCTTTACCTTTACTAGTAAAGGTTGCCCTTGCTTGAAAGCTATTTGTATCCAACTCTAGGGTTCAGTGCTCATCTCTGTTTATAACCAAAGAGCCAGCACTGGCTACGTTTTGCAGACGTTTCTGTGGACATGTGGCAGGCATGCCTCAACATCAAAGTGCACGGAATGCTGTTTACCTTCCCACCGAAGTGATCCCTATTTATCTACTTACAATTTTTTGCTTTCAAACTGCTAGGTTGGCAGGAGCTAGGACAGAGACGTGTAAGAAGTGCCACAAAGAGAGCCCCATGGAAGAGACTTGTGAAGCGCCTCACTTCAGTTGTGAGGAGGGAGAAAGAGAGTCCTGAGGGAAGGTTGCTGACCAGGCCTCAGGCAGCAGAAACAGCTGAGGCACTTTTCAGCCAACCTCAGAGGAGGGTGGGGGAGGCTAGGGGAGGCGAGAGATTTAATTAAGGCTCCAGGCAGGTGAGGGAGTGGTTGGGATGCTCCTTCTCCCCACATGTTGAACCTCTGCCTGTCCTGATGTCTTTTCCTCATGGCTGGGAGAAAAGAAAGTGGGGGGAAGAGTCCTATGTATGGGAAATGGGGGTTCAGGGGGGTCCCTTCCCTTCAGCCCCAATCTTATGGGCATCGGGAAGGGAAGGAGAAATAGTGGGGGAGACCCCCATGAAGCCTAAAAAAGATGATATGGAGTGGGAAGAGCACCCCCACGGGTCCTACCTTGACCCTAAGATTGGGGCTTTGGTGTATGAAACCAAGACACAGGACACAGCCTCGGGCTGGGTTAACTCAGGTTTATTGCATCGTGGACAGAGGGAACATGAGGTAATGGCGGATCGATAGCTCTTTATATACAGTAGTAATACATTTGAACGTGGTGCCATGGTAGCCCATTGGCTACTGTCTGCGTGACGTCATTGCGGGTCACGCCCTTCTTGTCCAGGTGTAGGTGGTGGCGGGAAAACTTCCCGCGCCGTTGCCTTTGATGAGTTCGGACCAAGAGAGCTTGGACGCTCGCTGCTGCCAGCTGGTGGTCATTAGCTCGCGTCCTATTACAGGGTTTATATGATACAGCTGAAGGTTACATTGTTGCTATAGGCAAGGTTACATTGGCTCAGATACATTGTAATCCATGTGGAAGGTAAAACCATTAGAACACAACACCCCTCCCCCCTAGGATGAGACAACGTCTCGAGCCCACACTTAAATCCACTCCCCCCCCTAGGAGACAAAGTCTCTCAGCCAAGATGGCTTATTTCGAACACGCTGGGGTCTCGATGCGGGCTGCCTTTCCCCGGGTTTGCTACCTTCTCTTTGTCCCCTGGTTTCCTGCCCTGTAATTGGAGAGGGAGACTCGTTAGTGACTTGCCGCGGCTCCGCGGCGTTGTTGGGAGGTGTGCTCTTTCTTAGGGGAGAACCGGGGGCACTGGGGGCTAACGAAAAACCCCTCTTCTCGCTTGGATGGGTGGGGGAACACTCCTGAAAACCCCCCCGGCTCGCAAAATCAAAATCAAAATTACATTCGGGGGATGCGGCGGCGGCCGCACATTCCTTTTCCCTCCCCCCGGGCTCTGATAGAACTGGGGTATCAAAAGGATATGAGTCGGGATCACTGCTTTCCCCCCTGGTTTCGGACTGATGTCCCTCACTGTCTCCCCCTTGGGCTAAACGGGTGGGGGAGAACCCTATCGCTGAATCCTGTTGCGGGGCCCCACTGACCGGCCCTTCACTCACTCGGCGCCTCAGTTGGTCAGCGTGTCTCCTCCAGAGGAGGCCGGTGCTCGTTTCCACCCGATATGACACTGGCCCCGTCTGTTCTATTATCGTTCCTGGCACCCAGGCCGGGCCTGCGTTGGCATAGTTCCTGCAGTGTACAGGATCGCCTACGCCGAAACCTTTCGAGACTGCTAAACCTATGTTCTTCCCTTTGTCCTCAACCCTCGACGGGTCCAACCTGGACAATAGTGTGGTCAGTTTCCTCCGCATGAGCAGCTCAGCCGGCGAGTATCCAGACGCTAAGGGGGTCACTCTGTACGCTAACAGAAATTGACAAACTTGGTGATTCAGGTCCCCCGGGCCCATGCGCCGAAGCGCATCCTTTGTTGTACGCACCAACCGTTCCACTTGACCATTCGTGGCCGGGTGAAACGGCGCGGATGTGACATGCCGAATGGCGTTTGCCTCCATGAATGCCCCGAACTCCGCGGAGGTGAAGCAACTCGCGTTATCGCTGACTAAAGTGTCGGGTAAACCGAACGTGGAGAAGACTCTCCGTAGCTGGCTAATTGTCGTGGCGGAGGACGTGCTCTTTACTGGGATAACCTCCAGCCACTTGGAGAACGCATCCACCACCAGGAGAAACATGGTTCCTCGGAATGGGCCAGCGAAATCTACGTGCACTCTGGACCACGGCCCCCTTGCTGTGTCCCATTCCCTATGCGGGAGGCGGGCCGCCTCTGGTCGGGATCCCTGGCATGCCTCACAAGTGCCGACCATGTGCTCAATGTCCGCGTCCAGCTGTGGCCACCAAAAGTAACTGCGGGCCAGCGCTTTCGAACGAACGATGCCGGGGTGGCTGACGTGCAGCAGTTTGAGCACCCTCGGCCGCAGGGATATAGGAACCACCACCCGTTGGCCCCACAACAGGCACCCCCTTTCTAGGGACAACTCTAGTTTTTTCCGAAAGAATGGGTCGAATTCCGTGCTTGGGGACGATGCCGGCCACCCCTTCTGTACCCATGAGCTGACTTTCTCCAGCGTTCTGTCCTTGCCTGTTGCCCTAGCAATATCGGCTGGTACTATTGGGGGTGCGTCTAAAACCTCAATTAGCAACACCTGGCGGTCTCTTTCTACTCTAGCCTTTTGGTCGTCCGACAAGGGTAAAGGGGATCTCGAAAGTGCATCCGCATGGCTTATCTCCTTTCCGGGCCGGTACTCCAACTCGTGTTGGTATGCGTTGAGAAAAATAGCCCATCGCAGCATTCTCGGGGATAGGATCTGCGGAGTGGGCTTGCTTGCCGTGAAAATCCCTAACAGGGGCTTGTGATCCGTCACGATTTTGAACGGGCGGCCATACAGAAAATCGTGAAACTTTTTGGTCCCCGCTACTATTGCTAATGCCTCCCTGTCGGTTTGTGCGTAATTTCGCTCTGCTTGGGACAGGGACCTTGAATAAAACGCAACCGGGGCCTCCCTTCCGTCATCCAACACGTGGCAAAGCACCGCCCCCACCCCCACCGGTGATGCATCACAGACTAAGACCACCGGCCGTTTGGGGTCGAAATGCGTTAAGATTGCGTCAGAAGTCAAGAGTTGCTTTAGTTCTTTGAACGCCCTCTCGTGCTCGTCACCCCACATCCATGTCTCCTCCTTTTTAAGCAACCGATGAAGCGGTTCGGCCACGGACGCTTTCCGCGGAAGGAATGTATGGTAAAAATTGAGGAGCCCCAGGAATGACTGTAGCTCGGTTTTGGATGTGGGGCGAGGGGCCTTCTTGATGGCTGCTACTTTGGATTTGGATGGCTTAATGCCCTCGGGAGTGATCCGGAACCCTAAAAACTCGACCTCGGTTTCGAAAAAGACACACTTGTCCTTCCTCAGTCTCAGCCCCGCTTTCTCGAACACAGTTAGTACTTTATCCAATCTCTTTGCCAGTTCGGCCTCACTCCCCCCCTGTTATCAATACGTCATCAAAATAAGGCAACACCCCCTCCAGCCCCTTCAGGAGGCGTTCCACAAGCGACTGAAAAAGGCCGGGTGCCGAGTTCACGCCGAACTGTAAACGCGACACCTGGAACGCTCCTTTATGTGTGACTATCGTTTGTGCCGCGGCCGTGGCGGGAGTTACGGGGAGTTGCTGATAGGCTTGTGCCAGATCGAGCTTAGCGAAACACTTTCCCCCATTTAGCCTGGCCAAAAGGTGGCTGACCACCGGCACCGGGTATGCATTAGGGCGGATCGCCTTGTTAATCGTACACTTATAATCAGCGCAAATGCGCACCTCCCCGTTAGCCTTCAGAGCTGTTACAATCGGAGTTTCCCACTCCGCGGAATCAACAGGAATAAGAATCCCCTGGCCCACCAATTTGTCCAGTTCCGCCTCTATTTTGTCCTTCAGTGCGAAGGGCACCCTGCGCGGTTTGAGTCTTATCGGGCGGACCTCCGGGTCTAGGTCGAAGGCTACAGGGGGTCCCTTGAATTTTCCAAGTCCTTTCTTAAAAACGGCGGGATGCGCATCGCACACCGCTTGTATTGGATCCACCCCCACTGAATGTACTCCCCCTATGAACAGGCCTAACGGCTGAAACCACTGTGTCCCTAGGAGGCTACAACTTCCCCCCTTGAGGACAACTAGGGGCAGTTCCGCAGAATGTCTCTTAAACTTAACCCGAAATTTCCCGACCCCCAACACCGGAATGCTGTTTCCCTGTACATCTCGTAGCGTGGACCTCAATGTTTTAAGTTTGGGCCGCACGTGGGGGTCGATTTTCAAGAATTCTTTCTGGGGAATTATAGAATAGGAGGACCCCGAGTCAATTTCCATCCTGATAGGGGCCCCTTGTACTAGTACCTCAACGAAATAATGGGACTGTCCCGCGGACACGCTGAACACTGGGGCGTCGTCCTCGCTGCCGTCCGAGACGCGGCCCACGCCGTCCTGCTTCCTCGTGGTCTGGACGCCATCTTTGGGTCTCGCTGAACGGTCCGGCCTGGTCGAACGGTCTGGTGACTGCCTCCGGCCCTCCTTCCGTTTTCTGCATGCCTTGGCGATGTGCCCCCGACGGCCGCAGGTGTAACATTCGGCCTTTCTAAATGGGCACCTCGCGCGCTCATGGACCGCTCCGCAACCATCGCAGCGGCGCCCCCCTTTTCGGACCTTCTGGACTTCCTCGCCGTCACTGCCTTCCGAGGACGACTTTGAGGCCCGTTGAGTTGCGTGCACCGATTTTTCCGCTCTGCCGGCTCTGGGACGCCACTCGCGCCACTGGTGCATCTCGTCCACTCCAGCATTCGTGGACTCTGCGGCTTCTGCGGCCTCTACGACCTCTGCCAGCGTGGGTGGCGGCTCCTTGTTCATCAAGCTGCGCTGCACCTCCTTGTCTTTCAGGCCACACAGCACGCCGTCCCTGAGGGCCATTTCTAGGATGTTGTCCCATTTGCAGGGGGCGGCGGCTACCCTCATGGCGGCCACGAATGCCTCAACCGACTCGTCCGGCGCTTGGACTCGCCTCCAAAACGCGCTCCGAGCGGGAAACATCGCCCTCGAGGGTCGGAAGCGCTCCCGTAGCAGCTTCATGATGTCGTCCGCCTTAAATTCGCTCACCTTCTTCGGAGCGATGATGCCCACCAGCGTCCGCTTGGTTTCCATCCCGAGCATTCTGGTGAGGATGGCCCTCTTCCTCTCCTCCTCGTCTTCCTTGACTTTGAGTTCCACCAGCGCCGCCTGGAAGTCCATCTCAAACAGCTCCCAGTCTTGCGGTTTGGTGATGTTGAACCCGCTCTGTGCCCTGGCTGCTCCTTGGGGATCCATTATCCCACCTTCGTCGCCAATTTGGTGTATGAAACCAAGACACAGGACACAGCCTCGGGCTGGGTTAACTCAGGTTTATTGCATCGTGGACAGAGGGAACATGAGGTAATGGCGGATCGATAGCTCTTTATATACAGTAGTAATACATTTGAACGTGGTGCCATGGTAGCCCATTGGCTACTGTCTGCGTGACGTCATTGCGGGTCACGCCCTTCTTGTCCAGGTGTAGGTGGTGGCGGGAAAACTTCCCGCGCCGTTGCCTTTGATGAGTTCGGACCAAGAGAGCTTGGACGCTCGCTGCTGCCAGCTGGTGGTCATTAGCTCGCGTCCTATTACAGGGTTTATATGATACAGCTGAAGGTTACATTGTTGCTATAGGCAAGGTTACATTGGCTCAGATACATTGTAATCCATGTGGAAGGTAAAACCATTAGAACACAACAGGGGCTGAAGAGAAAGAAACCCCCCAGGACCCCCATTTTCTATACATAGGACTCCATTACCCCCAGCTGCTTCATTTTTCACAGCCATGAGGGGAAAACGTTAGGACAGGCGGAGGGTCAACAGGTGGGGAGCCTTCATTAAACCTCTGACCTCTCCTCGCCTTCCTCCTCTTCCTCTCTCCCCTCCTCTGATGTTAGCTGAGAAGTGCCTCAGCTGTTTCTGCTGCCTGAGGCCTGGCCACCAACCCCCCCCTCAGGGCTCGTCCCCTCCTCCTCCTCCCTCCCCACAACTGTAGGGAGGTGCCTTGTAAGTATAATCCATGAGGCTCTCTTTGGGGACATTTGGATTCTTCCTACACGGGGATGGAGTGACACGAATGGGGAGGGGAGAATCCTCCCCTCCCACCACTGGGAGACCCCAGGGGAATCCCTTCCCTCCCTCTGAGAAAACCTCCTCCTCTGGCCGACCTTGCAAGAGGGGCATTTAGTGCGTTGGGGGGAAATCCCATTGCACAATCCATGAGGCAGGAAGACTCCACCTGCGAAGTATTTACCCAGTGGTGGGCTCCAACAAATTTTACTACCACACTGTGGCTGTGGTGTGGTGGGCATGGCCAGGGGGAAAAGCCCTGCGTTGCACCGGAATTAGGACCACAGTACTTTATTTCAAAACTTGGATGGACAGGGCCAGCCAGAATTTCTGCTACTGGTTCTGGCAAACTGGTGTGAACCTGCTGATGCCCACCACTGGATTTACCCCATCTTTTCCTCCTCCAACTGCAGTCACCCGCAGGCCCGTCTGGCTCCCCCAATCTGAAGGCGCGGGGCTTCTGCTGGTTCTGCCATTGCTGCCTGCTGCCTTCTCTGGTCCTCAAACTTCAGACGTAGCTCCCAAGGTGGCAGAGCATGCATAGCAGCAGAAGGGCGCCATTTGACTTTATAAGTAGGGGCACACCGGGATATCTCCCAGTGTCCCGTCTGGCCAGCATGGGCCTGGAGAAGACCTTGATGTTGAGACAGATAGAAGGCAAAAGGCCTGTTTCCTGTGTTTGAAAAATGGGGGTGGAGCATCAACTCAACTGCTGCTTTTGAATGCCTTGCCTGAAGAAGTGATCATGAATCACAAAAGCTTGCAATGATTTTTTTTTTTTTTTGTGATCCAGAAAAGGTATCACCCACTACTACTTCTGCACATGTTTTAAACATGGATCACACGGCTGACTTTGCTTATTCAACCAGTAAGTTATTCTCTTTCAAGCTTTTCTTCTTTTTGTTCTTTTAACCTTGAATGAACAGTTGTAGCATTTACTACTTTTTGTTTCTGATCACGTGACCCAATCATTCCAATATTCTTCATTTTCTGTGTTTTATTATTTCTTGGTATTTTATTCTTTTGCCTTATTACATCCTCATGGGGCTCCCATCTCAAGCAAAGAATTCCTTAGCAATAAATACTCTGCAATAAATCCAAATGTCAGTACAGTACATCTAATTTTTTACTTGCAGCCTGTTTTAACGTCCAAGAGTACTCAACATTTGATCAGATCAAGATGCTAACATCAAGATGCTAATTAACAGCCCTAATCATGACAACTGAGAAGTAGGCATACTCAAAACATATGCTTTTTAATATGCAAAATCAGCTGATGCACTAATCATAAATTGTCAAAGACAAGTAGCCAGCAAATCAAAACAGAATCAAAACACTACCTAACCTTGTTCTGTATCTTTAACATTTATCTTAAGCTACAAGAACCAAGAGGTTACATTTACAACAGCTAAGAGATGAGTATTTTAAGTTCAAATGTAACAGCAGATCCAGCTGTTAATAAACACATGGGAATAGAGCAGGGATTCTCATCCTGCAGCCCGAATGCTGCACCATTTCATGTGCCCTCCCCCGCCTCCACTACACCGGAAGTGCCATGTGGTGGAGGAAGGGCAAAATGTCCATCCGACCCCCCAAAGCTGTCTGAGGGAGCATGGCCTGGGCCCCGGCTTTAAAAGGTTGAGAACTTCCGGAATAGAGGCTTGGAAAAAATGTTCTGTCCTACATGGAAATTAAAATTTGCTCCCTGATTTATTAGTGGGGCTAGCAGGAAACAGATTTTTTTCATGACAGATCCTCTCCAGTTTTTAAGCTTCCATACCCTTTGCACTTTGAGTGGCAATGAACTTGTTTAAAAGACATTTTTGACTGATTATGTTACCTTAAAATGATACATTCTGTACACTCTGATTTTGTTTTATTTTTAATTAGAAATGCACCCTCTGGAAATCAATTACCAAACTCTTCTAGCTTCCACAGCTATGCTGGAATGTTGAAATCCACAAATCTTATCTGCTTTAAAAAGGTAAAGGTTTCCCTTGCTCGAAAGCCAGTCGTATCCGACTCTAGGGTGCAGTGCTCATCTCTGTTTCTAAGCCGAAGAGCCAGCGCTGTCTGCTTCTGCAGACGTTTCCGTGGTCATGTGGCAGGCATGACTAGACACCGGAGCGCACGGTACGCTGTTACCTTCCCACCGAAGTGGTCCCTATTTATCTACTTGCAATTTCTTGCTTTCGAACTGCTAGGTTGGCAGGAGCTGAGATGAAGACGGGAGCTCATTTCTAGTAAATTAAATCTCAGAAAATCCATCAGCAATACTAAAGCCAATATTCTATTCCTAATCCCAGCTAAAACAGACCCACTGACTCAACACTCATAAGTGTTGCTTTCCCTATTTAGCAAGTGATCCAATGGGTCTTACTGAGATTAGCAGTAAAATATCGGCCTAAGAACCTGTGGTTTCTTTGAAATCAATTATAAAGTCTGACTGGTGGCCAACCTTGGCACTCCAGCTGTTCTTGGACTTCAATTCCCAATACCTGCTGATCAGGGCTTCTGGGAATTGAAGTCCAAGAACAGCTGGAGTGCCAAGGTTCACCATCACTGCTAGGAGGTTAAATTGGTAGAATGCTTGCTAGCTAGTTTGGCTGCTAGAAGATTATTATTATTATTATTATTATTATTATTATTATTATTATTATTATTATTATTATTATTATTATTATTATTATTATTATTATTATTATTATTATTATTATTATTATTATATTTACATTTACATTTATATTTACATTTCTATACCACTTTACTTCCCCTAAGTGAACTCAAAGCGGTTTACAGCATATAAATACAGATGCTTTATCTGTATCATATGACAAGTAATAATTTTAATAGATTAGTCCAAGTGAATTAAGAGAATGGGATTATAGGTCATGGGTTCCTGTCACGGAAAGGAATGAAATGAGCACCATATTACTGCGATATTTTATGTGACCCTAAGGACTTTAGCACTCACAGGAACTTTAATATATATATATATATATATATATATATATATAGCAAAAGAATGTGGCAAGAATAGATAAGTCAGAGTTCTGCATTTTTTTATTTGTAAGAGCAAATCAAGTGTGACACCACTTAAGTGGAAGAATGTAAATAGAAGAGATTTCTGAAAGGGATGAAATGAAAGAATGCTAGGCTAATGACAAATCATCATTTGGTTTTTACAACAGCACACCAAATGGCTCTCATGACGACCAAAAAAGAAAAAAAGTCACAGGGAGAAAACCCACACTGGATTTATTTTTATTGAATTTTGACTTGGTGGCTGCTACTCTTCAAACCAGCTGCCTGGCACACAAGTTTGGGGACAGCATTCCACTGGGAGATTATTTCAATGTGTTGTTTCTCCACCAAATAAAGTCTTCTCCACAGTCACTGCATGCCTAACCTGAAACTCAAGGGAGGCAAACCATTGGTCCTTCTTTGATGTTTGCAGATTGATACACAATAGGCAGTATTACAAAGCCAAACACATCTTTATTGCAGGGTATGCAATCTGAACATGAGGTAATGGCGGAGACGCAGCTCCTTATATATGGCACAGTAGATTTGAATTTAGCTCCACGGTTGTTCATTGGCTGCTTTTCTAGTCAAATACAATTCAGATTACTTCCACTTCCAGTGGGAGGAATCACATGACCGGCCCGCTGAACCATGTGATAGGCCCCTGAACCATATGACCGGCCCACGGCTTGAAATGTTTGGACACCCCTGGTTTAATGTATCTCTATATTGTATTATGTCTGATCTTGTGTTGTATTGGAACTTTCTAGTTGTTGTACTACGCTATTCAGAGTGGGAGAATATCTCAGATGGGCGGGATAAAAATACAAATAATAAATAAAAGGGGCACCATTTTGTTTCCAGCCTCTGGCAGCAAAATGTCTTTGATCATCCCTGATCTCCAGACATGGATACAATTGTATGTCTTGCTGGTTTCATGCAGTTGCTCTATGGGCAGGAGTCTATTTCTAGATCAGGATCACTTGCTTGGCATACAGAACACATGGAAAGTGAGGCAAGCTTCAAAGCTGGTACAGTATTAAACAAGTGTTTATCCTAATGGAAAGATACCAAGTTAATTCTTGCAAAAGATCCCCAGGGCATTGTATTTGCAGGCTCTGCTGCTGCTTGAGAAAGATTTTAAATGAAAACATGTTGGATGTCTAATGGCTTTCACTCTAAAAGAGAGATTTACTCTTTAGGAGTTGTTTGAGACCCATAACTCAACTTTCCCCATTTTTCTTCTTGCTGCATGCGCTTGCTCGCTCGCTCCCCTCCCCACACACACACACACACCTAGGAACACATTTATACCAAAATATCTCAAATGCTATTTCAGAACGCACACAATTTACCTTTCCAGCTGAATATTTTAGTGCAGGGATTCCCAAACTTTTCATGCCATGGGCTGGTCACGTGGTTGAGTGGGCAGTGTCACGTTGGTCCTCCCACCATAAAACGTGCATGGTTATGACAGCCGCAGGTGTATTTACGGCAGTGTTTGCGCAGATGAGGGCATGTTTTACTTCCGCTTCTGGGAGCGTTTGCACATGTGCGGGCGCATTTTGCGTCTGCTTCCAGTAGCGGCATGGGCCAGATGATTTGGCACCGTGGGCCAGGGCCGGCCTGCAGGCAATAGTTTGGCCACCCCTGTTCTAGTGTATAGAGTGAGGAAATGGGGCTTAATATTTAATTTTAAAAAGAGGACCTGGTGTTCAAGCCTACTCAGTCCGAGAGTCCTGAAAGACTTAAAGGTTCACACAGGAAATAAATATATTCAGAAGCCAGTAATCTGTTTGGTATTTTGTTTGTTTTAGCTCTCAAAAAGATCTGTTTTTGTTAGGGGCGTGATCCCTGAAGAGTTTGCAGTTTGAAAAGAGGTTTGTTGCATCTGTCAAATTCATACAAGACACTACCCTCTTTGTGGATTCTCCCAAAGGAGAATTACTAGTCTGTTTGTAATGAAATTCATGTTAGTTTGGGCTATGTTATCAGGGCCAGATTCTGAATTTGTCTGAGTGTGGTCTTCTATTTGTGTTTCTTTAAACCAACCAACTCCTTCCTGTGCCCTCCAGACGCTTTGAATTACTGTATAGTTCTTATCCTCTCCAGTCTAAGACATCTGGTGGGCATCAAATTGGAAGAGGCTATCTTAAACCCTGGACATCCTTGAAAGTGATTCTGAAGGACAGGTTGCTTGTTATGATGAACATCTTCTGCATTACACAGCCTCAGAAGAACATTCCATATGTTCTAGGACAGAGTTCCTCAAACTTGGCTCTCCAGGTGTTCTTGGACTTCAATTACCAGAAGTCCAAGTCAGCACACCTGCTGATCAGAGCCTCTGGGAACTGAAGTCCATGAACATCTGGAGAGCCAGGTTTAAGGAACCCTGTTCTAAGAAATACTCTCTCAAAGTCTGGAAATGTTAGCTTTTTGGACTGTACAGTAAAACCCCAGCTTATGATTGCAACAGCAAATTCTATGAAAATGATGACCGAGCTTATGAATTTTTTTGGCTTACGACCGTGAATTAGACCACCACCACCATTTTAGAGTCTAAAATGGCAGCCCTGTGCCATTTTAGACTCTAAAATGGTGCCCACCCACCACTGTCAGAAATTGCAATGTCACTTGCAGCAGTGGTGATGGCAGGAGACTGCGGGGACCATATCCACTCCATTCCAGTCTTCGTCTGAGGTCCCTCCATGGCACTACAGCTGAGAATGCACACCTGGCATGTAACTAGGAAGTTCCAGAGTGGCGTGCATTCTTGGCTGAAGCGCAGTGTCGGGCATCAGCCGGTCCGCCCCGGTCCGAGCGAACCAGTAGGAAACCTGGCTGACCACGCCCCCTCCCCTCCCCACCCCACCCACCTCTTCCCGGGAGAGCAGGCGACCAGACGGCTTTGGCGCTTCATTCTCCTCCGGAGCAGCTGCGGGTGCTACTCAGGTGGTGGTGGAGGTGGTGGCGAATGCGTGCCTGGCCCTGGGGGAAGAGGAAGGGGAACTGACGTCACGCGCCACCCAGGAGAGCTCGCCTGCGCTCCCGGCACCACTCTTTGCTGCCTCCTTCTAGCAGCAGCAGCAGCTTTCACAATGCCTGGACCTATTCCTGCAGGAAGAGAACTTCATGCACGATGTGTGTCTGACTCTGGCCATTGCAAGAGTTGCCCTGCCTGGAACCTCTCGCAATGCCCAGACAAACATCCTGCAGGAAGTTCTCTTCCTGCAGGAATAGGTCCAGGCATTGCGAAAGTTTCTGCTGCTAGAAGGAGGCAGCAAAGAGTGGCGCCGGGGGCACCGGAATGCGCAGGCGAGCTCTCCGGGGTGGCGCGTGACGTCAGCTCCCCCTCCTCTTTCTTCAGGGCCAGGCGCGCACTCCACCAGCAGCAGCCGCTCTGCAAGCAGCAGCAGGGCTGGACTCGCTGGACCTGGAGGACTAAAGGAGGAGGGAAACGCCAAAGCATGTCACGTGAGCACTCCTTGCCCCTCCCCCCCATGGGAGGAAGGAACACCCCGACGTGTCGCTTTCTGGGTAAGTGTGTCTTTTTGTTTCCTTCCCTCCCCCCCCCCCGGTGTGTGTGTGTGTGTGTGTGTGTGTTTCACACACACACACCTCCAAGATTAAAATGTTTTTAATTTAGTTTGGATCAGAGACGAATCTCTCATTTCTTAATTCTCTTTGTATCTTCTGAAGACTGTATAATGAGCCACAGTTTATTGACTTGTTAACTGATGTATAGCGAGGAGCCCTTATTAAGATTTTGCAGAGGGGAAGCCAAAGAATAAAAACCATTAATCATTTCTTGCTAATCACCCAGCACTTCCATTCTTCAACTTCATCTATTACATGGCCCTCGAGTCAAAACGTTTCCCCACCCCTGTCTTAGAGCAATGGATTTAATTATGAATTTATACAGGCTTACTTTTCTATTAGCATATTTAACAACTGCTGGAAGAAATAAAAACTGAAATATGTATTGTACACAGTATTGAAGATACAAAGTTATTTAATTGATTTAAATTATAGACATATTATTTTAATAAATGTTCCATCTTTTAAAAATATATTGTTCCTCCCTCCCTCCCTCCCTCCCTCCCCCAGGGTGGTGGTGGCAGTGAGTCTTTAAGGTGCCACAACATTTTTGTGTTTTTGTTTTGTTTACCTCCTGATCTGCTTGCACAGAATAAAACTTTAGAATTGGTGCCATTTTATTCTGTGCAAGCATATCAGAGAGTAAACAAAAAAAATGTTGTGGCACCTTAAAGACCGATTAGGCCACGCCCACCGATTAGGTCACACCCACCAGTTAGGCCACACCCACCAGTTAGGCCACGCTCACCAGTTAGGCCACGCCCCACTGTGTGGTAGTAAAAAATTGGTGCCCATCACTGCTGAAGCACCATGGTGGGACATCGGACAAAGACAGGAACAGAGTGAATATGGTCCCCACATTCACTCTCCATCACTGCTGCTGCTGCCTGGGCTCCCCCGGCAGCCGGATGAACCACTCAGGAAGAAGCAGCAGCATGCAAAAGGTAGGGAGATCGCTTCGTCATTTGTTTTTCCTTTTATTGTTTGCTTTGGGTTCCCCCCACCCCTCTTTTCCCCCTGCACCTCCTCAGCACCTAGATCGATCAATCTCTATCTCTGGCGGTTAGCTGAGGGGGAAGGAGGGGGTGTTCTTAGGGGCTTCCCCTTTCTCTACTGCAACTCAAGAACTCCCCCTCTTTTCCACCTAGAGCCGCAGCAGCAGCCAGACTATCCCAGCCTCTCTCAGGGCCCACGCCATTGGCCCCAGGATGGGAGGCAGCTGTGTCGGGCGCCACCCTCCCTGACGAGTTCGGGTTTGAAGTCTTTTTTTGTGACTATATAGATTGTTTCTAATATAAAGTAAAGGTAAAGGTTTCCCTTGCTCGAAAGCCAGTCGTATCCGACTCTAGGGTGCAGTGCTCATCTCTGTTTCTAAGCCGAAGAGCCAGCGTTGTCTGCTTCTGCAGACATTTCCGTGATCATGTGGCAGGCATGACTAGACACCGGAGCGCACGGAACGCTGTTACCTTCCCACCGAAGTGGTCCCTATTTATCTACTTGCAATTTCTTGCTTTCGAACTGCTAGGTTGGCAGGAGCTGGGACGAAGACGGGAGCTCATTTCCGTCCTGCAGTACTCGGGAATCGAACTGCTGACCTTCTGCTTCCCAGTCAGCGTCTTAGCAACTTGTGCTAATATTGTCTGATGATATACTGTTTTGTCGATATATTGTTTTGCTGATTTCTTTTGAGATGATATGTTTTCTGATATGTTCTGAGGTAATATTGTCTTTCTTATATATTGTTTATTGACATATTGTTTCGCTGATATATTGCTAATACTTTTTGATATGTATTGTTAATATTGTATTATTGCATTGCATTATTTGATATATATTGTTGATACGGTATTATTTATTTATTCTGTGTACTATTGTATTGCCATTGTATTTTGACATGTTGTAAGCCGCCCTGAGTCGGCCTGTACTGAGTAGGGCAGGGTATAAATTAAATAAACATAAACACCCCAGCTGCTAACCAGCTGAGGAGTTTAATCGATCAAGGAGCAGAAGAGCAGGATACCAGCTGGTGGGGTCAACGGGGGTATGGGAGAGGATCGTGTCTGGCAATTTTTTGGTTTTTTTTTGGGGGGGGGGTGTTTGTATTTTATTATTATTATTTTTGGTCCGGTCAGGACCAGTTTTTTATTTTTCAATGCATTCCAATGGGAAAGTGTGCTTCGGTTTACAATTTTTCCAGTTCACAACAAAGGCTGTCGGAATGGACCAACATCGTGAACCGGGGGGGGGGTGTGTTTGTATTTTATTATTATTATTTTTGGTCCGGTCAGGACCAGTTTTTTTATTTTTCAATGCATTCCTATGGGAAAGTGTGCTTCGGTTTACAATTTTTCCAGTTCACAACAAAGGCTGTCGGAATGGACCAACATCGTGAACCAGGGTTTTACTGGACTGTATTTTCTATATTCCCTTAGTAAGCATAGTCAAAAACTGTTATTCTCAGGCCAAAGATCAGGAGATGGCATCCTAAGACAGCTGGTTTGAAGGAATAATACAAAAAGAGAGCAGGGGTCTTATAATCCAGTAGGCTTGTATAATTTATTTTTGTTTGCTTTCATGTGTTATTATTTGCTTTGCTTTCAAATTTTATGTCGTTAAAATTAAGCTAAAATTAAATTTTTTGTTGTGTATGTCTGTTGTATATTGATTGTATCCTATTGTTGTAAGCCACCCAGAGTAGTGGTTCACTAACTGGGGTGGGATATAAATCTAAGAAGGAAAGAAAGTTGCCAGTCATCTGTCAGAATCCACTACAGTGAGATGTATTTCTGTCTGCATGCATAGAAAGTAGCAAATGCACATAATATACAAGCATGCCTCCTCTTTTATCTCCTTTCTTTTGAAAAGCAAAGCAATCACACTTATATACCACCCCATAGCGCTTAGTGCTATGTGGGCTGCTCACAAGTTAATTAGCATTTTGCCCCCAACATGCTGGGTACTCATTTTACCAAACTCAGAAGGATGGAAGGCTGAGTCAACTTTGAGCCATGATCAGGATCGAGCTCACAACCTTTTGGTTGGAGTACAGCAGTTTTTAACCAATGCGCCACCAGGGTTTCTTTATAGCTTAAAATCCTACGGAGATTTTATTTCAGAGTAAGTGAAATTGCATGAGCCATAGTAGCAAATTGCCCCTAAACAGCAATGTGCCATTGCATACTTGGTCATGCAACTACATACACAACCAGCACCTTCTTAATTAGCTGTATTTCTCCATTGCAGTTTACATTATTTGACCTACTCTGGAGAAAAGTGCCAATATGATTCTGACCATGTATTTACTTACTTTACTTACGGGCCGGTCACGCTCCTTCAGACAGTTGAGATGGCTGGACTGGTGGTTCCCCCCACTGTAAACGCTGCCATGAAATGCGTCCATGGTTTACAACAGCCATGTGAGTGTTTACGGCTGTTGTAAATGCATCCGCGTCAGCTTCCGGAGGTGGTGTGGGCTGGATGATTTGGCACCGTGAGCCAGGCCCGGCCCACAAGCCATAGGTTGTCCACCCCTGCTATATGACATGATCTCAGGGAAGGGATACAGAAAACCTCCTGCTGCTGCTGCTGCTGCTACAAAAGGTACGCAAGGACATATACACCCTTAAGAGTATGATCAACAACTTAACTCCAGCTTTCCTTCTTCATGCTTATGAAACTGCTTGCTGCATTCAATCCCTTGGATCTCTCAGATTTTTAAAAAGAATACTGGGCTCCCCCGGCAGCCGAAAACCGAAAGTGTCGGTTTTCCCAGCAAGGCTGGCCTTTCAGCAGCAGTGCCAGCAGGCTGGTGAGTCCGTGGCTGACTTCGTGGCAGCCCTGAGGGTGGCTGCTGTGCCTTGCCGGTGGGGAGCGTCCCTGAGCGAGGCCCTGAGAGACAGGGTCCTGCTGGGCCTGCGAGATGAGGGAACCAGGAAAAAACTGCTGGCCAAGGACGAGAGCATCTCTTTCGAGCATGTCCTGTGCATCGCCCAAGCCGCCGAGTCAGTGCAACAAGGCGAACGGGTGTGCCGGGCCAGGACCGCCGCGGCTGGGGGGGCCCCCGCCGGCGGTCCCAGTCCACAGCTGTTCCTCCCACGGAGAGCAGGGGCCCTCCAAGTCCACCACGTCCGCCTCCGACTTCAGCGAGGACGACGACGTGCAGCGGGTGCAGAGAAGGCCAGAGGTTCGAGACCGCACCAGAGATGACCGCCGCGACAGATGCGGGGCATCCCACGACCGGAGCCAATGCCCATTCCGGAAGGCGGAGTGCCACAACTGCGGGCAGCGCAGGCACATCGCAAAGGTGTGCAGGCGGCATCGAGACGACGGCAAGGGCCAGGCAGAACGGCCCCAACAGAGAGCAGATGGGGTCGGCCGAATCTTCGATGACGACAAGCCCCAGGAGCACCACGTGTCTCGACGGGTTCCCGACAACCGCGATCAGGCGGTTCACAGCGTGCCCTTGCAGCACCCCCGGTTCTTTGTTGAGGTACTGATACAGGGGGTCCCAGTAAGGATGGAGATCGACTCGGGGTCATCGTACTCCATCATCTCCCACCGGGAATTTTTGTGCATTCCCCCCAATTCACGCCCCAAACTGAAGGCCCTAAAGACTAACTTGCGGGACGTTCAGGGCAAGAGCATCCCAGTGTTGGGGGTGGGAGAGTTCAAGGTACAATACAAGAGGCGCTCTGCGCAGCTGCCCCTAGTAGTCTTAAGGGAAGGGTCCTGCTGCCTCCTGGGGATGCAGTGGTTTGGGCCCCTAGGAGTTTTCATTGGAGGCATACACGCCGTGCAGGCTGACCCAATCACGGAGGTGTGTAACGCACACCCTGCCATTTTTGAGAAGGGGCTAGGGAAGTTCAAGGGCCCCCCAATCTCATTCAAATTGGATCCCAACATCCGACCCATCAGACATAAGCCAAGGAGAGTGCCTTTCGCACTAAAGGACAAAATTGAGACTGACCTGGACAAACTGGTGGGTCAGGGGATTTTGGTGCCGGTGGACTCCGCCGAGTGGGAAACCCCAATTGTTACGG
The DNA here is from genome assembly GCA_035047305.1 of Bradypodion pumilum. NCBI lineage: Eukaryota > Metazoa > Chordata > Lepidosauria > Squamata > Chamaeleonidae > Bradypodion > Bradypodion pumilum. Next base: position 27,965,981 of record JAWDJD010000004.1, on the reverse strand, counting down.
CGCTTAAGGCTAACGGGAGGTCAGAATCTGCGCTGACTACAAGTGCACGATTAACAAGGCAATTCGCCCAAATGCGTACCCGGTGCCTGTAGTAAGTCACCTGTTAGCAACTTTGCAGGGGGGGAGGTGTTTCGCCAAGCTAGACTTAGCGCTGGCATACCAACAATTAACGGTGACCCCAGCTGCAGCCGCCGCTCAAACCATTGTTACCCATAAGGGAGCCATTAAAGTGACGCGCCTCCAATTCGGCGTAAATTCGGCTCCAGGAATCTTTCAGTCCCTCATGGAAAGATTGTTGAAAGGGCTCCCAGGTGTTTTCCCCTACTTTGACGACATTTTGATAACGGCGGGAGGGGAATAGGAATTGCCCAAGATATTAGACCGGGTACTAACTGTGTTCGAGAAAGCGGGGCTCAGATTGAGAAACGATAAGTGTGTGTTTTTTGCTGAAGAGGTAGAATTTCCGGGCTTTCGAATAACCCCGGAGGGGATCAAACCAGCAGAGTCAAAGGTGTCGGCTGTGCAGGATGCCCCTCGCCCCACCACCAAGGCCGAACTACAGTCCTTCCTAGGGCTCCTAAATTTTTACCACTCTTTCCTGCCAGGAAAGGCATCGGTTGCAGAGCCACTGCACAAGTTACTCAAAAAAGATGCGGCTTGGCGGTGGTGGGACAGCCAGGAAGGGCATTCCGAGGGCTCAAGCAGCTTCTATCTTCCGAGGCTGTCCCACTTGGATCCAAAGAAACCCGTTGTGCTAGTCTGTGATGCCTCACCGGTGGGGGTGGGGGTGGGGGTGGGTGCGGTCCTCTGCCACGTGCTAGAGAGCGGGCAAGAAGCCCCAGTGGCGTTCTATTCGAGATCCCTGTCCAAGGCAGAGCGCAACTACGCGCAAACAGATAGGGAAGCCCTGGCGATCGTCGCAGGAACAAAAAAGTTCCACGACTTCCTTTATGGTAGACCGTTCACAGTCGTGACCGACCATAAGCCCCTGTTAGGGATTTTCACCACAGATAAGCCAACCCCACAGATCCTATCCCCCAGGATGCTGAGATGGGCCATTTTCCTCAACGCGTATCAGTACGCGTTGACCTAACGCCCCGGCAAGGAGATCAGCCATCCTGACGCTCTTTCCAGGTCACCCCTCCTACAGGCAGGGGACCCAGAGTGCAAGGTAGAGCAAGACCACCAGGTGCTCCTGATCGAGGCCCTAGAGTCACCCCCATTCTGCCGGCCGAGATCGCCAAGGCTATGGCGAAAGACAAGTCACTGGCCCTAGTCAGTTCATGGGTACAAAAAGGCTGGCCAGCAACCTCTCCTATGGAGGAATTCAAGGTTTATGGTCGGCGGAGAGACGAGCTCTCCTTAGAAAGGGTCTGCCTACTCTGGGGACAGTGGGTAATAATCCCTGAAGTTCTGAGGTCTCGGGTGCTCAAGATGCTGCATATCAGCCACCCAGGCATCGTGCGCGCCAAGGCGCTAGCTAGAAGTTACATCTGGTGGCCCAAACTAAACGCAGACATAGAGCACATGATTGGCATTTGCGAGAGCTGCCAGAGCACCCGGCCCGAGGAGTCCCGACTTCCACACAGAGAATGGGACACAGCCCAGGGGCCGTGGTCGCATCTGCACGTGGATTTCGTGGGTCCCTTCAGGGGCACCCTTTTCCTTATAATAGTGAACTCTTACTCCAAATGGTTGGAGGTAATTCCGATGGCCAGTACATCGTCAGCTGCAACGATTAAGCAATTACGCAAGGTATTCAGCTGCTTCGGTTTACCTGACGTACTTGTGAGTGATAACGCCACAACTTTCACGTCAGCGGAGTTCCAGGGCTTCATGGAAATTAACAAAATTTGCCACATAATTTGCGGCCCCCTTTCACCACACTACAAATGGTCAAGCGGAACGCCTGGTGCGAACAACGAAGGATGCACTGCGTAGGATGGGCCCAGGGAATTGAACTCTGCCAATTCCTACTGAGGTATCGTGTAACCCCCTTAGTGTCAGGTCTGTCACCCGCCGAGCTCCTCATGCGGAGGAAACATGCCACGATCCTCTCGAGGTTAGACCCGACCAGGGTGGAGGACACGGGTAGAAACATAGAAACAGGGGGCACTAAGAGTTTCGAGATTGGCCAGGCAGTGCATTGCCATAATTACGCGGCCGGCGGACCTACCTGGGTGCCTGGTATAGTGGTCGGGCAAACACGGCCAGTCTCCTACAATGTCGAGACAAGCATAGGACTCCTCTGGAGGAGACATGCTGACCAGCTTAGAGGTAGGGGAGTAGGAAGGCAAGACTCGAGTGACCAGGCAGAACATTCAGCGTTAGGCTTCTCCCCCACCCCCTATCCCAAGGGGGAGACACAGACCACAGGGGGGAGGGAAATGAAACAAACCCGCATCCTTTTGACCCCTCGGGTAACAGGACAACTTGGAAGAGAGGGAGTTCGATGAGTTGTTAGACTTTGATTTAGGAGACCGGGGGGATTTTTCGGAGTGGTCCCCCACCCGTCCAAGTGAAGAGCGGGGTTTTTCTTTAGTCCCTGGAGCCCCCAGTCTCACATTCCTGGAGTTTACTCCCACACCTAGACCTCCCCAATCCCCGGCTCAGGACTCGCAACCCGTTGCTAACGAGCCACTTTCTCCCACTGCAGGACGGGGACAGAGTAATCAGGAGTGTGCAGGAACTCCGGCCCGAAGCGCGGCTGCCACTCGCCCAAAGCGAACATGCGGGAAGCCTCAATGGCTAAAGGACTTCGTCCTCACCTAGGGGGGAGGGATGTTATGTATTGAATGAATATTGCAAGTCCCCTTTAACAGAATGTATCCGGTCAATGTATCCATTTGTATCTAATCAGAGACACATTGTAGCAAGCTGTATAAGGATGTGAGCTAAGTGGCCACAGGTGGCAGTAGCGAGCATCCGGCTCACATGGCACAGATTCCCCGAATACCTGAAGAGCAGGAAACCTTCCCGCCATACCTCACCTGGAGAAGATGGGCATGACGATCCATGACGTCATGCGGACAGTAGCCAATGAGCTACCGCCCGGGATATTCAAATGTACAGTGTACTACAAATAGAGCTGTTTTGTCCGCCATTACCTCATGTTCACCCTGACCATCATGCAATAAAGTTGTGTTTTAGCCCTTACTGCGGCTCCTTCTTTGTCTTCCGTGCAAGACACCAAAATACCTTTTTGTTTTTGCTGTTATTTATAATTCATTTAGTGCATTTATTATTTATGTCTAATTTTCTATTGTAAAGAGTTTTTTTTAATATATCGTAAGCCATCCAGAGTGGGAAAATATCTCAGATGGACGGGATATAAATGTAATAAATAAATAATTTCCCCTACTCTCATGCTTGGACCCTGCATTTACACATGTGCATGCATCACATACTTTTTTTTTTAACAGCAAGAGGCAAGTGTTCCTTAGAAAACTTGACTATGCAGACAGAGTCCTGATGGTGTGAACTCTGGAGTAAACAGGGCTAGAAATATTCCAGCACCAGTTCATTGTTTTGGGTCAGAAGGCAAGTCATTAATAGAGCTGGCCATGGCCTTAAGGGCAACAGCCTTTTGAACTAAAGTTCATTGGCAGTGACAGTTCTCTGACCTGGAAATCCCATTAATTCCTCAAAAGAGGCATGTATCTGTTAGCAATGGTTGTCTGAATACACAAAGCAGTATAAGAATTTTGGAAGCCATTTTTAACCAAGGCTGCCAAGTTTGCAAGAGCATAAGAGTCAACTTGCTGGTTCAAGATCAGAAGCCTGTCGAAAGAGACTAGCTAAATGCCACCATGTAAGGCATCACTCACGCCCTGTTGTCAACATCAGGAAGTTGACAAACTATACATGAGGAGCTCAACCATCCACACTGTATACATCAACTTTGACCCTGAGCGTCTCTGTAGCAAAGTATGGAGTAGAACACATCTGTACATGCAAAAGAAATTGACATTGCTGTTAATGAAACAACATGCATACTGACAGAATGCCTCAAACCTACACCAGCTGAGAAAATATATCCTCTGGTTGGTATCGCTGCACCTAAGATAAGGAGAGAAGTAGCAGTGGACACTGAGAGAACTAAGCAAGAGAATGATCCTCATTGTGTTTAAATGTGCCTCAAGTCTGCTGGCTCAAATCCAGGAAGAGCTTTATGGCAAAAATACACATCCTTGAGGGCACACAAGAGCAAAACCAAATTAGAAGATGGAGGAAGGAACTCACTGGATAAGGAATAACATTACAGGAGAATATGGCTGAGGAACTCAAACTCCCATATCCACTTGGAGGACCCTCAATAGGCAGAGGGTTGGAGTCCCTACGTGCAAGACCAACATGCTTAAGTGAGGGTGCTGGCAGATAACAACACCCTGTGTGAATGTGGAGAGATACAGAATCCAATTCATTTGCTAGTCTATCAGTTACTACCAAAAACATGACCGAATAAGGATTTAAGTTTGGCCAATAACAAAGCCAAGAAGATGGCTTCATTTTGACAATTTAAAGTCTGACCCAGACATGGAAGAGGAAGAAGACTCACTCCCTGTTGTGTTCTAACAGTGTACCCTTCTACATGTGATAACAATGTATCTGAACCAATGTAACCTTGCCTACGAGTAACAATGTAACCTTCAGCTGATCACTATAAACCCTGTAATGGGACGCGAGCTAATGACCACCAGCTGGCAGCAGCGAGCGTCCAAGCTCTCTTGGTTCAAACCCATCAAAGGCCACAGCGCGGGAAGTTTCCCGCCGCTACCTACACCTGGACAAGAAGGGCGTGACCAGCCATGACGTCACGCGGGCAGTAGCCAATGGGCTATCGTGGAGCCACATTCAAATACGTTACTACCATATATATAGAGCTGTTCGTCCGCCATTACCTCATGTTCCCTCTGTCCACCATGCAATAAACCTGAGTTAACCCAGCCCTTGGCTGTTTCCTGTGTCTTGACTCTCATACACTAAACTGGCGACGAAGGTGGGATAATGGATCCCCAAGGAGCCAGGGCACAGAGCGGGTTCAACATTACCAAACCGCAAGACTGGGAGCTTTTTGAGATGGACTTCCAGGCGGCACTGGTGGAACTCAAAGTCAAAGAAGACAACGAGGAAAGGAAGAGGGCCATCCTCACCCGCATGCTTGGGATGGAGACCAAGCGAACGCTGGTGGGCATTATTGCGCCGAAGAAGATGGGTGAGTTCAAAGCCGATGACATCATGAAACTGCTGTGTGAGCGTTTCCGACCCTCGAGGGCAATGTTTCCCGCTCGGAGCGCGTTTTGGAGGCGAGTTCAAGCGCCGGACGAGTCGGTAGAAGCCTTCGTAACAGCTATGAGAGTAGCCGCCACCCCCTGCAGATGGGACCACTTTCTAGAGATGGCCCTCAGGGACGGAGTTCTGTGTGGCCTGAAGGACAAGGAAGTGCAGCGCAGCCTGATGAACAAGGAGCCACCACCCACACTGACAGAGGTTGTAGAGGCCGCGGAAGCCACGGAATCCACGAATGCTGGAGTAGATGAGATGCACAAGTGGCGTGAGTGGCGTCCGAGGGCCGGCAAAGCGGAAAACTCGTTGCACGGAAAGTCCGGACAGTCGGTGCACGCAACCCGACGGACCTCGAAGTCGTCTTCGGAAAGCAGCAACGGCGAGGAGCTCCAGAAGGTCCGAAGGGGAGGGCGCCGTTGCGATGGGTGCGGAGCGGCCCATGAGCGCGTGAGGTGCCCATTCAGAAAAACCGAGTGCTACAACTGCGGCCATCGGGGGCACATCGCCAAGGCGTGCAGGAAAGGGAAAGAGGGCCGGAGACAGTCACAAGACCGTTCGGCCAGACCGGACCGTCCAGCGAGGTCCAAAGATGGCGCCCGGACCACGAGGAAGCAGGACGGCGTGGGCCGCATCTCGGACGACAGCGAGGGCGACGCTCCTGTGTTCAGCGTGTCTGCGGGACAGCCCCATTACTTCGTTGAGGTACTAGTACAAGGGACCCCTATTAGGATGGAAATTGACTCGGGGTCCTCCTATTCTATAATTCCCCAGAGAGAGTTCTTGAAAATCGACCCCCACGTGCGGCCCAAACTTAAAGCGTTGAGGGCCACACTACGGGACGTACAGGGGAACAGCATTCCAGTGTTGGGGGTCGGGACATTCCGGGTTCGTTTTAAGAGACATTCTGCGGAACTTCCCCTAGTGGTGCTAAAAGGGGGGAGTTGTAGCCTCCTCGGGACGCAATGGTTTCAGCCTTTAGGTTTGTTCATAGGGGGGGTGCATGCCGTAGGCGTGGACCCAATACAAGCGGTGTGCGACGCACACCCCGCCGTTTTTAAAAGTGGACTGGGAAAGTTCAAGGGACCCCCTGTAGCCTTCGACCTAGACCCGGAGGTCCGCCCGATAAGACTCAAACCGCGCAGGGTGCTGTTCGCACTAAAGGACAAAATAGAGGCGGAACTGGACAAACTGGTGGGTCAGGGGATTCTTGTTCCTGTGGATTCCGCGGAGTGGGAGACTCCAATTGTAACAGCACTGAAGGCTAACGGGGAGGTGCGCGTTTGCGCTGATTATAAGTGTACAATTAACAAGGCGATCCGCCCTAATGCATACCCGGTGCCAGTGGTCAGCCACCTCCTGGCCAGGCTGAATGGGGGAAAGTGTTTCGCTAAGCTCGATTTAGCACAGGCCTACCAGCAACTCCCTGTAACCCCCGCCACAGCGGCGGCACAAACAATAGTTACACATAAGGGGGCGTTCCAGGTGTCGCGTTTACAGTTCGGCGTGAACTCGGCACCTGGCCTTTTTCAGTCGCTCGTGGAACGCCTCCTGAAGGGGCTGGAGGGGGTGTTGCCATATTTTGATGACGTGTTGATAACGGGGGGGAGTAAGGCCGAGCTGGCACATAGATTGGATAAAGTTCTGACCGTGTTCGAGAAAGCGGGGCTGCGACTGAGAAAAGACAAATGTGTATTTTTCGAAACAGAGGTTGAGTTTTTAGGGTTCCGTGTCACGCCCGAGGGAATTAGGCCGTCCAAATCTAAGGTAGCCGCTATCAAGAAAGCTCCTCGGCCCACATCCAAAACCGAACTACAGTCATTTCTGGGGCTTCTCAATTTCTACCATACCTTCCTTCCACGGAAGGCGTCTGTTGCCGAGCCGCTCCATCAGTTACTTAAAAAAGAGGAAAAATGGCTGTGGGGTGACGAGCAAGAGAGGGCGTTCACAGAGTTAAAGCAACTCCTAACATCCGAGGCAATCCTGACTCATTTCGATCCCAAACGGCCAGTAGTTTTAGTCTGCGACGCATCCCCGGTGGGGGTGGGGGTGGTGCTTTGCCACGTGTTGAACGACGGAAGGGAGGCCCCGATAGCGTTTTATTCAAGGTCCCTGTCCCAAGCAGAGCGGAATTACGCACAGACCGACAGGGAGGCATTAGCGATAGTAGCGGGAACCAAAAAATTTCACGATTTTCTGTATGGTCGCCCGTTCAAGATCGTGACTGATCACAAGCCCCTGTTAGGAATCTTCACTGCAAATAAGCCCACGCCACAGATCCTGTCCCCGAGGATGCTGCGGTGGGCTATTTTTCTTAACGCATACCAACATGAGTTGGAATACCGGCCCGGGATGGAGATCAGCCATGCAGACGCGCTCTCACGGTCTCCGTTGCCCTTGTCGGACGATCAGAAGGCAGGGGTAGGAAGAGACCGCCAGGTATTGCTAATAGAGGTCTTAGATTCACCCCCAATAGTACCGGCCGACATTGCCAAGGCGACGGGAAAGGATAGAACACTGGAGAAAGTATGCTCGTGGGTACAGAAGGGGTGGCCGGCGTCATCCCCAAGCATGGAATTCGACCCATTTTTTCGAAAACGAATAGAATTGTCATTAGAGAGGGGGTGCCTCTTGTGGGGCCAACGGGTGGTGGTTCCTACGTCCCTGCGACCGAAGGTGCTAAAGCTGCTGCACGTCAGCCACCCGGGAATCGTCCGTTCCAAGGCACTGGCCCGGAGTTATTTCTGGTGGCCCCAGCTGGACGCCGACATAGAGCATATGATTGGCACTTGTGAGGCATGTCAGGGCTCCCGACCGGAGGTAGCCCGTCTCCCGCATAGGGAATGGGACGCAGCAAGGGGACCGTGGTCCAGGGTGCACGTAGATTTTGCTGGCCGTTCCGAGGAACCATTTTTCTCCTGGTAGTGGATGCGTACTCGAAGTGGCTGGAGGTCATTCCGGTAAAGAGCACATCCTCCGCCACTACCATTGGCCAGCTAAGGAGGGTCTTTTCCACGTTCGGTTTACCCGACACTCTGGTCAGCGATAACGCTAGCTGTTTCACGTCCGCTGAGTTCGCGGCATTCATGGAGGCAAATGCAATTCGGCACGTCACATCCGCGCCGTTTCACCCGGCCACGAATGGCCAAGTGGAACGGTTGGTGCGCACAACAAAAGATGCGCTGCGGCGCATGGGCTCGGGGGATCTAAATCACCAAGTCTGTCAATTTCTATTAGCGTACAGAGTGACCCCCTTAGCGTCCGGATACTCGCCGGCTGAGCTGCTGATGCGGAGGAAACTGACCACGATCTTGTCCAGGTTAGACCCGACGAGGGTAGAGGACAAAGGGAAGAACATAGGTTTAGCGGTCTCGAAAGGTTTCGGCGTAGGCGATCCTGTACACTGTAGGAACTATGCCAACGCAGGCCCAGTCTGGGTGCCAGGGACGATAGTAGAACAGACGGGACCAGTGTCGTACCGGGTGGAAACGAACACCGGTCTCCTCTGGAGGAGGCACGCTGACCAACTGCGGCGCCGAGTGAGTGAGGGGCCGATCAGTGGGGCTCAGCAACCGGATTCAGCGATAGGGTTCTCCCCCACCCGTTTAGCCCAAGGGGGAGACAGAGAAGGACACCAGTCCGAAGCCAGGGGGGAAAGCAGTGATCCCGACTCATATCCTTTTGACACGCCAGCTCTATCCGAGCCCGGGGAGGGGGAAAAGGAGCTTGCGGCCGCCGCTGCCGCTTCCCCCGAATTCGATTACGATTTTAATTTTGCTAGCCGGGGGGGTTTTTTGGAGTGTTCCCCCACCCATCCAAGCGAGAAGAGGGGTTTTTCGTTAGCCCCCAGTGCCCCCGGTTCTTCCCAAACAAAGCACACACCGCCCAACAAAGCCGCAGAGCCGCGGCAAGCTACTAACAAGTCATCCTCTCCGATTACAGGGCAGGAAGCCAGGGAGCAAGGAGGAGGGAGCGAAGCCGGGGCAGGGCAGCCCGCGCCGAGACCCCAGCGTGTTCGAAATAAGCCATCTTGGCTGAGAGACTTCGTCTCATCCTAGGGGGGAGGAGTGTTGTGTTCTAACAGTGTACCCTTCTACATGTGATAACAATGTATCTGAACCAATGTAACCTTGCCTACGAGTAACAATGTAACCTTCAGCTGATCACTATAAACCCTGTAATGGGACGCGAGCTAATGACCACCAGCTGGCAGCAGCGAGCGTCCAAGCTCTCTTGGTTCAAACCCATCAAAGGCCACAGCGCGGGAAGTTTCCCGCCGCTACCTACACCTGGACAAGAAGGGCGTGACCAGCCATGACGTCACGCGGGCAGTAGCCAATGGGCTATCGTGGAGCCACATTCAAATACGTTACTACCATATATATAGAGCTGTTCGTCCGCCATTACCTCATGTTCCCTCTGTCCACCATGCAATAAACCTGAGTTAACCCAGCCCTTGGCTGTTTCCTGTGTCTTGACTCTCATACACTAAACTCCCTGAGCAGCCTCTGGCAGCAGATATAGATAAGTGATGAAGTGGAAGGAAGGTGTTCAGGAACAGAGCTGTGTCTGCAACATGGACAGCCCCACATTGTGAAAGTTTCCACTCTTTGTGCAAAATGTTTTCCTTACAGAAATGTCATTCCCACCATTCTCTGCTGTGGAAGGAACCCAGGATATTGTTTCCCGATGTTCATCAGCAACCAATTATGCACATCTGCATCTTTTTGCAAGAAAAAGAAAAAGCTAGCAGAACGTTCAAATTAAAGTAGCCACATTGCAAAGGTTTTCGAAAGCTGTTTCACATACTGCACGCTGCCTCTTTATATGTTTTCTGTACATTTTGTTCCAGGAGTGACCCGAACTCTCCCACCATTTGAGATGAGTAGCAAAGAATGTTCCTCCCCACACTGCCATAGTGGCGACACCTTCACATCATGGTCATGTTCCCCATTATTTGAAGTCTTTACCACTTCCAGAGGGAAAAGAGAGTTGTTGTTACTATTGATGAAGGTATGAATTAATGTTCTCAAAAAAGGCCTGTCTTCAACAACCCTGCTCAGCACTTGTAAACTCAAGTCTGAATCGGGACCTCGGCCATCAGGCCTTAAAGGTCTCCCTTGCTTGAATGTCAATCATGTCTGACTCTAGGGGCCAGTGCTTATCTCCACATTGTTTGTGTCTGCAGACATTTCTGTGGTCATGTGGCAGACATATCTAAATGTCACAATGCACGGAATGCTGTTACCTTTCCCACTGAATTGGTATCTATTTGCAATTTCTTGCTTAAACACACAAAAGTTGGCAGCATTCAAATCTCTTTGCATACATTAGGGCAGTGCAAGCATAGCATTCTGAGTTTCTTGGCCACAATTTTGAAATTAGGAGCATCCTGTAGTTTTGTGTATTACCTTATCTTCTCCACAACTCTAAAATTAACTCCACCCCCAACTTTATGATAGCATTATTTCAAATTGCACACACATCGTGGCTAATATTACTCAGGATTGACTGTAATAGCAGACGGAAAACCTTCTAAAAACCATGGAATTGATAGACATAGTGGAGCTTATAGCCCAGTTGAGATGTACTTTAGACCTTGCAAAAATTCCCAAGTTAATGAAACTCTGGGATGTTGTGTATGGGTACCCAGTGGAGCTACACTCAATTTATCCAACAAAATTTCCTTGTGGGAACGGGGGGGGGGGGGCTGCAAAATTTTAGCACTCTTCTCAATTTTTCGATTATATCTTCTAAACCGTACATTTTTTGTGTACTACATGTAATTAGAAAGTTGTAGAGCATTAAAATTCCTCCAATTATCACTGGTCAAACTTATTTTTTAACCTCATAGGTACCAAGATACAGGGCTTTGAAAAAGTGCTAAGTTTCTCAAAGTTGTTTTAAAAAAGTGCTAAAAAGGCTGGTTTTTGCTATGTAACTTCTATTTTGCAACATATTTAATGGAATTTTGGATTCTACTTCAATTTCCAAATGTTCAACTACATCCCGCTCCCCACTACCCCCTCCTCTGTAGGATGTTCATACTTACAGTGTACATCTAAGGTTCAAAGAGCATAAGCCTACAGGGAGCTGGCAGTCTCTTAAGAATGCCTTAGTAAGGGTGTGTCTTGATTTAAAAAATGGGTTTCCAATCAGGTATTTTTAAATTGAGTTAAGATCACATGGTACTTGTGTTGGTTTGCATGTCCTTTATGAAATCTTGCTCAAATGGGTTTGTTTTTAAATCCTGCAAGCAGCTTCCCAATGTCCCCTTTCCCTCCAGTCCACAGAAGGTATTGATCTTTCCTTCTTTCTCCCTCCCTCCCTCCCATTGCTGCCAGTGAACTATTAGTCTTCCTTCTGAAACAGAGAGGAGAATCTGCTTCCACCGCAGCCACCACCTTTATTTCGATCTCTGCTTCAGAGCCATTCATAATTGTACCACCCCAGTAGCCACTGCTCTGTGCCTGCCAGCTGGTACCAACTATTATTTTTATTATATTTTAAGTGTTATAAAGCTGCAGTGGTTCTTTGACATGACAGCAAACAAAACTCTGAACTGTTGTAGTGATATAATTGTAAAGATTTGGGGGCAAAACTATTTTCATGCTACAGGGAATCCTGCAAACTTTACAGGGCAAACCAAGAGGCACAATAACCACCAACACATGTGCACACAGAACATTACACTGGTTCAAGAATCAGTGTAAAATAAGTGACCTGGTGGGTGGTTTAAAATAACCCACAGCTGAGTAGGTTAATGCATGCCTCAGCTGTGCATTGCACATTCATTAATCTTTCAGTCTATTTTGAACCTGCAAAACCCAACACAAATATAGCACTTTTTGCTAATTGATGTACACCCTAACTCAGTGTTTTCCAACCTTTGATTTTTGGACTAAAATGCCCAGAAGCCTAAGTCAGTACATTGATCAGTGCTTTGGGGAATTGACTTAGGCTTCTGGGAATTGAAGTCTCAAAAGAAACACTGCCCTAAGCATTACGATTCTATGTTGAAGCCTTGTATTAATATCCCCAAACTGATGATGGTGGGTTGAGGCTAGTTTCATTGTCATGTCTCAGAAACCAAATAAAGTCTCAGAGAATTACTACCCTTCCTGGTGTCTCCTGGAGTGCAGCCAGCTAAGAATACAATTTTATTGTGAGTATATAAGCGTAAACAAAACAAAAGACAAAAAAAGCTGTGGCACCTTAAATACTAACTCCTGTATTTTAATGTTAGCTTTCGTGGACCAAGTCCACTTCATCAGAGTGGATATCATGATATACATCATGTGTGACAGCACATAATAACATCCAGATAAGGTGCTGAGATTATTGCACAAGGTCTGGCTCCTCAGTATCACATGATTCCTCCCTAGCCTTAGGTTTTACTCCCAAATTCTGGAGACTGAGAAGCTGGTGACTCAACAACTGTAGTTCAGGTTGAGAAATTGTGGCATGCCTAAGGCCATCTTCTTCATAGAAAAGGTGACACTAGAACTAGCAATTTCCCAGCATTTGAAACACTGTTTCTAAAAAATAATGAAGGTTAGAGTTCTAAGGCTCAGAAAATTTGTTGCTATGTTTTTAAAAATTACACATTCCTTTTCTATATCACAGGGGACTGCAGTGTCTCAGTGGTTAAGATGCTGAACTTGATGACCAGAACGTTGGCAGGCCAGCAGCTTGAGACCCGAATGCTCCATGTCGGAGTGAGCTCCTGTCTCTGTCTCCGCTCCTGCCAAACTAGCAGTTTGAAAGCAAGAAATTGCAAATAGATAAATAGTGAGAAGGTAAACAGTGTTCCATGCACTCTGGTGCCTAGTCATGCCTGCCACATGTCCATGGAAACATATGCAGATAGTGCTGGCTCTTTATTTACGGAGATGAGCACCAAACCCTAGAGTCAGATACAACTGGTTTTCAAGTAAGGGCAACCTTTACCTTTACCTTTCTATACCACAAAATTGATGGGAATAGTTGTTTTAGTTAACTTTCAAAAATGGAATACTATAAGCCACTGTCCTGTGCAAAACAAGACAGTCTCCTCCAGTCTATAATGTTACATAAATTACACCCATTTAATGAGGCCATATTCCAGTAACTATAAAAGTAACTTAAATTAACATTTTCCACAAAAAGGAGTAGTGTTATTTCTTAGTAACTTAGAGCTGTAATGTAGTCAGATCTTCATAGTCATCACAAAATAAATAACTAGTGATTAGTTAACTATAAAGATACTTAGTATGATATAGTGAACAGAGCGACAGACTAGGGCTTAGGAGGCCTGGGTTCAAATCCCCACTCAACCCTGGAAACTCACTGGAGGCATGGAACTAGTGTTAAATGTCTCACTTACCTTGAAATTCCGTGTTCCTTTGTAAATCCTCTTCCTGTCAAAGAGTGTACTACTTACGAAAATACTTCCTCAGCCTACAAAGTTAACAACCAGAGATCCTCTGCTATTACCAGTTGTAAAAAACCACATTGATTTGTACTCTTATCTCTTATGCCAACCAACCATTCTTTATCTCTGTGCCTAATGTATATAAATTGATGCCATGAAGTCTCAGTCTTATGTCTGATGAAGTGGACTTGATCCATGAAAGCTAACATTAAAATACAGCATAGTCTTTAAAGTGCCACAATGATTTTTTTGTCTTTTTATTTTGTTTTGTTTACTCTTTGATATACTTGAAACACAGACTAACACGGCTACCATTTCAAAATTACAAAATTAATGAATCTAATGCCATTGTCGTTACAGTACTTTCATCATGTACACTGTTTCCTAAGTCTCTTGAAAAACTACTTCTTTTCCCAATTTTTCATTAGTCTTCTGAAATGATCTTAGAATATTCAACTGGTGTAATATCAACTACTGTTTCTAATTCATCATAAAACATGTCTTTGATAGCACTGTCATTCTCTTCTGGGGGGACATGATAGTTGACAAATGTTAATTTGTATTTTGGAGTACCAATTGTCAGCAGATTTTTATCTACTGACAATAGATACCCTAAAGTACAAATTAATATTAATATAATAAAATGTATTAAATAAAAATCAAACAAACAAACAAAGGGAGATCCTTGGGTTTATGGATTTAAAAGCTGCCACATTGGTAGACAGAGATGTTCCTAGTGAATGATATTTTTCCATAGCTCCATGAAACACAATTGAGTTTTTGTTGTTCAGTCGCACAGTCGATTCCGACCCTTTGCAACCCCATGGACCATTTTCCTTCAGGCACCGTTTTCCTTCAGGCACCATCCTCCTCAGCCCGCCCAGCTCTGTGCCCACTGCGTCTACCACACCATCCATCCATCTCATCTTTGGGCGCCCCCTTCTTTTTCCCTCCATCTTTCCCAGCATCAAGGCCTTCTCAAGTGAATCCTCCCTTCTCATTTGATGTCCAAAGTATTTAAGCTTCATCTTCACTATTTGACCTTCCAATGAGCGGTCAGGTTTGATTTCTTCTAAGATTGACCTATTTGTTCTCTTTGCTGTCCAGGGGACTCTCAGGACTCTCCTCCAACACCACATCTCAAAGGCATCTATTCTTCTACACTCAGCTTTCCTAACGGTCCAGCTCTCACACCCATACATTACCACCGGTAATACCAGCAATACTTTATTGCTCCAGATTGATATGAGCTTACTTAAAGTTGCTTCATTGAGTTCATTGCTGAAGTAGAATTTTAACCTGAAGCAGCTCCAGTTTCAGCTAACATTTTAAAACTCACAACCTCTAAAACTCATAATCTCTGACGAGCTCACTACTCTGAACAATTAGCCCTAATAGCCATCCTCTGTGGAAGCTGATGGGAGGGAGTCTTTATGGCCAATAATTAGACTCCTCTGTGGGTGGCCATTTTGGACTCAATGGGGAGTCACAAACCCTATGGTATGAATTCAGGGTACCATATTTTGCATCCACTTTACCAAAGCAGAGCAGTGCCTGGATGAGAAACCACCTTGTAACCTCAGATATGCTGCCTGGACTTCCAGCTTGGAAAGCAGATAGGAAATAAAAGTACAAAATAAATAGTAATAAATACAATTAATTATGAGCCGTTCAGTCTGAAGCACATTTATATGAAAATAAATCCCACTATATTCACTGGGGCTTACTTCCTAGTTAAAGATTAATTTATCCATTTGTTACGACACATCAGAATTCTCCAATAACTCAATAATTCCCAAGAATAATAAATATGTTCATATTTGTCAGCATCAGAATCTATCGCAGTCCGTTGTGTTTCGACACATTTTCTTGCATCTAACAACCATTATTAGCCACTGCCATGAAGTTTACAGCGAGTACATTAGAATAAATTGGCTCTTAAGAAATACACAACTCTTTAACAGTAAAAAAAGGGGGGGGAAAGAAATTCACAAACCTCAGGATTTAATAAAACTGTCTGAGGCACATAAATCATGACCCTACTATAGTACATTTAAATTCCCAATCTTAAAATGTTAACAGATGTAGGTAAAGTTTTCTCTTTTATATACACACATATATACGCACTGTATATACAGAGAAATAACTCTGAAATATGAAGGCAACATTCCTTTTCAACATTATTTGGGAGGGGATGGAACTGAAAAAAGTACTCTTCTATTTAGATTGTTTCTCCAGTAGCATATCTGGTTGTGTGATTCTGAGTCAGGATGCTAACCCTCTTAGAAGACAGCAAATCACATTATCAATGTCAGCAGAATAAAAATTGCAGATGTCTCTGGTTAGAGGGAACCTCTCCCCCATCTTAACACACCTCACCCTGAAATCACTGCACCCAGCATGGCACTTTGACACACATTCCATAAAATAAAGAACCTCTTTTAATTCTCTTGTTCAGACAGTGCATTTTTTTTAAAAAAAAACTTTAACTTTACCATTTATAACACTTACATTGCAGGAAAGCACAAATTGGCTTGGCCCGATTACTATTAATACAATAGAAGACATGTTGGAATTGCAAAAAGAAAGGCTGGATCTTTTTTGGACCGCACGTTACTTAACGAAAAACACAAGGAAGATAAGCAGCAAGCAATCACACCTTTGCTTTCTGGAAAGTCTGCCTAAATATTTATATTGCAAACGCAGCATGAGATAGTTTTATTTTATTACTAAATGTAGAAAGAGCATGAAGGTGAGCTGGCCGCCAATATATTCTCTTTGTCTTGCCTGCCCCATGAAAGAGCCAATAAAAGGCTACTCTTGGGGACTTTGTGCAAAGTTAGAATGCAGTTAACATACTTTTTATTACTTATTTGTTGAAGTCTGGCCCAACACATTTGGTTGCCTGAAAGCACCATGTAGCTTGTTCCTGCCCCGACTCCATCAAGGTCAATGAAAACCAATGCTACCTAAGTGTTTTTAATACCCTAGAATTGCTCCTGGAAGCATTTCCCCCACTCCCTGACAGCAAAAAAAAAAAAAAAAATGCCAATAAGAAATTGTTTTCCTGCCATTTCAAGACATCACAAATTGGCTTTCTGGAGGAACCTACTCATTCCATCTAATAGAAGGCCTGACTATGGCTCCTAGCATTAGAATTGCATTTATTTCACAAAGATATTGCCTTTTCGATAATTCTCAAACTGAACTATTTTTCAGTGGCATAAAAGGCTTCATAGTCTACTATTTCATCGCTTGGTCAGATTCTGTTCGGTGAGCAGTATTACTGTGATTATTAACAACAGTATGCTGTTAAGTCAATTTTGATTTACAGAAATCCTTCCAGGGTTTTCCCAGTGTAAAGTAATTAGAAGTGATTTATCTATTAAACAGCACTCTAGGATGATACAGCTTGCCCAAGGCTGTACAGCAGGCTTTCTCAACATTTTCAGGACGCAGGATGGATCACTCCCCCTCAGACAGTTGAGTGGGCCAGTCATGGGGTTCTGCACAAGTTCTCGTGCATATTTTGGTGCATTTTTGGTGAGTTCTCGCTTGTTTTCTGTAAGTTTTTGCATGTTTTCCGCACGTTTTTATGTGTTTTCGGTGAGTTCTCGCATGAAAATGCATGTTCTCTGCATTTTCTGCATGTTTTTGGTGCTTCCGCCACTTGTGGTGGCATCAAGAACAAGGGTGGATGGCAACATGAAATGGCTCCGAGGGCCACATCCGGCCCATGGGCCACAGGTTGTGAATGCCTGCTGTACAGGGAGACTCTTTTCCTGAGACACACAGTGGGTGATTGAACTCCTGACCCCTGGCTCTGTAGCCAAGTGCTCCGATCCACTCAGTTAGGGAGCCACCTAGTGTTACTGGAGGCAGCCCTCAAGCTCCGAAGAAACACGAAGCCAAATCATATGGATCTCCTACCCTAGAAGACCTGAGCTTTCTCATAGCCTAGTTGGGTCACAAAGGAATAAAATTCAGTAATACTGGCCTCCTGAGCACTGTACTAAAGCCTTTGAGACTCTGCTAGGAAGACTAAATGAGATTGTACCTTTTCCTCAAGTAAGCTAGAATCCCTTATACAATACCATCTATGTGTCCCAATCTTTGCCAAGTCTGAAATCAGCTTGCTGTGGTATAAGCAGGGGTTCTACTATTGCAGATAGTTGGTTCAGAATTAAACATTCATTTATCTTGTATAGATGGCTAAGAAAAGATAGGGCCTGTAGCTTTTTGGGTCTTCTGGTGGCGTGCCTGGTTTACTGTAGGTATAGCTATCACCCAAGCCTTCCTTCTTCTCTACATTCAAGCAATTATTATTGTACAAGCTAAGTAACCATTTTTTCATTATTGGTCCAAAATGTTTGATCTTCTCAACCCAAATCTCATCCATGCCAGCTGCTTTACCATTCTTACACCTGCCTATTGCCTCTTTTAATTTCCTATGGTAAACAGGACGGTCAGATTGCTTGTCTTCAATTCCTAATTCCTTCTTATCCTCTATTTGTTTTTCAATGGGTTGTTTTTCCATAGATTCGAATCTGGTTTCCCACTGAAAAGTAGCTGGTGGGCAATTTGGGTGGCTGAGACATTGGCATATACCAGTCGTTTGATTACATCATTATTAAGACGATTAAGTAATCTCCATGCTTTTTGACTGCTGCGACTTGTGTCAATTTCTTCTATTGATTTAATCCATTTCCCCCGTTTATGCTTTGAAATAGCTGACACTACCTTCACTGAGTGGATTTGCATCAAAGAAGGTAGAATAGCCCCGGACCTCTGGAACCTCTTACCACTCGAACTACGCCTCCAGACGGAGCTGCTCCCATTTGGGAAACAATTGAAAACATGGCTATCCCAGCGGGTATGGGGCATGGATGCATCAACTTCCCAGTTCCACTGGCTTATTTAGCCAATATTGAGTTTTGTCCTATTCATTTTTTAACAGAGTTGGGTGGGTGGGGATCTTTTAGACTGTTTTTATTGTCTTTGTTTTTATCTTATGTTGTTGAGCCGCTTCGGGTCACTTTCGAGTGAGGGAAGCGGGATAGAAATGTTTTAAATAAATAAATAGATAAATAAATATTCATTCAGTAAATCAACAGTTTCATGTGTTAGACCTTGGATGTAGGAGGTTGTACATCCTCAAGTGATAGATTCCCTAGAGCATTTCTGGACAGGGAAGGAGTGAGAGACAGCCTAGCCAGCCAGGTAGAAGGGAAGCACTCTGTCTAGAACGGGTGGTGGGGTTTCTTGGGACCAAATTAGTGTGGTGACAGGCATGGGATGATACTACGGGAGCCAAGGGGCGGACCACACTCAGGGAACGTGGGACCGATGTTTAGTATCTGCCCCCCCCCTCCTTCCACCACCACCACCACCCCGGCTACATCTCTGGTTCCTGGACAGCTGATCCAGAGTGACCCCTCCCTTAGGCTAAGTTACTGATGTGCTGAATCACTTAGATTAAATTTTAAAAAATATTTTCTTTGTCTTGTTTGTAGCACCACTTGAGAAACTACCTGTAGCTGTGATTTCAATCAAAATTTTACACAAAGGCAAAGGGGAAAAAATAAGTTTAGCAGACTAAAAAAAAAATCACTTCCCCAGAATTCATATACTGTATACAGAGGAACAGAAAAGGTGTTCAATTTGCCGATATCCTGAAGTGGCTTGTTTGTCAAGCTACCTCACAATACCACAAACTGACACCAGAAGGAGCCTTTGACAGCTTTGAGGCTTAATTTTGTCCATTCCCAGTGGTTGCATGTGGACTAAACTAGAGCACACATATTTTAACTAAATTTAATCATGTGCCATCAAGTCTATTCTGACGTATGGCATCCCATTCTAGAGTTTTCTAGGTAGAGAATACTCAAAAAGGTGTGGCTAGGGGCTCTCTGGGAGTGGATTGTTTCAGTTCTGCATTATGTCATGTGGCCTCTGGAAAAAGGAGTGGACTAACCATACCAAAGACAGAGACAAATGCGCATCTGATTTAGATTACATTAGATTAGATACTTCATTGGCCAAGCGTAACAAACACACAAAGGAATTTATATCCGATACTAAAAGCTCTCAAGTGTGCTAACTGGTCAACAGCAACACATAAAAGCATAGCAACAACAGAATTCATATATACAACAAGTCTGATTAAACCAACCTTACTCCATCCAGGCCAGTACTGTCATGTCTGACTAGCAAAGGCTCTCCAAAATATCAGGAAGGATTCTATCCTACAGGGAGATGACTAATATTCCCTAATGGTCTCCCATTCAAGACCATTGACTGTTTTTATTTTCCAAAATTAGATGAGATTCGTTTTATTTGGCACGTTTTAGATGAAATTCAGTGCATTATGCTGGCAGGAAATACAAGACATGTGCATAAAATCCTAAACCCAATCTTAGCCCTATTGACAACACTCAGTACATCTGAATTCCCATGGGATCAGAAAAGTATCATACCATATGGCAATGGCAATGACACTTATATATCGCCCCATAGTGCCTAGGTGCAGGGGTTCCAAACCTAAGGCCCGTGGGCTGGATCCGGCCCACAGTGCCATTTCAAGTGGGCCCCCACCCCTCCAAGGGCATTTGAGAAATAAAATGGTTGTCCCTTTGAAGCTGTTGGGACAAAATAGCCACCTTTATTTGTGCAGGCAGAGCAAAATGGCCATCTGGCTCTCAAAGCTGACTGAGAGAGCATGATCCGGCCCCTGGCTTTGAAAAGGTTGGCACCCCTTTGCTTAGGTCTCTGGCCAGTTCACAAGTTTATTAGCATTTTGCCCCCAACATGATGGGTACCCATTTTACTGACCTAAAAAGGATGGAAGGCTGAGTCAACCTAGATCCCCATCAGGATTGAACTCAGAACCTTTTGGCTGCTGTATAGCAGTTTAACCACTGAGCACCCATGGCGCTATATACAGCATAATTTGTTTTATCCTAGTTTTAAAAATCCAAGGTCAGAAACCATAAGCAAACATGAAATACATCCATTTCTGATGAGGACAGCACTTTGTTCTCCATAGCCTCTTGCAGTGTGTGGTCCCACATATTTGCAAGTGACTCTAGGATCCTTGAAATCTGTTGTCTCTTTATTTTATTTGTACCATTTATAGGTACATTTTTGGCATACACAGAAAGAGCCTCCCCAAAGCTTGTGGTATTCTTGAACCACAATCAGGCATACCCTGGTAATGGCAACCTTGTGTTGCTGCCTAATCTTTCTCACACTAGGTCAGGCAAAGGCAACTGCAGAATGAACTCACCAAAGGGTGCCTTCATTTTGACAGTTTCACATCTGGCCTAGACATGGAAGAAGAACCATTTGCCGGCTGACTTTTTCCCAGTGAAGATCTTGCATTGCTACCTTCAGAGACATGCTGGTATGAGAACAGGCCTCATTGCACATTAAAAATTCTGCCAAGGTGTCATACAGGATACAAGGGAGTGTATAGGAGATTTACATGATAGGTTCTCATATCTGATGCAGAGAATGTGGCAGCTGTCTAAGTGATCATTCCCAGAACACAAATGCTCCTACTTAGGCAGTGGTTGTACCTTGTATCCTTGTCACTCCAGTACCAAAGACGTTGACATTCTATACATCTTAAGAAGGAAAAGTTTAAAAACAATTCCTGAAGATCTTTATACTATATTATGTTTACTAAAGGAGTCCTTTCTTCTGATTTCCCTTCTGTTTCTTTTGTAACAATAAAAACTAAGCTAGAAACCACTTAGCACATTTCCCTCATACTGTTCTGGCATTCTTCCCCCCCCCCCCCCCCCAAGCATCAAAATCTAAACTATCTATTGTTTGCAAACTCACTACATTCAAGCCTTAATAGCTGATACAGCTAATTTTCTTTCTTTCTTTCCCACTGTTGCCATAGTAAAAATGACTGTAGGACTTCTGTATTTGAAGCCTCACTGAAAATTTTCCAAAACAGAAAACCTGCTTGCAAAAAAATTAGTTGGCAACAGAAGTGGATTTGGAAACACAGCGGCAGTGGAGAAATAGATTTCCCTCCGCCTCTGCTTTTAAAAGACTCCAAATTTAATCAAATCACACTACAAAAAAAAAAAATTAAGACAGCAGTTTGCCTTCTTGCCTGTCTCTTGCATGGCAGAAGAAACACACCGTAGCTCAGGAAAAGGTAACTTTCAGAGAACCAGGGCAGTCTTTGGACCTTGGAGGGCAACACTTACACCCATGAATTCCAACCCCAAAATATTTTCTTATAAAAATGTGGGCCGACTGGAAAAGTACCATGTCCTCTCTCGGCAAGCTGTCATATCTAGAAATGTGGCAAAAAAAATTCCCAAGCTCCCTTTTTGAGCTGAAATGGTTTCAAAAATATTTTTTTCCCCAAGGAATTTGAGAGTCTTAGGAGCCCAGGTGTCAGCAAACTTGTCTCTCCAGATGTACTTGGACTTCATTTACAAGAAGCCCTGATCAGCAAGTGTATCTGGGGTATGCAGAAAGAGCCTCCTTGAAGGTTGTGGTGTTTTTGAATGACAATTGGGCATACCCTGGTTGCGACAACCTTGTGTTGCCAGCTAATCTTTCTCACACTGGGTCAGGTGAAAGGAACTGCAGAATGAATTCACCAAAAGGTCCTTTCATTATGGCATTTTCACATCTGGCCTAGTCACAGAGGAAGAAGAAGCGGGTGTACTTGAGTTTCTGGTAATTGAAGTCCAAAAACACCTGGAAAGCTAAGTTTGTTGACCCCTGATCCAGCCTATTTGATTTGTTCTTTAACCATATTTGATGGGTATGGCAGACTGAGTGAGGGGGTGGCAGACTGAGAAATGTGTTTTGTAGATCCTTGAGTCTGAAGTTTGAAAGCACATTTGGGTTCCTTCAGTAGATTATGCCCGATTTTATTTTATTCCAGAAACAAGGCAGAGTAAAAGCAAGAATCCTGTCAGGGCGGTAGCCAGGATTCTAGATTTGGGGGAGCAAAAGTTTTTTCAGGATGGGCAACAACACACACATATATAACACTGGCATCCTGGAATGGGTTTGGGGGGCAGGCTGTTAGCTCAGGAGGGTCTACCCCCAGCCCCCCTCTGGCTACAGCCCTGAATCCAGTGCCACATACATGGGAGCCTAAAATATGTTTTTTTAAAGGGATGTTCTCTGTCAAACATTTGGCTGTCATCAACAGCTACTTTTTATTCCAAAATTCAACAGAGACAAAATTACAGCTTGATTAATTATGCCCTGCTAGCTCACTTCCTCCTGGCCTTTGGCTAAAGTCCTGTTTGTAATATATAAAATAGATTCTGCACATGTACCATTTCTTCACAATCTATGTACAGGACTTCTTCCATTTCTCCAGCAACAGCACCTAATTAATTGCTTTTATGGGGTCATTTTTCTGTTTCTGATTCTTTGCCCAATACTAGCCTTTGAAGACCTGGCAAAGGTATGAATCCCAAAGGTAGCAAATGATTAGTGCTCACTGATGAGGGATGGTGAAAACCAAGCAACATTACGTATAAATCCCACATGTCATATTCTTTTCCCAGCATTTTCATCCATCAAGTTCCCATCTCCTTAAACTAGGAAGGCTACATTTTCTCATTTACAAATGTTCCAGGAGACAGCTGAATTTTTCTCTTGTAGCAAAGCCAACACAAAGTCCTGCAGCACTTTAAAGACCAATAGGTTTTATTTGGCTTAAACGTTCATGGATTGTAACCCAAGGCTGATGAAGGGGGCTGCAATCCATGAAATCGTATACTAAATTAAATGTATTCATCTTTAAAGGCAAGGTTGGCCGTTTAGTTGTTTTTGTCCAACAACTTTCATTTGTTCAAACTAGCATAACCAACAGTAGAATTGTAGACATTTGGATAGTCACAGTTGCCCATTGGTGCTTTAATATAATGGAAGATTCAGTGACTAGAATTCTATTGGTGATTTACACACAAATACAGTGGAACCTCATACAACAATCTCCCTGTATAGCAATGAAATTGCATAACAATTAGTTTTTTGGGGGGAATGGTGTCCTACATAACAATTTTCCCTATGGAAAAAATTGTACAACAATTTTTCAATGGGAAAAACAACTTAGCAAAAAAAAATCGTTGTATGATGCATTCCATAGGGAAAATTGCTATATGATGCATGCATCATATAGCAATTGTTTCGTACAACAACGAGCCCCGTGGAATGGATTACAATCATTGTACAGTATGAGGTACCACTGTAAATGAAATTGTGGGAGTTATGGCAGCAAATTACTGCCCATCACATGATCAGCATATGATCAGAAATATCACCAATAATTAATTAATGGCAAATCACTACACAATGTACACATTTTCACTTATGCTTCTGTAAATTTGGCCTTTGTTGTGTTTTACTTTCTCTTCTGGGGCCCAGATTTTGACAACTCAGCTTCTGAATGAACTCAACAGCAGTTTCATAGAATTAGCTCAGGTGGCTCTAATAATCCCTATCCTCTCTGGCTATGGACAAATTCTGCCAGATATCCTGAAGAAACTCTGGAAGTCAGAGCTGAGAATACCATCTTAGATTTACCAATGGCCAGATGAAATGTAAGTCAGTTTCCGATAACTGGTGTGGCCCTTTCCCCCTTTTTTAAAAGGAGCTAATGCTTAGCTGTATCTCTTTTGCACATAGACCCAAGGACACTGCAGCCTTATGTTGTCAAGCTAAAGAAAAGATCAAGAAGAGATTAATGGTGCTATCTTCAAAGCATCCACAGTTCATACAACTAGAACACACACCTCACAGTGGGACTTCAATTCCCAGAAGCCTAAGTCAGTACATTAGTTGATCAATGATCTGGGGAATTGTCTTCTGGGAACTGAAGTCCAAAAACCAAAGGTTGGGATAATCTGGACTAGAACCTTCTTCCTGGGGGTTGGAGAGACTGAAAAGGGTATAAGAAGGAGCTGTTTATTTTTTGTTGTTCATTCACACAGTCACTTCCAACTCTTCACGACTTCATGACCCACCACACGCCAGGCACTATCCTCCACCATCCATCCAGCTTCGTGCCCATTGCATCAACAATGTCCTCTAGCCATCTCATTCTCTGCTGCCCCCTTTTGTAGAATTATTAATTAAAGTGACCATCACTATGGCAGATTCTATGTATATACGTACACCTGTGAGCATGCCTGCCTCCCTGTCTGTGTGGTGAAAGATGACAGGTATATTGCAAGGATGCTGTGAGTTGCAATTCATCATTATATACTCAATATACATTATATACTCAATATACAGCAGGGCTTCAACCGGCGGCCAGCCGGAAGGAATGAGCGGCACCTGAGGGCCATTCCATCGCCCTCAAAAACCGCTCCCCCCGCCAACGCCAAGACCAGCAGGACTTTGACCGGCGCCGGCCAGAGGAAATGAGCGATACCTGAGAGTTGGCTTTGTCCTTCAAAAGGCGAGAGCCGTGGCGGTGTTTCTCGCCGTTCTTCCCTTGACTGGTCTGGCCATGAAAGGGGAGCGCTAGCTCCGCTGCCGCCGCAGCTGCCAATTGAGGACATTTTTCAGGACGCTGTTACTGGGTCTTGTCAAGGTCCATTAAGGTTGTGAGTCTTGGGCTTTCTTTTTTCCCCGTGATTTGTAATTTTATACTTGATTCTCGTAATTGTAACAGTAACTGTATTATATTGCTGTATTTATGGTTGATATATTGTGTTTTTGCTGTATTTTTGCTGTATTGCATCATTGTGTTACTGATTGTATGAATCTATATGTATATTTGTATTACCCATGTAAACCGCTTTGAGTCATCCACTGGGTAGAGTAAAGCGGTATATAAATTAAACATGAAATGAAAATGAAAATGAAATATACAGTACATTGCTATCCTGCTGTAATTTCTGTCAATACAAGTAAAAATGGATGGTATAATTAAGCATATAATTAGAAGCAGGGCACCCTTATGAAGTCAAAGGTATTGGTTTATCCTACCATAACAATGTTTTCTCACTTTCCAAGTTGCAAATTATTTGTCTTTTTTTAATGTGCCTGATCATCTGAAGGTACAGTAACTATAGACTTCATTTAGAAATGTGATTGTTCAGGCAAGGGAAATTTGAAGAAAAGCATCTTTGGAGTGAAAACATTTTATTGCCTTGTCATTCGAAAGCAAGTGTTCTGTCTAATTCTACCTAAAGCTACCCAAAACAAATGCAGAAGGATCACTGAAAAAGTCAAACATTGTGTAAGCTTTCATGATTCAAGATCACTTCTTCATGCATCAATTTCTTGTGGATAGGGCAGGAAATTATCAATGAAAGTCCCAAAAGTTCATTTAAAAGTTACTTTAAAGCTACCCAGTATTTTTGAAATACTTTGATAACGGTTCACTTGAATGGCAGGAAGTAAAGCAATACCATCAACCCAAGCCGTCTACTTATGACAGTGATGGTGAACCTTGGCACTCTAACTGTTCTTGAACTTCAATTCCCGGAAGCCCAAGTAAACCCATTTGTGTGGATTCACAGAGACTTGGGCTTCTGGGAATTGAAGTCCAAGAACAGCTGGAGTGCCAAGGTTCACCATCAAGAACTTATGATAATCTCAACTATTTAGAAACAAGCCCATTTTTATCAGTACTCTGCCATGTTAAATATTTCTTGATTATTGTGTTATAGTGGAGGTATGCTTCAGTCAGACTGTAAATTCCAGTGATCATACTGGTTTCGTTCAATATTCTTGGAGGGCACAAGTATTTTAGTGCTCTCATTGCCACAAAGCAACACAATCGTTAAACTCTGTCTATGATAAAGTCTGTGACATCTACTGACAAGAACATGTTTACATACTTTGTAACCCCCAGACAAGATGAGATCATCTGAGCAATTAATATATTGTCCAAAAGACGGCTATATTTCTCATTGTTTTGAAAGCAACATTGTTTTGTTTGAGAATAAAACTGTGGGCAACATTTTGACTGAAATAAACAACATTTGGTTCAAGGATTAGATATAGCCTTCACTCAAGCAGTTGGTGTCCAGTTGCTCCAGAGGTACATTGCCAATCCTTTCTGGCAAACCTCTTTGACAAAACATCGGGCAATCTCTAGAGGCAGCTTATTCCAATCAATAAGCGGAAAGGCCAAGAAAAGACCAACTGAAAGACGGGAAGAGGGCAGAGAAGGAAAAGCAGGGGGCAAGACTCAGATTCCCTGGCAAAGGATAAGTATCTGATATGCAGATGTAGAAGACTTAATATAGAAACTGACATAGAGACTTTATACTAACTAAATACAGAAACTGACATAGAGACTGTGTTTTAAAGTGTGATAATATGCATGATAATATGTTGTCTTAAATGTTTTAAACCTCTAAAAAACTGTGATAAAATGTATGAGGAGAGAAAAATGGCGCAGACACCGGCAACCACGCCATAAACCTTGCCAAGAGAACCCTATTGACCAAAACAAAAGGCAAAACAAAAGGGCAGGCTAGGTGATACAGGATGCTTAACACCTCAGAGGGGAGAAAGGGGAGGGACAGGAAGGGGGGAGGGGAAATGCAATGTTGTAAGGAGCAATACTGCATAGGGACATGGAATGTGAGATCAATGAACCAAGGAAAACTGGAAGTGGTAAAAAGTGAGATGGAAAGAATAAGCATTGACATCTTGGGCATCAGTGAGCTCAAATGGACAGGGATGGGGGAATTCAGCTGTGGAAACCATCATATCTACTACTGTGGGCAAGAAAACCTTAGAAGAAATGGAGTAGCCATAATTGTCAATAAGAGAGTAAGAAAAGCAGTAATGGGATATAACCTCAAAAATGACAGAATGATGTCAGTCAGATTTCAAGGCAAACCTTTCAATATCACTGTAATCCAAGTCTATGCACCAACCACTAGCGCAGATGAAGCCACAGTGGACCAATTCTATGAGGACCTAGAACACCTCATAGAACAGACACCAAGAAATGATGTCCAAATTATATTAGGAGACTGGAATGCCAAAGTAGGAAGTCAAAAAGTGGAGGGAATAACAGGCAAGTTTGGTCTTGGAGTACAGAACGAAGCAGGGCAAAGATTGATAGAGTTCTGCCAAGAGAACGCACTGGTCATAGCAAACACTCTCTTCCAGCAACACAAGAGGCGACTTTACACATGGACATCACCAGATGGCCAACACCGAAACCAAATTGACTACATACTCTGCAGCCAAAGATGGAGAACCTCCATACAATCAGCAAAAACAAGACCCGGAGCAGACTGTGGCTCAGATCACAACCTACTGATCGCAAAATTCAGGTTAAGACTAAAGAAAATAGGGAAAACAAGAAGACCAGACAGATATCACCTAGACAGCATCCCTAAAGAATACACGGTGGAGGTGATGAACAGATATAATGGCCTGGACGCAATAGACAGAGTGCCAGAAGAATTATGGACAGAGATAAAGGACATCATGCAGGAAGCAGCAAAGAAAACCATACCAAAAGAAAAGAAGCGTAAGAAAGCAAAATGGTTGTCTGATGAGGCTCTTAAAATAGCAGAGGAAAGAAGGAAGGCAAAAGTCAAAAGAGAAAAGAAAAAATACAACCTTCTGAACACATAATTTCAAAGAAAAGCAAGGAGAGATAAGGAAAACTACCTAAAAGAACAGTGCAAAGAAATGGAGGAAAACAACAAAAGAGGCAGGACTAGAGATCTCTTCAGAAAAATCGGGGAAATAAAGGGAACATTTAAAGCAAAAATGAACATGATAAGGGACAAAGACGGAAAAGAGCTAGCTGATGCAGAAGAGATAAAGAAAAGATGGAAAGAGTACACAGAGGAACTCTACAAAAAGGACCTCAACACTCCTGCTAACCACAATGATGAAAAAACTGAACTCGAGCCAGACATCCTGGAGAGCGAAGTTAGAAAGGCCCTAAAGAGCACTGCAAACAACAAAGCTAGTGGATATGATGGTATCCCAGTCGAATTTTTCAAAGCGCTAAAAGATGATGGCGTCAAATTACTGCACTCAATATGCCAGCAAATCTGGATAACAAAACAGTGGCCACAGGATTGGAAAAGATCAGTATACGTCCCAATCCCAAAAAAGGGCAACGCCAAAGAATGCTCAAATTACCGAACAATTGCACTCATCCCACACGCCAGCAAGGTGATGCTCAAGATAATACAGGACAGACTTCAGCAACATGTGGAGAGAGAACTACCAGAGGTGCAGGCCGGTTTCAGAAGAGGCAGGGGGACTAGAGACCACATTGCCAACATACGTTGGATCATGGAGAAAACAAAGGAATACCAGAAACAAGTTTACTTTTGTTTCATTGATTACACTAAGGCATTTGACTGTGTGGACCACAACAAGATGTGGCAAGTAATTAAAGAGATGGGAATACCAGAGCACATCATATGCCTCCTGAGAAATCTGTACATGAACCAAGAAGCAACAGTTAGGACAGAACATGGAATGACAGAGTGGTTTGGAATAGGAAAAGGAGTGAGACAAGGCTGCATTTTATCACCCTGCTTATTCAATCTATACACAGAGCACATAATGCGAAATGCAGGGATGGAGGAATCACAATATGGGATTAAAATTGCTGGGAGAAACATAAACAATCTGAGATATGCAGACGATACCACCCTAATGGCAGAAAGTGAGGAAGACCTAAAGAACCTCTTGATTGGGCTGAAGGAGGAGAGTGCAAAAGCTGGTTTGAGACTCAATATCAAGAAAACCAAGGTAATGGCAACAGGCCCGATCAGTTCCTGGAAAATAGATGGGGAAGAAGTAGAAGCAGTGACAGATTTTACTTTCCTGGGATCAAAGATCACGGCAGATGGGGATTGCAGCCATGAAATAAAAAGGCGACTGATTCTTGGGAGACAAGCCATGAGAAACCTGGGGAACATAGTGAAAAGCAGAGACATCACATTGCAAACAAAAATTAGAATAGTCAAAGCAATGGTATTCCCAGTAGTAATGTACGGATGTGAGAGCTGGACAATTAGGAAAGCTGAACGCAGAAGAATAGATGCCTTTGAAATGTGGTGTTGGAGGAGAGTTTTGAGAGTACCCTGGACAGCGAGGAGAACAAATAGGTCAATCTTAGAAGAAATCAACATTGACTGCTCATTGGAAGGGCTAATAGTAAAGACGAAGCTAAAGTATTTTGGACATCAAATGAGAAGGGAGGATTCACTTGAGAAGGCCCTGATGTTGGGAAAGGTGGAGGGCAAAAGAAGAAGGGGGAGGCCAAAGATGAGATGGCTAGATGGTATTGTAGACACAATGGGCACAGAACTGGGAGTGCTGAGGGGGATGGTGGAGGACAGAGATGCCTGGAGAACAATGGTCCATAGGGTCGCAAAGGGTCGGAACCGACTGTGCGACTGAACAACAAAAAAAGTTCTTCCTACCTATCAAGAATTGTTCTAAGTGTTTTGTTGCTTGAGATATTTTTTCACAACCTAATGTATCCCTACTTGACTACAGGCTGTATAGTGGAATATTATTAATTTTAACCATTTAAAGTGGAGGGCATTCATGCTACTGTTTTATTTTAGAACTGGCTTAACCAATTGTATTACTCCCCTACTTTGACTCTTACAAAAAAAATTGCTATTCTAGTCAATCTTTGCTATCAATGTAGTTGGGTAAACAGTTTGTTTTATAAGTATAGGCTTTAAACTACTGGTATAAAGTTAACAGTTCAAGCCTTAACCAAGGACCTAAGAACTGTTAAGATAACACCTAAGTATCCCAGCTCCTGCCAACCTAGCAGTTCGAAAGCAAGAAATTGCAAGTAAATAAATAGGGACCACTTTGGTGAGAAGGTAAACAGCATTCTGTGCGCCCCGGTCTCTAGTCATGCCTGCCACATGACCACGGAAACATCTGCAGAAGCAGACAGCGCTGGCTCTTCGGCTTTGAAACAGATGAGCACTGAACCCTAGAGTCGGATACGACTGGCTTTCAAGCAAGGGAAACCTTTATGTAGGCTGTTGGGGTACACAGAAAGAGCCTCCTCGAACAATTTTTGAACCACAATCGGGCGTACCCTGGTAATGGCAAACCTGTGTTGCCAGCTAATTTTTCTCACACTAGGTCAGGCGAAAGGAACTGCAGAATGAGCTCACCAAAAGGTGGCTTCATTTTGGCAGTCTCACATTTGGCACACAGAAGAAGAAGTAGAGTTGGTGTGGTTTTTCGGGAGTGGGGGAGTTAGTTTGTTCAAGTCCGATAAGTCCAAAATTTCCAAATATCTAGGGAGTCTTTTAAGGGCTCCGATCACTATGGGTACAACAACAGGTTTCTTCCTCCGTAGATGTTCAACTTCTGTTGCTGCTGCTGTTGCTGTTACAGCTCTTGGAACTCCCATACTATCATGGACATGCTGGCAGAGAAATTCTGAAACATTTTCTTCCAAAACTGAACTTTTCCAAACTCTGGTTTAAGCCTCCATGAAGCTCACTGTGCTACCAAGGTCACACATTCAATCATACAATAATCTCATATACTCTACTCTGCAACTGATCCTATTGATTTAGAAGAAGGCAAGACAAAAAGGTGGCCCTCCAACTACAATAAAACCTCTACATACGAATTTTCCCTGTTCTACAAGGTTATATATATAACCTTGTTTTATATATATAACAAGCTAGTCTAGCTTTCGAGCAAGGGACTAGCTTTCGAGCAAGGGAAACTTTCTTTACCTTTAGAATGGTGGAATTTCAGCATACCTGAATGATAGACATCTAGCCCCTCCCCAAATACCACCAGTGAAAGAAAGCTCACTACCAAACAGCTGTTAGTTTAAAAAGAAATTTCTCCTAATGATTAGGCAATATTTGCTTCCTCACAAATTCTACCAGTCCCAAATGGAACATGGAGAAAACATCAGCAACCTGAGATATGCAGATGACACTACCCTAATGGCAGAAAGGGAAGAAGATCTAAAGAGCCTTTTGATGAGGATGAATGAGGGGAGTGTAAAAGTTGGCCTGAAACTCAACATCAGAAAAATCAAGATCATGGCATCCAGACCCATCACTTCCTGGCAAACAGATGGGGAAGAAGTAGAAGCAGCGACAGACTTTACTTTCCTGGGATCCAAGATCACTGCAGATGGTGGCTGCAGCCATGAAATAAAAAGGTGCATACTTCTTGGGAGGCTACGCTATGGCAAACCTAGGCAGCATAATAAAAATTAGAGACATCACTCTGCCAACAAAGCCTACATAGTTAAAGCAATGGTTGTCCCAGCAGTAATGTATGGTTGTGAACTTGTGATAGCTGGACCATAAGGAAAGCTGAGCACAGAAGAATATGCTGTTGGGGTACACAGAAAGAGCCTCCTCGAACAATTTTTGAACCACAATCGCCTTTGAACTGTGGTGCTGGAGGAGACTCTTGAGACTACCCTGCACTGGAGAAGGAGATTGAATTAGTCAATCCTGGAGGAAATCAACCCTGACTGCTCCTTGGGAGGACAAATACTGAAGCTGAAGCTCAAGTACGTCGGCCACCAAAGGAGAAGACTCACTTGAGAAGGCCCTGATGCTAGGAAAAATCGAAGGCAAAAGGAGAAGGGGAAGGCAGAGGATGAGGTGGCTAGATGGCATCATTAACACAGTGGGCATAGATCTGGGCAGGCTACGGAGGATGGCAGATGACAGAGGAGCCTGGCATGCGGTCACAAAGGGTCGGACTCGACTGTGCGACTGAACAACAACAAGTCATAGACCAGCAGAGCTGGAGCGCACTCAAAGGCCATCTGTGCATTCACAGCTAATGCACTCCTAAACAATGGAAACCAAATTCTAATTGAAATGTCTGGTTACAGAAATGGAGCATCCTGCTATGAAGTTAGGGACTGTAGTTTGATTCCCCATGGTAATTTGCAAAAATAGAGCCAGCCTGTATGGTCTCTGGGAAGCAACATAATTTCAGACTGCCCACAGAAGAAGGAATGATAACACATTTCTGAATGCTAGAAGGGCTGGAAAAGATTGCTGTAAACCAGAATTGACCTGACAGCACATAATTAATAATAATGGGATGAAATCCATAGAAACACCTGTTTTAGTATATGGTGCCAATCTCCACAGTGATTCAAAATGGCACCTGAGCTGTTCTTTTCTGCTCCAAGATATTCATTTTATGCCATGATTTCAGGCAGCACAGGCCCACCCTTTTTCCTGCTAGTTCTTTACTCACCATTTTCCCATACCTGTTCATTACATACACCCCTCCATCATGTTGTTGGTGCCACCCCCTGATTCACTTACAATAACAGTATGCAATATTCACCTGCATTAGATTAAAACAAAGAAAACATGCTGCAACTTGCATCTGTTACACACAGAATCGTCCCTGTTTGCAGGTAGCCCACAGCAAAGAGATTTTCCCAGGTTGATTACTAAAGTGAAGTTTCAACCTAAGTCCTCAACCAATGATATTGCAGAATCTATGCTTTACTCTCCAAATATTATTGGGAATTTTGTATGAAAACTTCAAGTTTTTATATAGAACAGGCTTATCAAAAATACCATTTAAAAACAAATTTTAAAAACAATCTCCAGTGAAATGTAGGTAGGCTGAGATCCAAATCCTCAAGCAGCATTCAAAGGCAAATGAAATATCACCATTATGTAGCCCAAGAAATGAAGATAAGAGAAGTAACTAACTCAGACATAACTACACCTCAACATTGCAAAATGTTTGTCAGGGGAAAATAGCTTGCCAGAGCTGGGCAGAAATAGATCAGTATATATTGGTTGTTTGATTGATGATGCAATAGATTGGCACATAATAGTTTGCCACAAAAAACTTATTTTCTCCAAATTAAGCTATTTGGATCCCTGAATTGTGTTGCTGTTGAGCCAAGACCCACAAGGTTGAAACAAGGGAGCTTTATGATTAGCAGAAATGGTAATAACATCTACCACCTCCACGCCAGCTTCCCTGCTCCCTCTGAATTAAGAGCAGAAACAGACATTATAGATAGGTCATGACTACAGTTGAAGAGAGGTTCTAGTGAAACAATCTTTCATGCTTGAAAAATGAGCCTCCGAAGGAATCACATGCAGATGCCATGAATATAAATAAAAAACACAAACAAAGCAAGCTAATTTGAAATTTCTGGGACAGAAAGAAACTCCTGCTATGACATTGGCACAGGATTAAGCCAAATGATTTTCCATTTCTGTTCTTGTACTATCTAGACTCTAGATTATTGAGCATTTTGAACCCCCATCCAGTTTAGGAAGGAGGCATTCAAGAGAAAATTGGACATTTATCTCTCCGATCTGCTTTGATTTGGATACCTGTATTGAGTAGGTGGTTAGACTTGATGGCCTCATGGGCCCCATCCAAGTCAATTATTCTATGATCCTAAGGGGAGGTTCTGTTTTTAATGTCAATGAAATATACACCATTCCAAACTGAGCTTGATGGCCAGAAAGTTGGCAGGTCAGCAGTTCGAGCTCTGAGTACGATGTGATAGTGTGAGCTCCCATCATCTGCCCCAGCTCCTGCCAACCTAGCAGTTTGAAAGCAAGAAATTGCAAGTAGATAAATAGGTACCACTTTAGCAGGAAAGGTAACAGCAATCCATGCACTCCCACATCTAGTTGTGCCTGCCAAATGACCATAGAAATGTCTGCAAATGCAGAGCGCTGGCTCTTTGGCTGTAAACAGAGATGAGCACTGCCCCTAGAATCAGACACGACTGGCTTTTGAGCAAGAGAGATCTTTATGGATACCCCAGACTGCAAAAAAGACAAACAAGTGGGTCCTTGAGCAAATCAAGCTGGAACTGTCCCTAGAAGAAAAAATTAATGCAATTGAAACTTTCCTACTTTGGGTCCATCATGAGAATAAAAGCTCCCTGAAAAAGACAATAATATGAGAAAGGTGAAAGACGACAGGAAGTGAGGAAATGTGA
This sequence comes from Bradypodion pumilum, assembly GCA_035047305.1. NCBI lineage: Eukaryota > Metazoa > Chordata > Lepidosauria > Squamata > Chamaeleonidae > Bradypodion > Bradypodion pumilum. The sequence goes on along the minus strand of JAWDJD010000004.1, from coordinate 27,931,335 downwards.
GATGGATTGACAATGTGACACAGACAATAATTTGCAGGGTTGCGTAGGGCTGTTGAGAACAGCACATTCTAGAGATCTTTCATTCACAGGGTTGCCTCAAGTCACAGATGACATGTAACAACAGCAACAACCAGTTTGGTCATTTTAGGCTTCTAGTGAGAATTTACGCTTCATTTGATCTAGAACACATTTATCTGTTTTTCTAACTATTCATAGTATCTATAATTTTTTCCTCCTACAATATATTATATTACAGATCAATCACTTTTTTCCTATTAGCTTTCTTCATTGCCTGGATTTCACAGCTGTACATAGAAATTGGGAAGATCACAAAACCTAACACTCTCCATGTATCTGGGACAACCACCTCCAACACCCTTCTGAAAAACATCACGCTAGGAAAACTCCACTATAATACAGGTAACACAACATTTACATTCAGTATTACAGAATCCACACATTCAGTTCCAAATGTAATGAATGACAGGTGTTGGATCACAATGAAGGACTTTGTATTCCAAGCAGAAGCTAAAAATCATCAGATATATTTCATTTCATAGTACTGTGTACTCCAGGTGTTGGGAGATGCAGAACTTGGGATTCTCAGACCTTTGGTCTGAAAAAGTATGCCTTTTCCAGGCTCTGTCCCATGGCAGGAACCCCCACTGTATGCCTCTGGCCAGCTCTGTAATCACCTTTCAATATCTGCTTCATCTCTCCTTCATAATGGGAGGAACAATCATTTCAATGTCTCACACATTTGTGTTGAGATGAAACAGGATGAAGTACTCGGCACATCTAAAGTATCATCATCATAATTATAGTACAGGTATTGCTCTTATGATTTCCCGGAACTGGCACATTGCTCCGTGTGTCCGGAAATCAGTGCACCTAAGGCTAAAGATGGAGTGGGAATAGGAGGTGAAAGATACTTAGCCCGATCCAGGAATGTTTACTCAGAAATCTAACGTATAGCAATAACTTATTCCCCTGGGAGATTTATCACGCTTACCCACCAAAATGTGTGCGTAAGACCTCAGTCTTTCAGAGAGAGAGAGAAAGCAAGATAATTTTTGCCAGATCGAGTGCAAACTTTGGAGTCCCACTGGACCCTTTACTGAGTTGCGCTATTGTATTACTGTATAGTGTTTTCCTAGCGTGGTGCTCTTAGTCCAAACGATCGTCGAGGTTATTGCATCGCCTGGTGCAGACGTGGAGCACATAGAAAAATCTCTTTCTAGTTCGCGTGTTTGTTTTTTGTGGTTTGTTTCGCGTCGTCCATCCCCTCCGACCTATGGAGACCTTATGAATGAAATGTATAGTCTGTACAAGCAGGTCAGAGAGTAAACAAGACAAGACACCCAAAATTGGTGTGGCACCTTAAAGGCTGGCTCCTGTGTTTTAATGTTAGCTTTCGTGGATCGTGTCTGACGAAGTGGAAAGGGAAAGGTCACCCTTGCTCGAAAGCCAGTCGTATCCGACTCTAGAGTTCAGTGCTCCACGAAAGCTAACATTAAAATACAGGAGTTAGTCTTTAAGGTGCCATGAATTATTTTGTCTTTTTTGTTTGTTTGTTTGTTTGTTTACTCTCTGATATCCTATGAATGAGAGATCTCCAAAATGTCCTGTCCTCAACAGCCTCTGCTCAACTCTTGCACATTCGAGCCTGGGCCGTCCCATTCACCTGTACGACGCCTCTGGAGCTCCAAGAGGCACCTTTCCCTACTCTATCGGGTCCCAGCCCCAGCGCCAGGTGAGGGTCCATTTCCGCCAGGTGGTCCTGCCTCTCCCTCCCATCCTCCCAAGCCACCTCGTCCCATCCCTTCCGCGCACATACCTTTCGCTACATCCCGTCCACAAGTGGCACCTGGCTGGCGTGGGAGCAGGAGGCGGCGTCTCTCGCGCTTTACCTGCCCGGGACGGAAGAGGCGAGCCGCTGTCGAACCCCGCTGTCTAATGATGCGCCGCGGAGCGATGCGCTCAGGCAGGAGCCGAGGTCTCTTGCTCTCTGTGCCTGCCTGCCTGCCCGCCTCTCTGTGTGTGTCTCTGTTTCCCTCCCTCCCTCCCTCCCTCCCTCGCCCCTCTCGCTCGGCTCAGCCTGGGGATTTGCCCGGGGCTCGCCTCTCCCTCCCTCCCGCTTCCTCGTCTGCAATCGCGATTGCAAAACCCCCCCCCCCTCTCCCCCGGCTGCCACGACGCGATAGGGGCCGCCTTGTCGAAACTGTCACTTGTGCCACGAACCGGGCGCCACTTCCAGGAAAGCGTGTGTGTGTTTGTGCGTCTCTCTTGTTTGTGCAAATCGTGCATCGCAATCTGTTTTGCAACAAGATGAAATAGATTTTAAGCTACCATTTGCTCTGCTTAAACCAGGGGTGCCCAAACTACGGCCAGTGGGCCAGATCTGGCCCTTGGTGCCAATCCATACGCCCCATGCTGTACAGGCGCGTTTTACTCCCGCTTCCGGGAGCGGTGAGGGCAGCACGGGCGGATAAATTGGCATTGGGGCTGGATAATAATTGCTATATTAAGCTTCTATACCGCCCCTCCAGAGCGCTTGGTGCACTCGCTGGGTGATTCACGTGTTAATTTGCATTTTGCCCCTAACATGCTGGGTACTCATTTTACCACCTTCAGAAGCAGACCTGTCAAGTTTCGGGAAATTTCTGTCAAATAAGGGAAATTTCTCGACAAAACGGGAAACTGGACAGCTATGCTTATCCTGTGCTGGCCTCCAGTCTAACTCCAGTCTAATTGCAGCCTAACTAATACTGGATGACAGCAGGAAAGAGTGTAAAATAGGGGGGGGGGATTTGACAGAAATTTCCCGAAACTTGACATGTATGTTCAGAAGGAGAGAAAGATGAGTCAACCTGAATCTTCTAGTCAGGGTTGAACTCTGGCTGCAGTACAGCAGTTTAACCACTGCACCACCAAGGCTCTTTCTCCTCTTTCTGTCCTTCTGCTGTGATCACAGTCACCAAGCCCTCAGAAGGGCAAGAGGTGGGGGGAATAGAGGCCGAGCCCTCCTGAACCCCCCAGACTCAGCCCTTCTGCTATTTATTTGCAACAGAAAGTATCTCCAAACTCTTGAACACCCTTGCCAGCTTCCCACCTGCTTTCATTCCCTTTATCCCCACCTCCCTGTCCCCCATGATGTGATGAGGAGGGCCAAACATGTTAAAGAGGAAGGTGGTCGGAGAGGCGATACAAGAGAAAAGTCGGCAAAGAGGAAGAGTAGGATGATTCACACATGAATGCATACACGCCTGCTGGAGCGCTGTTGGTGGAGTGTGTAAAGTCTTCTCCTGGTTGAATTCAAGAGAGAACAACTTCTCACACCTCAGTGGGTCCAGTGCTTTGGAAAAGTTACTTTTTGCATTACACTTTCCAGAATCCCTCTGGATTTATGGTGCATATAAGGAACTTCTCCAAGCTATGAGCCAGTCATATCATGATACTGCCCTCATCATTACTTGAGCATGCTCTGTGGAGACACCTTTTTTGTCCTCCCCACTCCCACCCCATCTCAGGTCCAGTTTTGCAGAACAGATGACTTAGATTGGATAGTACCCAGACTGGTCCCGACATCCTGACCATCTTCTCCTCTGGCTGCTTCCACCCTCTATTATTTGTATCTGAACAAAGGCAGCTCTACCCCCCACTCCCACCCCGTGGATTAGTGGTTAAGACGATGAGCTTGGAGACTGGAAGGTTCCCAAGGGCTGCACTTGGGGACATGAAAGGAGCATCATTCGGGCATTCCCTGAGCAGAGTTTCTCCAGCAAAAATCCTTTCAACCCAGAGTAATCTCTGACACAAAGTTATTATCTGAACAAAATCCGCAGTACCTAGAGGAAGAGGACAATGCCAGTGGAGGTTGCTTCTCCATCTTCCTTGGTTCTCATGTTTGGTGAGTGTGGGTGTAGAAGCCATGTCAACAGGGAAGAAAGTTTGGATGGGGGTGGGACACCCAGGTTCTTAAGTAGAGACATTTATATGGAACTAGCATAGGTTGCCTGGCGTTGCCGGGCTGTTATAAACTGTGATCAGCTTTTGGGTGTTTTTTTGTGGATTAAAAAAGAACAAAGGCTGATATAATTGTTTCAAATTGTTTTATTTAACCAAATAATGTTTTAGTTTGTGTTGTTTTTTTGTTAATAGTTTTATCGTTGGTAATATTTTTAAAAATGTGAACGTACATGTTTTTCACATTCAATGTTTTTAAACTGTGTTTTGTTGTTTTGGGTTTTTATTTGAGTTAAAACTCAACACAGGATGTTAGAAATCTTTTTATTTCATTTATTTAACATATGCTTGATATTTGTTTTTACTCTTGTGGCCTCTAGGTGGGGCTGTTGTGTCTTTTTGAGTTGTTTTTACTATTCTGCCCTGCAGGTGGGGCTGCTAGGGCTTTTGGTTTCGTTTCATGTTTTTTTTCTCTCCTGGCCTCTGGGTGGTGCTTCTTCCGGTAAGTAGTCTTTGATTCTTCATTTCTGTTCCGGTCGTCGTGGATGGAAGACGTGCTGGTGAGTTCTTGGTTTTCTTTCTTCTGGGGTTTTTCTTTGTTTAGTTTTTGTGGTGGTGGGCTGGGAGGTGTTTCTGTTTGTTCTTTTTTTGTTTTGGTTGAGTTTTAGGTTTGTTTAATTGGTTTGGTTATTTCTGGTTTTGTTTTTCTTATTTTGTTGTTGTTTATTTGTGTAATTAGTTGTTGTTTGTTTGTGTAATTTGTGTTTTTTCATGTTGTAGTTAGGTGTTTTGTATGTTCTTTTGTGGTGTTGTAGATGTTTTTGTTTGTATAGTTTGTGTTTTATTTTTTTGTTTATTGGTTTTTTAATTATTGATTTATTTTTGTTTTATTTTTTATTAATTTTGGTCATTGTTTTTGGTGTTTACTTTAGCATAAAGAACAGGCTGCCTGTTGGTTTCTCTTTTCCCCATTGCTACTTCGAATTTTGGTTTCGATGCAGCAATGGGGGAAAGGAGGAGGAGGCAGTCAGCCCGTTCTTCTCCCGGGAAGGTTTGTTAGGTAGGTCGGGGGAGAAGGAGGAGGCAGAGAAGAGCTATCTCTGCCTAACGATGGTTCTTTCCTCTCTGTCTCCTTTTTCTCCTGGCTTACCTAACCGGAGATCGGCAGGCAGCAATCCATAAGGGGTGGTGCTCTTCCTTGAAGATTACTGGTTGCTGCTTTTGTATTGGGAAGTACAAAGGCATCAGCCAGACATCCGCCAGGGAGGGTGCTTCCCCTGACAAACTGCTGCCTGTTTTTTTGGGTTTTTTCCACCCCAGCTCAACTTTTCTGGCCGGTGGTGGTCTCGCCGTATCTTCAGTGGGGTAGTGTGGAGGAGAGAGAGTCCCTCTTCTCCCCGTTGCTACGGGAAAGAAGGCTGCGGGTGTCTCGCGGTGGAGTTTTGTTGAAGTTTGTTTTGCGAGGCTGTGAAGAGCTGCGTCCGCCTGCAGCGGACTTGTGTTTTATAATTTTATTTTTCACATGCTGGCTTTCTCAGAGTTTTGTGCAGTCATAGCGCACAGGACACTGGAGCTTGTAGTTTTGCGTTTGTGGTTTGCATTCATGCGGCGGTTTTTTTTCTGCGGCTCGATTTTAATTGGCCATGCCGCATTTCCCAACGTTCTTTTTGCTCACGCCTCTCAGCCTGATTGGCTGTGCAAAGAATGGCGCGGTGCAAAGAATGGCATTCTTTGGCGCGGTGCAAAGAATGTTGGGAATTGAAGTTGTTTCCCTTTGTTCACGTTCGTGGGGCTCTTGCCTCACTGCCACATTTCTCAACCCTTCAGTAACCTCCGTACCAGGTTCGGGTGAGTGCAGGAGGCTCGGTACGGGATAGGATGGACGGGTGCAGAAACGTATAGCAAGTTCCAACGGTTAACCCTTGGATTTATAGGCATACCTGTCCACCGCGGCTCCGGAGAATCCGGGACCTGCGCGGACCGGGTTTGTGCAGGTCACATTGTACGCATGCGCGTGTAGGGCTACGCCGCTTGCGTAGCCTTCTACGCACGCGGCGTAGCCTTCTACGCACGTGGCGTAGCCTTCTGCGCATGCGTGGAAGGGAGCTACGGAAGTGTAGAGTCCTTCCACGCATGCGTGCAACGCGACCTGCGCAGATGGGCTGCGCAGTGCCTCCTTTCCCCCGCTGCCGAAATCCGGGGTTTCGGCAGCGCGGAACGGGAATGGGCAAAAATCGATGCTGAAAACCGGGAAATCCCGGCCAATCCGGGAAGGTTGACAGGTATATTTATAGGTATAGATGTGGACCTCCGCAGATGCCCAGCAATCTTGCATTTGTACCAAGTGCATACTGAAAGCTCTCTCACTACCTGGAGGAACCTGGCTTGAATAACTGCAGCTTCCTCTTGCTCTCATCCTAAGGCAGGTATTCTCAACCTGTGGCCCATGGGCCAGATGTGGCCCATGGTGCCATTTCATGTGGCCCACCACCACCACACCCGGAAGTGGTGGAGGGACGGCAAAATGGCCCCTGAAGCTGTTTGAGGGAGCGTGACACAACCCCAGGCTTAAAAAAGTTGAGGACTCCTATCCTAAGACTATAACCAGAGTTAAACTCTGTGGCTAAAACCCTATCCATTCCCTCCCCACACACCATACTTTCTATTTTTTTAAAAAAAAACACTCTTGTGAGTATGTTCGAAAATAAGTAAAGTGGTTTTTTTTACCTTTCAGTTGTCCTCAGACCTTTTGCTTCTGTACTCCATATACTTCAAGAATAGGAGCACTTGCTAGATATGGGATGAAATAGATCACCTCCATTCAGCTCCATTGTGACACTGGGAAGCTCCTGAAAAGAGGAGTTGAGTGAACTTTCAGGATGACAAATCTTGTGTGATTCCGTAATGTGAAGCAGTGACAACATACGTTTGAGGTTAACATTGACCATTGTAATTTCTGTTTCTAGTCTATAATTTTAGCATTTCAGATGGTGTGCGTATATATAGTTATTATTTAAGAATAGCTGAGGATTTTTGTTTAATAATTATTAAACAATTATAATTATAATTATAATTATACACATAATAAATAATTATAATTATACTCATGAGTCCTTAACTCTAGTGTATTACTGGGATTTCCATTATGATTGTTATTGTCATTCTTGATGAATTATTGGACATAAATATTTAGTCACAAAAAAAATTCTTGTTAAGCGCCCTTAGACATTTGAGATCCTGCTCTTTTGCTTCCTGTTTACTTTTCCTACACACCCCAACATTTAGTCCTAATCCAAGCATATTGGATATTTTAGAATCCAAAAGTCATGTTATGTTGCCGAATTCACATAGAAGATAAGCATCATGCAACACCATCACTTGAACAGTTCTAAAAAATCCTCCATATGTATGAATAGGCAAAAATTATCTGCGACAAAAATTGCTTTGAAAATTATACATTTAGCCAATGAGATTGTTTTTTGTTCTTGGCAATGTAATGTGTTTAGATTTTTAAAAAGTCACATCCAATTTTTCAGCAGCCATTGATGCTAAGAAGTAGAAGTGGCATATTCTGGTTACCAGTAGTTTGTCACCATGGAAATTGTGGAAATTCTTCAGGAACACCCAGGCCAGTGGTGACGAACCTATGGCATGTGTGCCAGAGGTGGCACTTGGAGCCCTCTCTGTGGGCACCCATGTAGTCACCCCAGCACAGAATTTGCCTCGCCCCTCTGCCCAGCAGCCCAATGGGAGCGCTTCCTCCCTCCCCCCAGCACCAAGTTCACCCCGCCCCTCTGTCCAGCAGTATAATGGGAACCCTTTCGTTCCTCCCCTGTTGCTGTGTTGGCACTTTGTGATAAATAAGTGAGTTTTGGGTTGCAGTTTGGGCATTCGTTCTCTAAAAGGTTCGCCATCACTGACCTAGACTAAACCTGTCCTAACTACTCTTTCTGCTGTCATATCAGAGAATAAACAAAAACAAAAATGCAGTAGCACTTTGAAGACTAACTCCTTTTGTGGATCAAGTTCATCTTTCTGCTGTGTCACTGACTCCACTGAAATGACAGTGGAATCAGAAACACCTCCACCCCCACCCCCATTATAGTGTGAGTTTATCTGTCAGGATAATTCATTTGTTCTCTATAACCCATTCCTCTCCAACTTTCTAGGATTTCTTTACATCATTACCACCTTACACCTCTCAGTCATCTTCTTCCTTTTCTTTATGGAATCTGTCTCCAATTCTGAAAGGAAGACTATGAACCATTCTTGTATTCAACAGAAGCAATTACTGCCACCCACTGGTAATAAATTGCAATTATAATTTTATTAGAAGGATGTTATAATATAGGAGCAACCAAAACTTTATTGTTGTATGTTTCTGTCTTCAACATAAAAAGCAAGTTGATAAAAGTCAAACAAAATAAATAAATACAAATAAATAAAGTCCCTGGCATATTAATTAGGTTTGCACATCTGCCTTGGATACCTTCCTGCCTTCTATCAGGAGGTATGGCTGTTTAAAGAAGACAGGCTTGTTTTTCACTAGCATTTTCTTCAGCTTCTTTTACATTGGCAACACAGCCTGCAGATACAAGATAAGCAAAGCCATCATGCTTGTCTCCATGCTAAGAAACTTTAAGCTGGACCTTTAATAAGAGCTTGGTTTCTTATGAGATTTGTTTTTCTCCCTGTGTATTATGGATGGCACTTCAAAAGTGAGAGCTAGCCTAATGCAGAAAACTAATAAAGAAAAATCCAATGACACCTTTTTATTTATTTCTTCATGTCAGAGTGTTGCACAACTTAAAATTATGAATTACAGGTAAGATTCAAAACAAATTAAAATGCTAAAATAGTTAGATTATTTTTGACCAGAATACATTAGACTCCTGTGATAAATCCACATTTCAAATACTTTTGTCTTAAAAATCTATTAATTCTATGTCATACCATAGAAAACAAATAAGCACCTTTTCAAAGCTAATTTTAAGTGTTTGTTGATACAATCATCTGCTCAGTGAACCTGATTCCAAGGGCCTTATTTTAGCGAACATGTTCCAGATGTCGATGTTGACTCTTTAGTTATATTTTGGGGGGCTCTGGTTACAATGAACTTGGTTTTCTTTACATCCATGTTTTCATTTTAGAACATGGAATAATAGAATTGGAAGGGCCTATAAAGTCATTGAGTCCAACCTGCTGCTCAATGCAGGAATACAAGTTAAAGTATATCTGCAAAATAGCTGCCTGAATTTCTCTTCAATGCCTCCACTGTTGGAGGGCTCGCTATCTCAAAAGCTAATTGGTTCCATTGTCATGCTGTTCCAACACTTATGAGGTTTTTCTTGATATTCAGCCAAAATCCAGCTTTCTGTAACTTGAACCCAAAATTATGGATTCTGCACTTTGGAATGCCTAAAAACAGATCCTGTTCTTCCTCTGCATGACAATGTTTCAAGTATCTGAATAGCGCTATTATCTTCCTTTAGTCCATACCTGTCAACTTTCCTGGATTGGCCAGGATTTCCCAGTTTTCGGCGCTGATTTGCGCCATTTCCCGCCTCGCGCTGCCGAAACCCCGGAATTTGGCAGCGGGGGAAAGGAGGTACTGCGCAGCCCTTCTGCGCAGGTCGCCTTCTACGCATGCATAGAAGGCTACACATGCATAGAAGGGGCTACGCAAGCGTAAAACCCTTCTATGCATGCGTAGAAGGCGACCTGCGCAGAACCGTTCTGCGCAGGTCCCGGATTGGCCGCAGCCGCAGTTGACAGGTATGCTTTAGTCTCCTTTACTCATAATCATGCCCAGATCTTTCTGTCTTTCCTCTTTGGGCTGATTTCCACTCTCCTGTTCATCTTTTTTGCTCTTTTCTGAACTCATTCCAGTTTGTCTATATCCTTCTTAAAGTGCAGTGTCCAGAATTGAGAGGAGGCTTAGCAAGTGCTGAATGTAGGGGAACTAATACTTCACATGTTTCGGTAACTATGCTTCTGTCAATTTAGCCTAAAATAGTATCTGCCTTTTTTGCAGCCACATCACACTGTTGACTCATATTCAGCTTGTGATCTACAACAATTTCAAGATTCTTCTTGTATTATATCTGCTGTCTTAGGTTATGAGACACACACATTTTTGAAGAGTGATTGATAACACAAGCAGGTTCATCTTGGCTTGCTTTACCCTAGCATTTCATTTTGGGTATCAGACTAAGGCTGCAAGGAAAGCACTATAACACAGTACAGGTATAACTCATTTGACCCACACTCTTGCTAGCTGCCACCCACATGTTCATATATTATGTCATTTCATGAGGTTTAAGCCACTGTAAAATTGTTGGTACCAAATAGCAATCTTCTTTTTTCCCCCATTCCTATCCAAATGCCCCAGTATCATTCAGATAATCCAACTATATACAGTAGTAAAATTATGAAAAGTTTTTAAACTATAAACAGCCATGCCATGCCACAAAAATGAATGAACCAGTGTGCCATCTGGAACCTCTTTGATGTACTGTACTGTATTCCATTTTAAATCTAAAATGGAAACAATAGTCATTACCATGTTTGGATGAACTGGGAATTACAATCCAGAATTGTAATGTCTCCAAATTCTGATCAAAACAAAGTGTTTTCAAATGTCCATAATACCCAAACATGGATTAAATGATTAAATTCAATAAATATAATGGATCTTGAAAGACAAATTCCAAGCTAAAGCAAGTAAAGAATATAGGATTCAGGATTCAGGCCCGAATATGGTACTGAGACTGTGTTGGTCACGCTGTTGGATGATCTCTGGCAGGAATGGGATGGAGGTCATCTCTCCCTCCTTGCTCTTCTTGACCTCTCAGTGGCCTTCGATATCGTCAACCACGGTATCCTTCTGGAACGGCTCCAAGGATTAGAGACCCAGGGCACTGTGTGGTCCTGATTTGCCTCATTTCTGAGGGGCTGGACCCAGTCGGTGTGGCTGGAGGATGAGATGTCCAGCCCTAGACCTCTCCAATATTGGGTGCCTCAGGGCTCTCACCTCTCCTATTTAACATCTACAAGAAGCCATTGGGGGAGATCAGTATGCTGATGATACTCAGTTGTACATTTTGGCCCGTGGTGATCCAAGTGATGTAGTCGGAGTCCTATCCAGGTGTCTGGAGGCTGTTGGGGTCTGGATGGGGACGACGGGCTACAGCTGAATAGACTGAGTGGCTCTGGGTCAGGGCCCCTGCGTTATCTTGGGAGCTATCATCTTTGGTTCTGGATAGGGCTATTGTTGTGTATTAAGGCATGATTGTAAGTTGCGTGGGCAGCGCCTTGCAAGAAGAAAATGGCGGTTTCCCACCATCCAAATTAGGAGCCAATGTTGGCGCGAAACACAAACACACACCCGTCCAGGGTGCGTTCATTATGCTAATCCAAGCCCTGTGATTGGTTACAGTTTTGGATCCTGTTCCTCATTGGTTAATTACATATATACCCTGTTATGATTGGTTAGTTATGGTTGTCCGGTGGGTCGCTACTTTGTATCAAGGAGCCACCACCGAGGAGACACTATATAAGCCCCACGAATAAACAAGGGTGGTGCCGTACCGGATCTTTACTACCCAATCCATACAGGTAGCCAGCAACGTGCTAAACCTGGATCTCCTCCACATGCTACCCTTGCCTCTTCTATGGCAGACTCCGGAGGGACTGATTTCATGGGATTGTTCTGTGTCCAGAACACCTTGTAAGCATAACCTGAAAAGACTGTTAAATAAACTCTAGTTGCTGTTCTGTTCATCGTTGCCTCGAATATTGCTTATAAGGGCCAGACGCGACAGCTATCTTGCCCCAAATAGGCCCGGTGCATAATCTGGGGATCCTCCTGGACTCACGACTCCTGCTCGATGAGCAGGTGGCAGTCACGGCCAGGAGAGCTTTTGCAGAACTTCGTGTCATATGCCAGTTACGCCCACTCCTAGATCAGGACTCCTTGCTTATGGTCATGCATGTTCTGGTCACCTCCAGACTGGATTATTGTAATGTGCCCTACATGGGGCTGCCCTTGGTGACCATTCAGAGGCTTCAGCTATTACAGAATGCGGCTGCCCATATGGTGTTGGGGTGCGGGCATTATGCCTGTGCCTCACCCCTGCTTCGGGAGCTGCATTGGTTGCCAGTGTGCCTCTGGGTGCAATTCAAGGTGCCGATGATGACCTTTAAAGCCCTACATGGTAGTGGGCCAGGAAACTTAAGAGACCGCTTCGCCCCTATGTTATCTGTCCATTCCACTAGAGTGGACCAGAGAGGTTCCTTAAAAGTACCATCCACTAGAGAGGCTCACCTCTCTAGCATGAGAAGAAGAGTCTTTTCGGTATCCGCCCCAGCCCTGTGGAATTTCCTGCCGGTTGAACTGCGTCTCCAGACAGAGCTGCTGCTCTTCAGGAAAGAGCTAAAAACCTGGCTGGCAGGGCAGGTGTGGGGAGTTGGGGAAGGAGCAACCACTACCACCCCACACTGACTCATTTAGAGGATGACCTCTCATGGTTTTTATCAGTTTTTAATAAAAATTTGTAACTGATGCGGGGGATGGTAGCCTTTTAGGAATTTTAAGGGTTTTTATAGGGAATTTAGGGGATTTTTTGCATATGTATTGAATTGCTGTATGCCGCCCAGAGTCACCTGTCAACACCAGACCGACTCAGGGCGGCATCACAACATATCACAAAATTACACAATTTCAAGATTACAGAATACGTTTCAAAAAATACAGTATACAATTAAACAAAGTTCATAACAAAATCAAAATTAAACTCACAACCCGAAACACAACCAGGGCTCCACGTCCAAAAAAGTACTCAGAAGGAAACAACATTGTCCTCTTTTGGGGGAGGCCTCCGCACAAGCACCTGCCTCGCATCTCCGGGGCCGATGGAGTGGGTCCTGGGGAAGGCAATGCTGCAGCGGCAGCAACAGCGGCGGCTCCTTTTGACCCCTCCAGCAACAGGTGCAGGAGGGGCAAGGGCGATGCAGCTGCCCTGCATCTCCGGGGCCAACGGAGTGAGTCCCGGGGCAGGCAGAACAGCGGCGGCGTCAGCTCCGGCGTCAGCTCCAGCGTCAGCTCACTTTGACCACTCTGGCAACAGGTGTGGGAGGGGCGAGGGCAACGCAGCTGCCCCACATCTCTGGGGCCGATGGAGTGGGTCCTGGGGCAGGCAATGCAGCAGCGGCAGCTCCAGCGGCGGCTCCTTTTGACCCCTCCAGCAACAGGTGCAGGAGGGGCAAGGACGATGCAGCTGCCCTGCATCTCCAGGGCCAATGGAGTGAGTCCCGGGGCAGGCAGAACAGCAGCGGTGTCAGCTCCAGCGTCAGCTCCTTTTGACCCCTCTGGCAACAGGCACAGGAGGGGGGAGGCCAAAGCAGCTGCCCAGCATCTCTGGGGCCGATGGAGTGAGTCCCGGAGCAAACAATGTGGCGGCAGTGGCGGCAGCAGCTCAGCGTCAGCTAATTTTGACCCCTCCGGCAACAGGAGGGGTCAATGCTGCCCTCCATTAAGATGGATTCAAGTGGGATTTAATCCACTTGGGGTTCATCACCCTTCCCTGCGGACTTCCAATGGTCCATAGGGTCGCAAAGGGTCGGAATCGACCGTGATACTGAACAACAAAACAAAATATTAAATAATAGTTAATAACAATGTATTGAAACAATGTCAAAAGGAATTCTTGCATTGAGCAGGTGATTGGACTCAACGGCCTAAAAGTCTCCTTCCAACTCAGTGATTCTATGAATGGATTTTCTACTGAGGATAAATAGCTGGAGAGAGTTGTTTTGGTATTCCTGGCTAGAAAACAGAGTGTACCAATTGTTTTCTCTTTAAAAAATGCAGTAAGAAAAATCCTGCCCCCAAGCAAAACATTTAAATGCCAACCGTGGTCTGTTAGCTCACATTATTGTTTTACACAAGTTAGACAATGTATCTATCGCCTTGTAATTTAAACAGCAGCCAGCATTATATAGCAATTGGTGAACGTACTATGGAGTTGTTTCATGTAGATGAATGCTATTATGGCAGAAGAAATGAATAACGCTCAGCATCTGTCACAAGAAATTACATAATGTGAAATTATTTAACATTCAAGCTGCTGTTATTACTCATAAGGTTTCATCTCACTCAAGGCTGTGAGATGCATGGCGCCGTCTGCTGGATGCTGGTTTTAATTTCATGCCCTTTCTCTGAGCTGCGGTTAAATGCATCCCCTGCCAAATCTCATCTGCAGAAACAATTTCCAAATTTTGCATTAACCCCAAAGTAAAGTATTAAAAGCAGAATTATTCATTCCAGAAACCTGTGGCTTTGTATCACTGGAAGGCATTAAAGATCACAAACTTGTGGCTGACACTATACAAAATACAGTACATTCTATTTTGAATCACCTTTGGAAGCTCGTATCAGATGTACACTAGCTCAAACACAGGAGAGTGCAATTAAGGAGAAAAGCACTGTATTTCAATCTTATCTGCCTTGCTGGGGATGTGGAAAGTTGGCTAGATGTGCAAAAAGTACATGAGGAAGCCACTGACATTTATTCTGCTGCAAGCTGGGCTCAGTAACCAGAGATGATACACATTGCCTTCGGAAGGGCAGGGGGAGCTGTAACTTTCAGGATTCTCCAACCTGAATAGGTGGGATTCTGGAATTTGTATTTAAATATATATATAAGTGTTTTACACCTGAATCCATAGCTAAAGCACAGCAAAGCTCCTTGAAGATCATAACAATGTACAGCAGTTGGAATGTTGACCTGGAATTTGGAGATTTAGCTCAACTGGGCCACAAAATGCATTGGGTGACCTTAAAATGGTTGCTCTTTCTCAGCTTCACCTACCTTATAGGACTGCTACGAGAATAAAGTGGGGAGACGAAAATCCACTTTTATATATTTGTACCTTTACATTTTTTAAGGGGCTGCAGTGGCTCAAGTGGTTAAGATCAGTGGTGGGCATAAGCAGGTTTGCACCAGTTCACCAGAACCAGTAACAGAAATTCTGGCTGGCCACACCCATCCAAGTTTTGAAATAAAGTAGTCCTAATTTGGGTGCAACACAGGACTTTCCCCCTGGTCACCACGCCCACCATACCATGCCCATAGTGTGATAGTAATTTTTTTGACGTCCACCACTGGTTAAGATGCTGAACTTGACAACTAGAAGGTCAGCAGTTTGAGACCCAAGTACTGCATGACCAAGTGAGCTCCTGTCTCTGTCCCAGATCCTGTCAACCTAGTAGTTTGAAAGCAAGAAATTGCAAGTAGATAAATAATTGCAAGTAGATAAATTTGGTGGGAAGGTAAACAGTGTTCCATGCGCTCCGCTCCGGTGTCTAGTCATGCCTGCCACATGTCTATGGAAATGTCTGCAGACACAGACAGCACTGGCTGTTTGGCTATAAACATAGATGAGCACTGAACCCTAGAGCCGGATATGACTGGTTTTCGAGCAAGGGTGACCTTTATCTTTACACCCCATGTTTTCCCATATTTATTACATAAATGTAACTAACCAAAAAAATCAAGGATAACATCACTTTTTTGTGCCAATGGATGACTGTTAGTAAACTGAAAATAAACTCTCACACAAAAATTGTAGCACTTTGAAGTCCGACTGTTATATTTTAATGTCAGCTTTCGTGGATCAAGTTCATTTTGTCAAACTTGATCCACGAAAGCTGACATTAAAATATAACATTTAGTCTTCAAAGTGATACACCATTTTTGGTTTTGTTTATTCTCTGATATGCTTGCAGCACAGACTAACACGGCTACTATTCCAAAAAAATGTTATGAAACTGTTGTGGTTACAGGGAGTATGGCCTCATTATCTACCTGACTTGATCCATACTCTAACTTAGTACCTGCTCCCTACACTCGACTTTTTCTTCAGTCCTTATGAGAACTTCAAAAAAGTCCTTTTTGTATTACATTGCCCATAATCCCCCCCCCCAGCATATCTAGTGGCTTTGTCCAATTTCCAGAATCCTCTAGTCAGCATAGTTGGTGGTTCCGACCATTCCCAGTTCTCCCCCATGATCTGAAGGGAATGAAAGCCTTCCCCAGAAATTGTGAGATGTCCCCTCAGATCTGAGCCATCAGAACTCCTGCCTTTCCTGATTTCCTTCAGTCCCAATCTCTGGCCTGCTTTTCACTTCTGTAGTCATCTCCTGGTTTCTCACTCACCTGAGACAGATGCCTATAGCCCACCTGTGACATAGCAGCAGCAGCAGCAGCATACAAAAGGTTTGTCTTCAGTTCTCCTGCCTTCCAGGAAACATTAGAGGAACATGTATTTGTTGATATATCTTAAAAGAAGAGGTGTAAGAAGACTCGCAGAGGAGTAAAAAGACCCTCTCAAGACTCAATCGTGAAAAGTTTTGGTCGAACCTAAAGAAGAAAAGTGTGGCAGTGAAAGGAATGGAAAGTGAGTTGCAACCAGCAGGTGTAATAGAATGGGTCACAAGTTATTCAACATGGAGTCTCTTTGGTTTTTAAACTGTATTAGAATGTAGCTTTTCTTCTTCGCAAAGGCCTCGTAATTCTTTCTGCTGCGCTTATCAAGCAGGTGGGCTTAGAAGAAGCTTCTCAAAGCTTCAGGCCTATGTTTTGTCTTCTTCCCCAGGTCTGGAATGTCCGTTTACATCAACATCCAGAGCCTGGGAGCATTAGACATTTGTTATGGGAACCAGCGGTTGTTTATACAAACCCTGGGCTCTAACTGGCTGTATGCTAATTAGGAGGGCCAAGCTCATGTCTTTCCTATAGGCACATGGGTTTGGGAGTTAGTGAGAGTTTACTTGGGGTTTCTGAGAGAGACACCTCAGAAGGGAGAGGGGGACTCTAACATCGAGCCCTTCCTCCAACCCAAGCTTAGTCATGATTACCTAAAGTAGTCAGGTTTTCCTTTTGTTTCTGGGGAAAGGCCTAAGTGTGGATTTCCCTAACTATCCTTTTTGATTAGTATTTTGTATGCTGTAATACTGTATCATGAACCAACGGAAGAACTGTTATTTCTACAATATGCTTCGAGAACAATAAACATTTTTACTTCATCAATGCCTGTTCTTTGGGAGATAAGGTAAGACAAGAGTTAAGCCATAAGCCACAAGCTGCCACATTTAATGCAATACTCTCCATAATACTTGCTGGGCTTTGTCACTACAGGTAACCCCCAGGTTGTTGTTGTGCCAGAGCTTCACAATGTTACCTTTTGGACTGCAATTTTTGGAACACCCTGGTTATTGCTGTTCCAAAAACTAACATTTCCAAGCTCTAGTTCTGAACCTGTATAATTGAACACATTGGATTGATGGAAAGATGTTGCTGTAATGAATCTCAGTTTCCTCCAGTTCCCAGTAACCTTAGAGAGGAAATCAATTTATTATATACTAGCATTGGTTGCCTGGCATTGCCGGGCTGTTGTAAACTGTGATCAGCTGTTTTGGTTTTTTTTTGTTGATTAAAAAAAGAACAAAGGATGATATAATTATTTCAAATTGTTTTATTTAACCAAATAACGTTTTAGTATGAGACCTTTTTTTTGTTTTGTTAATAGTTGTACCGTAGGTAATAATTTTTTAAAATTTCAAAGTACATTTTTTTACAGTAAATGTTTTTAAACTGTGTTTAGATGTTTTGGGTTTTTATTTGAGTTAAAAATCAACAGAGGATGCTATAAATCTTTCTATTTTATTTATTTAACATATTTTGTTATTTGTGTAAACTTTTGATTTATTGTTATGTTTTTGACTTGTTTTTACTCTTGTGGCCTCTAGGTGGGGCTGTTTTGTTTTTGACTTGTTTTTAATATTCCGGCCTGCAAGTGGGGCTGTTAGTGGTTTTGTTTTCATTTCACGTGTTTTTCTCTCCTGGCCTCTAGGTGGGGCTTCTTCCGGTAAGTAGTCTTTGTTTCTTCATTTCTATTCTGGTCTCGTGGAGGGAGGACGTGCTGGTGAGTTCTCTGGTTTTCTTTCTTCTGTGATTTTTCTTTGTTTTGTTTTTGTGGTGGTGGGCTGGGAGGTGTTTCTGTTTGTTCTTTTGTGGTTTGGTTGGGTTTTAGGTTTGTTTAATTGGTTTCTTTATTTCTGGTTTGTTTAATTTTTGTGATTTTGTTGGTGTTTATTTGTGTAATTTGTGGTAGTTGTTAGAGTTAGGTATTCTCGAGTTGTAGTTAGGTGTTTTTCTGAGCTTTTCTGGTATTGTGGATGTTTTTGTTTGTGGATTTTGTTGTTTTCTTTTTTGTGTATTAATGGGTTTATTTATTTATTTATTTGTGCTTTATTAATTTTTATTAATTTCTGTGTTTGTTGTTGGTGTGTACTTTTGTGTGAAGAATGGGCTGCCTGTCGGTTCCTTTTTTCCCCATTGCTGCTTCAAATTTTGGTTTCGATGCAGCAATGGGGAAAAGGAGGAACCGGCAGTCAGCCCATTCTTCCCCTGATAAGGTTCGTTAGGTAGGTCGGGGAGAAGGAGGCAGAGAAGAGCTATCTGCCTGACGATGGTTCTCTCCTCTCTGTCTCCTTTTTCTCCTGGCTTACCTAACCGGAGATCGGCAGGCATCAATCCATAAGGGGTGGTGCTCTTCCTTGCGGATTGCTGGCTGCTGCTTTTGTATTACCTCCACCGCTGTATTGTGTTAGTTCTCGAAACAGTGGTGTCGGAATACAAACGCAGCAGCCAGTCATTCGCCAGGGAGTGTGTTTCCCCTGACGAACTGTTGCCTGCTGCTGGGTTTTTTTCCACCCCGGCTCAACTTTCCTTGAGGCCAGTGGTGGTCTCACCGTGTCTTTGGCGGGGTAGCATGGAGGAGAAGGAGTCCCTCTTCTTCCCGTTGCTCCGGGAAAGAAGGCCTGCGGATGTATCACCGTGGTCTTTTGTGGGTGTTTGTTTTGCGAGACAGCTGACTTGCGCTCCCATTGCGGGATGCCTGCATTTTTTAATTTTATTTTCCGCTGCTGGCTTACTCAGCGTTCTGTGTGTTCATGGCATATAGGACACTGGGACTTGGAGTTTTGTGTTTTTTGTTTGCGTTCATGCGGTGTTTTTTCCCCCTGTGGCTTGATTTCAATTGGCTGCACCGCGTTTCCCAACGTTCTTTTTGCTCGTGCCTCTCAGCCTGATTGGCTGAGGTGCAGCGCAGAGGACGTTGGGAATTGAAGTTTCTTTCCTTTTTTCGTGTTTGTGGGGCTCTTGCCCCACTGGCACCTTCAGCAACCCTGCAGTAACCTGTGGACCAGGTTCGGGCGAGTGCAGGAGGCTCAGTACGGGATAGGATGGACGGGTGCAGAAACGTATAGCAAGTTCCAACAATTAACCCTTGGATTTATAGGTATAGATTAATAATGGTGAAGAGAGTGAAAATGTACCTATAGTGTTTACATTTTCAAAAAAATTGCATAGATTTCTCCAATATCAATCATTACTTCTGTAATTTGCCAATACAGCAAACTCCCTCGTATCTTTTGTTTTTTGGTTACATATTCTGCTTGCCGTTATGTCTTCTATGCATTTGCCAACACCTATGTTCTCTTCAGTATATTATTAAACATTTTTCACATCAGTGAAGCATGACATTTAAACCTCCCCTTACCAGTTAGTTACATTCCATTCTTCTTTAATAAATGACTCCATCTGTTGAGAGGTTTCAGGGATGGACTCATTGTGCCCAATCACACATGCATATCTTTGACTTGAAGAAGCCAAATTATGTTGCTCTTCCTGTTCTAGCAGAAGCCCCAGATGCCATCTTGAAAATATGAAATTCCTGAACTGTGATTCAAAAGACTCCTGTTCAAAATATATAGGGGGAAACTAAAAGACATTATATACCAAAAACTGCAAGGTCACCCCAAAACTTTCTAGAACAGAAAGGCAACTGGAGCAGAGAAAAAAGTTGTGGGTTTTTTGGGAAGGATCAGAGAAGTGCCAAAAATGTGTATCATATCTTCTACATCAGGGTTCTCAACCTTTTCAAGCTGTGGTCTGGACAACACCCCCTCAGACAGCTGAACGGTCTGGACTGGTGTTTTCCCCTACTGTAAACACTTCCGTAAAATGCATCTGCAGTTGTTGTAAATGCGTTTACGACAGCCATGGGCACATTTAAGGCTGTTGTAATTGCAACCCTGGGCACATTTACGGCTGTTGTAATTGCATCCACTTCCGTTTCCAGTGGCAGTGACATGGGCTACATGAAATGGCCACATGAAATGGCTGGGGCTAACCCATGGGCAGGCCATAAGTTGAGAACCCCTGTTGTACATCCAGGTTGTCACTTTATGACTAATTTGCTTAGCACAAAATATTTTGATGCTGGAATAAAGGACAAAATGATCCCGCCTCAATTCTATGTACAATGTGCAGACAATTTATGCTCCACCATGTGTACAACAGGGACTGTGGTGGCTTAGTGGTTAAGATGTTGAACTTGATGACTGGAAGGTTGGAAGGTCAGCAGTTGGAGACCCGAATGCTGCAGGACGGAGTGAGCTCCCGTCTCTGTCCCAGCTCCAGCCAATGTAACAATTCGAAAGCAAGAAATTGCAAGTAGACAAATAGGTACCGCTTTGGTGGGAAGGTTACAGCATTCCGTGTCTAGTTATGCCTGACACATGATCACAGAAATGGCTGCAGATAAAGACAGCACTGGCTCTTTGGCTATAAACGGAGATGAGCACTGCACCCTAGAGTCAGATACGACAGGCTTTCGAGCAAGGGTGACCTATGTGTACAGCAGCCACGATAATATTATTGAAATGCTCTGTTTCTTGTTAAAAAAAACTAATCATTTTAATATTTAAATTTTATTTATAGTTTGTATGTTCGCAATTTTAAACTGTGCAACACTCCGTCATGAATAAAGAAAGACCTAAAGATCGTGCAAAGTGGGCCTCCATGAGCTAGTGTAGCTGAATAACATAATGAGAGTTAAACAAAGAGGAGGGAGATGATAACCCTCTAGGAGGCCTAGCTACTAGCCATGTTAGATGGCAAATTCTATTTTAAAAAAATGAATTTAATATTATCTGCAGAGAATATTAATATGAATGCAGCTGTTCTTTCAATGCATATCCATGTTGTATTTCAAATCCTATGTAATCTGCAACCACTATAAGGCTGCCAAAAGTGGGTGGAAGACTGTTGTGTAATAAATATGAGCTGAGTTGTCAGTTGGCTGTATGCCATCAAACAAACTCTTGACTGTGTAGCCACCTTTGCTGTTGTGTTGTCTGTGCAACATTGGAAACCATGCACAGTGCTTTGCCTGGTATCGGAAAGGAATAAATCTTTTGGACCACATCTGATCCATGTGCTTAAAAATGGAACTGCCAGTACCAGGAGAAAGGGGATTGTGCGTAAATAACCTCAGTTTCTCTTGTTTCTCTAACATTCAAGGCAATAATACTGGGAAGATTTCGTGTTCAGGGGACTAAAGAAGCAGACGAGTGAAGTAGTGAAATTCAGCTCTTTATTAGTGGGGTTTGAACACAGTTTGGATGGGGCAAAACTCTGACTTATATACACTATATACAGTAACAGTAACAATAATACAACAAGCCCATTGGCTAACAGAGTGTGCACATTTTGATCCACTTATTTGCATAAGAATAGATATATGAGAAAAGATACATTCCGCTCCTGTCAGAAAACACAGTTAACATACATAACAGAAGATTAACTGATCAGTGCCTGAAAAGCAATTTGTTGATAGAAAGTGTTAAATGCTCTCTGTTGCCTATGATCCTGCCACATTATTCCCTTAGTCTAGTTTAGCAATCAAATTCTATGCCTGAAGATAAGACTAGCTGAGACTGAAGCAAGGAATGGTTAGGGGGAAAAGATAGGAAGACTGAGAAATGGATAGTTTTGCTTTTCAAGCAAATCTAGTGATGCCTAAGGTCAACATGGGTGGGTGCAAACCAAGGTTTGTTTTAAAAGACTTTCCCTGGAATATTTAACTGCAGTGCTCTGGGTCTTTGCAATATATATATAATAGAAAAACTCCCTCCACCCTAAGCCAGTAGCATTGCAACGGTGAATTAGAACCCATGAGACCATTCTGGATGGATAGCAATCCACATTTGTTCTTCCATGACAAAAGGAAATATAAATACTGTTTTAGTGTCTGTTCCTGGAGACATAGAAAGAGTCGCAGTATGGACTAACACAGGTTTATTGGTTGATGATCAGAATGAACATGTGGTAATGGCGGAGGTATCTCACATTATATACAGTGGTACAACACATTTGAACTTGGCTGCACGGTAGCTCATTGGCCGCTACCGGCGTGACGTCATCCGGGTCACGCCCATCTTCGGTGGTGGATCAGAAGTAGTTGTTTGCTGCGGGAAGTTCCCGCGGCTGCAGGTGATTTGAGGAATGATGACCATGTGAGTTGAACACTCGCAGCTGCCCTCTATAGGCATTGTGATTGTGGCTGGGTTACATTAATACATTTCTTAAAGCAACATTGTACATTCATATGAAGCAGCATTGTATATACACAACATCCCTCCCCCCTAGGATGGGACGAAGTCCCTCAACCATTGTGGCTTGCCGCACGTGCGCCTGGGGCGAGCGGCCGCTTGACTTAATACAGGGGAGCCTGGCTCTGCGGAGTCCTGTCCTGCAATGGAAAGGGGAGACTCGTTAGTGGCTCGGTGTGGGCTCCGTGGTAACCTTGCATTAGGGGAAGGGAATGGAATGAACAGTTGGGAAGTGAACTCCTGCCTACCGCTTGAGGAGCTAGGGGTCCCCCCCAGCACGAATCTCGGGACCGACGAAGAGACCCTCGTGGTCTCGCCTCCCCCCGTACCCTGCCTGGGAGTGCTGGGGACTGTGGTGGTTGGACTCCCCCCCGATGCCTGTCTTGGGGGTGTTGGCCTCCGGGGAGCTGGAGCTATGGTGTATTCTAACACAAAAGGACTGGGGGGACTGGAGGTACCAGGGGCTGAACTGAAACCCCTCTTCTCGCTAGGACGGGTGGGGGACCACTCCGCTACACCCCCCTGGTACCGTAACTCATAATCATCAAACTGATCCCTCTCTTCCAAAGTATCCTCCTCTGTGGCTGAGAACCGAGGATATGCCTTTGTATCCCCGGTTTCCGCTGTGTCTCCCCCTTGGGTAATGCGGGTGGGGGAGGACCCTAACGCTGAATCCCCTTCACTAGTGACCCGCCTTCTGAGTTGGTCGGCGTGCCTCCTCCAGAGTAGACCCGAGCTAGTCTCGACCCTGTAGGACACTGGCCCTGTCTGCTCGATGACTGTCCCTGGGACCCACGCTGGCCCTGACGCCGCGTAGTTCCTGCAGTGAACCGGGTCCCCTGCCAAAAAACTTTTGGAGCTCCCTCCCCCTATACTTACGGTATGTTTCTCCCTTCATCCTCCACCCTGGATGGATCCATCCGGTCAAAAAGTGTTACCGGACGCCTCCTCATGAGGAGTTCGGCTGGGGAAAATCCTGAAGCTAAGGGGGTTGTCCTGTAGCAGATGAGGAACTGGCACAATTGCAGGTTCAACTCCCCGGGACCCATGCGCCGCAGTGCGTCTTTCGTAGTGCGCACTTGGCGCTCTACCTGACTGTTTGTGGCGGGGTGAAACGGGGCAGCGGTGATGTGCCTGATGGCGTTCCGCTCCATAAACGTCTTGAACAGCTCTACTCTGCGCCTAAAAAATGGCCTGAACTCTTCATCGGGGGGGGGGGGGGGTCGTGGGCCAGCCCTTCCTAACCCAGGAACTAACTTGGGCCAGCATCTTGTCGGCCGCCGTGGCTTTGGCGAGGTCGGCCGGGACAATGGGGGGTGAGTCGAGAGACTCGATCAGTAGGACTTGGTGATCCTGCTCTACCTCGCATGTGGGGTCCCCTACACTTGGGAGGGGAGATCGGGACAGTGCGTCCGCATGGGAGATCTCCTTCCCTGGGCGATAGACCAGCTCATACTGGTAGGCGTTGAGGAAAATGGCCCAACGCAGCATTCTGGGGGATAGTATTTGCGGTGTGGGTTTACCGGTAGTGAAGATTCCCAACAGTGGTTTGTGATCGGTCACTACCGTAAACTCGCGGCCGTATAAAAAGTCATGGAACTTTTTCGTTCCGGCGATGATGGCTAGGGCCTCCCTATCAGTTTGCGCGTAATTGTGCTCGGCCTTTGAGAGGGACCTAGAGTAGTACGCTACCAGGGCTTCCCTCCCGCTTTCCAACATGTGGCACAGGACCGCCCCCACCCCCACTGGGGACGCGTCACAGACTAAGACCACTGGTTTTTTCGGGTCGAAATGGGTCAGGACAGCGTCCGAAGACAGGAGTGACTTAAGCTCCTTGAATGCTCTCTCCTGCCTGTCCCCCCACCGCCAAGCCGTGTCCTTTTTGAGCAGGGCGTGCAGTGGCTCCGCGACCGATGCCTTCCGAGGCAGGAAGGTGTGATAAAAATTTAGGAGCCCTAGAAATGACTGTAGCTCCGGTTTTGCGGTGGGGCAAGGGGTGTTCTTCACGGCTGCAACCTTTGACTCAGAGGGTTTGATCCCGTCCGGGGTTACCTTAAAACCTAGAAACTCAACCTCCCTCACAAAGAATACGCATTTGTCCCTCCTCAGTCGAAGGCCTGCCCTCTCGAACACTGAAAGGACCCCATCTAGCCTCTTTGCCAACTCTAATTCGCTCCCCGCCGTTATCAACCCATCGTCGAAGTATGGGAGCACGCCTGGAAGCCCCTTTAACAGGCGTTCCACGAGAGATTGGAAAATTCCGGGGGCCAAATTCACGCCAAACTGAAGGCGCGTTACCTTAAACGCCCCCTTGTGCGTCACTATCGTTTGCGCGGCAGCAGCAGCCGGGGTTACGGAGAGCTGCTGATACGCCTGAGCCAGGTCTAACTTGGCAAAACACTTCCCCCCATGTAACGTGGCCAGCAAGTGGCTGACCACGGGCACTGGATATGCGTTTGGCCAAATGGCCTTGTTAATGGTACATTTATAGTCTGCACAAATCCTGACTTCCCCGTTCGACTTGAGGGCTGTAACAATCGGCGTTTCCCACTCCGCCGAGTCAACTGGAACCAAAACCCCTGCCCCACCAATTTGTCCAGTTCCGCCTCGATCTTGTCCTTTAAGGCGAAAGGCACCCTCCTTGGTTTGAGGTGGATGGGCCGGATTTCTGGGTCCAGCTCGAAGGAAACCGGGGGCCCTTTGTATTTCCCGAGCCCCTTCTTGAAAACGTCCGGGTGCGCGTTGCACACGTCCCGCATTGGGTCAGTCTCGATGGCGTTAATGCCGGACAGCACGATTCCCAGGGGAGCAAACCACTGCGTTCCCAAAAGGCAGCACCTCCCCCCTTTGAGGACCACTAGGGGTAGTTTCTCAGAGTAGCCCTTGAACTTCACCTTGAAATTTCCCACCCCCAACACTGGGATCCCGTTTCCCTGCATGTCCCGGAGGTGTGACCTCATGGCCCGCAGTTTGGGCTGCTTGTCTGGGGGAATACGCATGAATTCTTTTTGGGACAGGATGGAATAAGATGACCCCGAGTCTATCTCCATCCTCACTGGGACCCCTTGCAACAGTACCTCTACGAAAAACCACCGGTGCTCCAGGCCCACGCGGTTCACGCCTTCCTCATCGTAGCTGACTGCGACCTTCCTGGTGCCGGTCGCCTTCCGCTGGTGCGTCTGGGGATGGCTGGAACTCCTCTTGTCCTCGACTCGCCCGCGCCTGCATACTCAGGCGATGTGCCCTTTTCGGCCGCAGTTGTGACACTCGGCCTTTCGAAACGGGCACCTCGTGCGGTCGTGGGACGCCCCACAACCGTCGCAACGGCGGTCCTGCCGTTCTCGGGACTGCCGCTTCTCACCACGCTTCTTGATCCTCCGGACGTTGTCGTCCTCACTGGAGTAGGGGTCCGCTGTTGTGGACGACTCCTCGGACGACGTTGGTGTGCCGGCGGGCGGCTTGGGGGCCTGCCAGGCCGTCTTCGCTGGTGTCCGCCGGGCCGCCTGTACTGGTGACTTGGCCTGCTCGGACGCGGCCCCTCGGGACTTGAACAGCCTCACCCCGCTCCTGGCCTCCTCGGCTGCTTGGGCCTCCCGCAGCACCTCGTTGAACGTGAGGCGTTGGTCGCGGGTCATCAGCCTCCTCTGCAGCTCCTCGTCCCTCAGACCACACAACATGCGGTCACGGAGGGCCTGGTCCAGGTCATCCCACTGGCAGTGGACCACTGCAAGCTTGAGGGCCGCCGCTAGGCGGACACGGATTCGCCCGGTCGCTGGTCTCGCCTGTGGAACGCGACCCGTGCGGGGAAGATCGAGATGGGCGGCTGAAAGTGCTCACCCAGTCTCTCCAGGATACGGTCGATGGGGACCTCATCTACCTTCCGGGGGCCCACCAGGGTCATCAGGATCTGCAGCGTGGCCGGCCCCACTTGGGCCAGGAAGTGGGAGCGCATCTTCGCGTCATCGTCGACGCCCGCGGCTTCCATCGCGTGCCGAAACTGGCACTCGTAGAGCTCCCATTGTTCGGGCTCGCTCACATCGAACTGGTACGCCTTGACCTTGGGATTCGCCATCGATCCCACCTTCGTCGCCAATTTAGTGTCTGTTCCAGGAGACATAGAAAGAGTCACAGTATGGACTAACACAGGTTTATTGGTTGATGATCAGAACGAACATGTGGTAATGGCGGAGGTATCTCACATTATATACAGTGGTACAACACATTTGAACTTGGCTGCACGGTAGCTCATTGGCCGCTACCGGCGTGACATCATCCGGGTCACGCCCATCTTCGGTGGTGGATCAGAAGTAGTTGTTTGCTGCGGGAAGTTCCCGCGGCTGCAGGTGATTTGAGGAATGATGACCATGTGAGTTGAACACTCGCAGCTGCCCTCTATAGGCAGCTTGCTCACGTTCCTTTAACAGCTGGGTTACATTGTGATTGTGGCTGGGTTACATTAATACATTTCTTAAAGCAACATTGTACATTCATATGAAGCAGCATTGTACATACACAACAACTGTATAGTGGAAATATAGGAGTGTACTATCAATGCGGTAACATGTCAATGGTTTAAATTCCACTGATTTATTAACTGGGCAGAATGGAAAGTTAGGAAAGATTAAAGCAGCAAAGAGTACCGTATACATCCTTCTCTGTTCAACTGAGACAGAAACTAGTCATGTCAAAAGACTAGTCTAAATCCAGTTGTCCCAACTAACACATATCCAATGAATTGAATTGTTAATCACACTGAAGATTTGTGTCATTAATTTAAATAGGTCTACTCTAGCTGGGACTAACCTTAGGTTTAACCTATTTTGTTCCAACCCAAGAAGAAACATCACAATGAATCATTCACCACCCAGAGTATGAAATATCCCAGATGGGTGATATAAAAATGTAATAAGTAAATAAATTTCCCTTCACAATTAATCTCCCTCCCTTTTCAGAAATGTGTGAATGGATACCCAAGGCCAGGAGTGGGCAGAAGGTAGACCATGATATCCTAGTAAGTTCTTCTTGATTGCAGGCCAACATCGATAGCATATAGATCTCCATGTTAAACATCAGAAACATCACTACAGAAGAATGAAGAGTATCCTTATAATTATGCAGAAGATGACATTTTTGACCTTTATAAAGTTACATGGGAACAGAACAAATTTTAATTGCATTAGAAAACAAGTGAATCTTAGGAGATTCCTTTAAAAATTGTAATCAGCTAGGACTAAAATCTTATTGCAGCAAACCACTGCATTGGCTACTGGTGTGTCTCTGGGTGAAAATCCATGTGCTGGTGATGACCTTTAAAGCCCTACATGGTAGTGGGCCAGGGTACTTAAGAGACCATGTCAACCCAAGGATATCTGCCCGTCCCACTAGAGCAGACCAGAGGGGCTCTCTAATTGTGCCATCAGCTAGAGAAGCTTGGCTCTCTAGCAACAGAAGGAGGACCTTCTCTGAGTCTGCTCCGGCCCTGAGGAACCTCCTGCCAACTGAGCTTTGTCTCCAGGCAGAGCTTTGATCCTTTCGTAAAAACCTCAAAACCTGGCTGGCACAAGGGGTGTGTGGGGCGGCACGGGAGATAGCCACTCTAGGCTGGCTCATTTGAGTGCCACCCAGGCTCCCAGCTTTGAGTGTTTTATTATTAGTTTTAGTAATTTAAAGATTTGGCACTAGGGAGGGTATTTTAATTTTTTAATTTTTAGCAATTTAATATTTTAACGTATTTTATCCTATTGTTCTGTAGAGTTTTTATTTGTGGTGTTTTTATATGTGTAAGCCGCCCTGAGTTGCCTCTGCGGGAGGTCAGCAGTAAAAATGTGCTTAAATAAATAACAGACCAGCAAGAGGGTTGTTTTAGTTTCTGGGGGGTTACACAAGTTATCTGTTATTTTACTGCGCAAGCAGAAAGCCTGTTAGTTTGAACAATCACCACTTTTGCAACAGTTAACTGCTAGGTTTCGCACAACTAGGCAAATGGAGTGTTCTGTTCTTATGTTACTCAGCAGAATCCTGGCTTTAATACTTTGACTGCTTTTTCATACCACCTTTCAAAACCTGGACACACTTTTCAACCATTCTCTCTTCCACAAGAAGCAGGAAAATGATTATTATTATTATTATTATTATTATTATTATTATTATTATTATTTATTTATTTATTTATTTATTTATTTATTTATTCAATTTATATCCCGCCCACTCAACACAAGGCCGACTCCGGGCGGCTAACAACATAAACGTAACCCCAGGGCAACCCAAGGAGTTTACAAATGTAAATACAATATTCACAAATACAATAATAAATACAACATTTCAAATATATAATCACAATCCTAAAAACAGTTAAAACAGTAAAAACAAATTAAGACTACCCACCCCCTAAAAAGCAGGGGCTGCTTATTATTATTATTATTATTATTATTATTATTATTATTATTATTATTATTATTATTATTATTATTATTATTATTATTATTATTATTATTATTATTATTATTATTTGGGGGGGGACTCTTTAAATTAATTCCATATACTGTACTGGAAATAAAGAAGTAAATAACCAACCAACCAACAATACACAGTTTGCCATTTTTAAAATGAAGTATATCTGAAAATAGCTGATGAAATCAAAAGCCACACAAATGAAGTGTAGTAAAATCAAGCATAATGAGCACATTGTTTCTGTCAATTATCAGGCATATTCTGGTAATGAAAAACTTGTGTTGCCAGCTAATCTTTCTCATACTAGGTCAGGTGAAAGGAACTGCAGAATGAACTCACCAAAGGGTGTATTAATTTTGACAGTTTCACATCTGCCCTAAACATGGAAGAAGAAGAATTCCTTATCATAACCATGAGACTCCCCCAATCATCCCATGCAATTCTAAATCAACCTTAATTACAGGAATACAGGACAGTACATTATTCAAAACAAAACCAATACAAAATTTCAGTGCAAAAGTCCCATTGAAACAGCAGTAAAAAGACCACCAAATAAATAGTACAATCTTATAGATGTCTACAACAAAGTCCCACAGAGTTTAGTGAGACTTTATTCAAATACTGCAGCCTTAATGGATACAAAATAACAAAAAATAACAACATTATTTGTTGATTACATAAGCATCCTAACATGACTAAATCAATACGTGAGGTAAAAAACAAAAATATTATAGCATCGGGAATAGCTATAGATTATCTACTAAATCCCAGATTTAATGATGTTTGAAACTTTGAGCAGATACTAAGCAACATGACTTAATGCGACATATTAGTTCTGAAAAAGAACATAGGGGTTTTTTTTTTGGATTACAGTTCTGATTCCCTCAACCATCATGGCCACTGGCCTTTGTTGTAGGGGAATTCTGGGAATTGTAGTCTTAAAAAGTTAATTTTCCAACCTGTGAAAAACAGACTCAGATCTTTTTTAAAAATACCAGTTCAGCTACTTCACCCTGGAAAGTCTTCCTTTGAAAATTCTCTGCTGTAGAATGAAAACTAAAGCATGTATCAGATGAAGGAGTCTCTAATCCAGGAGTTCTCAACCTTTTAAAGACAGGAGCCGGGTCACACTCCCTCAGACAGCTTCGGGGGCCGGATGGCCATTTTCCCCTTTCTCTACCACATGGCACTTCCTGGTGTGGTGCAGGCAGTAGGGGGGGCACATGAAATGGTGCTATG
Source organism: Bradypodion pumilum (assembly GCA_035047305.1). Classification (NCBI taxonomy): domain Eukaryota; kingdom Metazoa; phylum Chordata; class Lepidosauria; order Squamata; family Chamaeleonidae; genus Bradypodion; species Bradypodion pumilum. Next base: position 27,901,160 of record JAWDJD010000004.1, on the reverse strand, counting down.
GCCCGCATCCAGCCTGTGGGCCGCAGGTTGAGAATCCCTGCTCTAATCCATGAAATTTATGCTGTAAATATGTCCTGAAGATGAGCCTTCAAACTTTTCTCTTTGTTGTCAATGTACTAACTCTTCTTCCCCTCCCTTTAAAAGAAGATTAAAATAGCTATTCATCACTGCAAATGCTAAAAAAAATGACATTTGCAGCAATGGTATGCAAACAACTTAATTCTGCACAGGGTTTTAACTTCACACAACTAGGAGGTTGTGATGGTAAGGCGACAAAGGCCAGAAGAAACTGGCAAAAGGCTGTGAAGGATTTTCTACATAACCAAACTAAGTTTCTAGGTAAAGGTGGCCCTTGCTTGAAAGCCAGTTGCATCCAACTCTAGGGTTCAGTGTTCATCTCTGTTTATACAAGCAAAAGCAGCAAGACCATTTGAGGCAGTAAAATAAAGAGAACTTTAATGTACTTTGTAAATTCAAAGAACAGATCCAACATCCATCCGGTAATAAGAAGTTTCAGTGTAAACCTTCCTCAGGGATCTATAAAAAATAATGATACAAGGATATCACTAATACTACATTGTAATGAATAACATATACATATTTACAATATTTACAACAGTCTCGGATTCTTAATACTTTCATTACAGAAGCCAAACAAGGGAATTACCTGTAAATTACTTGGCAGGACCTGGGAGCTCATTCCGTCATGCAGTACTCAGGTCTTGAACTGTTGACCTGCTGACCTTCCAGTCATCAAGTTCAGCTTCTTAACTACTTGAGCCACTGCAGCACACGGTGCAAATCTACCCACACACAAATTGCACTGTTATTTCCTTCTTTGTAAGTGTGGAACTATGGTTACAGGCAGGTTGGGAGTTGGTAGATTCAGATTCAAGTTTGCACTGATTCATGATGCTCATTTAAGTGACCACATAATAGTCACCCTTTTCCAAGCTTACAATTTTTGTAACAAGAATAAAACAGGGAGCCTTTTTATGCTGCCCTAGGATTGTTGAAGAAAGGGTGAGTGATCAATGCAATTAGGTAATAATTGCTGGATAGCTCAGAGGCTTACGTTTCTGACTACAGATCCAAAGGTTGGGAGTTTAATTCCCACTGTGTCTTCTTGATGTGAGGGACTCAAGGATCCATACCATCCCTTCCAGCTCTGCAGTTATATGACGATAAATAAATTGATACAGGATTTCAGTCTTATTGAAAGAATGCTCAAGTCATGAAATTAATATACAATTTGTTTTTATACTACCAAAGTATTTGTAAGGATTGCTACAATTTTCAGGTCTTGTATGGAAAGCAAACCTCCCAATCTAGCTCTGAACAGGTTGGTGGAAACAGAACATTCCTTTCTTTGGGGGCAGAGTAAAGTCTGACTCACGGGTTTTACAGAGATTGTGACTAAAATAGCTCATTAATCTTTTGCCTTCCCCAGGATCAGAAGACCTGCCTATTCCTTTGCTGTCTGAAACTATGTATTTCCTCCCTTGATCGGTTACTGAGTAATCTATGTGACGTTAAAGGGTAAAAAAATAAGATTAATACATTTTTATTAGGTTGGTTCCAATGATTTCGCATGATGAATGTACCTTGCTGACTTCAAGAAACCTCAGACACACCCCTGCTATCTGGAACGCCGACGATGTCAGGAATGCAGGGGGAGACATAGACTTCCTTCATAGAAACCTAATAAATCTTTAGTGATAAAACCATCCACATGATAGGTTTAAGCATCCAGAGTTCAACTGGGCAGCTTTTCTGTCTCAAAACCAGGTTGGGTGAACTGACAAGCAAATTCTCCCACCAAGTTCTGTGACTGTCTTTATTTTCAATTTTTTCCCATGCACTGTTTAGCAGAACTTAGAAGATAATATGGGGGAAATGGGAGAAGGGGGGAAAAAGTCTGGCTCTTTGTTTATTGATTCTGGCAATCGAAAAAACAACTAAATTAAAGCCAACATTTGGAAATTTACTTTTTAGGACTACAGTTTTCAGAATCCCCCAACATGATCATACTGATGGGTCACTTCTGGGAGGTGTAGTCCAAAAATATAACATTTCCAAACTCTCATTAAGGTTCTAATCTGCTTCTTCCTAAACTCTCTAGCCTTACCACTTTAAAAGGTGGCATGGTTTGCTTAAGATGAGATAACAGAATGATTAACCCATAAAGCAATTAAGCCCAAACATTTATACTATAAACATAACTGCAGCACTATCCTAGGCACGTTTACTCAGAAATGTCTCACTGACTTCCATGGGGCTTATTTCTATGTAGGACTGCAATATTATGTACACTTACTCCTGTATCCTAGTACCAAAACACACTGTAGAACAACAATCACATAAGTGTGCCCTGTTTTGGCAGGCTTCCTGTTTAATTTGCTATCAAAGTAAGTTATTAAAGTGAAATACATCTTAAACCATGTGAAAGAACTGATTTTGAATTGACAACAGGATTTTTAGAGATTTTAATTTCAAACCTTAATTTCTTCATGCATCTAAGGAAGCAATAGTAATTGCACTTATATACTGCACCATAGCGTTTAGTGCACTCTCTGGGTGGTTCACAGACTGGGTACTCGATTTGCTGACCTTAGAAGGATGGAAGGCTGAGTCTACCTTAATCCCCGTCAGGATCGAACTCAAAACATGAGCAGATTTTTGGCTGCAGTACTGCATTTTAACCACTGTGCCACAAATACTCAAGGTTGACTCAGCTTTCCATTCTTCTGAGGTTGTTGTTGTTGTTCAGTCGCACAGTCGATTCCGACCCTTTGCGACCCTATGGACCATCGTTCTCCAGGCGCCTCTGTCCTCCACCATCCCCCTCAGTCCTCCCAGTTTTGTGCCCATTGTGTCTACAATGCCATCTATCCATCTCATCATTTCTGAGGTTAGTGAAATGAAAAGAAAAGAAGAAAAAGCTCATGTTATAATAAATATGTGTGCCACAAGACTATTTCTGAAAGGACATGTTATCAGTAGCAAACACACACAGAGTTATGGTACCACAAAGAGTATCAGTGACTTCTTGAACTGGCTTAAGTTGAGGAATATATAGACATAGCACATCGTCGTCAACTGCAATTTGTATCTGAGAATGTATTTTTTCCCCTGAAGCAGGAAAAATGTCATTGTCATGAATTTGTTTAAGGTGGATCCCAGCTTGCCATGAAGTGACCCACACACTATAATCTTGGAGCCATCCCCTGCAGCACACACGAAATGAGACATGCAGGATCAATACTAGGACTGCAATGGACCTCCGCAGCCTTGAGGATATTGACAAGGTGCGCCTTCACAGCCGGTCCATTTGGCATGGCCTCTTCTGCCTCCATGACCGTTGGGAATCAGAGTTCCTCCTCCACTCATTTTGCCGTTCAGCCCAATATGATGGTTTCCAGTGGTACTTTAGACCTGGCAAAAGGTAAGGTGCAAGTAGATAAATAGACGCCAACTTCGGTGGGAAGGTAACAGCATTCCGTGTGCTCCAGTGTCTAGTCATGCCTGCCACATGACCACAGAAACGTCTGCAGAAGCAGACAGCACTGGCTCTTCAGCTTCCAAACAGATGAGCACTGAACCCTAGAGTCGGATACGACTGGCTTTCGAGCAAGGGAAAACTTTACCTTTACTATAGTGGTGTATGACACTGCCCTTTATCAACATAGTTAAGAGTGTAAATATGTAGTTTATGTATTCATACATTTTAGATGATTAGTGGGGTTTTTAAAAATCATATTGGTTTAAAATTTTAGAGCTTTGGACTTGGATAAATAAATCAACTACTGCTAAAACATTAACCTTCTTACTAAAGATCATGGACTAACTGAAATGGCTCCTGTTCTATTCAAAATTTAAGATTCTCTGTTAAAATTTAAAAGAGGCAAAGTTGCTGGAGAAATCAAAGGAACAGCCTGCCACAGGATAGTGTCCTGGCATTGTTACTTTTTAACATTTACACAAATGATCGACCAATATTCAAATACAGCACTGAAAGAATTTCATCTATGCTGATGATCTTGCCTTGACTGTCTGGGGGAAACCTTTGAATCCACTGAGCATCTTCTGCTTTAAAAGATCTTTCCTTATACTGTATTGTATTATAAAACCAACCACTCCTTAAAAACACAGGTCTGTGTCTTCCACTGAATGCTGTATTACTACAATGCTCTCTACATGGGGCTTCCCCTGTTCCTGAAACAGAAGCTTCAACAGGTGGGAAATGCTGTGGTCAGGCTGATTACTGGAGTGAGAAAATTTGAACATATCTCCCCAGTCTTAGCAGGGCTGCATTGGCTATCCATTCCTTTCCATATCAGGGACAAGGTGTCAGTTCTAACATTTAAGGCTCTAAACGGTTTGGGACCTTCTTACCTAGCAGAACGTCCTCCCCTCAGAACATCAGCCTGCATCACCCATACCTGTCAACCGCGGCTCTGGAAAATACGGGACCTGAGCAGAACGGTTCTGCGCAGGTCGCCTTCTACGTGACCTGCGCAGAACAGTTCTGCGCAGATCACCTTCTACGCATGCATAGAACCCTTCTACGCTTGCGTAGAACCCTTCTACGCTTGCGTAGAACCCTTCTACGCATGTGTAGAAGGCTTCTACGATCGCCTTCTGCGCAGATCGCCTTCTACGCATGCATAGAAGGGTGCTACGCAAGCGTAGAAGGGTTCTACGCAAGCGTAAAAGGCAATCTGCGCAGAAGGGATGCGCAGTACCTCTTTTTTCCCCGCTGCCAATTCCGGGGGTTTGGCAGCTGCGGGAAGGGGGGGGGGAGAATGGCGCAAATCGGCACCGAAAATTGGGAAATCCCGGCCAATCCGGGAAGGTTGACAGGTATGACATCACCTGTTCCTCCTAGACTGCACAGCTCCAGGTGCAGACTCTGAGGTTAGCAAGAAAAACTGAGACTCAGAGAAGAGCCTTCACGGTGGCAACACCAACTTTGTAGAACTGTCTACCTGTTGAGCTGTGCCAGTTAAATAAAAAAAAAACCAACAACAGCTAAAATGCTTTCTCTTCAAAGAGGCTTTTAAGGATATACAGTACAGTATTACCAACTGCTGAGCAAATAGGATTTGACTAACCTATGTCGTCACCAATATGTGGTTGTTTTTGTGGGGAGGGGGCAGCATTAGTGTTTTTTGTGGTTACAAATAATTTTATTTGGTTTGTTTATTCTTTATGTTTACTCTTCTATTGTAAGCTGCCCTGAGTGGGACAATATCCCAGATGGGTGGGATATAAATGCAAATAATAAATAAATAAAATAAAAGAAAGAACAGAAAATAATAAGTATCAAAGTTCTTTCTTGCCATGTGTTTCCTAGGGCAGTGATGGCGAACCTTGGCACTGCAGCTGTTTTTAAACTTCAATTCCCAGAAGCCCTGATCAGCAGGAGTGTTGACTTGGGCTCCTGGGAATTGAAGTCTAAGAACACCTGGAGTGCCAAGGTTCGCCATTATGGTCCTAGGGGATAAAGTGGAATAAACTGTAGACCAGGGGTTCCCAACTTTTTCAAGCCAGGGGCCGGGTCACGCTTTCTCAGTCATCTTAAGAGGGCCCGACAGCTATTTTGCCATGACTGCACGATGGAGGTGGCCATTTCGTCTCAACAGCTTCAAAGGGACAGTCATTTTGTTTCTCAAATGGCCTTGGAGGGGTGGGGGCCACATGAAATGGCACTGTAGGCCAGATCCAGCCCATGGACCTTAGGTTGGGAACCCCTTGCTGTAGACAGGCCAACAGAAGAGATTTCTTATGAAACACCTGTTCTGGATTTAGGTTCCTCATCCTTTGCTGGTGCTGTCCAAGGCATTCGACGTAAGGCTTCCAGCTTCAGAAACTGAGTCCCACGACCCAGTCCTTCCATTTCTTTCTCCTTTCAGCTTAGCTGGTGGCTAGAACAAACATTCTTGCAGGTAAGGTAAAGGTCACCCTTGCTCAAAAACCAGTCTTATCTGACTCTAGGAAGTGGAGCCCATCTCCATTTACAGCCAAAGCGCCAGTGCTGTCTGTGCCTTTGTAGACGTTTTTGTGGTCAAGTGGCCAGCATGACTAGTTGCTGGAATACATGGGACACTGTTACCTTTCTCACCCAAGCAGTACCTATTTATCTTCTTGCAATTTCTTGCTTTCAAGCTGCTAGGTTGGCAGGAGCTTGGACGGAGACAGGAGCTCACTTCATCGTGCAGCACTTTGATATCGAGCTGCTGACCTGCCAACCTTCCAGCCATTAAGTTCAGCATCTTAACCACTAAGCCACCACAATCCCATGTCTTGAGGGTACGCAAGAGTAAAACCAAATTAGAAGATGGAGGAAGGAGCTCACTGAACAAGGAATAACCTTAAAGGAGTCCCTCCTCCACTCATTTTGCCGTTCAGCCCAATATGATGGTTTCCAGTGGTACTTTAGACCTGGCAAAAGGTAAGGTGCAAGTAGATAAATAGGGACCACTTTGGTGGGAAGGTAACAGCGTTCCGTGCGCTCCAGTGTCTAGTCATGCCTGCCACATGACCACAGAAACATCTGCAGAAGCAGACAGCGCTGGCTCTTCAGCTTTGAAACAGAGATGAGCACTGAACCCTAGAGTCGGATACGACTGGCTTTCGAGCAAGGGAAAACTTTACCTTTACTATGGTGGTGTATGACACTGCCCTTCATCAACATATCTAGAGTGTAAATATGTAGTTTATGAATTCATACATTTTTAGATGATTAGTGGGGTTTTTAAAATTTTTATTGGTTTAAAATTTTAGAGCTTTGGACTTGGATAAATAAATCAACTATTGCTAAAACATTAACCTCCTTACTAAAGATCATGGACTAACTGAAATGGCTCCTGTTCTATTCAAAATTTACGGGTCTGCCGGTTACTACCGATGAAGATTTAATTTTGGCCAACGACAAAAGCCGAGAAAGTAGCTTCATTTTGGCAGTCCAAAGTTTGATCTGGACACGGAAGAAGAAAAAAGAAGCTGGTGGCTTACTCTACTCCCGTGATGGCGAACCTTGGCACAATTCCCAGAAGCCCCAGCCCCCTGTGAATCCACACGAATGGGTTTACTGCGATTCATCCAGCCCGCGCCGCCCTCGTTGCTCCCGGAAGCGGAAGTAAAATGCGCCTGCACGGAGGAAGAGTTAACCCGGAAGACTCTTAACCATATGGGCACGTTTTACTTCCGCTTCCGGGAGCAATGAGGGCAGCGTGGGCCGGATGAATCACACTAAACCCATTTATGTGGGTTCACAGGGGGCTGGGGGCTTCTGGGAATTGAAGTCCAAGAACATCTGGAGTGCATTTTAAGGTAGGGTGAGTTGGAATTAATTTAAATGTGATATTAGTTCAAGATCTTAATATAAGTGGGTTTATAGTTTGAAGTTACTTTTCTACCTTGATTTAATTTAGATATATTAATGTTACAAGTAATTTATCTCTTTTTCTTCTAATATTCATGTTTTTTTGTATATCAATCATTTGTATGAGTTATGTTATACTGTTTTCTTTTTTTTGATGTGCTTTTTTTCCTTATGTATATTTGAAAAATCTTATTTTTTTTAAAAAAAGAACATCTGGAGTGCCAGGGTTCGCCATCACGGCTTCTACTCCCTTCTGCAGAAAAAGAACAAACTCGGCCGCGCGCATGCGCCTTATTCCAGCTCCTCCTCTTGGAATCCAGCCAAGCAGGTATTTTTCTACCGAAAAACACAGCCGCCCCACCCCGCGCGCGCACTCTTCTCTAAGCACGCGCAGGCGCATTGAACGACCACTCCGAGAGCGCAGGTGCCTTTCTTCCTCCTCCTCCCCGCAGCAACAGGACAGGTGCGCATGCGCCTCGGGCGGCCGCAGGTGAATGTGTGTGTTTATATGTGCCGAGGGCTTCCCCTCCTCGTCGCCGCCGCCTCGCGGGCGTGCCGTCGTGCGCATGCGTCAAGTGCCTCCTCCTCTCTCTCTCGCCCCCACCCCTCCTTCTCTGGAGCTGCAGGTGCCAGGAGGCGGCGGCGGTTGGGCTCGAGAGGGCGGCGGCCCCTCCCCCTCTCGGCTCTTTCTGAGGCGATTCCTCTCACCTCACCTCAGGAGGAGGAAACGGCAGGTTGAACTGACGGGTCTCCGACTTCGGCGCTGGTCTTGGCGGAGGCGGCGGCTCCTTTTTTTCTCTCCCCCCTTAACGCTGTGCTTAAGCGAAAGACGGGCTGGACGGGGGGGGGGGGGGGCGCCCTGGTATGAACCGGGTCCAGCGCGGAGAGGGAAGCCGCGGCCTCGGCACCATGGAAGTGAAGAGTAAGGTGGGTTCTTCTCGGAGACCTGCTCTTTGTACCGTGGAGCTTCTTGTGGTCAAAACTGGGCTCCCATCCTGAGCCCCCCCGGGGTGGTGGTGGTGTGGTGGGGGGATAATTTCGTGTCAGAAATTATTCTGGGTTGAAAGGATTTTTCCTCAGGGGACCACCGAATGAGGCTCGTTTCATGTCCCTAAGAGCTGGGACAGAGACGGGAGCGCAATCCGTCGTGCAGTACCCGGGTCTCGAACTGCCGACTTTCCCGCCTTCCAGCTAACAAAGCGGGCTTCTTAATTACTGAGCCACCTTTCGGGGGTGGGGGCGGCGGGGCGGATAGACTGGTTTTATGCCCTGGGGGTGGCCTTAAATGGCCACACCGGGAGGGGAGAGTGTCTCTCCTTTCCTCCCTCCAGGGTCTGTTTATTTATATATTTTCTCTTCGAAGGGAGATGGTTGCTAAGGAAGCGGATAACAAAAATGGTAGGACCGGCTATGGGTCGGATTCCTTTCAATTCTGCGCCGATTCTCGATATCAGAGGAAGAAGTGTATGTGTGTAAAAGAACTTCCGAGCATGTGCAGAGCGCCTTTCCCGGGGTAACCAAAGGCAGCCACCCGAAAATGAGTCTAGGAGGGGGGTTTTCGGCCGGGCTCTTGGCTGGATTGCACACAGGCGATCTTAAATAAATCTTCTTAGAAAGGGAGGAGTCTTGGCGATTTCCTGTGTGTCACCCCCATCATCCCACCCTGTGAGCCACGAGCTCATCATACCTTTTGTACCTTCTTATTTTTCTTTTTTCTATCCCTGATAGCAGATTAAAGGTAAAGGTTTCCCTTGCTCGAAAGCCAGTCGTATCAGACTCTAGGGTTCAGTGCTCATCTCTGTTTCAAAGCCGAAGAACCAGCGCTGTCTGCTTCTGCAGACATTTCCATGGTTATGTGGCAGGCATGACTAGACACCGGAGCGTACGGAATGCTGTTACCTTCCCACCGAAGTGGTCCCTATTTATCTACTTGCAATTTCTTGCTTTCGAACTGCTAGGTTGGCAGGAGCTGGGACAAAGATGGAAGCTCATTCCATCCTGCAGTACTTGGGAATCGAACTGCTGACCTTCCGCCTCCCAGTCAGCATTTTAGCCACTTGAGCCACTGCAGTCATTTATTTTTCTGGTAGAAAGAATGTGATCTTAAGATGAATTAGAAATTTGCTTCTTTAAAAAAAATGTTAGGTAATAAGAATGGTTTAAGTGAGTAGTTAAAGAAACCACAGGAAACATATTGGGGGAGTTGCTAGTTGAGCTTGGCATAATGCCCATTAAGTTACCTATTAACAGCTCACAAAGCAGTAAAACCCTGGATTCCTCCTTTGTCCCTTCAAATTGCTAGCTCTAACCTGAGTGCAAATGACTACAGAATCAGAAGATAGCGGTTAAATTTATTTATTTATTTATTTATTTGAATTTGTATGCTACCCCTTTGCCCTGGGGCAAAGACCAGCCCATTGAAAACTCACCCACCGATCAGTAAAAGAGGGACAGTATATTTTAGAAGAGCCAACGGTTGTGGGCAACCTCCCCGTCAGCTCCCCACACCTGCCCTGCCAGCCACGTTTTGAGGTCTTTCTTGAAGTGCAGCAATTCCGTCTGCATTCTACCGGCAGGAGGTTCCACAGGGCTGGGGCGGGCACGGAGAAGGCCCTCATTGTGCTAGAGAGGTGAGCCCCTCTAGCCAATGGCACAGTTAGGGAGCCCCTCCGGTCCACTCTGGTTGGACAGACAGACACTTATTGAAATTATAAATAATTAGCATAAACTAATATGGATGTGAAATTATGTAGGCACTAGCTGTTTGCCATGGTTTGTATTGCCTCTGCCCCTTCCCTGTCACACTACATTTCCTCCTTTGTGCTTTGTGTTTATAATACCTGCTTTCACCTAGCTACAAGGACCCACTCAATACAAGAATCCATTATAGCTTGCTAGGAATTTGTGGTTCTGCCAGTACTTCATGTGGCTATAAGTATTTCTTAAGGCAGTGGTCCCCAACGTATAAGAACATAAGAACAGCCTTGCTGGAACAGGCCACAGCCCATCCAGTCCAGCATTCTGTCTCACAGTGGCTCACCATTTGCTTCAGGGTATTATTCCCAAGCAGATGCCTTCACCTGCTTAGGATTCCCTGGAAATGGCATTGAGAGATATCCTGCCTATCTCTCCAACCCGGAGGTTGTCCTTAAGTATCCATAATTATAGCCATGGTACCCTTGTCCTCCATGAACTTGTCTAATCCTTTCTTAAAGCTGTCAAGACTGACAGCTGTCACCACTTCTTCTGGCAGGGAGTTCCATAGACCAGTAATCTTCTGGTTTTTGGATTTCAATTCCCAGAAGCATAAGTCAGTACATCGGCCGAGCAGTGTTTTGGGGAATTGACTTAGGCTTCTGGGAATTGAAGTTCAAAAACCTAAGGTTGGGAACCCCTACATTAAGGGATATTGACCTGCATTTGAGTGTGGTCCAATGATTGGTTCATTTTATGTACCTTGTTTACCAGGAAAAGCGCTGGCTGTTCAGAGCATCCATTTCAAGACATAAGGTGCTATTATTTTTTGCACAAATTCTGCAGCATGAAACAAAGTTGTCAGATGCGATATATTATCTGCATGGAAACAAATTATACATTCAAAAGTTGTCATCAAAAGCTGCCAATTTACACCTTTGTTTAATTTTCTTTTGTTTATGGTGTTCCAACCTGATTATAAGTTGCTAGAGCATTTTTAAGTACATATTTCTTCTGTGGAGAAGAGGTACAAGAGGTGCTTTTTTGATCAAATGAAACAACCTTTTGTTAAGCCCCTGAATTATTAAACCATGTTACTTCAGCCGTAGCTGTGGCACTGGTCATGGTGGTGTGATAAGTTCTCAACTATATGTACAGGAGAGATGAGTGTTAAACACACACATATTTTAGGAGGGGTAATTTGGAGGGGAATCGTAGACTGGTTTATACAAACATTTTTGGAATGTTCATAGTGCCTGTAATTTGGAATAAGTATAACTATAGTTATGTTCATACTCAATACTTACCTTGGGGTGATTTCAGAACATCTTTATGTCAGTAAACATATCCTGGTACAGTTGTTTGTAGATTAAAACGTCCTTTCATTATCTGTGTAGTCATAAATTAGATCAGTAAATTATGCTGTAGTATGGCTTTTGAGTAACAGGATGTATTTTAGTATCATTTGTGACTGTAAAAACCATGGAGGTATAAAAAACAGGAGATGACATGACGTCACAAACTTGAAGCCGACTGATCTGACAGTCCACCGTGTTAGTTGGCCCAAAACATTGCCTTATGTTGCTTTGATCGTGTGGAGTTGTGAAAGTATATCGGGGTTTCCCCTTTAATATCAGTGGGTGGGGGGTTGCGATCCCCCTCTCCGCTGGCTCCCCTGGGTCCAGAAGGGTTGGGTGGCAGACCCCTTTTGTCCCCCCAAACCTCATGGGACCCGGGAGAGGGGATCGAATCCATCCCACCCCCTGATATTAAAAGGGAAAACCCGGTTGGAGTTTCCCCTTTAATATCAGTGGGTGGGGGTTGCGATCCCCCTCTCCGCTGGCTCCCCTGGGGTTGGGAGGTTTGGGGAGACAAAAGGGGTCTGTCCCCCCAACCCTTCTGGACCCGGGGGAGCCAGCGGAGAGGGGGATCGCAACTCCCCAAACACTCCGTTTTTAAAGAAAAGAAACTGCTTGGTTTCTTCTCTTTAAAAATGGAGTTTTGGGTGTGTGTGGAATCGATCCCCTCTCCCTGGTCCCCTGGGTTTGGGAGGTTTGGGGGGACAAAATGGGTCTGTCTCCCCAACCCTCCTGAACCCTGGGGACCCAGCAGAGAGGAGGAATCCCCCCCTGGCACCCCCCATATTAAAGAGAAGAAAGCAAGCGTTTTTTTCTCTTTAACAACGGAGTGTTGGGGGTGTGTGGATTCGTTCCCCTCTCCCTGGTCCCCTGGGTTTGGAAGGGTTGGGAGGGACAAAAGGAGTCTGTCCCCCCCCCCCCAACCCTTCTGGACCCAGGAGACCCGGGAGAGGTGATTGATTCCACCCCCTCCCAAACATTCCATTTTTAAAGAGAAGAAACCGCTTGGTTTCTTCTCTTTAATAACGGGGTGTCCTGCGGGGGGATCCCTTCTCTGCCGGGTCCCCTGACTCTGGAAGGGTTGGGGGACAGACCCCTTTTGTCCCCCCGAACCTAGGGGACCAGGGATAGGGGATCAATCCATCCCCCTCCTCCAACACAAGAAGCAATCGTAAACTGTAGTCTCTTAATGTTTTGGTCCACCTAATATGGCGGCAGGCCACGGCCACTGGCTTCAAAAAACTTACAGCATGAAGCCTGTAGTGCCATATCCTATTTTTTATACCTCCGTGGTAAAAACATTTTATCACTTATTTGCTACTAGTACTGCTTTGTCATTTCTGCCACACTCACTAGAAAATTAGAGTCTGAACACTTTTTATAATGGCAGTAATAATAATAATTGTGTGTGTCAGGTCAATTCTGACTTATAGCACCCTTTCTAGGGTTTACTAGCTAGAGAATACACAGAAGTGGTTTACCATTCCTTTCTTCTGGGGGCACCCTGGGACTGTGCAGCTTGCTCATGGTTACACAGGCTGGCTCTTCTCCCAGGAGTGGATAATCTAACTCCAAAGCCAGATAAACTACCGGTACTGAGCTATGCATAGCAGTTCTTTATATTTAAAATACTTTTAATTAAACACTTTGGGTATGAAGATGAGAACTTTTGTATACTTACTAAGTCTTTAAACACATTACTTTTGATGTAATGTTTTGACTCAATGTAAACTGCAGCACCCTTGTCATTGTTTTTTTCCTTGTTCCTTTATAAAACTGCTCAATTTCTCAAAAGCACTAAATCCATCCATAATCTACCTCAGTGTTTCTCAACCTTTGGTTTTTGGACTTCAATTCCCAGAAGCCTAAGTCAATTTCCCAAAGCACTGATCAGCTGATGGACTGACTTAGACTTCTGGGAATTGAAGTCCAAAAGCCAAAGGTTGAGAAACACTGGTAGCTTCTCTAAAGTCTGTACTTTGTCCAGCGTCCTGAATAAGACTGTAAAATTGAAACGTGCATGTGTGCACGCTTTGAACAAATAGTTTGCTAAATACTACATCACATTCTGAAGATTTTGAGGGACTCTTTTTTATTTACTGCTTTTCCACACTGCTTAACAATCAGTTTTTTTTTCCAGGGAATGGTAAAAAAAACCTCTGTCTTAATGTGAATTGCAACTTTAAAGAATGCTCCAGCCTCTTGATGTTTTGACAATCTTACACACATAATAGGATAATTTAAAAGTAGCAAGGAATAATTAATACAAACCTTAGTACACATCTTCAAACAATGTGAAGTAATGTGTGATGAAATTATAGTTTATGTAAAGTTACATTCCAAGAAGAGAATTGGGGTAGTACAAATAGAAACTTTGTGTTGGAAATTGTATTTGAGATTTGTGAAATGTGGCCAGAAATTTCAGAAACTGATGATTTTGCAGAGGTAAATTCTTGCATTAAATCAACCAAGATCCAAAACACAGTTTGAAATACAAGTTGCACAGAACTGCTCTGGTGTTATGGGTGCTTCCAGACACTGTTTAATACTGTCCAAAGTTGTTTTTCCACATTTTGTATTTTCATAATTTCAACTGAGCATCTACACTTGCTGAGAGTAGTAGTTCTTTTTTTAAATAAGATTTCAGTATGATCCATGCACATTTCTGATAAATTAGTTCAGTGGTTTAGGTTTCTGGCAGCAGAGCCAGAGGAGTTTGACACCCCACTGTGCTTTCTTGATGGGGCCCCAATGATCTTCAAGGTCCCTTTCCATCTCTGTAGTTCTAAGGTGATGATGGTGATTATATTATCGCTGAAAGCTATAGTCTTCTTCCCAGTGCTGTTTGTGCATAGACAACTATTTACTCTCCTTTAAGGCAAGGAGAACAACTAGAATTATCAATGCTGTTTTAAAATCACTTTCTAGGTACTGAGGATGTTCTTCCTCCAGTTGAAGGGATCTGGAAGGATTGAAGTAACCCAGGCAATCTTTTGTTGCCAAACTCACGGGTGGCTGCATGAATCTTTCTACTTTTGCCTGCATCCATGCTTTCCCCTTTTGCCCCACAGTTCACTAATTTTGATATGATCTTGTGGTCAATAATAAACCAGATTACTAGAAAGAGACAGTTGTGCACTTTAAATAAAGAATGTGTACTGTGTTTCTTTAAGTGTATTCCTTTCCCTTGCCACCTTCCAACTGTGGTAATGCAGCAGCTTTCTCTTCTTTTTTTGCATATATTTTTTAGTTTCAACAGGTTAAGAGGACATATTTTAAAAAATAAACATATGGACACGCATGTGGAAATTAGCTTTGTCAGTTTAACACTCTTTTCCTCTAAAAAAAATAAACTCTGGAAAATTCTCTTAATAATCTTGTCTTCACTTGCTCTTCTTCATGCTGCTCCCTGAGGTATTCAGGAAAAGTGACTATGTACTACAGTGCCAGAGCAGAGGGAGAGCAAGAGGGTATTCCATCAGTCAATAAGGTGCTGTGGTGGCTCAGTGGTTAAAATGCTTGCCTTGTTAGCTGGAAGGCCGGCAAGTCGGGAGTTCGAGACCCAAGTACTGCATGACAGTTTGAGCACCCATCTCTGTCTCAGCTCCTGCCATCCTAGCAGTTTGAAAGCAAGAAAGTACAAGTTGATAAATAGGGACCACTTCGGTAGAAAAATCTTGGGGACATGAAAGGAGCCTCATTCGGGCAGTCAGTCTCTTCCTCCTCCCTTCCCTTTTCACACCCAGAGAAAGTCGGTCCAAGTCATAGACCCTTTAGCAATAAGAGTTAGAGGTACTGTCTTCTGCAGAAGAAAATAGGCTGTGTAGTAATTTTTAAAAAAAGTTAAGTATGTAAAATATCACTGAAGGATGACACCCAGATTTAAAAAAAAACATATCACGACAAAGAGAACATTTTTAACTAACACTACATGCTGAAAGATCCAGCCTTCATTTTTCCTTCTTAAAAAAGACATATGGGAAAAGACACAAGAATCTCAGAAAAAACAAGCAGAGTTAAAATTGGGTGATTGTATCATGTGGATGCCTACACATAATGAGTAAACAAAACATAAATTGCTGAGTAAAAACTTTTTTGAAAACAGCCAAGATCCTTTATGTGTAGTATCCTTTTGTGTAGTATCTGCTTAACTTGTTTTGTCATGCACAGTTGTCAGAAAACAATTACTAATTTTTTTTTTCTGCATGATGCTGTGTAATGTAGGTTTAATAGAATATTCAGAGAACAAAAACAGTTGTGGTTAATTCCATCTTTAAATACCTTAGCTCAAGGTAGAGATTGCAACTGTTTTTAAATTCTCTTTTTGCAGCCTATACCTGCAAAAAAAAAGCTTTAAAAAAAGCTACCTAACAAAATTTATATGTTGCTTTTTAAGCATGCTCACTCCTTTCACTATAATGCCATCTTGCTACTTTTGATCCTTCCTAACATCTACCATTCTTTCACTTTTTATACCTAACTTTTTGCCATGTTTGACTTCATGAGTCCTAATTGCTGGCTGATATGATAGCAACACATATTTGCTTTGAAATATATCCACTGGGTTGAATCCATCTGAAGAAAATGTCATTTAAACGTACCTCAACTATTGCTTATGAAAAATGCATTTTGAATTGTGCATAAAAATCAGTGCAGTTCATGAGAATGAACACAACTGGAACATAGGCTACTGGGAGTGCTTAGAATAAAGGTAAAGGTTCCCCTTGCTCGAAAGCCAGTCGTATCCGACTCTAGGGTGCAGTACTTATCTCTGTTTCAAAGCCGAAGAGCCAGCGCTGTCTGCTGCTGCAGACGTTTCCGTGGTCATGTGGCAGGCATGACTAGACACCGAAGCACACGGAGCGCTGTTTCCTTCCCACCGAAGTGGTCCCTATTTATCTACTTGCAATGTCTTCCTTTCGAACTGCTAGGTTGGCAGGAGCTGGGACAAAGACGGGAGCTCATTCCGTCCTGCAGTACTCGGGAATCGAACCGCTGACCTTCCGCCTCCCAGTCAGCGTCTTAGGCACTTGAGCCACTGCAGTCCCACGTGCTTAGAATACATGTTTAAGAAAATGGAACAGCGTCAAAGATTTTCTTCCAGTTAAATACTTTTTCTTAATTGAGATGTGCCAGACATACAATATAATATCAGATTACCAACCTGTGTTATCAGTGCTGCAGTATGGATGAACTGTTAAGATAATTTTTAAACTACAAAGCTGATGTCATAGAAGAGTAAACAACAGTCCTTCTACATTTCCTTTTGTATAGTGTTTCAGGTTGTATAATGAGTAAGCAAGGGTGTAGTGGAGTGATTTGCTATAGAACATAACATGGGATTTTCATTTACAGTTAAGCCAGAATGGTATTGAGAGGGGTAAAAGCAGAATTTATAGAGCAATCCTATATACGTAAAGGGCTATAATAATCATGTACCATCAAGTCAGTTGTGACTTATGGTTACTCTTTTCACAGTTTTCTAAGTAGAACATACTCAGAAGTGTTTTACTATTCCCTTCTGGGGTCATTCATTTTACCCAGGGCCACACAGTCTGTCTTTTTTAAGGAAGCACAATGAGAAATAACACTGTCAACATCTGACTCTAACCCAATACCTAACCCACTGAGCTATCCAGCCATTAATTCTTGTCATGAATAGTAGACCCTAAAATGTTTTTAATCTAGTGTTAGAAAGAGAAATTGAAGAAACATATGAGAGGTTCTCCACCCTTTGGAGGAATTCAGTTAAATGTACTCTGGTAAAATGTGAAGAGCAGATAATTGGGTGTCACAAAAAATTTTTTTTTACGTTAAGGATTGTGAGGAGCAGATAGGACAGGTAGCTATTTTATGAGGGAGTTGTTTCACTAAGTATTGAGCTCCCAAACCATTACTGGCTTTATAGATCATGAACAGCATCTGGAATTGGTCATAGAAATTATTGGGGAGCCATTGAAGACCAAGATATACAAAAATGTTTAATGATTTCGGTTTCTTCATTGTCCTCATTAAAGTTGTGTAGTTCTTCTGTAGGCATGATATTTGTCTTCTTAATGTTAACCTCTTTGGCACTTCTTTCATTTTGACTAAAATCTGTTTCAAGTCATTGCTGCTTTCTGCCCGCAGTGAGTCATCTGTATATCTGAATTTAGTCTGGCTTTATATATAATCTATTTTGCATTCGGATTGAAGAGATAAGGGGATAAAATAAACCCTTGTCTGACACCATTGTCTATAGGTAACTATTCTGTTTATATTCTATCCTGACAGTAGCTTATTGTCCTCAATATAGGTTACATGTCAAGATCATTAAGTGTTGAGGTGCCCCCATTTCTAACAATTTGTTTATTGCATTTTATATACTGCCCATCTGGATTATTTTCCCGCTCTGGGCAGTGTTAATAACCCTTTGGAGGGTAGGGTAGGTTGACAAATGTTTTTGGCCGATTGTCACGCAGTAAGATTCTTAGGTGTGAGGGGATAAGCATCTCAGATTTTGATTAGTATATAACAATTTGGTATGAAAGCCAAAGAGTTTTTACAATTTGTGTTCTACAAATGTGTCTTTCGTCATTAGCTTATATATTATTATTATTTCTGTAGTTTGGTGCAGAATTCAGACGATTTTCTTTGGAAAGATCCAAGCCGGGTAAATTTGAAGAATTTTATGGATTACTGCAGCATGTTCACAAAATTCCCAATGTTGATGTCTTGGTTGGATATATAGACATTCATGGAGATCTGTTGCCTATCAACAATGATGACAATTATCACAAAGCAGTATCTACAGCTAATCCATTGCTTAGGATTTTTATTCAAAGAAAAGGTAAGTGTATGTTCAGTAGTATAACTTTAACCCATCTAAGTTTCTTTGTATAAGATTATCATTACCTTTTTCTGAATGCCGGCAGAGCAGCACTTAACTATCACCTCTTAAGCTAATATTATTACGTGTATTTTCCTTGATAAGTTGTTCATTTATCATTTTTTCCTTTGAAAGATGATGCAGTTATTCCCACTGCACAAAGGAAAACTGAGCTATCAAGCGAGAGTATTTTACTTCCCCAGATGTCTCAAGATGTTTGTGGTTTTTCATCTAGAATGCATTTCATTTTTGAAAACATAATTTTCATTATGATCAAGACGGTTTATCTTGATAATAATTTTGCTTTCCTTGCTGAAATCTGGTTTTATTATAAAATTGTGTAGAATCTGTTGGTATTAAAAACAACAACAACAGGTACATTGTTTTAAAAACCCACACACTCAGCAGTAGTTAGCACAAAAAAGTACATAGTGGATTATCTTGAAGATATTATTTTATCTTAGTCTTCATAAATACTAGTTTAGGTGTTTCTTAGATTGATGAAAAATGAACTGAATTTACCACTGCTTGCCAGCTTCCACTAGATGGAAAACATTGTCGAAAACCACCTTATATGTCTCATAGTTTGAACTATGGTTCAGTTTGGATGTAATAAATTTAATGTAGTAAACCGTATGATAGATCAAGAATGAATCTCATGGCCACATGTTTCCTTTTCTCCCTACATATGCCATGGTTTAATAAATCTTTTTATTATGTTCAACAGGGATGTACCATTTAGGTTTTTTGGACTCCAACTTCTAAAATTTCCCAGGCACAGTTTTGGGAATTGGAGCTCCCAGATGCCTTTAGACATCTTTAGAATCCCTTATACTGTACAGTATTTCACTCACCTGAATTAAAATCTAGTTGATGTTCCAAAGCCTAACTCAAGCCTAGTTCTGTGTTAAAAAGTAAACTTCCCTAGTGCTATGTGGGAGTCTTAATGCTTCCTGGAAAGCATAGTCTTACTGCCAGTTAGACTTCGTATATACAGTATAGGGCAAAATCCTATTGCATAAATTTACACCAGCATAAATCTGATCCAGTACTGGAAATAACTAAGCAAAACTAATTAAAACCTTCTTGTTGCCTTCTCCTTCTTTGAGGTTCTGAGGGTATCTACGACTCCCTTTTGTTCTGAGAAAGTCTTTGGCTGGCTTACAATAAGAGTAGGATTTTTAATAGTAAAAAATATCTGCTTAATCTCTGTCATTGGATTCAATTTATGCAAGTGTAACAATGCAACAGGATTTTACCCATAAAGAAAGCTGTCATTTATATAGAGAACTATCCTTTGCCCACACTTCAAAATTACTCAAAATCTACAGGAGCTTTTTGCCTGAGAAATTGTTGAAGAATTTTTGGAGATAGTCCCTCCCAAAAAATAATAATCTGAATTGCATATCCCTAGTGTCCAAAAAGGAGTTCAGCCAGACTTTTGTTTGTAGAGAGAGGAACAGCTGTAAACTGATGTGTTTAACACATCTGTCTACTGTCCATAAAGAGAAAATAATAACTGTAGTTTTTCCTGCTGATCAACTCAGTGTAGGATTTGAGGGATCAAGAACAAAGGGAAGAATTTGAAAGAATGAGAAGGAAGGAAGGAAGGCGAAAATAAAGAGAGTACGGCTGTGTTAGTATAATAAAGCAGTGTGTCACTCTTTAACCAGGTAGTTGGCTACGGTGCTTTTTATCTTCTTTATTTTTCTATGTACCGTATTCCCAGTATTTGGACAGCATCTTGCAGTTTTTATAAAAATAGAATGCTACAGAGAAGAAATGGAAATGAACAGTAGAACCCATAAAAGCATATTGAAAAGAATAAATCCTTTCAGGGCTTAAAAATGCTGGAGGTATGAAGAAAAATAGGTCCTTATGGAATATTTATTATTTCAGAATATCTTTACCAGTGTTTCCCAACCTTTGATTTTTGGACTTCAATTCCCAGAAGCCCAAGCCAATTCCCCAAAGCACTGATCAGCCAATGTACTAACTTATGCTTTTGGGAATTGAAGTCCCCCGTAGGGCGTGTGGCCCACATTGGGAACCACTGGTCTATACTGTCAAGTGCCTCAAGGTGCTTTTCAAAAAATAATAATCCATGTCAAAATTAAACATACAGTAATTAGAAATATAAAAGTAGTGAACTCATCAAAGCAGTATAGAAGACATGTTCAGGGGATGAAAATTTCACAATTTAGGTACCATTAAGAAATTACCTTGTCTTCATTGACTGCCTTGCTAATATTTGAAAGCAGGATTGTATGGAGAAGAACTTCAAACAATGATCTCAGTTGTTTGGTAGATTTTGGGGGGAAGAATGTAGGGTTTTGGTTTTCCCAAGACCAAGCCTAAACATGCGATATGGGCTTGAAGTAAGAGTGTACTGTATACCTGAAATTAAACAAGCAAAAACTTTTCTGAGTGCTGGGATTTGCTGCAGCTCCCTTTTTTAAACTGCACTTGATGGTAAGCTCTCTTGGTTGCTGTGAATTGGCCTTCATAGCCAATTCCATACTGTAAGGTAGTTCAGGATAGATAAACAGTACAATGAAATATTCCGCAAGCTGATCTCAAATACAACCAGGACCTTAAGATGCCATACTACATTGTAGTAGTAATTATTAGATCTGGGGCTTCCGCCATGCTTATGCAGGTGGATACTAGATTTTCTATCAGATCGTTCCCAATGGGTCAGGATGGGCTCTCACGTCTCTGCGGATCTCAGTATAAATACGGGGACGCTGCAGGGGCGTGTGCTGAGCCCACTTCTGTACACGCTTTACACATATGATTGTGTTCCCAGTTACCCCAGAAATAAGGTCATCAAGTTTGCAGACAACACAACGGTAGTTGGTCTGATTACTGCTGGGGTGGGGGAGTCGGCTTACAGGAAGGAGGTTGAGATGCTGACGGAGTGGTGTAGGGAAAACAATTTATTCCTCAATGTAAGAAAGACAAAAGAGATCATTGTTGACTTTAGAAAATGCAAATTGAACATTCAGCCACTTATTATTGAAGGGAATTGTGTGGAACAGGTCTTGGTGTTTCGATTTCTGGGAATGGAGCCTGAGGGATGATCTAACATGGGGAGCAAACACCAAAGATCTGATGAAGAGAGCACAGCAGAGGTTATACTTCTTGAAATAAAGGAAGAACTATCAAAGGACCTGCTGTTGGCATTCTACCACTGTACCATAGAGAGTGTGTTAACCTATGGTCTGTGTGTATGGTTTGGGAATTGTACAGCTAGGGAAAGAACAATGCTGTCCACGGTCGTAAAGACTGCGGAGGGGATAATCGGGCATACTCTTCCCACTCTAGATCAAATCTATGCCGCCAGGTGTTATAAGAAAGCTGTAGAGATTGTGCAAGATAGTACGCCCCCCGGAAATGATCTCTTTCAGCTTCTGTCTTCTAGAAGAAGGTATAGGATCATAAAGACCAGGACCAGCCGCCAAACTGCTGATAAATGTAGTAGGAAGTTCTTTTCAACATTTGTAGAACTCTGCCCTTTAAGTGAATGTTAATTAATGTTTTAGTCCAGTTCTTATTACTTACAGAATAAACAGTTTATGTTCAATTGAGGTAGCTTGGAATCATAAATATAAACTGTAGTAACATTCCATGTTGCAGTGCAATCTATATGCTACCTTTTGTCAAGTCAACCATTTGTCCCACGTACATGTGTATATTTTGTAAAAATAATGGGATTGTGGAAAACAAACAACTTTAGCTAAGTTTCAAATCATGTCAGTTTGCTAAATATTTATGCAGATAGGAAAATATTTTAAACTTTTGAACTAATTCTAATGGTTCCATGGTGTTGAGAACACATAAAAGAAGCTATTTCACAATAATAACTGTGTGCATGGACTGCAGTGTCTCAGTGGTTAAGAAGCTTGCTTTGATAGCTGGAAGGTTGGCAAGCTGACAGTTCAAGACCCAAGTGCTGCATGATGGAATGAGCACCCATCTCTGTCCCATCTCCTGCCAACCTAGCAGTTCGAAAGCAAGAAATTTCAAGTACAAGTGGAACCTCATACAACAATCGCCCCGTATAGCAACAAAACCACATAACAATTAGGTTTTTTTTTGGGGGGATGGCATCCCACATAACAATTTCCCCTATGGAAACAATTGTACAACAATTTCTCAATGGGAAAAACCACTTAGCAAAAGAATCGTTGTACGATGCATCCCATAGGGAAAATGACTATACGATGCATGCATCGTATAACAATTGTTTCGTACAACAATGAGCCCTGTGGAACATTAAAATCGTATGAGGTACCACCAGTGGTGGGCATCAGCAGGTTCGCACCAGTACGCGCGTACTGGTAGTAAAAATGGCTATTTTTTTAAAATACATTTATCTTCATGGGTTTGGCATTGCAAATATCTGTTTTCGTCATATAATTAACCATCTTCTGTAAACTCTGTAAACCGTCTTCTGTAAGCCATCATCTCCTGAATCAGCCGCCGGCCCTCTGCAGCCGTTTCTCCTTCCTTGGCAGGCCTCATGCCCCTCACCCGCCCAGCAAAGGAAGGAGAAACAGCTGCGGAGGGCCGGTGTACTGATTCAGGAGATGGTGGTCCCTTAGCCACAGTTGTCGATGTATGTGTTGGTCTTTTACGTTTTATTGCATTGTTACATTCTATTGTATTGTTATATTTTATTGCATTGTTATATTTTATTATATTGTTATAATTTATTGTACTGTAATATTTGATATGTTTTGATTTCTGTGAGTTGCCTTGAGCATACCTGTCAACCTTCCCGGATTGGCCGGGATTTCACGGTTTTCGGCGCCGATTTGCACCATTTCCCGCCCTGCGCTGCCGTAACCCCGGAATTTGGCAGCTGGGAAAAGGAGGTACTGCGCAGCCCTTCTGCGCAGATCGGCTTCTACGCATGCGTAGAAGGCTACGCTGCTTGCATAGAAGGCTACGCATGCGTAGAAGGGGGCTACGCAAGCGTAAAACCCTTCTACGAATGCGTAGAAGCCGACCTGCGCAGAACCGTTCTGCACAAGTCACGGATTGGCCAGAGCTGCAGTTGACAGGTATGGCCTTGAGTCGCGTATGCTGAGAGGGAGGCATACAAGTCCAGTAAATCAAATCATATCAAACTGACAAATAGCATGGTGAAACTAATATGTTTGAAATCCTGCAAATTATTTAATTTGCTCTGTTTGGTAGCAAGTGGTATACAGTACTTTGTGTTTTTTCTTACTGCTCCTTTTCAGTTTTATGAAGAGGTAAGGGAGGGGTGACTTAACTTTGAAAGGGAAGGAAGAGCTGAGAAGGAAGAATATATTGTAAATATATTAAAAGCCTCCACAAGAGGCACAGGTTTTTTTTGGCAGTGGCCCCCATACTATGGAATTCATTGCCATCAGAAATTAGGACTTCCCCTACCCTATTGGCTTTACGGGAAATGCTAAAAACGTACTTATTCACCAATACATTCTCAAAGTAAATTGTTACTGGTGCGCTATGAGACTGCTGATACTGTTACTATGTTATGGAGATTGCTTCAGTTATTGTATTGCATTGTGTTTTATTATGATTTTATTTATTGGTCTGGATTTTATTTATGTTAGTGTTCTTTGATGTCTTTTTATTTATTGTGAGCCGCCTAGTAGTGTTGGGCCCTAATTATGACAGGATATAAAATACTGTATTTTCTGGTGTATAAGACTACTTTTTAAAATCTGTGCCAAAGTCGGGGGTCGTCTTATAGGACAGGTACTTAACTGCAGCTTGTTTCCCCTTGCTTCATATGTCCGGCGCAGATGGTGGGGGGTGCCACAGCCGAGTCCCTGCTCTGTGCAGGGAGTATGAAGCAAGGGGAAGCAAGCTGCACACATCTTCCTGTACCTCGAGGAGGAGAACATGAGCGTGGATTGGCTTTCCACCAGAACCTGCCCATTCGACTCGGAGGGCTGGGCATCTTCAGGTTGAGTGTGGGTTAATTTTTATTTGGTGTGCATTGGAAGAGACGTAGTCTTATACGGCAAGTATATTCCAAACTCTATATTTTAACTGGAAAAGTTGGGGATCGTCTTATACGCCCAGGCGTCTTATACGCCGGAAAATACGTAAATAAGCAGAGACCTGGCAATAGAAATAACGCAATTATGGAAGACATACATTTCAGTGGTCCCTATAGCCATCGGGGCATTCGGAACAATGCCACAAAACTTCATAAAATATAACCAACTGCAAATCTCCGAAATAACACAATCAGTGCTACTGAAGACTGATTTTGTGAACAGCATATATATTTCACCATTTGTTAACTGATTTGGTTAAAACCTCTATCTGTTGTATAATACCAGTTTGATTTGGCCGTGTTTTGTATGCAGCAACAGCAGCAACCAACAACAACAACAGGTAGTTAGAGTTTGGGCTAAAACCTGTACCTTTAATATATGTTTTATATTGTTTGTTTTGAGTGTGTTTTGTATGTTTTGATTATTGTTCTTCTTTTGGTTGTTGTAAAAATTAGATTCACGGTCAAAGACTGGTATAAAACTAACAGTTCAAGACCTAACCAAGGACCTAAGACAGGGGTGCCCAAACCTTTCGGGCCACGGGCCAGTCATGTGGTTCCTACCACCAGGAAGTGGAATAACAAGGAAAAAGGCCTTCTCTGTCATAGCCCCCACACTATGGAACCTCCTCCCGGTAGAACTACACCTCCAAGTCCAGTTGCTACCATTTAGGAAAGAACTGAAGACGTGGTTGGCAAAATGGGTCTGGGGGCCAGGATTGTGAACAAGCTCCCCTTTCTGGCTAGTCTGAGGCTCCCCCCTCCTGTAATTAATTTTTAATGTTAAGGTTTTGTTAAGTGTTGTGATCTGGGTTCGAATTGTGCAGAGTTAAGCAGTTAGCTTTCGGCAGCGGTGCCCGTGTGGTTTTATCTCTCTCTCCCAGACAATAACAAGCAGTGATGCAGAGTAACGGTGCAAACAGAAAAAACTTTTACTCAACAGAATAGTTCATAAAGATAACATAAACAACAGATTCCTCTCTGATAACGTAAAGCAGATAAACAGTCTGTAAGTCCTTGTGAGCAGTACTTTAAGTCCTGAGACACAGTAAAAGTACTCACTGCAACTCCAGCCTTCTCCTGGCTGGCTGTCGGTTGGGCTAAGCCCTTTTTGTCCTGGCTTGTTCCTTCAGTTGAGTTTCAGTCCTCTGAAGACTGCTCTGGCTCTTTCTCTCCTCCAGAGAGTTTCAGCAAAGCCAGCAGCTTTCACTCCAGGCAAAACAGTGAAGTCCATAAGGCAGTAAACTAGCAAACAGTCCGGCTAGCATCCATGCAGTATGCCATGATGCAATGGCACGAAGCCTATAGCATCAAGCAGTTCTGGCATACAGCATTTGGCATAGAAGGATTTTAGGCATAAAACGTTATGTCATGAAGGCAAAGGTGGCTACTGAGAAGCCCTAATTTATACATGATATTCTGCTCAGTCACCCACTCAGTAGATTCAGCTGGGTGCTGCTCTGCAGAAACCCTTAAAGACATAGTTTCATGTATCTTACACAATACTACTTGCACACTGGTCAATAATACCTATCAGGTTATACAGATTTTATATTTGTTTTTAGATGGTAAATGGCACAGTGGTGGGTAATATTGCTATGGTTTAAAGGTTTTTTTAACTGTTTTATATTGGTTTTAACTTGTGTACACTGCCCAAAGTCCATTGGATAGGGTGGTATATAAATCTATTAAATTAAATTAAAACGTACATGTGTGGGCACATAACGTGCCCATGCATAATGCTACCGTCAATGACCCGTGGCTGTCATAAACACATTTACAACATTACGGCAGTGTTATGCATGCCCGTGCATGCATGTTTTACTTCCATTTCGGGGGGGGGGCGGTGTGGGCCGGATTAATTGGCGGCATGGGCCGTAGTTTGGGCATCCCTGACTTAAGAAATGTTAAGGAGACTTAAGTATGCATGCAATTCCTAGTAAAGTTGGTGGTTGTTTTTTATTTAAGTTAAGATATTCAAGTCCAGTAAATCAAAAATTTCCAAATATCTAGGGAATCCTTTAGATATTGCTCCAAGGGCTCGACTCACTATAGGTACAACAACAGATTTCTTCCTCCATAAATGCTCAACTTCAATTGCAAATCACGATATTTTGTGATTTTCTCCAGTTGCAGTCTCCTGGTATAGCAATGTCAATAAATCAGGTTTTATTTTTCCTCACCACAGTTAATATCGGGTGTGTTGTGTGTCATATGTCTATCTGTTTGAATTTTAAAGTCCTACAGGATCTTGACACTTTAATTTTCAAAAACTTTATCTACCTTATGGTCCCAGTAATTTTTACTGCATTACTGTTGCTGCTACTACTGCTGCTGATTCCTATCAGATCAATTCCAGTTTATAGTGACTTTTTCCAGAGTTTTCTATGAATTCTCAGAAGTGAATTACCATTCCCTTCTTCTAGGTTTGTGTACCCAAACCTTAGGCTTCTAGGAATTTAAGTCCAAAAACCAAAGTCAGTTCTCCAAAGCAATGATCAGCCAATGTACTGACTTAGGTTTCTGGAAATTGAAGTTGAAGTCCCCCTTGGGTTGTAGAGATTACCTATGAATATATAGGTTGGCACTTCTCCATGGAAATACAGTGAGGAATTGAACTCCCAAACTCTAGCTTTGAAGCCAGATAACCAACCCACTAAGCCAAGGGTCCTCAACCTTTTTAAGTTGGAGGCCAGATCACACACCCTCAGACTGTTGGTGGGCCGGATAGGTGCTGCTGTCGGAGAGGGAGTGGTGGGGGCTCACAGCAGGACCACCCTGAGCCCCCAGCACTCTACCCACCCCACCACCACTGGTGGCAGCAGGACCATCCCCTGTGCCATCCACCACTCCTCCCCAGGCCGCTTCCCTGCTTACTGGCCTGGAGGAGCTGCATGGCACCAACTCATCCAGCCCATGACCTCACTCCAGCAGCTGCTTCTGCCTCCTCCTCCTCAGTCCTTGTCTCCTCTGCTTGGCGTGTCCCTATTGACGATCCATAGCAGGGCAGATGTTGTAAGCGTTACAACATCTGCCCAGCTGTGGAGCACCGTTAGGGACATGCCAAGCCAAGCAGAGGAGACAAGGATTGAAGTGGCGGCTGGAGCAAGATCATGGCCTAAATGAGTCAGTGCCGTGGGCCAGGTGTGGCCCACAGGCCCTGCACTAAGCTATCCAGCCAGTTTAAATCACTAAATTGCTCATTCATTCACAAGAATAGCATGACTTTAAACAGGTGATTTAAAACTTTACTTTGAATCCTTGCTATTTAAACTCAAAATAAAAAAAGGGAACTCATATTTTGCAATGGTACTTCATATTTATTTCGTAAACAAAGAATGTCACATCAGTGGGAAGATTATTCAGAGGCAGAAACTTTGCAAAGAGATTACTGTACTTGATTCTGTCTTTCTAGAGAGAAGGATGCTGCCATGGCTGCTAGTTGCTTTTAGGAGGCATATTCTGGTCCTTTCCATTAATCACAAGACTAGGAACTGCTGAATATATTAAAGCCTGTTTACTTACAATTTTGGTGAACCTGGGAGCCAGTTTTCTATTCTAGGACCCAACAAAGGTTGCACAACCTCAGGAATGCCCCCCATTGTGAAACACTTAATATAGAAGTGGCCAGAAACTCACTTGTTTTGTTTGGTGTTTTGGTGTGTTTGTGTGTGTGTGTGTGTGTGTGTGTGTGTGTGCGCGCGTGCGTACGTGCGTGCGCGCGCCACAAAAAAAAGGCACAGAGGGTGCCTTGTTTTTTCTGCAGAATTGCCATAGCTGCAGTAGAAGCCCCCCTCGCCCGCCCCCTGCTAAAATCTTATAGGCTTAGAGCAAGAATTTGGATTCCTGTGCTGCCCAAATACAGGCATCCAGTTTCAAGCTCTGGCATGCCTTATACTTGGTATCCCAATCATTCCCCCCACCCCACCCCCTGACTTGTTTGTATGAAAGTAAGCCTTTTAATCCAAAATATTCTCAGGAGCAGAGATGGGCAAAATGCAAGCTGTGGGTAATCTGCTTTCCCTCACTCGAAATCTAGTAACATGTGACTTAAAAAAAAAAGCACCCCTGGAACTAAAGGAGTTCTGGGCCTGTATAACACATGACAAAGTTGTCTCCATAGCTTCTGGAGAGCATGAGAAGCCTTCAAACCCACGGTTGTAAAGAAAATTAAGGGTATGGCCCCAGACCTTTGGAAGTTGCCCATCTCTCCTTCAGAAAACGACTTACCCTTCAATGTGTTTAATGAACATGCATTCACATTTATACATAAACAGATCATTATTATAGCCATATAATGGACAGGCACACATACACATTTTAATATTAAAAATTGAAATTCATCTGTTCTATTACCTTGTCAGATAATTTAGCACAAGATAGTGGGAGGTTCTGTCTCATTTTAATATAAAAATGGCACACATATTTCAAGCCTTCCATTAATATGGTGGTTTTCCAACTCTTCTAGTGAATCCTTGGTTTACCTGAAATATTATTTCAGATTTTTCCATTAGAAAATCAGAAACAACGAATTTGGGCCTTGCTTAGGTGAAGGAGTGCTGCACCCATCTGAACTAGTCAGAACCCTGAAATCATTCACAGAAGCAGTGCTCATTTGTCCACCAATAAGCTGAATTTAAAATATGGGAATAAAGAAAGGACATTTTCTTTGCTGATTCTTTCCTTATGGGGCACCCTACTTTGGACTATGTACAATGGTTCCTCCCTGACTGCTTTTCATCAGCTCTCAAAGACCTGGCTGTTAAAAGCTGCTTTCAATTCCAATTTTGTTTTGATTTGTTTTGACTGTTGTAATTTGTCTGATATGTCAATTAAGAGCTTACATCTTATTGATCTACTAGCAGATTTTGCCTGGTGGTGCCGGGCTGTTTTAAATGGTTTTGGAAGTTTTTTTTTCTTAATGTTGGTAAAGAGCCAGGCTTTTTAAAATTGTGTTGTAAGGGATAATTTTTGTTGGTAATTTATGTAAAAAAGAGGTGTGTTGGTGGTTAGGGGTGGTTTTGGGTGTGCACAACCACCACTACACATACAATACCACTCCAAACACCAACACACACATTAAAAATTCCTGGCAAGGCAGGAGTGTTGTGTGTGTATGTGTGTGTGTGTGTGTGTGTGTGTGTGTGTGTGTGAGAGAGAGAGAGAGAGAGAGAGAGAGAGAAGCAGAGTGTGTGTGTATGTGTATATATTGTCCCCCCAACCCTTCCAGAGCCAGGGGACCCTGCAGAGAGGGGATCCCTCCCCCCCCCGCAGGGCACCCTGTTATTAAAGAGAAGAAACCAAGGTCTTTCTTTTCTTTTAATACAGAGTGTTTGGAAGGGGGGTGTATTCGATCTCCTCTCCCTGGTCCCCTGGGTTTGGTAGGGTTGGGGGGACAAAAGGGGTCTGTCCCCCCCACCCTTCCAGAGCCAGGGGACCCAGCAGAGAAGGGATTCTCCCCCCCAAAAAAACCCCTCCATTTTTAAAGAGAAGAAACCAAGTGGTTAGAGAGAACTGGGAACGAGCCAGTTGTCATGGTACACGTTGGTACTAATGATGTTGGGAAGGCCAAGCGGTCTGTCCTGGAAGCCAAATTTAGGTTGTTAGGAAGAAGATTGAAGTCCCGGACTTCCAAGGTAGCATTTTCAGAAGTGCTGCCTGTCCCTCGCGCAGGACCTACCAGGCAGGCAGAGCTCAGAAGCCTCAATGCGTGGATGAGGCGGTGGTGTCGAGAGGAGGGCTTCAGATTTGTCAGGAACTGGAGAACATTTTGGGACAAGCCAAATCTGTTCAGGAGGGATGGGTTGCATTTAAACCATGATGGGACCAGATTGCTGGCACTCAACATCAAAAAGGCTGCAGAGCAGCTTTTAAACTGATAACTGGGGGAAAGCCGACAGGAGCTGGGCAGCATCCGGTTCGGGAAAGTGTGTACTTGGGTAGTGAGAAGGATGCAAAAATTACTGAGCAGAGCGAGGAGCTAGTCACTAGCATTCTAGCAGAAGGATGCAAGAAGCAGTCTAACAATGCAACTGGACACAAAAGACTGTGTCAGAAAAGCATATATAAATGCTTGTATACAAATGCCAGAAGCCTCCGGAACAAAATAGGGGAGCTGGAATACTTAGCAATAGATAAGAATATTGATATTATTGGTATCACTGAAACCTGGTGGACGGATGATAACCAATGGGATACAGTTATCCCAGGCTACAAACTGTACAGGAAGGATAGGAAGGGGCAAATGGGAGGTGGTGTGGCCTTGTATGTCAAAGAAGTGATAAAATCGTATGAATTGGAATATCTAGGTGATTCGGAGTCACCATTAGAAGCTCTGTGGGTAAGAGTACCAGGCCACAAGGATGGTCTAACAGTAGGCATATACTATCGGCCTCCGACCCAAACTCTTGAGGGAGACTGGCAGTTGGAGAATGTTGTAAAGGAGGCATCCAAGAAGGGAAGCCTGGTTATAATGGGGGACTTCAATTACCCTCACATAGACTGGGTGAACTGTTGTTCAGCACATGATAAAGAGATAAAGTTCCTAGATATGCTAAATGATTGTTCCCTGGGACAGATGGTTGAAGACCCAACTAGAGGTACAAGAATCCTTGACTTGATCCTGAGTAATACTCAGGATCTGGTGCAAGATGTTAATGTGACTGAACCAATAGGGAACAGTGACCACAACTCAATTATGTTTAACTTGATCATAGACCGCAAGTCACTGATAAAATCTAACACAGAGACCTTAAATTTTCAAAAAGGAAATTTCCCAAAGATGAGGAAACTAGTAAAAAAGAAACTGAAAGAGAAAATTGAGAGAGTCCAAACACTCCAAGAGGCATGGAGGTTGTTTATAAAAACAATAACAGAGGCCCAATTGGAATGCATACCCAAAAGGAAAAAGGGCACTGCCAGGTCCAAGAGGACTCCAATGTGGCTTACAGGAGCTGTTCGGGAAGTGATCAAGAGCAAGAAAAGCTCATTTAGAAGATGGAAGGCTTGTCCAAATGAGGACAGCAGGCAGAAACATAAATTCTGGCAGAACAAATGCAAGGCAACAATCAGGAAAGCAAAGCAAGACTTTGAGGAGCGTATAGCTAAAAATACTCAGAGGAATAACAAAGACTTCTTTAAGTACATTAGAAGTAAGAACCCAACTAGGAAGGCCGTTGGACCATTAGATGACAATGGAAGGCAAGGGGTTATTAAAGAGGAAACAGAGATTGCAGAGAGACTCAATGAATTCTTTGCTTCAGTATTCACTGAAGAAGATAGAGACCACATGCCCAAAACAGAACCTATCTTCGTAGGGAGGGAAACCGAAGAATTAAGCAAGATAGAAATAACCAGGGAGGAGGTCCTTGCATGTCTTG
The DNA here is from genome assembly GCA_035047305.1 of Bradypodion pumilum. Classification (NCBI taxonomy): domain Eukaryota; kingdom Metazoa; phylum Chordata; class Lepidosauria; order Squamata; family Chamaeleonidae; genus Bradypodion; species Bradypodion pumilum. The sequence continues at coordinate 27,869,413 of JAWDJD010000004.1, read as the reverse complement.
TTAAGCTAAACACTAACAAATCCCCAGGACCAGATGGCATCCATCCACGAGTTCTCAGGGAACTTAAAGATGAAATTGCTGATATCCTAGCCAAAATATATAATCTTTCCCTCAAATCAGGCTTTGTGCCTGATGACTGGAAGGTAGCGAATGTAACACCAATTTTCAAAAAAGGATCCAGGGGTGATCCAGGAAATTACCGACCTGTCAGTTTGACATGTGTCCCAGGTAAAGTGATGGAAACCATCTTAAAAGATAGAATTAATAGGCACATAGAAGAGAAGGCGCTGCTAAAGGAGAGCCAACATGGTTTTGCAAGGGCAAATCATGCCTCACTAATCTGTTGGAATTTTTTGAGAGTGTCAACAAGCATGTGGATAAGGGGGATCCAGTTGACATTGTTTATCTGGACTTTCAGAAGGCTTTTGACAAGGTCCCACACCAAAGGCTCTTGAATAAACTTACCAGTCATGGAATAAAGGGACAGGTCTTGTCCTGGATCAGCAACTGGCTAAGGGACAGGAAACAGAGGGTAGCACTAAATGGACACTTCTCCAAGTGGAGGGAAGTAAAGAGTGGGGTCCCCCAAGGTTCAGTACTGGGACCCCTGCTTTTCAACCTCTTCATAAATGATCTAGAGGTAGGAGTAAAAAGCAAGGTAGCCAAATTTGCTGACGACACTAAATTATACAGGGTAGTGAAAACTGTGAGAGATTGTGATGAGCTCCAGAGGGATCTCTTGACACTGGGGGAGTGGGCAAAACAGTGGCAAATGAGCTTCAACATTAGTAAGTGCAGAGTGATGCATGTTGGGGCAAAGAACCCCAATTACATTTATAAACTGATGGGGTCTGAACTCTCTGCGACAAACCAGGAAAGGGACCTTGGTGTCCTGGTGGACAGCTCAATGAAGGTGTCAACCCAGTGTGCCTCAGCAGTGAAAAAAGCAAACTCAATGTTAGGGATCATTAGGAAGGGTATAGAAAATAAGTCAGCAAGTGTTATTTTGCCTCTTTATAAATCTATGGTGAGGCCCCATCTGGAATACTGTGTACAGTTCTGGTCGCCATACCTCCAGAAGGATATTATGGAGTTGGAGAAAGTACAGAGGAGGGCAACCAGAATGATTAGGGGACTGGAACACCTTCCTTACCATCTGAGGCTGCAACGGTTGGGCCTTTTCACTCTTGAACGACGGCGTCTAAGAGGTGACCTGATTGAAGTTTATAAAATCATGCACGGTGTGGACAAAGTGGATAAGGAAAAACTGTTTTCCCTATCGCACAACACTAGAACTAGGGGACACTCCATGAAACTTTTGGATACTAGTTCTCAAACAAATAAGAGAAAGTACTTTTTCACCCAGAGGATTACTGGTCTATGGAACTCCCTGCCAGAAGAAGTGGTGACAGCTGTCAGTCTTGACAGCTTTAAGAAAGGATTAGACAAGTTCATGGAGGACAAGGCTATCAATGGCTATAATTATGGCTACCTAAGGACAACCTCCGGGTTGGAGAGATAGGCAGGATCTCTCTCAATGCCATTTCCAGGGAATCCTAAGCAGGTGAAGGCATCTTCTTGGGAATACCCTGAAGGAAATGGTGAGCCACTGTGTGAGACAGAATGCTGGACTGGATGGGCTGTGGCCTGTTCCAGCAAGGCTGTTCTTATGTTCTTATGTTCTTCTCTTTTAAAATGGTGTGTGCGTGTGTGTGTGCGTGTGTGCGTGCGTGCGTGTGCGTGTGTGTGTGTGTGTGTGTGTGTGGCGGGGGGGTATTTGATCTCCTCTCCCTAGTCCCCTGGGTTTGGTAGGGTTGGGGGGACAAAGGGTCTGTCCCCCCAACCCTTCCAGAGCCAGGGGACAGAGCAGAGAGGGGATCATTCCCACCCCCCAAAAAAACACTCCGTTGTTAAAGAGAAGAAACCAAGTGGTTTCTTCTCTTTTAAAATGGAGTGTGTGTGTCTGTGTGTGGGTGTATTCGATCTCCTCTCCCTGGTCCCCTGGGTTTGGTAGGGTTGGGGGGACAAAAGGGGTCTGTCCCCCCAACCCTTCTGGACCCAGCACCTATCATTACCTCCCTCACCCACCCCCTAACCCTTACCTTTTCTTGGCTCCCTCCAGCTGGGTCTTTCAAAGTCTTTTCCTCCGGCTCCCACCTTTTTTTTTTAAAGTCAGCGCGCATTCCCAGCCTCCTCTGTGCTCGTATCCCTCAGCCTGATTGGCTGAGGGGTTGCACAGTGCAAAGGACGCTGAGAAGTCCTTTTCGTTGGGCTCCTGCCCCACTGCCACATTTTTCAACCCAACAGTTACCTGCGAACCCAGTTCAGGTGAGTGCAGGGAGGCTCGGTCGGGGCTAGTGGGGCCTGGTGCAACATCCTTTGTAACATTCCAACAGTTAACGCACAGATTTATAGGTATAGATTTTTTGATGTTATGAGCCACCTTGAGGAGTCCTTGCCTCCAAAGATGACATAAAACAATTTAAAGCAAAGTTTCTGTGAAGAAAAAAATTCTAGCCAACCCCTGTGAATCTGTAATCACAGCAGAATACTTATATCAGTGGTTCCCAACGGGGGGCCCAATGCCCCACGGGGGGACTTCAATTCCCAGAAGCCTAAGTCAGTACATTGGCTGATCATTGTTTTCGGGAATTGGCTTAGGCTTCTGGGAATTGAAGTGCAAAAACCAAAGTCTGGGAAACCCTGACTTATATTCTAGTTATTTAACTTCATGCAGAGGAGCAGAAGAGACCATATAAACCAGTGATGGTGAACATTGGCACTTCAGGTGTTCTTGGACTCCAGTTCCCAGAAGCCCAAGTCTGAATCTACACAAATCTGAATCAACACAAATTCACAAAGACTTGGGCTTCTGAGAATTGGAGTCCCAGAACACCTGGAGTGCCAAGGTTCACCATCACAGCTATAAACTTTAGCAACTCACGTCATAAGTGCGTGTCTTAGTTGCAACATTATCTGGTAGCTCATAGCAAATACCTGCCAAACTAATTTTAGAAAAGGTCTTCTGAAGGTTTAATCACAACTAGATGTGATACTCAGAGGTATGCAATGCTGACTGAACTTCTGTGTGGAAGTATCCCTCAGGTAACTCACATTACTACTTGGCTAGTTTTTTCTACTGGTATATATTTTTTCTTGGATATGGAACAGCAAGCAGATGGTAGAATCTTCCTCATCGGTTTGCTTTGAGTAGAAACTCCTGGCAGATTTACTGTTGACCTGTAGCAAATAACTCAAGTCTTTATTCATAGATGCAAACAAAAATGTATAACCCACCTAAAAACAAGCTCCAAAGTGGACGTGTGGTTGTATCCCTAAGAAAAGGAATTAAGTAGTTTAATCTTTACTTCTTCACAGTTACCTATGTGTAGATAATTTCCTCACTACAATATGAAATCCTCTTTCAAAGTGGAATTAGAAACTCTGGCATTCTCCGGATAAATGCTGGCATGTTGTTTCACTGTGTACTAGTCACCTCATCTATAAGTTCAAGTAGTCAATGGAGTAAAACATCCACTTTGTTTTGAAAAGTTGTGTATGTTAAGCTAATTAATAGAACACTCTTAGAATATGAGGAACTATAACTTATTGTTCTCCACATAGCAATCTATAAACTTGTTTAACCAGTGGATTAAAATAAGTCTTATCAGCTATCTCTCTTTGAAGCAAAATTTTCTTTAACATAATTGTACTCTAATAAGATCTACTGAAAAACTTCAGCTTGAGCTTCCGGGTATTGGGAGTATTAGTGTGTGGTTAAACCACATTTTTGGAGCATCTTCCAACATTTAAATATGTTACTTATTTAGTCTCTTACCAGTCTCATTTACCTACTTTGAACGAGAGATTGAGAGGAGAGCTTGTGGAATGGTATTTGTTTTCAGAAAATTAAAACCAGGTCATTTGGCTACCAACCAGATACTTGGCAGTAGCAGATCCACTGGCTGCTTGCCCTTCCTCATTCTTTTTATTCTAATGTACTGAAACACGAGAAGAGGGAAAAAGTAACATAGAATTACACTTTGATGAAATAATGATAAGAGCATACCTTTAATTGCTGAGAGGGTTTTGTTTTGATGTTTTGGTTTCTGCTTTTTCAGAATTAAGATCTCTGCTTTAAAAAAAGTCCGAGAGTCGTGATGGTGAACCTTAGCACTCCAGCTGTCCTTGGACTTCTTTATTGTTTTTCTAAGACTGTTGTTGCTTACAGATACAGCAGCTTTTGAAAATATTGGCAGAAATGCAAAGCACTGTGCTAAAAACTACTTAGTAATTGTTCTTATTAGGTTGACTGGGCTGTGTTTTTGACAATTACTAACTTGTAGCTTCTCTTTCTTCTGCTCCCCTCTCCCTTCTACCCCACTACCCATTACCCTTTTGCAGAAGATGCAGACTACAGTGCCTTTGGGACAGATACCATGACCAAGAAGAAAAATGTTTTAACGAATGTATTGCGCCCAGATAACCATAGGAAAAAGCATCACATTGTCATTGGTATGCCTCAGGACTTCAGACCAGTATCTTCTATTATAGATGTAGACATACTTCCAGAAACACATCGCAGAGTGAGGCTTTATAAATATGGAACCAATAAGCCTCTAGGATTTTATATTCGTGATGGTACTAGTGTTAGGGTAACATCCCATGGCCTAGAGAAAGTACCAGGCATTTTCATATCCAGGCTTGTTCCCGAAGGCTTGGCTCAAAGCACAGGTTTGCTTGCTGTTAATGATGAAGTTCTAGAAGTGAATGGTATAGAAGTTTCCGGGAAAAGCCTTGATCAAGTAACAGACATGATGATTGCTAACAGCCGTAACTTGATAATTACTGTGAGACCAGCAAATCAGAGAAACAATGTTGTTAGGAACAGCAGGACTTCTGGTAGCTCAGGACAGTCCACAGACACCAGCCTTCCAAGTTACACTCCCCATGCCATGCCGATTTACCAGCCTGATGAAGAGGAAGACAGTGATGACGATGATATTGTTATTGAAAATAATGGTGAACCACAGCAAATTCCAAGAGCAGCTCCTTCCAGTGAAAGCCTGGAGTCACTGACACAGACTGAAAGCCATCATGAATCAATGCAAAATGGCTCAATTTACTCCAGAGAAGTAAATTTGTATTCCTCAATGGCCAGCATCAATATGGAATATGACATTCAGAACTCAGACCAAAAGCCCTTGGAAGAAGATGGGACAATTATAACATTGTGAAACTACATCAGTTTATTTCCTTCCTGAAATTAAAAGGCCATTTTCCCCTTGGCTGTATGTAAAGCAGAACATATCTCTCAATTACCATGCTCCAATCACTTCTTATCCCTCTAATACAGAGCTACAATTTACATCATTTTTCCTGTTTTGATATATAGCTGAGTGTGTAGTATGCTGGAACATGGGCTGGTTCTCATAGTTTCAAACAGAACAGAAACTATGCAGCTTCCCTCCCTCTCACACACACACCCAAATGCCAGCTGATTTTGAAATAAACTGTGGATAGAGATTTGAGAAGGAATTCCATGGTACAAGGTTCCTACCTTGGGATTTGGCTGTATACATTAATGCGTATATATTTTAATTGTATCAATGCTGTCTCATCTTCATGTGAAAACTAGTTCAAATAGTACCTTATTTCACCACAAGAATATTAATGAAATACAGTAACTAGTTACAGTTGTTTTGGCTCTCCCCAGTCCAGTCATATGTTAAGGAAAAAAATTATAGGGTGGTTAATGAAAATTTGTGGATCGTTTTCAATTATTATAACATTTACTGGTAAATAACTTACAGTGCTAGAAGGGAGAACCCACTGGACCTATTGATGCACTGGGTAGTTGAGAGGTATTGTACCTTTTGAAATTAATCTTTGATTATATCATGATTACTACTGATAACTGAGGGATACATTCCAGTACAAGTTAGATAGCTGAAAAGCAATTAAGCTGCTGGACTGGTTGTACGATGTGTAGTATGTACGTTTTGCTATTTAATGAGAGAAACTAAGATCTTAAAATGTTACTATGCAATCAGAATACATTAAACCAGGGGTGAACAAACTTTCCCCACCATGGGTCTGACCATGCCCCCTCAGACAGCTGAGCGGGCAGGTCATGTGGTTCCTCCTGTCAGTGCTGGCAGCACGTAAATTTACTGTGTTTTGGGGCATTTTTGCTGCCTTTGCCGCATCCCGTGGCAGCAGGAGCGAGGGCGGCACATTTTTGCTGGGTTTTTGGAATTTTTCACTGCGTTTTCACAGTGTTTCTGTTCATTTTAGCATGATTTTTCAACTTCTTGCAGTGGTGGGTCACTTCCGGTGTCGACAGCAGTCCGGCACATGGGTCGTAGTTTAGGCACCCTTGCATTAAACCCAATGAGATGTTCAGTTTTCATCAGTGAGAAATGCAATATTGACATCAAAACATAACCATTGGACAGATGATAGAGCCTGGCAGCACTGATGCTTGACTCTCCCCTTTCCCTGGCCATAGTTGTCTAGTACTCTGAGCTAGATTTTAAGATCGGGCCCCTTTTTATTTCTCTCATTGCATTTCACTTGGCATTGCTCTGGTGGATTGTAGTAAATTAGAGTGGCTGATTTAAACTGCCAACAATTAAATGAGCCCACAAGAGGGAAGTCTATCAGGGGATAACATTGCTCAATGCCCCCTCAAATCTAGAACTGGCCCTGTGGTATTACATATATGATGTAGAAATATTCACCTGGCAATCCTAAATAGTTAATCTATGATAGCTGTCTGTGTTATGGAATTAATTGCATATTGCATTATTTCTTTAAAACAAAAGCAAGTTTTAATGATAAACTGGGCTTTCAGTATGGGGTATTGTCGCTATAGGATATGAAAGGTCTTTTGTATTGAAAAGAAAGCAAATTGTATAATATTCATTAATAAATTAATTTTGCTTTTTAAGTTGCTTTCCCTTTGACAAAAGGCTGTTAGCAAAAGGCATCCTTTTTCTTTGCATAACTGGCAAGTCTGCATGGCTAAAGAAGGAGTCATTCCATAAATGAATATGATTATGCGATTGCACATCTTTCCATAACAGGTATATATGTTTTGTGCCACTGTTGCTCTTCAATGGTGAATTATACGGTAGAAGAAATATTGAATGTAAGATTTTTAACTCACATAGGATCATAGAAACCAAAATATTAATGAGTTGGATGTTAATTTATTGTGGAAACATGGGTTTGTTGTGCTGCTATAACTCATCCACTTCCATGTTTTTATACTTGGGCAGGAGTCATACACATGTCTGTTTTGAATATATTACCCTGGAATTATCAATTAAGAAATAGTTTTCTTAAATTAAGTTTAAATTTTATTCCTTAAGCAAATAACATTTATCACATAGCTTTATAATGAGGTGGAGTGTGTTAAATATATCAGTATACACATGTCCATGAATACGCACACACCCTTGTAAAGAATAAAGCAACCTTAGCTTGAGATTGTTTTATCATTCTTAATTAAACTTTGAGAATTTGACAAAAATCAGTGAACACTGGTGGAGGGATAAGCAAAGAGTATACATTTTGCTTTTAAAATGACATGCTGCACTGCTTATAATTGCAAAAGTAATGCAGCTTCCATGGTAATAGAAATGTAAACAGTTTGTCACTACTTATTTTTAAGACTAAATCTTATAAAATTATGTTTTTGAAACAATTTAGCAAATTTTAATTTTATATGGAAAACGGTACTGGGCTTCAGTATAATTCAACAGTGATGTAGATTTTTATACACTACCTCTTAAACTTTTTAACAGTTAACGCCTGGGGAGGAACTGTTCCCTGTTGGAGGAACATGCAAAGGCATAATATGTGTAATTTTTTTAAACTATAAAACGGTCTGACTATAAGAAACCTAGATTTCATTTGAGGTTTTAATATTCTGTTGTATGTTCTTAGTATTTCTATGTATATGCACATTCTCAGTTTTTGATTGAATCTTACATTACTATCGATGAACAAATAATTTGGGATTCTTTATTAAATAATCAAAATTATTTAGATACTGTTCTCATTTACAATGAGACGTAGGCAGATTATACTTTTAAACGCACCTTATCTGAAAGCAACATATGAATACAGTAGTAAACTTTTGGGGAACTGTTTTATAGTTCCAGATGAAGTCAAACTTAACTGTGAAATCTTTGTTCTTCCGCAACTGTTATTTGGAAAGTTGTAATGTTTGTTATCATCATGTACTTTTGTGACTTATGTATTTTCTAACTAAAATCTTTATGCAACATGATTTTTACATGAACATGTATAATATGTCAAATGTCAGTATTTTTCTTACCTCTTTAATGTATAATATATACATCAGTACCACTAAATGAGCTTTGATTTTAAAAATCAAATTGGCAGTAGTTTTATGTTAGACCTATTTTTACAGACCTGATAATAAAAAGTCCTATTACTGTTGTTAATTTAAAACTGGAAAGCTGTGATAATTTTTATTATATAGGCCTGTGATTCTTAAAATATTGCTTATTGATCCTTCTCAGCTCAAGGTGTAATTCTGTTGGAGATGTCTGAGGTACAACTAAACCAAAAAGTCCTTTATAGAGTGCCCATCTACATTCAGACTGCTCACAAGAAGGAAAAAAAAAGGATCAGGATCCAATGTTGATTTCCTATGTTCATCACCTCTAAGGATCCTGAATTGAAAGGGATATGCTTATTTCAACTAAAGGGAAAGTCGCTTGAAAGAGAGTTGATATATTATATGCATATCTCATCTCTTTTCTGAGCCCAAGAGCAATATATATCTGGTTCTCAAATAATCTCCCTTCCAAACTGCACAGACTGACTTCCTTTCACGTCACAGCCCAAATTTAGCGTTACATTACTGGTATCAAAATCATGTTTGCTTTTGGAGGCATAGTAGATGGCAATCATTTCATGTGTATTTTTCCTAATTAATTTAATTTAATAGATTTATATACCGCCCTAATCCAATGGACTCTGGGCGGTGTACACAAGTTGAAACCAATATAAAACAATTAAATAGGTAGTATTGGTGTAGTATGATCTATACCAGGGATGGTGAACCTTTTAGAGATCAAGTGCCCAAAGAGGAGGAGGAGGTGCGCGGGCAGACAAAGTCTCTTGGGTGCGCCCCCACAGGTGCTCCCAACCCCCCATGGGTGTGTATGTCCCCATGGGTGCTCCCCCCACCCCATAGATGCACCTGACTCCTAGGAGAGAGTGTGTGGAGTGTGTATGTTTGCCTCACCTCTTTCTTACCACCACCTCCCAGGCAGGGTGGGAGTGGGGAAAGAGGTGCTGCCTTTGGCACTGGCTGGGTGGGGCAGGACTTCCCCTCGTTGATGCACGTGCCAACAGAGAGTCCACTGTGTGCCACCTCTGGCGTGTGTGCCATAGGTTCACCACCACTGATCTATACAATCTGGCGGGAAATCAACAGGTGGAATTTGGTGGTAGGAGTCTGAGCTTGAGACAGGCATAGTGTAGAAGAAAATATTTAAATGTAAGCAAATTCATGGTTGTACATGCTGAAAACTGATCATTTGTCTTACAGTCATATTTGACAAATATGCAGTGGCTCAAGTGGCTAAGACACTGACTGGAAGATGGCAGGTCAGCAGTTCGATACCCGAATACTGCAGGATGGAAAGAGCTCCCATCTTTGTCCCAGCTTCTGCCAACCTAGCAGTTTGAAAGCAAGAAATTGCAAGTAGATAAATAGGGACCACTTATGTGGGAAGGTAAACGGTATTCTGTGCGCTCCGGTGTCTGGTCATGCCTGTCACATGACCACGGAAATGTCTGAAGAAGCAGACGGTGCTGGCTCTTCAGCTATGAAACAGATGAGCACTGAACCCTAGAGTCAGATACGACTGGCTTTTGAGCAAGGGTGACCTTTACCTTTTACCATATTTTTTCCCTTTCTAGCACCCCTCCCTCATTTATAGCACAACCCAAGCGCTCTAGTTTTAATTAGGATTCAGTAGGCAAGAATGTGATGTGTTTGTTATACATTACTCCAAGTAAAAAGTTAGCACAATGTGTGCATTGAGATATAACATTTTATTTTTAAAAAACACAAAACTACATCTTTGCACAAAATATTGGACCTGTAATTTCTGGGTTTTCTGGTTTTATATTGCTACTGGTTTCCTGTGGTTTATAAATCCAATTTTTTTAATCTCTGCTTGTCACTAAAACAGGTGTTTTATGCCAAAATTGTCTCATGTTTTATGCTTCAGATTTGTATTACTATTGATCATTTAAATCTCATTTTTTGGAATAGTATCCATGTTAGTCTGTGTTTCGGGCATATCAGGAAGCAAAAACTAAAACTGCAGCACTTTAAAGACTGCTATATTTTTAATGTTCAAATGAGAGAAAATGAATTTTCTCTCTCATTTGCATCTGCACCGTTTGACCCCTATTTTTAAATTTTAATGTGAGCGTTCATGAAGGAAGTCTGATGAAGTGGACTTGCTCCACAAAAGCTCACATTAAAAATATAGCAGTTAGTCTTTAAAGTGCTGCAGTGTTTTTGTTTTTGTATTTGTTTCCTGATAGGCCTTTAATCTGATTGTTACTTCTTGCTTAAACAGTATTTCCACATACTATATATAAATACTGGGGTGGGGGTAGGGAAAAATAGTTTGTCAATTTTAGATAAACTAAAATGAATGTTCACCACGGCAGCAGTTCCAGTAATAAGTATATTTTCCAGTTTTACTATACACCATTAAGAATTCTAAAATGAGAACTGACAAGGCAATCGGGAAAATGAAATTATTGTACATTGCCATTGTTCAATCTTACTGTAGAATTAATTGGATGTTTAAAATAGGATCATTATCTCTCCTCACCTACAGCAGAACAGGCTAACCCTGGTTTTCACATTATTCTGTCTTTATTGCCACTGTATTTCTCCAGCTCTACCGCTGTTTATATAACAACACCAGATAACTTTCATTTCACAAATTATTGGTGCAAAAGGCTCAGTGGTTAAGAAGCTTGCCTTGTTGGCTGAAAGGTCGGCAAGTTGGCAGTTAAAGACCCAAATACTGCATGACGGAATGAGCTTCCGTCTCTGTCCTAGCTCCTGCCAACCTAGCAGTTCAAACGTAAGAAATTGCAAGTAGATATATAGGGACCACTTTGGTGGGAAAATATCTTGGGGACATGAAAGGAGCCTCATTCGGGCATATGGCCTGAGTGGAGTTCCTCCAGCAAAAATCCTTTCAACCCAGAAAGCACCTTTGTGTGCCTCTGACATGATAAAAAGAATATTCTCTTCACTGTCTTATATCATCATCATGAACTGTTGGTTGTGACTTATGGCAACCCTTTCCAGGGTTTTTTCTAGGTAGAAGAAGACACAGCAATGGTTTACCATTCCTTTCTTTTGCAGTCACCCTGGGACTGTACAGCTTGCACATGATTGAATGGGCTGGCTCGTTCCCCAAAAGACATGGTGGAGAATCAAACTCCCAATCCCTGAGATATCCAGCCAGCTCATATACGTACCAAAGTATTCACAAAGTGTGCTCATTATGCATTTCATGGACTTTAGTCCATAAATGCTTATGCTTCAATAAATTTGTTAGTCATGCAAGTCCTGCACTTTGAAATGAACCTCCTGAGTCATTCAAGGTAGCACCTAAATCACAAAGTTTCTCCTTAGTGTTTGCTCATCAATCTGTCTGGCATGAGATCCAGCAGGAAGTTACCAGCATGTTGACTAAAAGAGCAAAACTATCCTAGAAACATATTTAGACTATAAAATAATGGGGCTGTCTTACTGTAAAACCCCCGACTTAGAAATGCCTCGAGTTACATAAAATCTTATTTGATTTTGTGCTAAAACCATGTCCCGATTTACACGATTTCCTATGGGTTTGCTTCGAGTTACATAAAGATTCTTTTCCCTATGGGCTTGCTTGGAGTTACGTAAAAATTCATTTCCGTGTGGGGTTGCTTCGATTTACATAAAAAATTTCAATTTTCCTATGGGTTTGCTTCGAGTTATGTAAAAATTCAATTTAAGCAAACCTACGGACAGACTTTTTTCGTAAGTAGGGGTTTCACTGTATGTAAAACATGAAACACCCTTCATTGTGTGAGGAATTGTTTCCCTCGGTAAAGTCAAGGTCAAGGTCATCCTTGCTCAAAAGCCAGTCAGATCCAACTCTAGGGTCTGTTCCTCATCTCCATTTACAGCCAAAGAGCCAGTACTGTGTGTTTGCAAATGTTTCTATGGACATGTGGCAAGCATGACTAGACACTGGAGCGTATGGAGTGCTGTTACCTTCCCACCAAAGTAGTACCTCTATTTATCGACTTGCAATTTCTTGCTTTCAAACTGCTAGGTTGGCAGGAGCTGGGGCAAAGACGGGAGCTCACTCCGTCGTGCACCACTCGGGTCTCGAACTGCTGTCCTGTCGTCAACCTTCCAGTCAAGTTCAGCATCTTAACCACTAAGCCTACAGCAACCTTATTTAGAAATTTTAGGCACTTCGTTTCTTTGTGTGTTTTACAATACAGTACTGTATATATATATATATTAAACGTGTCAGGACAACGTAATGTACAAAACCACTATGTAACACTTTTATTACACTGCCAATCTCGCCTCAGGTGCCTAAACCTGTGTAGCAACTGACACCTGTTTCTTTGGTGACTAAAAGCTAAAGCATGTTCTATGTGATTAATAGTTGAGCAATCATGGGTGTGTACTTTGTACCGTTTGCTTATTTTTCACATGAGAGCAGGTTAGCCTTGCATCTATGCCAAACAATGACTCAGTCCTCAGGTTTTCTCTTTGGAGCTGAGAATAAAGTTGTTCGTCTGCAATTGGTGTTAGTTTTTATTCATGTGGAATTAGTTGTAGCTGAAATTCCTGAAGCAGAGGAAAGGGAAACTATGCAGGAACGTAACCTCATTGTTTAAAAGCAGGGATATATTTTTTCTTTATTTACAGCATTCATAAACTGCCTTGTGTCTAAGCAATTCTGGATTGTTTATGACTACAGAAGTATGAAAATTCAAATATTTTGTAGAATAATTGAATTGGGAGGGGTCTATGAGACCATTAAGCCCAACTCCCTGCTCAATGCAGTAATCCAAATCAAAGCAGGTCTGACAGAACGATGTCCAATTTTCTCTTGAATGTCTTCCTCATTGGAGTGATCACCTCCTCCCAGGGTAACTGGTTCCACTGTCATAACTCTTAACCATTAAGTTTTTTCTCATATTCAGCCTATATCAGTGATGGCCAACTTTGACACTCCAGGTGTTCTTGAACTTCAATTCCCAGAAGCCCTGATCAGCAGGAGTGCCAAGGTTCACCGTCATGGGCCTATATGTAGCTTCCTAAAGTCTTTGAGCCCATTATTACATGTCCTGCTCTCTGGAATGATTAAGAATAGATTCAAGAAATTCTAGAGTATTGTGTATGACTACAGAAGTACTAAAATTAAAATATTTCCAATTTTTAACATTTACAATTCTAATAAGGTTACAGCTGGTCTTTCTCTCAGAGAGTCTTTAGTAGAGGCCAAAAATAAAGCAACATATGAACTGGCTGATTTATCACCAGGCAAGAAATTTCACATATAGGGAGCAAATACATCCATATCTGTATTTACTGGAATATTGCAAGAACCGAATCTTGACTGGACATGGGGGTGGGAGTGGGGAATGATTCATTTGAAATATGCTGGAGGACAGTTTTACTAATACGGTGGACTGCCAAAAAGACAAAAAGTGAGTCCTAGAGCAAATCAAACCTGAAAAAATATCTCCAAAAGCAAAGATGATGAAATTGAGGCTTTCCTACTTTGGACGCATCATGAGAAGACTAGGTTCTCTGCAAAAGACAATAATACTGTACTGGGAAAGGTTGAAGGTAGGAGGAAGAGGGGAGGATCAAATACAAGATGGATTGATTCCCAAAAGGAAACCACAGGCTTGAATTTATAAAAAAAAATGAGCAAGGCTGTTGAGAACATAACATTTTGGAAATAGGGGCTCTGGTTGAAGACAGAGGCCACATGCCCAAAACAGAGCCTATCTTCGTAGGGAGGGAAACCGAAGAATTAAGCCAGATAGAAATAACCAGGGAGGAGGTCCTTGCATGTCTTGTTAAACTAAACACTAACAAATCACCAGGACCAGATGGAATCCATCCACGAGTTCTCAGGGAACTTAAAGATGAAATTGCTGATCTCCTAGCCAAAATATATAATATTTCCCTCAAATCAGGCTTTGTGCCTGATGACTGGAAGGTAGCGAATGTAACACCAATTTTCAAAAAAGGATCCAGGGGTGATCCAGGAAATTACCGACCTGTCAGTTTGACATGTGTCCCAGGTAAAGTGATGGAAACCATCCTAAAAGATAGAATTAATAGGCACATAGAAGAGAAGGCGCTGCTAAAGGAGAGCCAACATGGCTTTTGCAAGGGCAAATCATGGCTCACTAATCTGTTGGAATTTTTTGAGAGTGTCAACAAGCATGTGGATAAGGGGGATCCAGTTGACATTGTTTATCTGGACTTTCAGAAGGCTTTTGACAAGGTCCCACACCAAAGGCTGTTGAATAAACTTACCAGTCATGGAATAAAGGGACAGGTCTTGTCCTGGATTAGCAACTGGCTAAGGGACAGGAAACAGAGGGTAGCACTAAATGGACACTTCTCCAAGTGGAGGGAGGTAAAGAGTGGGGTCCCCCAAGGTTCAGTACTGGGACCCCTGCTTTTCAACCTCTTCATAAATGATCTAGAGGTAGGAGTAAAAAGCAAGGTAGCCAAATTTGCTGACGACACTAAATTATACAGGGTAGTGAAAACTGTGAGAGATTGTGATGAGCTCCAGAGGGATCTCTCGACACTGGGGGAGTGGGCAAAACAGTGGCAAATGAGTTTCAACATTAGTAAGTGCAGAGTGATGCATGTTGGGGCAAAGAACCCCAATTACATTTATAAACTGATGGGGTCTGAACTCTCTGCGACAAACCAGGAAAAGGACCTTGGTGTCCTGGTGGACAACTCAATGAAGGTGTCAACCCAGTGTGCCTCAGCAGTGAAAAAAGCAAACTCAATGCTAGGGATCATTAGGAAGGGTATAGAAAATAAGTCAGCAAGTGTCATTTTGCCTCTTTATAAATCTATGGTGAGGCCCCATCTGGAATACTGTGTACAGTTCTGGTCGCCATACCTCCAGAAGGATATTATGGAGCTGGAAAAAGTGCAGAGGAGGGCAACCAGAATGATTAGGGGACTGGAACACCTTCCTTACCATCTGAGGCTGCAACGGTTGGGCCTCTTCACTCTTGAACGACGACGTCTAAGAGGTGACCTGATTGAAGTTTATAAAATCATGCACGGTGTGGACAAAGTAGATAAGGAAAAACTGTTTTCCCTATCGCATAACACTAGAACTAGGGGACACTCCATGAAACTTTTGGGTACTAGTTCTCAAACAAGAGAAAGTACTTTTTCACCCAGAGGATTACTGGTCTATGGAACTCCCTGCCAGAAGAAGTGACAGCTGTCAGTCTTGACAGCTTTAAGAAAGGATTAGACAAGTTCATGGAGGACAAGGGTATCAATGGCTATAATTATGAATACTTAAGTACAACCTCCGGGTTGGAGAGATAGGCAGGATATCTCTCAATATCATTTCCAGGGAATCCTAAGCAGGTGAAGGCATCTGCTTGGGAATACCCTGAAGGAAATGGTGAGCCACTGTGTGAGACAGAATGCTGGACTGGATGGGCTGTGGCCTGTTCCAGCAAGGCTGTTCTTATGTTCTTATGTTCTTATGTTGGCTCAGGAGTTAAGAAATTCGCCTTGTCAAGTCAGCAGTTCAAGACCCGGGTACTGCATGACGGATTGCGTGCCAATCTCTGTCCCATCTCTTGGGGACATGAAAGGAGCCTCATTTGGGCATTCCCTGAGCAGAGTTTCTTCCACAAAAATCCACGATATTATTATGGAAATTGCTCACTCATGGGCTCATTATAATTCAGCAATGACAGCATGTAAGTTCAGCAATCTATTTTTCTTTATACCACTGTGGTCATGTATAATAATTAAAATTTATAAAGGACAACTCTGTTAGCTGTGATTAATTGCACCCCCAGCAATAAGGTAATTGTTACCTTAAGAGAAGGACGGGGAAATGCATTTCTGGGGTCAGATGTGGCTCCCAAAATGGCGTTTTAATCTCAAATCTTTTCCCCACCTCCCTTTTTGCAATGAAAGGTGGTGGAAGTGAAATTGATATATCTGGATGCCTCTCAGAAAGTAATTAACCTTTTAAGTAGGTTATTGGAACCTTTGTGTCATAGGACACCAGACATGGCCAATTTTTTTCTCAAACAGAAATGAACTTCCATCTATTTGTACTTTCTGTTTTTAACACTGTTTGCACTTTGTGTAGCCCAGGCCCAGAGGGTCCCAGAGAATGGGAAATTGGCCCTTAGAGTGAGTGAGGATGCCTATTCTTGCATTAAGAATTCCATTTTCTGAGAAGAGGTGTACACTGAGAAGGTAAACCATCTCTAGAAGAATAAATGACCTAAGTTGAGCTTTCATATTGACATCTATTTAGGCACAATGAGACCCAGAAAGGTGGTAGAGACAGTGATATAAGTCCCACACACTTCTGCCTTCTCATCCAGGAGTCACTCCAAAGTTTGTGCGATAAATATAAAGGTTTGAATCCCAGCCCTTAAGTGTCTGGAAGGAATGTGTGGAATAGATGATGGATGGATAATAACATGTAAAATGAAAGTCAGCAAGGCATTTTCATTCCACAATAAATACTTTGGATTTGATTGAAGGTCTGCTTTTCATTAGCAACTTGTGCAAGGTTTCCAGTCATGGAAGATCCTCTGCTTTGTGTCTGATTTTGAGGAGCTTTCTCTCTCTTACCACAGACTCGACCAGGAGTTCTCAACTTTTTAAAGCCAGGGGCTGGGTCATGCTTCAGGGGCCGGATGGCCATTTTGCACTTCCTGGTGTAGTGGAAGTGGTGGTGGGCCACATGAAATGGTGCCATGGGCCACAAGTTGAGAATCCTTGGACTAGACAGTGATGGCTAACCTTGGCACTCCAGCTGGTCTGCAACTTCAATTCCCAGAAGCCCTGATCAGCAGGAGTAATAACTTGGGCTTCTGGTAATTGAAGTCCAAGAACACCTGGAGTGCCGAGGTTAGCCACCAGAGCAAGCTTGCTCTATCCAGCAGCATCAAATGACCCACAAAACAAGGGCAAAGTTCTGTCTTAATTCATCAGGACTGGTCTTAGTTCAGCATGAAGGAGATCAGGGCTTACCAAGATTCACATTAAAACTACACTCCAAATAGCCATGTTTTCAAAAACCGTTTCTAAAGAAATCCTTGAAATGAACTCCTGGAGTAATAAAAACTTTAAAAATCTGCTTTCCAACTGGAATATTATTTCTTCATGTCTACTTTTTAAACATGTAAGCTAATTGGAAAACTCTGATCAAGAACCACTAAAACGTGGAAATGAACTTCCTATTCAAAATTTGCTGTAGTGCTAAATAAATACTAATTACCTTGTGAACCATTTAGAGAGTGTATGGAAAGGTATATAAGTGTAATTGCTATTGCTAACAGCTCACATTAAAATATAGCAGTTAGCCTTTAAAGTGCCACAATGTTTCTGTCTTTGTTTTTACTTTTTTACCATTTTATTTCTTGTATGTCTACACCAGGAGTTCCCAACCTACGGCCTGCGGGCAGGGCCAGGCCCCTGACACCAATGTATCCGGCCCACACCACCCACGTCTCTCCCAGAAGTGGAGGTAAAACATGCCCACACATGCGCAGAATGTGTTTACAACAGCCGCGGGTTATTTACAGCAGTGTTCGGTGCATACACGGGTGTGTTTTACTTCTGCTTCTGGGCGGGAGGAACCACGTGACTGGTCCGCTCAACCATGTGGCCGGCCCACAGCCTGAAAAGGTTGGGAACCCTTGGTCTACACAAACTGACATGGCTACAACTCTGAAAACTATGTTCTGTACTTAGTTTTAATATTTTTCTCACATCCAGATGGGTTTGATCTGGTATGTTCAGTGTCTTGTCTCTTGCTTTTCAGGCTTTATTTGTTGCTGTTTTTGCTGTTTTTATGTGTTTGTAAGCTTCCCTGAGTGGTGCATGTACCATAAGGGTGGGGTATAAGTGCTATAAACAAACAAATTTTTGGTTCTGCTGAAATAATATTTTTTACCCCCAACATAGTCAGTTCTCATTTTACCAACCTCAGAAGGATGGAAGGCTGAGCCAACCTGGAGCCCACCAAGACTGAACTCACAATGTCAGCAGTTGTTAAACCACTGTGCCACAAGGGCTCCTTTTGTGGAGCAAGTCCACTTTCTCCAGCCTTTAACACAGGCATCCCCAACCTTTTTTGCACCACAGACAGGTTTCATGCTAAACAATTTTTCCACAGATTAGTAAGTGGGGGGTTTTGGGATTGAATGGTGCACACAGGCAAGGGCAGAGCACTGTCGTAGTTAAGCAACATAGAGGAGGGGCCCGGCCACCTGCCTATCTGCTGTGTCTGAAGCCCTCTCACTCCATTCGCCAGGTAGACCCAGTAGGGTTCCCAACACCACCCGTCCCCATGGCCCATTTCGGACATCCCATGGCCCAGTCTGTAGCCTGTTGGTTGAGGACCCTTGCTTTAACACAATATTGGGCCCCATTTGGAAGAACTCTCGATAATATTTTCATGGGAAGTAGGACATGTGGACATTCTCTTCCACCAGCCCATGTCAATGGAGTTAAATTTGGACCAAACTGTAGAAGTTCATACAAGTAGCTAAACTGAGAGAATATCTTGCAAGATCTTTTTGGGTCAGTTTAGTGTAAGGGACCAAAGACAATGAAACAGCCGAAGGGTTGGCTTAACACAGGTTTATTGCATGATGATCCGGAGGAACATGTGGTAATGGCGGATGGGTAGCTCAATATATACAGCTGGCTATACATTTGAATGTGGCTCATCAACAGACTATTGGTTGCTGCCTGCGTGACGTCGTAGAAGGTCACGCCTTTCTTGTCCAGGTGAAGGGGTGGCGGGAATCTTCCCGCGCTGCTGATCCAGGTGAATCTGAGCCATGAGAGCTGGACGCTCGCTATTGCCATCTAGTGGTCACTAGCTCGCGTCCCCTTATCAGGTTTACATTGATACAGCTGAAGGTTATAATGTTGCACACAGAAAGGTTACATTGTTACCACATGGCTAGGTACATTGTTAAAGGCACAGCTTTGCAGAACACAACATCCCTCCCCCCTAGGATGAGACGAAGTCTCTCAGCCAAGATGGCTTATTGCACGTGCGTTTGGGCCGTGATGGGGGCTGACCCCCCCGGGGGCGCTACTGCTTCTTTGTTCCCTGGTCCCTTGTCCTGTAATAGGAGAGGGAGACTCGTTAGTGGCTTGCCGCGGTTTGGCGGCCTTAGGGGAAGGGAAGAACATTGTGGGCAGACCGGGGGCGATCGGGGCTAACGAAAAACCCCTCTTCTCGCTTGGACGGGTGGGGGACCACTCCGAAAAACTCCCCCGGTTCTGAAAATCAAATTCTAACTCAGTTGGGGTATCCGCATTTGTGGGGGAATTCCGCGAGATATGTATGGGGTCGGGTTCCTCCTCCTCTGAAAGATCCCCCAGGATATCTACGAGAACATCCCCCCTTTCCTCCTCCCCCCTTGGTGGGGACCCGCGGCCCCCTTTTCCTCCCCCTTGGGCTGAACGGGTGGGGGAGAACCCTAACGCTGATTTTTTTCTCTGTTTGGTCCGCGCCCTGCTCATCGGGGACCCTGCGTCGGAGCTGGTCCGCGTGCCGCCTCCACAGTAGCCCAGTGCTGGTTTCCACGCGGTACGACACGGGGCCGGTTTGCTCCACAACTACGCCCGGTACCCAGGCTGGGCCCGTGCTGGCGAAATTCCTGCAATGCTCGGGGGCGCCTACACTGAAACTCTTTGTGGCCTCTAGCCCAATGTTCCTTCCCTTGTCCTCTACCCTCATGGGGTCTAGCCTAGTAGATGGTGGTCAGTTTCCTACGCATTAAGAGTTCTGCGGGGGAGTATCCTGACGCCAACGGGGTCACCCTGTACCCTAGCAGAAACTGACACACTTGTAGGTTCAGGTCCCCGGGGCCCATGCGCCGCAACGTGTCCTTCGTGGTGCGGACGAGGCGCTTCACTTGACCATTGGTGGCTGGGTGAAACGGGGCGGAGGTGATATGCCGAACGGCGTTTATCTCCATGAATGCCTTGAACTCGGAGGACGTGAAACAACTAGCGTTGTCGCTAATTAAAGTGTCGGGTATGCCGAACGTGGAAAAGAGCCTCCGCAAATGCTTAATGGTCTGGGCCGAGGAGGTGCTCGTGACTGGGATAACCTCCAACCACTTGGAGAAGGCGTCCACGACAAGAAGAAACAGGGTACCTCTGAACGGGCCCGCGAAATCAATGTGCACCCGGGACCACGGCCCCTTAGCCGCGTCCCACTCCCTGTGGGGAAGGCGGGCCTCCTCTGGCATGGAGCATTGCCAACTTTCACAAGTGCCGACCATGTGCTCGATGTCGGCGTCCAACTGGGGCCACCAGAAGTAGCTCCGGGCCAGCGCTTTGGATCGCACAATGCCGGGGTGGCTGACGTGCAGCAGTCTGAGCACCCGCGGCCGAAGGGAAGTGGGAATCACCACCCGCTGCCCCCACAAGAGGCACCCCCTCTCTAGGGACAGCTCTAACTTTTTCCTGAAAAATGGGGCGAACTCCTCCGCTGGGGAGGACGCCGGCCACCCTTTCTGCACCCAGGAGCTAACTGCCGCTAAAGTCTTGTCCTTTACTGTCGCCTTGGCAATGTCGGCGGGCACTACGGGGGGCGAATCCAGCACCTCTATCATAAGAACCTGATGGTCTCGCTCCCCCTTGCTCACCTGGCTGGGTGTCAGGGGGAGGGGAGACCTTGATAGAGCGTCCGCATGGCTGATCTCTTTCCCAGGCCGGTAGACCAACGCGTGCTGGTACGCGTTGAGAAAAATGGCCCACCTGAGCATCCTCGGGGACAGGATCTGTGGCGTGGGCTTATCTGCGGTAAAAATGCCTAGCAGGGGTTTGTGGTCCGTTACAATGGTGAAGGGACGGCCATACAGAAAATCGTGAAATTTTTTCGTCCCCGCAACTATCGCTAGTGCCTCCCTGTCTGTCTGTGCGTAATTTCTCTCCGCTTGGGACAGGGACCTGGAGTAGAATGCTATCGGGGCCTCCCTTCCGTCTTCCAGCACGTGGCACAGCACCGCCCCCACCCCCACCGGGGATGCATCACAGACCAGGACTACCGGGCGTTTGGGGTTGAAATGGGTCAGCATGGCATCAGACGCTAGGAGACTTTTTAGTTCACTAAATGCCCTTTCCTGGTCATCGCCCCACTTCCATGTCTGGTCCTTTTTAAGCAGTTTGTGTAGCGGTTCAGCCACTGCTGCCTTCCGGGGGAGGAAGGAGTGGTAAAAGTTGAGCAGCCCTAGGAACGACTGCAGCTCGGGCTTGGAGGTGGGGCGGGGGGCTTTCTTAATGGCGGCCACCTTGGATTTGGATGGTTTTATCCCCTCAGGAGTCACACAAAACCCTAGGAACTCAACCTCGGTCGCGAAGAAGACGCATTTGTCCTTTCGCAGTCTCAACCCCGCTTTTTCGAATATTGTCAGGACCTTCCCCAACCTCTTGGCCAATTCGACCCGACTCCCCCCCGTTATCAACACGTCATCAAAATAAGGCAACACCCCCTCTAGCCCCTTCAGGAGGCGTTCCACGAGTGATTGGAAAATCCCAGGCGCCGAATTTACGCCGAACTGCAGGCGCGTCACCTGGAACGCCCCCTTATGGGTGACTATGGTCTGCGCAGCAGCTGCGGCAGGGGACACCGTACGCTGCTGGTAGGCCTGTGCTAAGTCGAGCTTAGCGAAACACTTTCCCCCGTGTAACCTGGCCAGCAGATGGCTGAGTACCGGCACCGGATACGCATTCGGGCGGATCGCCTTGTTGATGGTGCACTTGTAATCGGCGCATATGCGGACCTCCCCATTGGCCTTTAGTGCGGTTACAATTGGAGTTTCCCACTCCGCAGAATCAACAGGCACAAGGATCCCCTGGCCCACCAATTTGTCCAGTTCCGCCTCTATCTTGTCCTTGAGTGCGAACGGCACCCGGCGTGGTTTGAGTCGAATTGGGCGGACCTCCGGGTCTAGGTCGAATGTCACTGGGGGCCCCTTGAATTTCCCCAGTCCTTTTTTGAAAACTTCGGGGTGCGCCTCGCACACCTCCTGAATCGGGTCAGTCCCAACGGCATGCATCCCAACGGCATGCACCCCCCCAATAAACAAACCCAGGGGCTGAAACCATTGAGTCCCGAGGAGGCTGCAATCTCCCCCTTTAAGCACGACTAGAGGGAGAGACGCGGCGTGCTTCTTGAATTTAACCTGAAATTCTCCAACCCCCAACACTGGAATGCTGTTCCCTTGCACGTCCCGTAGTGTGGACCTCAACGCTTTGAGCTTGGGTCGCCTGTGGGGGGCAATTCTCAAAAACTCCCTCTGGGAAATGATTGAATATGAGGACCCCGAGTCAATTTCCATTCTAATGGGAACCCCTTGAACTAGTACCTCAACAAAGTAGCGGGGGTGTCCTGCGGACACGCTGAGTACTGGGGCGTCGTCCTCGCTGCCGTCGGAGATGCGGCCCACGCCGTCCTGCTTCCGCGTGGCCTGAGCGCCGTCCTTGGGTCTCGTTGAGCGGTCTTGTCCCGCGGAACGGTCTGCCGAGCTTCTCCGGGTCTCGCGCCTCTTCCTGCACACCTTGGCGATGTGCCCGCGGCGGCCGCAGTTGTGACACTCGGCCTTCCGAAACGGGCATTTTACGCGGTCGTGGGCCGCTCCACAGCCGTCGCACCGCCGGCTCTCTTTCTGGACCCTCCGGACGTCCTCGTCGTCGCTGCTCTCTGCGGACGACCTCGAAGCTCGCCGGGCTGCATGCACCGGAGTCTCTGCCTTGCTCGACCTCGGCCGCCAGTCCTGGAGTTCTTGTACTCCAGCCTTTGTGGCTTCCGCGGCCTGTGCCGCTCTGATGACCTCCTGCAACGTGGGAGGCGGCTCTTGGTTCATTAATGTGCGCTGGGTTTCGGCGTCGTTCAGGCCGCACAGCACACAGTCCCGGAGGGTGATTTCGACGTTCTCCCATTTGCACGGGCCGGCCGCCAGCCGCAGGGCCGCCACGAATGCGGCGACCGTCTCCCCGGGCGCTTGGACTCGCCTCCAGAACGCACTCCGAGCGGGAAACATCGCCGTGGCGGGCCGGACGTGCTCACGCAGCATCTGCATGAGTTCCTTGGCCTTGAATTCGCTCACCCTCCTCGGTGCGATCAGGTCCACCAAGGTCCTTTTGGTTTCTTGTCCGAGCATCCTGGTGAAGATGGCCCTTTTCTTTGCCTCTTCCGTGACTTCGGACTCAATCAGTGCTGCCTGGAAGTCCATTTCGAAGATCTCCCAGTCGCCCGGTTTCCTGATTTCGAAACCGGCGCATGTCTTGGTCCCGTGGGCTGCCATCATCCCACCTTCGTCGCCAATTTAGTGTAAGGGACCAAAGACAATGAAACAGCCGAAGGGTTGGCTTAACACAGGTTTATTGCATGATGATCCGGAGGAACATGTGGTAATGGCGGATGGGTAGCTCAATATATACAGCTGGCTATACATTTGAATGTGGCTCGTCGACAGACTATTGGTTGCTGCCTGCGTGACGTCGTAGAAGGTCACGCCTTTCTTGTCCAGGTGAAGGGGTGGCGGGAATCTTCCCGCGCTGCTGATCCAGGTGAATCTGAGCCATGAGAGCTGGACGCTCGCTATTGCCATCTAGTGGTCACTAGCTCGCGTCCCCTTATCAGGTTTACATTGATACAGCTGAAGGTTATAATGTTGCACACAGAAAGGTTACATTGTTACCACATGGCTAGGTACATTGTTAAAGGCACAGCTTTACAGAACACAACAGTCAGTGAACAAGAAAAATGAGGAGCCAGATTTCCCATCCTCTGATTTAATAAATGTAATCATTCTCTTCCCTAAAGAGAGAGAGAGAGAGACTGAAATTTAGGGTGGAGTTAATTTCTAAAATTAATTATATAAGTTATGATAGCAATTAGGTTGAATTTTCAACAGCCTGCAGGAAGCATTAATGTCTGGGGAAATTATTTATAGAAGGCACTATCAAAATAGAAGGGAGGAAAAGTGACTTGCACAATTTGCAGAGGATTTTACTTTATGGTATTTTGTGTTTCCTTTATTTCCTGTTTGAACCTAAGCAACCCTAGGAATCTGTCAGTAAAGATTGAAATCTCATTCAAAATATTTATGCCTTCAGGCATAAATGGGTCTGGCTATTTTTCCCCTTTTCTAAATTAGATATAGTACAGTGGTAACCAACAAATTCTATACCAAGAAAAGCAGCCTCTGTATACTATACAACACTGCATTGTTGTTGTTCAGTCGCAGAGTCGAGTCCGACCCTTTGCGACCCCATGGACCACCACACGCCAGGCTCCTCTGTTATCTGCCATCCTCTGTAGCCCAACCAGATCTACACAAAAAATGTTTGTTAGTGGCAGAGAGGATTGAATTGCTATGTGATGTTGCAGCATTTTATAATCCCATGCTCTCCCTTGATATTTATTTCCACATCTCTGAGACAGAGATGTTTCCCAGCTGGAGAACCAATTAAATGTAATGTACTTTACTTTATGTTTTTTGAAAACAACAAAATGTATATATTTTTAAAGACCAGGCCAGACTTTACCTTCTTGGGATCTAATATCACTGCGGATGGTGATTTCAGCCATGAAATAAAAAGACACTTACTTCTTGGGAGGCAAACCTAGGCAGCATAATAAACCTAGGCAGCATAATAAAAAGTAGAGACTTCACCCTATCAAGAAAAGTCCACATAGTTAAAGCAATGGTCTTCCCAGTAGTAATGTATGGCTGTGGTAGCTGGACCATAAGGAAGGCTAAGCGCAGAAGAACTGTGGTGTTGGAGGGGACTCTTGAGAGTCCCCTGGACTGCAAGGAGTTAAAATCAGTCCATCCTGAAGGAAATCAACCCTGACTGCTCCTTCGAAGCACAAATACTGAGCTGAAGTACTTTGGCCACCAAAGGAGAAGAGGACTCACTGGAGAAGCCCCTGATGCTGAGAAAGATCGGAGGCAAAAGGAGAAGGGGGTGGCAGAGGATGAGATGGCTAAATGGCATAGTTGACGGAGTGGGCATAAAGTTGGGTGGACTATGGAAGATGGGCAGATGACATCCTGGTGTACTGTGGTCCATGGGGTCGCAAGGGTTGGACTCAACTGTACGACTGAACAACAAAAAATCATATAATTGTGAATGGTCAGCACCAATTTTAGGTAACCCAATTTCCCTGCATTTAATATAGCAGTGATCAGGAGAGGATCACCCCTCTATTTTCATATTGCTAACATTCCCCGCCTCCCTCCAACTTCCTGCTCTTAAAAAACCCAAAGAAAAATATTGCAATGGACTAGACTTGAAATATATTTCATACCAATGGTAATGTCATGAATGACAGACCGTAAAATGTTTCCATCTAGTGGTAAAAATAGAAATTGAAGAAACAATTGACTACTCCACCCTTAGTTAAATGTAGTCAGGTATAATAATAATTTCGTGTAAGAAATTATTCTGGGTTGAAAGGATTTTTGCTGCTCCTTTCATGTCCCCAAGATCTTTCCCCACCAAAGTGGTCTCTATTTATCTACTTGCAATTTCTTGCTTTCGATCTGCTAGGTTGGCAGGAGCTGGGACAGAGACGGGCGCACATTCTGTCATGCAGACCCTGGGTATTGAACTGCTGACTTGCCGACCTTCCAGCTAACAAGGTGAACTTCTTAACCATTGAGTCACCGCAGTCCCATGTACACTGGCAAACATTTTTTGACTTGTATTTACCCTCATTTCGAATAAATGTCCTTTCCAATAAATGGCAACGACATTTGATCCCCTTTCCCAGGAGTGCCCAAACTATACCCCAGGAGCTGGATGAGGCCCCCAATGCCAATTCATCCGGCCCACAAAGCCTTTGTCACTCCTGGAAGTGGAAGTAAAACGTCCCCGGATGGGCACATTTTACTTCCGCTTCCAGGAGCAACAAGGGCTTCATGGGCTGGATGAATTGGTGTCGGGGGCCGCATCTGGCCCATGGGCCATAGTGACCGGCTCCCTGAACCATGTGACCAGCTCACGGCCCAAAAAGTTTGTGCACTCCTTCCCTTTCCAATGACAAACAGTAGATTTGAAGATACAGGAACAAATGCCAAGTAAACTTGTAAAACAAGATCTTTTTTGAATACAGTACATGCAAAAGAGCTTTTTGGTAAATCTTTTTCAACAGTAAACATAAAGATTAATAGATGGCAGTAATGGAGAAGAAAATGATTGCTGTCTAATTGCTTCCACTTAGGTTTTAAAATTCAGAATAATGTGACACTTTATTAGCAACCTACGAACATACAAATTACTAATAAATATTAACATTCACTTGGTTTCTGAGATTTACTACATCACTGCAATGGTTTTTGCACTAGACTGCATTATCAAGTGGTTTAGTATTCCCTTCTTCTGGGGGTGTCTCAGGATCACACAGCTTCCTCAAGCCCACACAAGCTGGCTTTTCTGGGATGCACCAACGGGACTTGAATTCCCAGCCTTTGATTATACAGCCAGAGGAAGCTCTTCATAAATTTCACTAGGATTTCAATAGCTTTCATCCAAATATCAATCTCAACTTTGATGCACAACAGGTGCATTTTCTAGGCACTACTGTGAAGATACAACATGGATATCTCTGCAGCATTCCTTTATTAAAAACCTGTTGATCAAAACACCTACTTGCATGACATTAGCTTGTACAGTAATACCTTGGATAACGATTGCATCAGATAACGCTAAAAGTGGATAACGATGCAAAATTTTGAAAAAATTTTGTATCGGTTACCGTTATTTTAATGTTATCCAATGCATCATGTTTGGCCCTCCGGAAAGGGAAGCGGCAAAGCGCCTGGCCGTTTCCCATCATGGAGGGCCGGCGGGTGCGTGCGGACAGCCCCGCCGGTATTCCACGAAGGGAAGCGGTCAAGCACGTGGCTGGTTCCCTTCGCGGAGGGCCGGCAAGTGAGTCCAGAGACACTCGCCGGCCCTCCGCGAAGGGAAGCGGCCAAGCGCCTACTTTTCCCCAAACCAAGCCAGGGATCAGAGTGTCTGATCTCCGGCTTGGTTTGGGGAGAATACGCGTGGGTGCGCTTGCCCGCTTTCCCCTAAGCCAAGCTGGGGATCAGATGCTATGATCCCCAGCTTGGTTTGGGGGAAAGCGGGCAGGTGCACTCCACCCCGGCTTCCCCCAAAGGAAGCTGGCTTTTTTTAACGTTATCCAATGCATGCACAGATTCGAGAATATTCTTGTTGGAATACACAGTCTTTTCTCTTAAGGAAGTTCTCTTTCTAATGACATGTTAACTGTGACTATTTATTCTTATGATACATACAAGGAAAGCAGTACAGCATAAAGTCTCTGTGAGCCTTATGGAGAAATCTGATGTGGTAGAAGTGGGTTTTGGGTATCTGTTAGAATATTTAAGATATGGCTACATCTGTTGTTTCCCTAATGATGGTTGAGGAGCTGGGCTCCATTTTTGCTTTGCTTTAGCTTATGATTGTAAGCTGTTTTGCAGGCCCACCTGCAGTTTGAAAAGTTTTACATATTAGGATATATTAGAATCCTAATATTAGGATTCTCCTGCCAACCTAGCAGTTCGAAAGCAAGAAATTGCAAGTAGATAAATAGGGACCACTTTGGTGGGAAGGTAAGAGCGTTCCGTGCGCTCCGGTGTCTAGTCATGCCTGCCACATGACCACGGAAACGTCTGCAGAAGCAGACAGCGCTGGCTCTTCGGCTTAGAAACAGAGATGAGCACTGCACCCTAGAGTCGGATACGACTGGCTTTCGAGCAAGGGAAACCTTTACCTTTTACTAATATTAGGATTAAAAAACTAGGTAGGAGTAAACAGAGTCGGTCAGGCGGTAAATGAGGTTTGCAAAACAGATGTAATAAGATTTGCTACAAACTACTGTATTAGAATGATTAAATGGTTTTCTTTTCAATTTAGTCTTAAACCTGGATCACAGCCATTCAGTTCCACTGAATGATACATATAATTTAAGTGAAAGTGATATTGCTTCAACTAGTCTATAAAACGGTATTGCAACAAGCTTTTCTTGATAAATAAAACAATAGCTATCTGTACATACTAAAGATTAACAATAACATATAATTAATGGGACTCAATTTCTTGATTTTTTTTAAAAAAACTTTTATCATAACATATATAGTATCTGTGTTATTTATGTGGTTGTGAGAGTGAATATAAATATGGTTCCTTTCTCATTCTAATCCATTAAGCAAAGAAAGAATATCTTCTTGCTGGTGCTAGATTGAAGCAAGTATGAATGTTGAAGTGAGAAAAAATATATACTTTTAAAACGTTCTTTGGGGAAATCTTTGAACTTTTGCAAGCTTGTTGATTTTGCTGCTTGGATCAATATTTTCTTCCCATTTGGCTAGCTGCTCATTATTTATTCAGGTTGTTTCTTCTTCTCTTACAACAAGATACAAACATCACCCAGACTGCAATTTACTCATCTAAGATACAGATTCTAGACCCTTAGCAACCTTGTGAATGAGTAATCTCCCAAATGCCCTGTTTTCAACAATCCTGCTCAGCTCTTGTAAACTCAAGGCTGTGGTTTCCCTCACTCCAGGGGTTCCCAACCTACTGCCCATGGGCCAGACTTGGCCCACAATGCATTTCATCTGACCTGCATCCGCCGCACCCGGAGTGGAAGTGGGCACGTTTATGTCAGCCATAAAACAAGCCCATGCATGCTCAAATGTGCCCACAGCTGTCATAAACGCAGAAGTGAGCACATTTACAACAGCTGTAAATGTGCCTGCTTCCACTTCTGGGGGTGTGATCCAGCCTACTCAGCTGTCCAGGGCGTGGTCAGGCCTGCGGCATAAAAAGGTTGGCCATCCCTGCCTTACTCAGTCAATCCATGTCATATTTCATCTTCCTCTTTTCCTGGTGCATTGCCCACCATTACTGTCTTTTCGTAATGTGCTGGAAACAGAGTAGTCTCAGCCCAACAAAAACAGGCCAAAGGGGTTGAGGGATGATGGCAGTGGTATTTCAGCCAAATATTTTATTTAATTAATTTATTTCATTTTTTTATACCACCCATCTGGGGTGTTTCCCACTCTGGGTAGTGTAAAGGTCTCCCTTGCTGGAAAGCCAGTTGAGTCCATTTACAGACAAAGAGCCAGTGCTGTGTGCCTCTGCAGATGCTTCAGTGGTCCTGTGGCAGGCATGACTAGACACTGGAGTGCATGGAATGTTGTTACCTTTCCTGTCAAAGCAGTACCTAGTTATCTACTTGCATTATTTATTTATTTAGTTATTGCTTTCCAACTACAGTAAAAACCCTACTTACAAAAAAGGTCCTTTCCGTAGGCTTTTGCTTAAATCGGTTTTTTATGTAACTCGAAGCAAACCCATAGGAAAAATTATTTTTTACATAACTCGAAGCAAACCCATAGGAAAAATGAAAATTTTATGTAAATTGAAGCAAACCCATAAGGAAATGAATTTTTATGTAATTCAAAGCAAACCCATAGGAAAAAGAATCTTTATGTAACTCAAAGCAAGCCCATAGGAAATTGTGTAAATGAGGACATGGTTTTAGCACAAAATCACTATGTAAGTCAAATTTTATGTAACTTGAGGCATATGTAAGTCGGGGTTTTACTGTACTGTACTAGATTGACAAGAGATGAGACAGAGATGGAAGCTCACTCCATCATGCAGTACTCAGGTCTCAAACTACTCACCTACCAACTTTCCGGTCGTCAAGCTCAGTGTCTTCACCACCAAGTCACCGTGGCCCTGGGCTGCGCGGTGTAAAAGGTAAAGGTCTCCCGTGCTTGAAAGCCAGTTGTGTTGGACTCTAGTGTGCGGTACTCATCTTCTTCTAGAGCCAAAGAGCTAGCCCTTTCTGTGGTCCTGCGGCAGGCATGACTAGACGCTGGAGCGCACGGAACACTGTTACCTTTCCGCCGAAGCGGTACTTATTTATCGACTTGCAATTTCTTGCTTTCAAATGGTGTAAAGGTAACGGTCACCCTTGCTTGAAAGCCAGCCGCATCTGACTCTAGGGTTCGGTGCTCATCTCTTTTTCATAGCCAAAGAGCCAGCGCCGTCCGCTTCTGCAGACGTTTTTTCGTGGTTATGCAGCAGGCATGACTAGCGCACGGAACGCTGTTTAACCTTCCCACCGAAGTGGTCCCTGTTTATCTACCTGCAATGTCTTGCTTTCGAACTGCTAGGTTGGCAGGAGCTGGGACAAAGACGGGAATTCATTGTATAGATATCATTAAATGAACAAAGCACAATACAGCGTGCAGGTACTTTGAGCTGGGCGGGCATGGAAGCGGTGCAATTCAGAGAGATCGCCCCTAGAGGGAGACACACACGCACCGCCGGCCAGACCGCACCGCTTGTGCGCCCGGACCAACCCACAACAGGAGCCAATTCCAAGTCCGGCCGCCGGGTTTCAGGCGCTGCCTGAGCCCGATTTCCATCCCCAGCGAGCGCCGGTTCGGGTCCGACTCCGGTCGGTGCCTCTCCGACGCGTCCAGGCTCAGGGAAGGCGCCAGCCAGGCAGCGAATGGGAAGAAGAAGAGATGGAGAAGGAGGTAGGCTCGTGTGATGGCGAACCTTGGCACTCCAGATGTTCTTGGACTTCAGTTCTCAGAAGGCCAAGCCCCCGTGAATCCTCACGAAGGGGTTTACTGCGATTCATCCGGCCCACGCCACCCTCGTGGCTCCCGGAAGCGGAAGTAAAACGCTCCCGGATGGGGAGTGTGTGGATGGTCCTGTTTTTGAAAGAATACACACGTTCTGTGTAGTCCAGGGGTGGCCAAACTACGGCTTGGGGGCCAGATCCGGCACCCGGGCCATAGTGACCATGTGACTGGTCCACGGACTGAAAAGTTTGGGTACCCCTGGTTTAGTCGTTTGAGGTCGAGTTTTCCCCAAAAACGCGGCTCAGGAGTAACGCGTGGATGCGTCCAGGCTAAGCTCAAAAAGGGGCGTCCTGATGGCTTCCTTTCTCTTTGTGGGTAAAGGAAAAAGACGCCCATGCTTGAAAGCCAGTGGTGTACGGCTTTCCATTTACAGCCAAAGAGCCAGCACTGTCTGCATCTGCAGACATTTCTGTGGTCATGCGGCAGGCATGACTAGAGTGCACGGGATGCTGTTACCTTCCGGCCAAAGCAGTACCTATTTATCTACTTGTAATTTCTTGCTTTTGAGCTGCTAGGTTGGCACGAGCTGGGTAGAAAGCATGGATGGTGAAGGCAGCCACTGTAGACTTGCTTGGCATTTTTGTATTACAGTATTTAAAAATGGGGGTCGCACCTTGCTGGTTTGCTACTACAGTATTAATTTTACTACAGTATTAATATTTGGGTGGCGCCCACTTTGACTTACGCTGACCCTTTCCAAGATTTTCTAGGTAAAGAGTATTCAGAAGTGGTTTGCCATTCCCTTCTTCTGGGGGTGTCCCAGGACTGTGCAGCTTGCCCAAAGCCACTGTGTGGAATTGAACTCCCAACCTTGAACCACAGAGCTGTTCAGCCAATGAAATTATAGTGAAATGTGATTGTATTATATCCATGGAAGGCAAGATTGGTAGTATGAGTAGATGCTTTTTACTCTGGGGAAAGAATGGGGTAGGGGACGGAGTGTGGCCCTGCTGACTTCTCCTGGTCCTTGTATTTTAATATAGTTGTAACAAAATTAAAATCGCATACAGTGACATCCTTCTGTTTGCCTGGCTTGACTTGGTTGGAGTAGCTTTGACAATGGATGCTAGATCTGAAAGATAAACTCATTAGCAAATGTGTAATGCCACACTGTTTAATTTGCATCCATCATCACTTACAACTTCACTGAACCAAACTTCACAGAAATAAATCTGAGTATCAAGCAAGGAATTTCAGTCATCATTGTTGTTCGGTTGCAGAGTGGAGTCTGACCCTTTGCAGCCTCATGGACCCCAGCACACCAGGCTCCTCTGTCATCTGCCATTCTCCATAATCCATCCAGATCTACCTATCTGCTGTCTACCTATCTCATCCTCTGACACCCCCCCCCTTTCTCTCTTTGCCTTCAATCTTTCCTACGGTAGTATCAGGACCTTCTCCAGTGAGTCCTCTTCAGTCATCACCAGGTGCAAAAAAGCCACCCTGATTTGCAACTTTCTCTGTTATGCTAAGCAACCATTGTGTACCTCTGTGTCCCCACCGGATATGTACAAATTAATGCCATGAAGTCTCACTCTTATGTCTGAGGGAGTGGATTTGATCCACAAAAGCTAACATTATAATACAGGAGTTAGACTTTAAGGTGCCACAATGTTTTTTTCTTCTTCTTTTTTGCTATGTTTTATTTACTCTCTGATATGGTTGGAGTAGCTTGTTATGAAACTGGCTCTGGCTTTGCATGCTCATTCAAGTGATGTTGGTAGACTTCTGTACTATTCTATAGCCTTGTTTTATGGACTACAAGGATATTCTGCCATCCCTGGTTTTCATTGCCTACCTGAATGAGCTGTTAGCCCAAGCTTCTTGAAGTTGTTCAGTGGTTTGGACTATAGTGTTCTTTTTGTGGTGGTGACATTTGTATACATATTTCCACTTCCTGCTCTCGCGGAAAGTGGACAACTCTTGAGCAGGAGTCATTTTGGGGTGGATGAGGGTGAAGAAACTGAAATATAATCCCAACAAGACAGAAAAGACCTACAGATCTTGAAAGTAGTGTTGAACCAATGTTGAGTTGAGTTGCAACCCTTTTGAACAGCCAGTTTGTGGTTTGGATTCCCTCTTGAACTCAGGATTATATCTGGATGCACAGGTGTCTGGTGTAACCAACAGTGCCTTTCATCAGCTGAGGTTATTTAGAAACAATTTATCTTTTCCCAGTTATCCAAGCTCTGTTGATACTCTTTGGTGTCCTTTATAATATAGGTTACCGTTTGCCTTTGGATATTGTTCAGGAACTTCAGCTAGTGCAAAATATGGTGGCCTAAATACATATGAGGAAGTGACATTCAAGTTACACCTTTGTTGAGTCCAACACTTTGCGACCCCATGGACCACTGCACGCCAGGCTCCTCTGTCATCTGCCATCCTCCGTAGCCCACCCAGATCTACACCAACCGCGTCAATGAGGCCATCTAGCCATCTCATCCTCTGCTGTCCCCTTCTCCTTTTGCCTTCGATCTTTCCTAGCATCAGGGCCTTCTCCAGTGAGTCCTGTCTTCTCATTTGGTGGCCAAAGTACTTCAGCTTCAGTTTCAGTATTTGTCCTTCCAAGGAGCAGTTGGGGTTGATTTCCTTCAGGATCAACTGATTGTTCTCCTCACAGTCCAGGGGACTCTCAAGAGTCTCCTCCGACACCACAGTTCAAAGGTGCCTATTCTTCTGCGCTCATGCCTTCCTTATAGTCCAGCTTTCACAGCCATACATGAGAATACCATTGCTTTAACTATGCGGACTTTTGTTGCACCTATTTTGTACTAGATATACTCACTATTTATTTACTTATACTCAGAGTACTGATACTGACCTTTAAATCCCTGCATGGCTTTATAGGCTCAAATCAGTTAATCACTTGCACCATTATGAACTTGGCCATGTATTATAATATGTGAGAGGGTCCCTAATTGTTTGATCATGATTGTGAGCAACTATGGTCATATAGGCATTGTAGCTTCCATGGAGCTTAGCCTCTCCTACTCATTCACCCTGTCTTCACAGGAACTTAAGAGCTGATAAAACCTTCATTTGTCAACTATGTAATTGAAAACTCCTGTGAGGCCTTTCATATCTTGGCTAAACCCCCAGGTGGGGAATTCCTGGTGCATTCTGGGAGCTAAAGCCTGAGAAATCTGAACATCCTGTGCCTATTGTACACCCCCCTTTCTTCTTTTTTCGCCAGAGTTGGGTGGCAAATGAAAGCATGGCAAAAGAAAGCAAGAAGACAGCATGTAGCAGGCCTTCTGCTTGCTGATCACCACCACCATTGGTGGTTTTTGCAATGTGTAAATTATACCGGTAGAAGGGACTGCTGGCTTGGTGGTTAAGACGCTGAACTTGACAACTGGAAGGTTGGCAGGTCTGCAGTTCAAGACCTGAGTACTGCATGACTGAGTGAGCTCCTGTATCTGTCCCAGTTCCTGCCAGACTAGCAGTTCAAATTCAAGAAATTGCAAGTAGATAAAAGGTACCAAAGTCTGGCCAGGTTATCCTGCTATGGTAATAGAGTAGTTCATACTGCCAGTGATTCAACGCTGGTAGTGGTTAAGTAACCAGACAACCTTGAGGACTAGAGGCCTTGGCGAAGGTCACAGGAAAGGGTGATGGTCACCAAGTGGATTAAATTCCACTTGAATCCACCTTGATGAAGGGCAGCAGCTTCATCAATACTGGCCTGGGGCTGAGGAGGACTTTGTGTGCCAAAAGGGCTCAGGACCAGAAAGTGACTCGAGGAGCTGGATCAGTGGTACAGGTGTCACACTGCGATGTGGAAGGCAAATGAAAGGCTACTGCATTATATTCTCAGGACAATCTTCATGGCTGACCGCCATAATGATCATCAATATTCCGAATTGGATATGGCACAAGAAGAAGAAATAGGTACCACTTTGATTGGAAGGTAAACAGCACTCCATGCACTCCGGTGCCTAGTCATGCCTGCCATATGTCCACGGAAACATCTGCAAATACAGACAGCACTGGCTCTTTGGCTATAAACGGGGATGAGCACTGAACCCTAGACTGGCTTCCAAGCAAAGGTGACCTTTACCTAAATTATAGAAGTTGGTAATAGTTGTCTGTAGGATATTGTTGTTATCTGTTCTCCGGTTGCTTCCAGCTTATGGCAGCTATATTAAGGCTTTCAAGATATGTGAAATATTCAGAGCAGCTTCCAGTAAGCTTCTGTAATTAAGCAGGAATTTGAACCCAGATCTCTTGAGTTTTAGTCTACTTACCCGCTACACTACACACTGTTTCTCTTATAGATTATTACGGTTATCAAGTTATCAGTTTTGACCATCAGAGTAAAAACATTTTTTCTTAATTAAATTATGACTAATTTGAAGTTTTATGTAGGTAAATTCACCTTTTCAGTGCAAAAGCTGAATTTGTTGTTTAAAAAGACACGCGAGGCATATGAATGTCAATACTGTTGCCATTCATATACAGTTAATAGTTAAAATGCATGCATTTAGCCACTAACAGAAATGTAGGATTTCCCAGTACTGTATATGAAGAAATTGTAGTCTCATCCACCACAGTATTTTTTCCTGCTTTCTTATGGTAAATTTCATTTTTAGTATATATATATATATTTGAAGAAAAACATTTGTGCTTATTTTACAATTATTTTCAGTATGTTTTAATTTTTAATTACAATTAAAATTATTTTAGATCTTTAGTTAAATTACTTAAAAGTTAATTTTAAATTTTATGGTAAGAGGCATGGATAGGGAATATTTCTCAAAACTTTTTTTTAATTTAAATTCAGTTATTTATTTCACATAATCTAAAAACCCAAAGGAAGCAATGGCTGAGTGCCTGCTGTATAGCTATAGCTGTACAACTTGAACTTGCACAAGCAGTAGTTAAATTTGGATGAAGGCAAAAATCTTATCTTTAGTTCTTTAGGCACAGTGTATAACTAGTTTTATTGTGAACTCTACAGTCAATTGTAGAGTGCCCCCCCGACTTTAAAAGGTGGGCTACCCCTAGTTTAGAGCATTATCTGTTGTAACCTGGGCTGGCTTGTTTAAGTATTGCCTGGGCTGTCAGCTTTTGAAAAATCTTGTGATGCAGCATTGGAAAGCATTTAAATTTTTTATAAAAAGTTTTAAAATTTTAAACAGTTCAAATTTTTAATGCTTTTAACTGTTTTTTAAAAGTTTTATTTGTTTTATGTGTAAGCTACCCGGAGTTGCCTTGGTGAGGGGGCAGCGGTAGAAATCTGAGTAATAAATAAATAAATAAATTATACCTATAAAGCAAAGGTGTGGGTTCAGTGTCTGGAATGGGCTGCCACACCCCTTGACCAAACCCCATGAGATTCGGCACACATGTACCTTGCGCACATGAGCAGGTCACTGTTGGAGTCCCGAAGCCCATGGGGGGGTTGCCCCCTAAATTGATCTGCAAAGGGGGGTATATTCGATAGGAGGGTTTGTGTCTGTCCCAGTGCTAAGCCAACCACGGAGGGATTGTGATGTCATCACCAAGCTCACATCACAGGCACACCCCTGGCCAGTGGGTTTCCTGAGCAACACTGGCACTCACCTAGCCGGGTTGGTACCACCCAGGTGAAGCCGGGCACCCCTGCTAGTAAATAAATAAATAAACAACAAGGTAATTAGCATTTTATCCATAGCATGCTGTGTTCTAATTTTACTGACCACAAAAGTATCGTAGGGAGAATCAACCTTGTGTCATTTGGGATTGAACTCAGGTTATGGGCAGTTTTGGCTACAGTATTGAAGCTTAACCACTGTGCCATAGGGGCTCTTGAAGGAGTCAATTCATTTGTGCTTTGCCCAGAATATTTAATTTTTAAAATTCTGCATGAATGGTCTGTTATTATTATACTGTTATGTTTAGAAACAAACCATAAAATATTTTTTATTTGAACATGAAAGTTTCGAAACTGAGCATGTAAATGATACATTGCCAAATAGCAAATCCTTTTTGTGTTGGACAGCCAGGATTTTATTTTGGTAAATAAATCATATTGCTTGCTTTATTGGAATACATACTGTGTTAATGTTCTTAGAAGGTAGTTGTCTTTCTCTTTCATAGATGTACTGTAATTTTAAATTATCTCTTTTTTTCAGATGAAAGAAGTACAAAAATGTGTAGAAGAGATGTTAATAAAACTTGTTGAGTCTCTGTGGCATGACTGAGCTGGTATGTGCATATCTCTTATAGGCCTTGGAGAATGTAACTGTTTTCTATGTGTCAGGTTTTATGGAGGCCATCTTGTGAGTGATTTAGAAACCATGCAGCTCAGAGGAGGCAGTGTGATCTTTTGATCTCTCTCTCTCTTTTCCTGAGGCAGCCATCTTGATCACAACCTTCCCCAAACTTGTTTTTATTGCAGAGAATAGTGATGGCAGGGCCACAAGGTGGCACTATGGTGCACAAAAACTAAGGGCCTAGCCTAGTGCTCTACTTCTAAATATCATGTGCTCCATGCATACGTACATACCATATTTTCTTCTCATGGTTTGGAGGGGCAGGGGGTTGCTGTTTAAGCAATAGGACGTACTATACTTTTACCTTATTATTCATGTTCTCCCTCCCACTTCCCTTGGACTTCCAGCATGAACAAAAGCTAAATATGCTTAAGGTTTTTAAAAAAAAAAAGTGGGAGAAAGCCATGTGGTTCTTGTACACAGTTTGAAGTCAAGACTGGGTGATAGTTGCTAAAATATCATTTTTGGATAATTTGGTAGTGATGCTGGAAATGATGTAAAGGGGACATAATAGAACAAATTATTGGAAGCTTTGTGCTTTTATGTCATGATTCTTTCTAGTTGGTGATTTAAGAAACTTGAGTCATAATAGTGCAGTGCTTGGGTTACCATAGGTATGAATGTGTTGGTTAAAATCCTGTTGCTTAACATAGCAAGTTGTGCTAGAGTAGGCCCATTAAATCCTTTAGGATTTAGTGAGTCAACTAGTCCATTTGTTCTATTGATTCAAATGAGCCTACTCTGATTGTGACTTACCTCAGCATAGTAGGCTACAATTACATTAGATCCATTTGAAGCAGTGAAACTTCTTAAGGATTTAACTCTTTACATCCCCACTAATGGTGCAGTGGTTAAACTACTGTACTGGAGCCAAAATGTTGTGAGTTTGATCCTGACGTGGATAAAGGTTCACTCAGACTTCCATCCTTCCAAGGTTGATAAAGTGAGTATCCAGCATGTTGGAGGCAAAATGCTGATTACCTGTAAACTGCGGTATAGGTGGTATATAAGTGTACAGTAATTGCTAATCCAATTGGCCTACTATATTTGCTACTTGTTCTGCTACATAACAGGATTTCAGCCATTATGTTGTTTGAAACAATGTAACATTGTTCAATAGTGCTATATGTGAATTTGAAGTAGCATGTTCAATCTGTGATTGCATTGCCATTTACTTCCTCTTTTATTAAATTTAGTAATTTTGATAAGATTCCTCTTTCTGCTTTGTCTGGGGAGAACCCTGTTCTACATTTTGTACAAATCATTCATTTTGCTTTTAAGGGATGGTAACTGTTTTGACTTTGCAATGTGATAAGGAGTTTGCCTTCAGTCTTCTCAATTGATTAATGTCTTTCTTGCTTTGTCTACATGCAGATTGCATTTGTAGTCAGTGTACTTGTGTCGCTTTTCAAATTGCCTTGAATGTCTTCGTTCCTCAACTTCCAGCATTAACAAGCAACTTTCATATTTTTTCCATAGGCAAGTTCAAGGTTTGTTTCTAACTCTTACACAGTTTCATCTTCTTCTAGTCACAGTTTACTAGAATATTTCCAAAATACTTTTCAGCATTCCTAGAAAAATAGCTGTGTTTGTTCCAGCATTTTAAAAGCAACTCATTTTTATTATGGAATGACCTTTCATGAGCTACAGTAGTAGTAGATAGCTTTTGCTATTATACTTTGGAGACTTTTCATTGGACAGTTTTGACCATAATATATTTTCAGCTGTAGACTTCCTGAGGGTTGTAAAAAGTCAGGTTTCATGTGAAAATAGTGTGACTACATTTATATTGTAGTCATTACATGTGTTCAGAAGCAAAAAATATGCAGTGTATTATTGTGATTTGCTAAATGGTTTGAAAGAGATTATTTTGATTGCACATTTATATTCCCCATTTGAGAAATTTTATCCCCACTGTGGGCTGTTTACATAGATTAATAATAAAACTCTAAAAGAAGTATAAATTTAATCTTTAAATAATTGTGGATTGTGGAATGGTCTGTGCATGGATAAATAATCATGGGGAAAACTACACTTTATTAAGAATGCTGCGTAGAACTGGTGTAATGAATCAAATAGTAGCATTTGTGTTTCTAAATATTGAAGAAATGATATTCTGATATTTTATGACAATACTTTTTTATACAGCTGCTTTTGTTTTGTTTTGTTTGTCTATGCAGATTAGAACTGATACTTCAGAGATTGAATGAGAAAATTCCACTCATTAAAGCCAAGATGATAGAAATGAACAATATCTATACCAAAGTGGATAAGCTAGAGGTTTGTTACTTATATCAGGTATAGTTTTTTCTCCTAACAGAGTGTTCATTTGAAAGTTCTTCTCGAGTGTTTGGAAGACATAAAATATATTTCTAGAAATGTCTTGCTGCTGTGTGAAATTTTCAGATGTTCTTACTTTTTTGTAGACTGCTATAGAAGAATTAAAAATGCTTTTTCTATCCCTGACAGACATATAA
Organism: Bradypodion pumilum; assembly: GCA_035047305.1. NCBI lineage: Eukaryota > Metazoa > Chordata > Lepidosauria > Squamata > Chamaeleonidae > Bradypodion > Bradypodion pumilum. The sequence goes on along the minus strand of JAWDJD010000004.1, from coordinate 27,829,617 downwards.
AAAGTTAAGCCATGTTTATGCCTGGAATGGTATATATCCTACTGCCATTTAAATTTTTTAAGAGAACTGTGATGACCAAAATGGCTCTGTATAATCTATTAATTACATATTTAAGGCATTCACATACCACTTTACATCTAAATCAGTGTTTCACAACCTTTGGTTTTTGGACTTCAATTCCTAGAAACCAAAGTCAATTCCCCAAAACACTGAACAAGCAATTTACTGATTTAGGCTTCTGTGAATTGAAATCCCTCTGTGGGGCATAGGCCCCACATTGGGAAACCCCTAATCTAAATAAGCAAATAAAAGACAGCAGTGTGATCCGTACACAAAACAAATGCATCAAGAAGGCGATAACCTTTATTGGATCACTCAAAAATAAATCATTGTGAGAGCTTTCGAAATTCAAGATCTCTTCTTCAGGCAGGCATCAGGAAAATTATTAAAGAAAGTTCATGGCATGATGCTTCTGCCAAGCACTCTTCTTAGAAATGCATGTGGAAAAAACAAGTTTTTTTATGGTACCACCATCCCCCTCCTCACAGGTAGCCAGGTACCTGCTTGTTGCTATCACATAGCCTTTGAAACTCTAGCTTCCTTTTGTGGCCAGACAAAGGCAATGCAAAACTCCAGGGGCCTTCCATCAGGGAGTTTGGGGTGTTTTGGTTTACACACTAGGTGCGCCAATTGTAGCCAAATCAAAGTCAATTAAAAATATTATCTAGTGATTAGAAGTTTCTTCAGTTTGTGGTGCTGTTGTGATGTAAAAATCTAAATCTAAATAAAGCTGTCCAGAAAGTTTACAAAGCAAACAAAACTGTTTAATAAGCACAAAAGATAAAAATGAGTGTCAAGTTGGGACTGACGTATAGCAACTCATAGGCTTTTCAAGAAAGGTAAGTAAGATATTTAAGAAATGTTTTTATCTGATCCAGCTTTTCACTGAATTTTCATGGCTCAGTGGGGACTTGAACCTAGGTCTCTTAAATCCAAGACCTTCGCAGCTGTTTCTTCCATACCACACTGGATATTGAGATAAAAATAAAATAATATTATATTTAACAATTTAAATATCACAACTGGTATGTTGACATGTGCTTGAAAAAATGCCAAAAGCCAGTGCAGATTTTTATGCCCTGGAATAATATGTTTGGAGCACCTGGTGCTGATTAACAGCTTGGCTACTACACAGGTGAAGTACAGATTGCTTTTGAAAGATGGCTCCACGCACACATTACAGTTTAGTGATCTTGCCTGGATTTTACCACGACATGTATATTGACTGTCTATGGCCTTTCTGTGGCCAGATTGATTTGTATCTAAATGTTGTCCACAGCTAAATGTGGTTTTCTTTGTTCTTTTTTGCTGGCTCATTCAGCTGAATTCCTAAAAACCCTCATGTCATTTTAAGAAAAGAAAAAATTGATTGTGGACAAATTTCTTGCAACAGTTAGAAATGGAAAGTATTTGCTTGCAAGTTGGTTTGAATGATATGTAGAAAGATAAAACCTTTCAGGAACATTGAATCAATTTGTCTGCCAAGTAAAATATTCCAGAAAGTATTAAAATCTTGGTTTTAATTTTGCAGAGTTCAACGTAGAAGTTAGTTACTGTAACATCAGTGCTGCTGCACAAACATTTAAAATAATCCTGTAGTTGCCATAGCTCAAGGTAAGCCATTAATTGTATTGTATTATTTTATATTATACTAGCATGTTTTGCCCGGCGATGCCGGGCTTTGTAAAATTGTGTTGGATAGTAAAGGGTGTTTTTTCTTGAACCAATGGTGCTGAGCTGTTTTAAATGGTGTTGAAAGGTTTTATGATTTTGTGGCTTCGAGGCGCTGCGTCCGCCTGTGGCGGACTTGCGCTCCCAGTGTGTTTTTATTTTTATTTTTTGCGCGCTGGCTTCCTCAGTGCCGGGCTCTTTAAATTGGTTTTGGAAGTTTTTTGTTTTATGTTTATGCAAATTTTATTTTATTTTAATTTATTTAATGTTAATTAAAAAAATTACTTTAAAATTTAATTTTGTTTTTTTAAATCTTTATTTTTATGCATTTTTATTTTTTGTTTTGGTTTTTTGCTATTTTTTGAGTGAAAAGTGATTTCTGTTTTTTTGGGTATTTTTTGAGATTAGTGTGAATATTTTTGAATTTTTTGATAACTTATTTGATTAATTTGGGAATTAATCTTATAAATTTCAATATTTTTGAATGTTTTTTCTCTTGTGGCCTCTGGGTGGGGGTGGTGAGCTTTTCTTCCTCTCTATAATTTTTCTCTTCTGTCCTCTGGGTGTTGCTTCTGGTAAGTATTTTCATTATTTTCTCATTTGAGTTCCGTCAGTCATGGAGTGAAGTCGTCTCCTTGTAAGCTCTCTGTTGTTGGTTTTTTTTTGGGGTGGGGGTTGTTTTGGGTTTTGGGGGGGTGTCTTTGTGATGTTTTTGTTGTTACTTTTTGAATGTTTTTGTGTTTCTTTTTGACTGTTTAGTGGCTGGTTTTGCATGTTTTTGTGACTGTTTCTGAATGTTTTTTGTGTACTTTGGTTTTTTTTGGGGGGGTGCCTTTTTTCTTTGTGGGCCAGGCTGGATCCCTGGCCCGCTGAAAGAAAAGGGCGGGTGGGTGGTCTTTTTTTTTGGGGGGGGGGGGTCGCGGGCCAGGCTCGATCCCTGGCCCGTTGGCAGAAAAGGGTGGGGGGTGGTCTTTTTTGGGGTGGTGGTTCGTGGGCCAGGCTCACTCCCTGGCCGGTGGGCAGAAAAGGGAGGGGGGGGTGTCTTTTCTTTCACGGGCCAGGCTCGATGGCTGGCCCGTTGACAGTAAGGGCAGCGGCAGCGGGGTTTTTTTTCGCACGCCGGCTGGCCCATCGAAAGGAAGGGCAGCGGCAGCGGTGGCGTTTTTTTTTACTGTGATTTTTCGCGCGCCAGCTGCCTCAGCGTTCTGCGCGCTAATGGCATGCAGGACGCTGGGGCTTGTAGTTTTGCCTGCGAGTGTTTGCTTACTGCAGCGGTTTTTTTCCTGCGGCTTTTTTTGATTGGCCGCGGCACGTTTCCAAACGTTCCTTTTGCTGCGCCGCTCATTCTGATTGGCTCTGGTGCGGCGCGACGCAAGGAACGTTGGGAATTGAAGTTCCCTTTTTTTGTTTTCGTCCAGGGGGGCTCCTGCCCCCCCGGCCGAAAATTTCAACCCGACAGTTACCTGTGAACCCCGTTCGGGCGAGTGCACGGAGGCTAGGACGGGGCTAGTGGGACCTGGTGCAACATCCTTTGTCACATTCCAATGGTTAACGCACCATTTTATATGTATAGATTGTACTTTTGCTTTTCTTTGCTCCTATTATTGATATTGCATTGATTATATTGTATTGTATTATTTTTGTACTATTGTGTTTATTTATTTTGTATATTGTATACTTATTGTATTGCTGTTATTGCTGTTTGCCGCTTTGAGTCGCCTTTGGGCTGAGGGAAGCAGGATACAAATAAAAAGCTATCTATCTATTGCACCTAATTTGCAGAAATAAGGCAATCTTGTGTATTTTTTATATTTTATTTGACTTTTCTAGAGCCCAGAAAATTCAGATTGGCAAGACTAAATTTAAAAATATCTCTACCCTGTATTTTTCCACTACTGTATAGCTATACTTACACATGGTACATCATGAAGGAGAGAATCTCTAAAGTGATTTTATTACCATGTGGAAGCATAATCCTTTACCAACTCACCCATGCATGTACCTGTATGACTCTTTCTCGGTTCTTGGCTATTCGAGGCAGGTGTGGGGTATTAACAGTAGTACACCCCCTGCCTGCTGGCTTGTCTAATGTCTAAATGGGCATGTTCCTTTATCTCTGTCTCTGTTTTTTTGGGATGGGGTGGGTGGCTATTGCTAGATGTGTGGGTTTTTCTAGATGTTTTAATACTTTTAATGTGACAATGTTTTGATCTTTTTTGTTGTTGTTGTTCAGTCACAGTCGATTCTGACCCTTTGCAACCCCATGGACCATTTTCCTCCAGGTACCTCTGTCCTCCACCATTCTCCTCAGCCTGCCAAGCTCTGTGCCCATTGTGCCCACAATACCATCTATCCATCTCATCTTTGGATACCCCCTTCTTCTCTTGCCCTCCACCTTTCCCAGCATCAAGGCCTTCTCAAGTGAGTCCTCCCTTCTCATTTGATGTCCAAAGTACTTTAGCTTCATCTTCACTATTTGTCCCTCCAATGAACAGTCAGGGTTTATTTCTTCCAGTATTCACCTATTTGTTCTCTTTGCTGTCCAAGGGACTCTCAGGACTCTCCTCCAACACCACATCTCAAAGGCATCTATTCTTCTGCGCTCAGCCTTCCAAATGGTCCAGCTCTCACACCCATACATTACCACTGAGAATACCATTGCTTTGACTATGCGAATTTTTGTTTTCAAGGTGATGTCTCTGCTTTTCACTATATTCCCCAGGTTTCTCATAGCTTGTCTCCCCTTAATCAGTCGTCTTTTTATTTCATGGCTACAGTCGCCATCTGCAGTGATCTTAGACCCTAAAAAAGTAAAATCTGTCACTGCTTCTACTTCTTCCCCATCTATTTTCCATGGACTGATCGGACCTGTTGCCATTATCTTGGTTTTCTTGATATTAAGTCTCAATCCAGCTTTTGCACTTTCCTCCTTCAATCCAATCAAGAGGTTCTTTAGGTCTTTCTCACTTTCTGCCATTAAGGTGGTATCATCTGCATATCTCAAATTGTTGATGTTTCTCCCAGCAATTTTGATCCCATATTGTGATTCCTCCATCCCTGCATTGCACATTATGTGCTCTGTGTATAGATTGAATAAGCAGGGTGATAAAATGCAGCCTTGTCTTACTCCTTTTCCTATTCCAAGCCACTCTGTCATTCCGTGTTCTGTCCTAACTGTTGCTTCTTGGTTCGTGTACAGATTTCTCATGAGGCATATGAGGTGTTCTGGTATTCCCATCTCTTTAACTACTTTCCACATTTTGTTGTGGTCCACATAGTTAAAAGCCTTGGTGTAGTCAATAAAACAAAAGTAGACTTGTTTCTGGTATTCCTTTGTTTTCTCCACGATCCAACGTATGTTGGCAATGTGGTCTCTGGTCCCCCTGCCTCTTCTGAAACTGGCCTACACCTCTGGTAGTTCTCTCTCCACATGTTGCTGAAGTCTATCATGTATTATCTTGAGCCTCACCTTGCTGGCATGTGGGATGAGTGCAATTGTTCGGTAATTTGAGCATTCTTTGGCATTGCCTTTTTTTGGGATTGGAACGTACACTGATCTTTTCCAATCCTGTGGCCACTTGTTTTCCAAATTTGCTGGCATATTAAATGCAGTAGTTTCATTCCATCATCTTTTAGGGCTTTGAAAAATTCAACTGGGATACCATCATTTCCACTAGCTTTGTTGTTTGCAGTGCTTTTTAGGGCCTTTCTGACTTCACTCTCCAGGATGTCTGGCTCAAGTTCAAATTTCTCATTATTGTTATTATCAGGAGTATTGAGGTCCTTTTTGTAGAGTTCCTCTGTGTACTCTTGCCATCTTTTTTTATCTCTTCTGCTTCAGCTAACTCCTTGCCATCTTTGTCCCTTATCATGGTCATTTTTGCGTTAAATGTTCCCTTGATTTCCCCATTTTTTTTGAAAAGATCTCTAGTCCTGCCTCTTTTGTTGCTTTCCTCCCTTTCTTTGCACTGTTTGTTCAGGTAGTTTTCCTTATCTCTCCTTGCTTTTTTTTTTTTAAATTCCGTATTCAGGTGATTGTATTTTTTTCTTTCTCCTTGGACTTTTGCATTCCTTCTTTCCTCTGCTATTTTAAAGGCCTCATCAGACAACCACTTTGCTTTCTTACGCATCTTTTCTTTTGGTATGGTTTCTCTTGCTGCCTCCTGCATGATGTCCCACGTCTCTGTCCATAATTCTTCTGGTACTCTGTCTATCAGGTCCAAGTCATTAAATCTATTCATGACCTCCACCGTGTATTCTTTAGGGATGTTGTGTAGGTCATATCTATCTGGTCTAAATGTTTTCCCCATTTTCTTTAGTCTAAGCCTGAATTTTGTGATCATGGGGCCTTCCTCCTTGGGAGAATCTCTGAAAATATGACTTGGGCTTCTGGCCACCACTCTTTTACTTTCCGTGCGGCCCGCTCTCCCCCCCCCCCCCCGCAATGTCTGATTCCTTGACATATCCCAGCTCAGCACCCCCCAGGTGCAACACCACCACCTATGGTGGTGCTGTTGTTGACACGCCCTCCCTCCCTCCCTGTTTTCGACATGGGTTTTTTCGGTCACAATATTTTGGGCCAAGTGGGAACAATGTTGTAAGCTGCCCGGAGTCGCTTGTCGATTGGGCGGCAATATAAGTCGAACTAAATAAATAAATATTCTCCTCTTGGTTATTCATTATTTGAAGATAGTCAAGCATATGTATAATCATCTCTTCAGAAAATGATTGCTTCAGTTGGTATCCATTGATATGTTCTGTCTGTGGTGCTAATTGTGCAATTAAGATTGTTTATCACATCTTCAACTTGTCACTAGAAGAACTTCCATTTGGGGGTTGGCAAAAAGTTGACACTGCATGATTTCTACCATAATAGACTGCATGGAATCTGTGTAGCAAACCTTAGCCCCATGTCCTTGGCTGTTTGTGAAGTCAATATCTGGTACAAGTAGGGTGGAATTGAGTCTGTCAGGTACTAAGGATCAATCTTCTTTTAAAAACATTCCCAGCATGTGGCTTCAGATGTATTGGTTTCCATTTGTCATTCTGAAATTATTGATAAAACTGTACTTGGGTTATTTTCCCCTCTGCAGAAGAGATGATATGTGCATATTTGGGAGCATAAGTGGGGGAGAAAAAAAATATATTGTAGCAATAATCCTGATATTGTAAGGATTACTGGGAAAACTGAAGTGACTTGAACTAGGGATGTAAACCTGTGTTTATTTCATTCTCGCCAGCAAGAAAACCAAAGATTTCAAAAGTCATAAGAACAGCCTTGCTAGAACAGGCCACAGCCCATCCAGTCCAGCATTCTGTCTCACACAGTGGCTCACCATTTGCTTCAGGGTATTCCCATGCAGATGCCTTCACCTGCTTAGGATTCCCTGGAAATGGCATTGAGAGATATCCTGCCTATCTCTCCAACCCGGAGAGATAGTTCCATGTCTCCAGGAATCAGTCTGGGACCAATACAGGAATACATTTTTGAACACTTCTTTTCCCCCACTGCCCTTTATTTATTTATTTATTTATTTTCTGATTTATATTGCTGCCCAACTCCGAAGACTCTGGGCAGATCACAGAAAATAAAACCAATCACATTTTAAAAACCAATAAAAAACCCATTAAAACTGCCACCAAAAATTACTCCGACCCCTACAGATTAAAAGAGGGAGTTTTCTTACTAAATCAGACAGCAGGCAGGGGTCACCACATCGCTGGTGCACCACATCTGCTTTGCCAGCCAGGTTTTTAGCCCTTTCCTGAAGGACAGCAACTCTGTCTGGAGACGCAGCTCAATTGGCAGAAGGTTCCAAAGGGCCAGAGCAGACACAGAGAAAGTCCTCCTTCTGGTGCTAGAGAGACGAGCCTCCCTAGTAGATGGCATAATGAGACAGCCTCTCTGGTCTACTCTGGTGGGACAGACAGATGTTCTCAGTGTGATGTGGTCTCTTAAGTATCCTGGTCCACTACCATTTAGGGCTTTAAAAGTAATTACCACCTTGAATTGCACCTGGAGGCACACTGACAACCAGTGCAGCTCCCGAAGCAGTGGCGAGGCACGGGCATACTGCCCGCAACCCATCACCACCCAAACAACCGCATTCTGGACCAGGTGCAGCATTTGAATGGTCATCAAGGGCAGCCCCGTGTAGAGTGTATTGCAATAGTCATGTCTGGAGGTGAGCAGAGAGTGCGTGACCATTAGCAAGAAGTCCTGATCTAGGAGTGGGCGTAACTGGCATACTGTGTACAAGAAGAAGAAAAGTTAGTAGAACAGCTGCAGATCTTCTGGGATGAGTTTTCCCTACCTGTCTTGTTTTGGGACAGAGAAGACTATGGTTTCTCATTGAAATTCGCCTTTTGGCATTTCAGCTATAGGTTCTGGGATTTGCTTTCTTGGGTTTCTTTGTTCTCCAATCAAATGATTGTGATCATTGGAGCAGGAAGTTCAAGTAGATAAGTATTTCCCAACCTTTGGTTTTTGGACTTCAATTTCCAGAAGCCTAAATCAGTTTCCCAAAGCACCGATTGGCCAATGTACTGACTTAGGCTTCTGGAAATTTAGGTCCCCGTGTGGGGCATGGGAACCACTGAACTAGATGGAACTTGACATGCGGTATTATGCAGGACTTTGTGTAAATGTGGCCACTGGAGGAGACCTTCTTGAAATTTGCTGTTAGATGTTGTCAATATGCCACACCTTTTCTATATCTGTATCTATGGATGCAGTAGTCCAAACAATTGTTTTGAATAGACTGAAACGGAGACAGGGTGATTTAGAATGATGATGTTTATGGAAAATCCTTGTGTCCTAAAAGGAGTTAGTAAGTTAAATATACTAAAAATGCTACAGTGATTTTTGCATGTCCACCGATGCAGATTTGCAGATTGACATGTGGACCATCTTTTCCCATGTTTTATCAGACAAAGGTGTGTCTTGTACTTTTCTTCCTGATTTTTAAAAATATTTTAGAGCCTTTTTACCTTTGACTTGCTTGTTGTGAGTTATACACAAATGTTTCATCTATGGTGGTTGTATACTATGGTATTAAGGAGTCTGGTGAGACAGTATATACAGTTGCAATATGCCACATAGAAAGACCAGTGCATCCAAATTATTCCAACTCTTTATCTGTCAGGCAAATGGCAATTGATGTTCACACCTAGTGTAAAGCTGTCATTTATACTTTTGCTTCTGCTCCCCACTTTTTAGGATTCTGTGGGAGTCCCAGATGAGAATTTATTGCATTTACCCAGGGATGGCCAACCTACGGCTCATGGGCCAACCCCGGCCCATGGCACCATTTCATGTGGCCCGTGACGCCAATGCCAATGCATGGGAAGCAGAAGTGGACTCATCCACAACAGTGATAGAACACGTCTGTGCAAACATGTATGCGGCTGTCGCAAATATGTTTACAACAGACACAAACGTGGTTTATGGCAGCGTTTACAGTGGGGAGGGCACGTGACTGGCCTGCTTAGCTGTCTGGGGGGGCATGGTCAGGCCCACAACACCCCTTGCTTTAATATCCACTGTTTAAAAAAACCTGCTGAGTTTCCTCCTTTTATGATCAGAAGGATATTATTTCTACTAAGAGTGCTGAGTAAAATTTCAGCTTCTAGATAATGCTGAAATCAAAATGCTGTGAAGCCACTATCTTTTTGTCAGGAGATATAAATACATCTTCTCAACTGTTAAAGAGAGAGTGATGATAACCTCTAGAAAGGAGATATGTGGCCAGACCTTAAAGAAGCTACTGTTTGATACAATACTTGCTGCTACACTCTGTTCTTCTTTTCCATTGACCTGTCTTACTTATACAGTACCTGAGGGCAGAATAAACTTTGATCAGGTCTGCATTGGGATGTTTCCAGTGATACCATGGAGCATGCTGATTCTGCAGTAACAACACTTGAAACATATATGGTAGAGTTACACAGTTAACTCTCCAAAAAACTATTATAGCAAACCCCTTCTTATATGTTGCTATATTATTCTCAAATAAGGATCCTATGCCAGTTATTCCACAGATTAACAATTTTTGCGTGTGTAAGAAGGAATAATTGCATAAAAGTGTATTGCCTTTAAAATATGTGCTTTTTCATTTTCTCCCATTTCCCCCATATTTAACACAAAGCAGTTCGATTCCCTAGTACTGCAGGACGGAATGAGCTCCCGTCTTTGCCCCAGCTCCTGCCAACCTAGCAGTTCGAAAGCAAGAAATTGCAAATAGATAAATAGGGACCACTTTGGTGGGAAGGAAACAGCGTTCCGTACGCTCTGGTGTCGTCATGCCTGCCACATGACCACGGAAATGTCTGCAGAAGCAGACAGCGCTGGCTCTTCGGCTTTGAAACAGAGATGAGCACTGAACCCTAGAGTCGGATACGACTAGCTTTCGAGCAAGGGAAACCTTTACCTTTACCTTAACACAAATCCACTCAGGAAATCTTTGAGCCTAAGAAACCCTTGCATATGAAAACTCTGTAAGATCAGAACAAACTTCATATAATGCCCAATCTAATGCCTATGAAATGCACAGGCATAGAGAATGAGGATAGTAGTTTTCCCCATGGTTGATTCAAAAGTGTAAGTTTTATTTTTACAGAGTGATATTTACAGAAACATACAGTATTACATTTTCAAGCATTACAAATTATGATGAGTGTATGCTGACTTCAAATTCATAGGCAGCATATATTAATCTTGCTGAATGTCTTCAAAAATAGTTGCCATCAGTATTTTCTATTTTACTGGATAACCCAGGTAATCCTATGATCTCATGGCTTAGCATAGTAGTCACAACTAGAGTAAGTCCTCCGAGTCAGTTGAACTTACATAGGAGTGGACTTCCCAGATCCCCATTGATTCAGTGGGCCTACTCTAGCTGAAACTTACTATACTAAACAACAGATGACAGTCTTTAAGGAACTGCCTAGAAGGGCAGTAATATATTATAGTTTCTAAAACTTGATATGACATGAATGTAGATGTATTCTTAATAAATAATCAAATGTACTTCAAAAGCTATTTTGGGGAGTACAATTGTACAGATTATGCTTTTCTACTCATTCACTTCAGTTATGTGTTGTGCTCTGGTTTATGGAGCCGATTGCTGTCTTCCTGTTTCGCCCTCCCCCGATCACATGCATGCCTCCACGAGGCCCCTGTTAGGTTATTTCCTCAGATCTGTGGCTGTGTGGTGTTGCCACTTTACTGCGATCGAATTATTTGTGCTTCTACATGCCTTCTGTTGTATATAAAAATTAAATTTATCAATATTCACTGCACAGCACCTACAGTTTTGTTTGTTTTAATATTGCATCCTAACCTTTTAGCTTGGATCAGTTTTGAAACACACACACAGAGAGAGAAAATGTGCACAAATGTATTGGAGGACCAGAAAACATGAGCATACATAGACAAAGAGCAAATCTTCATGAGCTTGCCACATCAAACTATAGAGTCCTGCAGCACAACTTGAAGACTTTAAAAATAGGATTTTAAAGTTGGGGAAGTAACTGGAAAGCTCCTTTAGTGCAAGTTTTTATAATGATTTCTCTCTAAATTATTCCATAAGGACAAGAGATTTAGTTGCATCCCATATGTGTCAATGTCTTAATATAAAGGATGGTCAGAAGAGATGACACTGTTCTATAAGTATCCAGAACCCTGATTTTTTAGGATGGACTACAGTGGCTCAAGTGGCTAAGACACTGACTGGGAGGCGGAAGGTCAGCAGTTCGATTCCAGAGTACTGCAGGACGGAATGAGCTCCCGTCTTTGTCCCAGCTCCTGCCAACCTAGCAGTTTGAAAGCAAGAAATTGCCAGTAGATAAATAGGGACCAATTCGGTGGGAAGGTAACAGCGCTCCGGTGTCTAATCATGTCTGCCACATGACCACATAAATGTTTGCAGAAGCAGACAGCTCTGGCTCTTCGGCTTTGAAACAAAGATGAGCACTGAACCCTAGAGTCGGATATGACTGGCTTTCGAGCAAGGGAAACCTTTACCTTTACTATACTCATGGAGAGATAGCATTCAAAACTTTTCCTTTTTTCCTGTCAGCTTTCTTTACTGTTCAGGCTTCACATCCATACATAATAGTGTGAATGATCTTGGTCTTAGTTTCCAGTGAAATGTCCTTTCACTGGATGATCTTTTCTAATTCCTTCATTGCTACCCTTCCAAATCTCATTTTTCTTCAGATTTCTTGATTGCATTCTCCAATTCAATTGAGGATTGAACCAAGGTATGTAAAAATGTCACTATCTCAGTCTCTTCATTGTCAACTTTAGTTGTGTAGTTTTTGTTTTCTTAATGTTCAGCTGAATCCTGCTTTAATACTTTTTTTTCAATTTCATTAAAAGTTGTTTGAAGTCATTGCTGTTTTCTGTAAGTAAGAAGGTGGCATTTGCATTACGTATTGACATTCCTTCTACCTGTTTTCACTCCTCTGTCTGAATCTAATCTGGCTTTCTGTGTGATATGTTCTGCATACAGATTGAACAGATAAAGGGATAAATGCATCCTTGTCTGATACCTTTGCCTATAGTTGGGATACTCCCATTTGTATCAGAACCACCCATAGTTTGTCATGATCCACACAGTCAGAGGCTCTGCTGTAGTCTAAACAGCATAGGCTGATCATCTTCTGAAATTCTTTAGTGTCCAGTGGAGATTTGCAACAATTAATTTAAATGAAACAATTAATTTAAATTAAGGAAAGCTTTGTAAACCACCCGCCCCTGAACTTTCAATTTCCAAGGTTTCCTAGGGCTTCCTTTGTCTTGGAGAAATCTTTGGGAGTCTCAGGATGTGACAAGAGGAGCCATGAATACTCAAAAATTGCTGATAGATTACCATCTGGTATTGGCAATCCAGTGGTGATTATTGATTATTAAAGTCTTCCACTTCTGTCATGGAGTGTGCAAAGATTTCCCTAGGGCAAAAGGAAGCCTTGGGGAGTCTTGGAACCTGAAAAGGAAGGAGAACAGAAAGTTCCAATTTGTTTAGATTAATTATTTCCAGTGAATAATGATAACATGTTTAGGATTGGGACCTCTACATTGGGAGAATGTACCTTTCACAGTTTTTCTCCAGGAAAAATGCTTCCCTAAAGCTGTAATTTGCTTCCTTTAGGCAAACACATTTATCAGAGAATAGAGTGTTCATGAATCCTTCCCAATGACATTATTGTTTCTAATTAGGACAACTGATAAAAGTTTATGTCCAGGAGGCAGAAATATATTTGAAACAAGTAAAAGTTGTGGCAGGGAATGGCTTGGTAAAATGGGTGGAACTTATAGCAACCCCCACTTCATAATTCACCAAGTGTCCTTGCTTGGGACCATAAACATCTGGAGTCACTTACTAGCAAAAGTGACTCAAGTAGTGGAAAGGTCACTAAATCAGCTTCCTCATCTCTTTACCCACCTCCTCCCACATGAACAAGGGCAGTATTGATCCTGAGGCTCTATTCTCTTTAAAAGAGATGATTTCAGCAAATGAGGCATTGGAAAATTGATTTTATTATTTGACCGTCCTACCCCCTTGTGAGAAGGAATTATGAAAATCAAGTAATACCTGACAGGATTGAATGTGATCCAAATGGAAATTTCCAGCTATCATTCCAAAATTGTTTGCTTCCGCTACAAAACTGCTAGTTTGATTAATTAATAGCTATGATTACTCTAAAGAATGTAGCTACCTGCTACATTTTCCCATGATTTCATGTTCTGATATCACTGTCTTTGTGTGAAGAGCCCTAATTTTTCACTGAATATGTTTGTATAATGCATTTACTTTATATCTGTGCATTGTTTGAATTACATGGTAGTAGTTTTGTATTTTTGTTAGGCTCCTTGTGAATTGTAAGGTTGCATAAACTTATGCTGTTTGAGTGATTGAAGTTTGGTTCTGTTCATACAATTCTTGAAAGATGTCTCCTATGTTGTTTAAAATGTAATAAAAGTCTATATAATATTGTGAATTCTGCAGAAAGCTAATTTTAAATTTATCAGGAAATATTACAGAGAAAGCAGCAGCTGATAGTCATCCCAGACCTCTGAAGCTAAGATTGTTGAGCAGTAGATCTTAATACCACAGGTAAGTGGTATTTGAGGAGACTATTGCAACTGAAATTAGAGCAGACTTTAGAACTTTTCTGAAAACAAAAAGAAATCTCACAGCCTTTCAATGAGATTAGCCACTACAGTAATGGTATATGGAAGACTTTGTACAAAGATTCAGAAAGAAAGAATCATAGCAGATAGATTTGCCATAATTCTCTCCCACAAAACCAGGACAGAAGTATATTTGACAAAAATGGGCGGGTTATCTACAAAATAGCCTTTTTTAAAACAAACTAATATAATGACAGCCATAAAACACTTTCACATTAAATATATCAATACATAAATAAATGAATTTATTTACAACAGTTAATTCTTACTGTAATATGATCTGTTGTACTTCTGAGAAGTCGCGTTGCGGTCAACTCTTAATGTCCTCAGTTCCAGGAAACACACTGGTCACACTTATCAGGTGATAGTGTGAGTTGAGGACGTTAAGATTTGTCTCCAGGTATATTCCAATTCCAATGTGGCAGGAAATCGATCGTTTGATGGCATTACTTTAATGGTATTCTATAATACACAATCAGTAAGTTTTGAAAATCCGGGACCTTAATATGATTTTTATTGAACTAGTCAAGTCAATTTATCCGACCTTGAATCCGAGATAATTCCGGTTTGCAGGGACGTATGGCAACCCTAATAGCAGAGCAAATAAACCTTCAGAACACTTAGCAGATAAGTTTTCCTATGAGTCTTTTCCATGTAATCATCCTCAGATAGGAAGAATTCATTAGATTTTTAAATTAATTCATGCACAAACCATATTGTTATGAAGCACTACTTTGTGAGAGATACACAAAGAAAAGCTGTCCTATAAGTACAGATTGACTGAAAAGTTGACAGCCAATCTGCCGATGCATAATCAAGTGCAATGGTCTTTCTTAAGTTCTTTTTCTTCATCATACTGTTGGCTGTTGGGCAGGATCTGACATGTGAAAGTGTGAGACATGATGAAACTTGCAGTCTGAGTGAAAGCTTTGTGGAGAAAGAGTGAAGGAGGTTAAAAGGTGCAAGTCTTCTTATGCTGAAAAGAGCACATTTCTTTGCTTGAAGAGGAATAGACAATGAATGATCTCCTTGAGTTTCCTAAATAGTCATTTTCCTGCTCTGACCTCTTTCAACAAGCTTGATATTCATAAGATTGCCGATATAATTTCCTTCATCTTCCTTTATGGTCTCCTTGACTCATACAAATAGGTCATGCCTGCTCAGAACCTTTCACAGGATCTTGTAGAATTGAACTTTTGTGGACATATCACCCACATCCACTACCATGCATAATCAAGTGCAATGGGCTTTCTTAAGTTCTTTTCCTTAGCCATATTGCTAGCTTTTCTCCCTTGACCATTTCTTGCCTTTATTCTTGAGAGCTGAGAGACCATTCATGGTTTCTTGCATGTTCACCTTAGTTAGCTAGAACTTAGTTAGCTAAGAACTAGGATATCTATTATCCTTCTCATTTCAGTGTATCTCTGTAATAAACAGCAATTTTCTTATTATTTTTACGACTAAAGAGTATGGGTGTGATTTCTTTCTCAGGGCAGCTGGGAGAGTATGCTTTGCTAATCATTTCAGTTTCCAAGTGCTAAATCCACAAATTAAGGTAGCTGCTGCTTGCTCTGCTATCATATAGTTTTTTTTAAAATGTCCCTAACTTATTTAAAAAGACTGCAGTGGCTTAGTGGTTAAGATGATGAACTTGAAAACTGGAAGTTCAGCAGGTTAGCAGTTCGAGACCCGAGTGCTGCATGACAGAATGAGCTTCCATCTCTGTCTCAGCTCCTGTCAACCTAGCAGTTCGAAAACAAGAAATTGCAAATAGATAAATAGGCACCACTTCGGTGGGAAGGTAAACAACATTCCGTGCACTCCAGTGTTGTCATGCCTGCCACATGTCCACAGAAATGCGTGCAGACATAAACAGTGCTGGATCTTTGGCTATAAATAGAGATGAGTGCTGAACCCTACAGTGGTATATAACTGGCTTTTGAGCAAGGGTGACCTTTTCCTTATCTTATTTAAAGTGAACTAAAATTCTTATAATATTGTCAACTTTATAAAAATCCAATATGAAATTATTAGAACTGTAATAGCAAAAACAAAAAAGATGGTCTAGAGATCTTGCCTTTACTCATGAAATCATTAAAAAGAACACAGTATAGCTGAATGATGAGATATAATCTCAGAATACAGATGTATCGATAGCAATGTGAGGAAAAACAGGTGTTGGAAGAACTAGATGGAAAGAATATGAGAGCAATCCAAATCTAAGTGGGGAGGACCAAGGAATAATTAATGCAGTAGTTTTAATTCTTTGAAACACTGTATAGATATTTCTAAAGCCCTTATTTTCAGCTATTCTAATACCATTTGTAAGAACCTTACAAGAATCCACTTAGCTGCTAAATTCATTCATTCATTCATTCGATTTGTATCATGATCTAAAGTAACTAGTATTCACTCTCTAAACAGTGCAATATGATAATATTCTTAGGAGTCTGATCGCAGTTAGCCCCAGGAAACATATTTGCCAATAAAGCTTTATTTCTCTTAAGGAGTCAGCAGTGCTTTCCTGCTTATTAACCTTTTAGCAAAAGCTACCACTTAATGGGAATGCTTTGTACATTGTTCATTCAGATCAAGATGCAAGAATTTTAAGAAGCGTGGCAAGGGTGTAATTTGTTGGGTCTGACCAAGGTTCAGCAACATACTTTCCACAGCAATAGTCCAGGGCTCTTAAGTAAAAGAGAGGCAGAGAAGAGAAAGGAAGGGGGGGGGGGACCCCCAGAGGAAAACCTATGAATGGTTTCAGAGAGATGTTACGTTTTAAGAAAAGAACTGTTTCCAAAAACAGGGAGTAGGAGTTTCCGGGATCATGGAGAGAGGTGGTAATGCTGCGGCACGTTGTATCTCCTTCTGACTGGAGAGACGGATGGCCATTTTCTGTAGACAGCTTAGCAGCCTTGCCCGTGAGGTAATGGTGGTTGCAGTAAAGGTGCTGTTCTGCGCTGTGGCCTATAGGGGGTCAAAACATTTGACTGCTTTAGTGCTTTTCCCTCTGGTCTCCACCACGACCGAGTTCTCGCTCCACTCTCAACATGCTCCCCTCCCCCATCTCTCTCCACGGAGCCTCTTCCTGAGGCCAATTTCTTGCTGTCTGGAGTATCAAATATGCACAGGCACTCCACCCATCTCCTATCTCCTTTTAAAGGACTTCCCGGCGTAGTTATTATGCAGCAAACAATAACCGAAAAGATACTTTTTTGGGGTTCCTGTGTGATTATCTGTTTTGGTTTGCTCAACTTTACACACACACATTCTCTCTCTCTCTCTCTCTCTCTCTCTGGCATACATACAGACATACTCCACTTAAGTCTGTGTGCGCCTTACAATCCCAATTTGTCTCCTGTGGTGAAAATGCAACATGAGCAGATGGCAAGTATTAACATACAAAACGCAGCCAGTGCCTCCAGATACTGATTTAACAATGATGTAGGTTTCTGTCATGGGCTTGTAGTTAAGTAGTGTTTACAAGTTAATGAATTTGTTCCACTTGAAATATTTGATATGTGACAGCAGTCAGTGACTCCTTGAGGAATAACCAGAGAACGTGAGGTTTTGAAATTAATCCACCCTCTTATTTTTAACACGTTCACCTGGCCACACTTTAAATTAATAGTAATAACTGTGTTCTATCAGGTCAATCCTGACTTATGGCAACCCTTTCCAGAATTTTCTAGGTAGAAAACACACAGAAATGGTTTATCATTGTCTTCTTCTGGAGGTGCAGACTGACTTTTCTCCTGGGAGACACAGCATGGGATTAATCTCCCAACTTCTGGCTCTACAGCCAGATACCTAACTCATTGAGCTGTTTTAATAAGATAATGCAAGTAATAAAGATGTACAAAACCTATTCCTGATATTTCTTCCAAATATTTCTGAGCTGTCTTTCAGCATTTGCATGCTTAGGAACTTTACTGCAAAAATAAGCAATGTTTACCAAGTAGATCTAAATGATCGTCCACTAGCTCATTCATTTATAGACAGCAGTATACACAGATGAAGATCTTTATCTTTATTGCACATTGTATGTGCCATTGGAATAAATGTGAAACAGTTTGCACGATGAAGTACTATGTCTCTGTCCCCAACTCCCTACATCTGGTAACATTTGCAAAAATGCTGCTGTTTAGAATAGTGGTGTTCCTTGGGAAAATGCAGATATAAATGGAATTTCAAATCAGTATAAAAAAGAGCAGCTGTACATAGATGCCCATACACTAAGCTGCTGTAAATCTTACCCTGAGCTTTTAGTGAATGTATTTTAAATTCCATTATCATAACTCTGTCTTATATCTGATGATGCACTCTTGTGTTTTTATTTTATGTCCATAAGCCCGTGGCAAAGAATTGAAACTCCAGTTTTTGTACATTGCTCGAAGCCTTTCTGTTAACTTTGCTAAAAGATAGGTGAAATTGAATACATAAAGAAATTAATTAGAAACTAAAATACCTGAGAGACCAAATTGGTTTCGTTTCATATAAGTTGGCAGGTGAGGAAATATCTCTTGTTTTAGTCAGTCAAGGTTGATGTCTAAAGATGACTGCAAAATATTTATAAATTTGGACTCTAATTGTGTGTGATTTAAATTTAATCAAAATTCAGGTTAAGGCAGTAAATATGCTTTTTTTTCTTAGGGTACATATTCTATCAAACTAGTGTATTAACTTAATTGTGCATTATTTATAAGTTCTCTACATATTCAGCTAGCATTTTCTAAACATGAAGATGTTGGGGGGGGGGGGGAAGACACATTTGTATTGAGCAAACTATAGTTTGGAAAATTTCTGTTATTACTGCATTTTTGGCAGGCCACACAATATTTTACCCAGGAAATATTTAGAATACATTTTGGAGATTACACTGCGGAAACCTATAGGCTTAAAATTATTTGGATCAGCTTTGGAGCCTTTTTTTTGTGAATCTTTACTTCTTCTTTTACCCCTTCATAGGAACAAAAATGTTATTTTCCCATGCTGGTTTATATATGTGAACATTGTAGAAAGCATTGCACACTACCAGATGCTATTTGATTAAACAGTTCTCTTATGAGCATATGCTCTCCAGGAACTTTGTTATTAGGCAAAGAGGTTATCATATTACAGTAGGTACTTGTTTCACTAGGAGTGACCGACCAGTCAGAGCAGGATGAGAGAGAGTCCTAGCTATAAAACAGTTCTGTTTTAATCCTGGTAATAGTTTGCTTAAAGAGTGCTGAAGGGTTGCTATTGTGTGGAAGATATTGAGATGTTTAAAGTAACAGGAAAATCCCTCCTTCCAAGTCTAGCTGTAACCAAGATATCCTTAAATCAGTGATGGCAATCCTCGGTACTCCAGCTGTTCTTTAACTTCAGTTCCAAGAAGCCCTGATCAGCAGGTGTGCTGACTTGAGCATCTGGGAATTGAAATCCAAGAACAGTTGGAGTGCCAAGGTTCGCCATCACTGCCTTAGATGTTCTTCCTTTTGCTGCCATAATTTTTATACTGTACTCTGTGCAGTTGGATATAAAAAGAATCCTGTTACCGCTGTCTCTTTATTGCTTCTTCTAGGATACTTTTCTGGGTAGTACTCTGAGCATCAAACATCTTCAACAGATTCTCCTTAGGTGCCATCATTATTGACTGTTTTCTGATTGATAGAGAGAAAGAGATAATTGGATTGTCATCTGATCATTTTCATGTCTAATAAGAACTTTGGAATTTTCTTGTAGTCTATCACACTTTTGTCTTTTAGTCCAATAAATGTATATAGGCCTTGTAAGAGTACTATTCAGGTGTTAACCAACCTCACCTGACATAGGGTTGCTATAATTCTCTCCCACAAAACCAGGACAGCCATGTGACGTCATTGCATTCTTCAAACTGCACATGCGCACCATCCATTTACACTGCTTCCGGAGAAGCCCCTGCCAACATACCAGGCCCCAGACAAAGCCCCACCACCACCACCACCACCCCGCAGAAGCCTGCCGGGGGAAAACCTGGGTGTCACCGGTGCCCTGGGATTCAGGCTTCTGAAGTGGTGGCGTGGCAGCAGGGCTCTACTCCATTCTGTCAGGGAAACTCATAAAATGCCATTCAAAGCTATAAATGGCCACCATTTGACATTGGTTCTTCATAGAAAAATTCTGCACCTCCATTTACTGGTAAACACTCTATCCAAAAGAACCCACATCACCAAGTACTCCAACCTTAGTATTCTCAGACTTGGACTAGCTGAGAACCTGCTGCAGCTGCAATTAATCCACCCAGAGGCAGGAGGAGATACACCACCCCCCAACACCTCAGCTGCCGCCACCTGCCTCTCCCTGGCACTCATGGTGTGTCACAGGGTGTCCCGAGGAAAGAGGCCCAAGACCTTCTTGCAACCGGTGCCACTTGTAGCAAGGAGACCCAGGAGTGAGAGCTCAAGATGGGGAGAGACTAAGAGGGAAGCACTTCCTGCCCTCTCTCCCTCCATGTGTGTGGTGCATCGCAGTGCCACCTCATCACAAATCCAGGACTTTAACGTTTTTTAATGAGCTGGCCAGCTGACCGGCAGGGAAAACCAGCCGCTGCGAGGCCTCCAGAGCAAGTGGCCGCCCGGATACCACCACTCTCAGCCTTGCGGCAGCGGCTAACTTTTCCCGCCGGTCAGCTCCTCCTCCTCCCAACCTTAAATCCAGGACAATCCCAGTTTTCCAGGGCATATGGCAACCCTAACCTGACAACGACTCTGCTAAAACAGAAGCCTCCACCCTGGGCCTCTAGCTGTTCCACACTTTATCTAGGCATTTAGCAACTTGCCCAAAAGTACATTGAACAACCCGGACTTGGGAAATCTGTTTTAGGCTTTCACCTGGCTACGTAAACATCCAGCTTTATAGAGGTATAGCTTGCATCAAGCCACCTCTGTATGAGAGAACCAAGAAATTATGGTAGTGTAGGCTTTCCTCAAAAGGAACCTTGGCCTGGCAACATTCATTTCTACCCCACTTCTTCAATAAGCACACTTGCTGGTAAAATTCTTCATTTATTAAAAACATAGGATAGTAAAAACGTAAAGAGCTTCAAGAGCTACAAAGTTTCAGTATTAAAAATAGAAAGAAGTAAAAATAACTACCGTATTTTCCGGCGTATAAGATGACTTTTTAACCCCAAAAAATCTGTGCCAAAGTTGGGAGTTGTCTTATATGCCGGGTACTCTGGAGCCAGGGGCCGCCCAGCGGGGAAAGCCATTCGCCACCGCTGCCACGAGGCCTCCGGAGCAAGGGGCCGCCCGGATACCACGACCCCCAGCCTTGCGGCGGTGGTGGTGAATGGCTTTCCCTCCGTTCAGCTGCTGATCCTCCTCCTCACCCCCCCTGGGGTGGTGGTATCCGGGTGGCCCCTTGCTCTGGACGCCTCACGGCGGCGGCTGGTTTTCCCCACTGGTCAGCTGCTGCTCCTCCTCCTCCTCCTCACCCCCCAGCTTGGGGTGGTGGTGGTGCGGAGGAGAAGGAACATCAGCTGACCAGCAGGGAAAACCAGCCGCTGTGAGGCCTCCGGAGCAAGTGGCCGCCCGGATACCACCACCCTCAGCCTCGCCCGGGGGGGGAGGAGGAGGAGCTGACCGGCGGGAAAGGTCAGCCGCTGCCGCAAGGCTGAGGGTAGTGGTATCTGGGTGGCCACTTGCTCCAGAGGCCTCGCGGCGGCGGCGGCTGGTTTTCCCCACCGGTCAGCTGATGCTCCTTCTCCTCCGCACCACCACCCCCAGCCGGGGGGTGAGGAGGAGGAGGAGCAGCAGCAGCTGACCGGTGGGAAAAGCCAGCTGCCGCCGCGAGCCATCCGGAGCAAGGGGCTGCCCAGATACCACCACCCTCAGCCTCGCAGCTGTGGCTGGCTCCCCCCCCGCTGGTCAGCTGCTGCTCCTCCTCCTCACCCCCCCACCCCCGGCTGGGGTGGTGATATCCGGGTGGCCCCTTGTTCCGGACGTCGGGCTCGGAGACGCCATGAGCCGTGCCTCCCCGCCCCCTTCACCGGCGGGGAAGGTAAAAGGAGCCCCGTCAGGCTTGGAGACGCCGCGAGCCGCACCTCCCCACCCCCGCACCTCCCCGCCCCCTTCCCCGCTGGTGAAGGGGAATAGGTTATATATGTTGTAAGCCGCTTTGAGTGACACTTGTGTCAGGAAAGCGGGATAGAAATAAAACTTATTATTATTACCAAAAGGTAATATTAAAAATTAATATTAAAAATGATGATGATAGTACTAATGGCATCCTGATTTATGGCCACCCTTCCCTTAGTTTCTTAGGTAGGGAGTCTCCAGATTTGAGTTTCCTCCCCTAAGGCTCTTGGGATTCTTGGGCCATTTGCCCAGCCCCCACCCCAAGCTGGCTTTCCCCCCGGTCAGCTGCTCCTCCTCTGCACCACCACCCCCAGCAGGTAAAGGGAGCCATCCCCGGCCCGGGAAGCTCCGAAGACGCCGCCGTTGGAAGAGGGGTAGTCATACGGCGAGTATATTGCAAACTCTACATTTTAACTAGAAAAGTTGGGGGTCGTCTTATATGCCCAGTCGCCTTATACGCCAGAAAATACGGTAATCAAAACATATTAGAGACAATAAATAAAGTCCCTTTCCCAACTAAAATAATAAAACCTATCTAGGTGATCATTTTAGCTAGATTTCTAATTCCTTTCAGTTAGCTTACATCATGACTTGTCGACTCCGGTTCCAACCTTGAACTAACTCAAAAACCCATCTAACACTAAACCAAAACAACCATAACCCATCTCATTAGAATTAACCAATCAAACCATTCCTAAATAATAATGTCTTATTTCCCATAATAATTCCATAATTGGATGTTCCCAGTTCATTCCACTCCTGGCGCCTTCTCAAGGCCTCTCTGGCACTCTCTCTGCACTTGGTGATAAAGACTTACCCAAAACAATCTCCTCTACTACACTTTAGTTAGGCCTTTAACCCCTTCCTCTTACAAGTGTACCCAGTGGTGGGCTCAAATTTTTTTTACTACCACACTGTGGGCATGGTATGGTAGGTGTTGCTAGGGGGAAAGCCCTGTGTTGCACCCGAATTAGGACTACTTTATTTCAAAACTTGGATGGGCGGGGCCAATTTCTGCTACCGGTTCTGGTGAACTGGTGCGAACCCCAGGAACAGAAAACCGTTTGCGGCGAAATATCAAAGTAATGCAAATTGTCAATGTTCTAAAGCATACTTTAATGCGCAAGTAGACCCGAAGCCCTTTCCAGATAAATTGGCTTTTCCAAGCTTCCTCAGGAATCTATGCACATAAAAACATATACATATCATAACCATACAATATCTACACCAATATACAATATTACATATATATATACATCATATGTACAACAGGGAAATGCATTTAAAGTAAATTACCTGCTTGCAATGTAGATATAGTTTCTTCAAGGTTTTCTGTTCCTGGGATTCTCACCGTTTGGCCCTCTTTTTCCTGAACTGGTGCGAACCTGCTGATGCCCACCACTGAGTGTACCCATTGTCCTGACACACAGACAAGCTTCATACATTACAAGCCTGAGGCTGGATCTGTGTCTGTCCCATTGCATTTATATAGATGCTATTTGTAAAGGAGGCCAAAGAAAGATTAACTGTCTTTGTTAACCTCTGAATCATTGGAATTCCTAGCAGGGAGATAATTTGCTAATTTGAACTGAAAGTCTCACTTCGGCTTCCCATTATATCGTTTTCCCCTATTCTGGCATTCATATAATCTAATGGCAAAATTGGAAGACTGATGTGCTGCTCAAATAGGTTTTAGTTTAGGCAATGTTACCTTCCTGCCTTAAATTTTGTGGGGGACAATAAACATTTAGCAAGAAAAATTCAAAGCTTGCTGGCAAAGAAACCTGCAGGAATAGGATGTTACTGCTTTGACCTATATCATACAGTGAAAAGTTCGGTTTCACTTACCAGTGATAACTTTCGTTCTTCGAGTATATAGTTTGTGAATACACACTATTGGGTTATGCGCCTGCGCAGAACGCCGATCGGAGGCTTGAAAAGCTATTGGTCAAAAGTTTTGGCGGTAAGACCGCCCACCGTACCGCCCACCCTGAGGCGCCCGCGCGCCATCTTACCTCAGTTCCATTCTTAAGCCAAGCACAGGATAAACCAATTGATCTCATCCGTGCAGCTCAAGAGGGGAGGCAGGGTGGGTAGTGTGTATTCACAAACTATATACTCGAAGAACGAAAGTTATCACTGGTAAGTGAAACCGAACTTTCTCCTTCGTATAGTTTGTGAATCCCCACTATTGGGAGATTAGCAAGCTCACGCTCACTTGGTCGGTGGGCAGTCGGATGAGATGATCCCACGATGAGTATGATGGTCAGGTTGAACCGTCAAGGGCGATGAGTCCGGAGCCCCCTGGTGAGGACGACACGGCCAAGCCTGGCGTCCGCAGTGGCCCTGGTGTCCACCCTGTAATGCTGGACAAATGTAGAAGGTCTGGACCAGGTGGCAGCCTTACATATGTCCTCAAGCAGTGTGCCCTCCAGAAAGGCAGTGGATGTGGCAACCGTTCTGGTGGAATGCGCCCTGACATGCGGCGGAGGTGGCAGCGAAGCCGACTCGTAGGCCAGGTAGATGGTAGACGTGATCCATTTGGAGAACCGCTGAGCAGAGATGGGTTCACCCTTGGACTTGCCTCCATAGGCCACAAAAAGGCGTTGCGACTTCCTGAACTCCCTTGTCCTGCTGGTGTAAAACAATAAAGCTAGTTTCACATCCAGCGTGTGCCAAGTCCTTTCTTGGGCGTTGGTGGGGTTCTGGAAGAAGGTTGGCAAGGAGATAGTCTGTGCCATATGAAACTGGAAGACCACCTTGGGAAGGAAGGTGATATCCGCTTGGAGCACCATGCGGTCATTGAAAAACTGAAGAAACGGTGCGTCTGCCCGCAGAGCAACCAGTTCACCAGCTCGTCGAGCAGACGTAATAGCCACCAGAAACGCCGTCTTCCACATGAGGAGACGAACATCCGCGGTAGCCATGGGCTTGAAAGGAGTCCTGGTGAGTGCGTTGAGAACGGCAGAGAGTGACCATTGTGCCGTCGGAGTCCTGACCGGAGGGAAGGCATTCCGCAGCCCCTTGAGGAAACGCTTCACCGTTTGGTCGCGAAAGGCACCAGAAGCGGGCAAGCCGGCCAGAGAGTGAGCCACTACCGCTGCGAGATGGACTCGGACAGAGGTAATGCTAAGGCCCGACTCCGCCAGATGGAGGAGGTAGGCCAAAACGTCCTGCAGCCCTACCTGTGGTGGGAACGTCTGCTGGGAAGCCAGAAAAGCGCAAAAGCATCTGTATTTGGAAGCATAAGACTTCCTTGTGGAAGGGCGCCGCGCTAGCTCCAGGATCCTGGATAGTCTGGGGTTATCCTCCACGCGGTGAGGTGGAGGCTGGGTAGATCCGAATGGTGAAGCTGTCCGTGCTCCATTTGGAGAAGCGTTGGTGATTCTGGCAGTGTGTGATACTGCGGCGACATGCGTAACAGCAGTGGAAACCAGGGTTGGCGAGGCCATGCCGGAGCCACGAGAATTGCATTGGTCCTGTGTTGGTACATCCTGGTGAGGACCTTCTGGACCAGAGGAAACGGAGGGAAGGCGTAGAGGTAGTCCTGATCCCACCGTTTCATGAAGGCATCGCCCTCGGAGTTCATTCCGATGCCTGCCCTGGAACAGTACCTGTGGTATTTCCTGTTGGACTCCGACGCAAAGAGGTCGATGCTCAGCGTCCCCCAGGCCTCGCAAAGCGACCGAAATACCTCGTCGTCCAGTTCCCATTCGTGGGTCGTTGAGGTGAGACGGCTGAGATGGTCGGCCAAGACATTCAGTTTGCCCTGAATGTGCACTCCAATTGGAAAGATGTGACGTTCCAGGCACCATTCCCAGAGTTGCACAGCAAGGTAAAGAAGGGTGGTGGATCGCGTTCCCCCCTGCTTGTTCAGGTAGGCCACTGCCGTGGTATTATCCGAGGCCACTTGAACCACCCTGCCGGTGAGTAGGGTCTCGAAGGACCGTAGTGCCTTCCAAACGGCCAAAAGTTCCAAGTAGTTGATATGGTGCACCATCTCGTGAGGTGACCAAGCGTCGTTGGCCATGAGAGTCCCGCATGCAGCCCCCCAGCCGAGGTTGCTTGCGTCGGTCAATACCTGCAACAAGGGTTGCGGGGGGTAAAAACTCTTCCCCGTGGCCACGTTGAGTGGTGTCGTCCACCACAGCAGTTGGTCCGTCAGTTCCGGAGATGGAGTCAGCCGTTTGGACTGGCTCTCCCGGAGCGAGTCGAATTCGTGAAGGAGCCACGACTGCAGGGACCGGAACTTCAACTTGTTGTGAGGGATTACCACCGTCGTTGAGGCCATGAGGCCTAGAAGTCTCTGTGCCTTTTTCGCCCGGATGAACGGTTTGGTGCGAAAGTCGCTCACCCCATGCGCAATGTCCTGCAAGCGTTTCTGGGGGGCGAAGGCTCTGGTAGCAAGCGAGTCAAGTACTGCTCCAATGTACTCGACGCGTTGAGAGGGAATCAGCTTCGATTTGGCGAAGTTGATCCTGAGGCCAAGACTCTCCATGAGGTGGACTGTGAATTGTGTGTCCCGAATGGAGGACGAACTGGTGGGGGAGACAATCAGCCAGTCGTCGATGTACGGGAAGACCCTGATTCCCCGCTGGCGGAGGAAAGCAGCCACCGGAGCCATGCACTTGGTGAAGACTCTCGGTGCCGTGGCCAGACCGAACGGTAGACACCGGTACTGGTACACGGAATTGCCGATGCGGAAGCGGAGGAACCGCCTGTGATCCTCGAGGATGGAGACATGGAAGTAAGCGTCCTTGAGGTCTATGACTGTGAACCAGTCCCCTTTGTTGATGAGGGGGAGGACGGTCTGCAGGGTCACCATCCGGAACTTCCTGGTGTGGATGCACTTGTTTAGGTGGCGCAGGTCCAGAATTGGGCGAAGTCCTCCATCCTTCTTCTGAACCACGAAGTACCTCGAGTAGAAGCCGTTGTCCCAGTCGGGCGGTGCTACCCGCTCAATGGCTCCCTTGGACAGAAGAGTCGATATTTCTTCCTCCAAATGGGGGGACGAGGTGGTGAAACGATGTCTTCCTACCCGAGGCACTCGCACGAACTCAATGGCGTAACCAGTGGACAAGATCTTTAAGACCCACCGGTCGTCCGTGATGCCCGACCACACCTGGAGGAAATTCCGGAGGGGAAGGTATGGGAGGTGGAGCGAGAGAGACTTGGCCATCGCGGTTTCAAACACGGGACTTGGACTTCGCGTCAGAACGCTTGCCCTGCCCGTAAGGCTGGTAACGGGACTTGTGTTGGCGCCGTGGTTTGTAGGGGCCGGCCCTGGGCTGATCCATCGAGCCACCCTGTTGCTGCGGGTTTCCCTGATACCGCCGCGTGAAGGGTTGGAATCGCGGCCTGGCAGGCGGAGCCGGCGTGGTGAGCCCCAGGAACTTGGCCGTCGAGTTGGTTTGCCGCATTTCGTTCAGGACTTTATCGGTATCCTGTCCGAACAGGCCTTGTCCATCGAACGGGAACTCCTCGATGAGCTTTTTCATCGCATCATCGAGGGAGGTGCCCCTGAGCCAGGCATGGCGACGGAGGAAAATGGCAGAGGACATGTCCTTAGCTGCATAATCATTGATGTGCCTGGCCGTCCTCATCTGTTGCTCCGACAGAAAGTCTCCTTCGGTCGCCAGCGCGTCGAAACCCTTCTGAGCGTCGGCCGGTAGTTTGGCCGCCAGGACCTTCACCTGCTCCCAGAGGTGGGACTGATAGAGGCCCATTGCAGCCGAATAATTGGCGGCTCGGAGGAAGAGGGAACCGGTGGCGTAAAACTTGCGTCCCACCACGTCCAGCTTCTTCCCTTCCGGAGTCGAAGGTACCGGAAAGCCGCTGGTGGCCGTCCTATGCTGGAAGGCCTTGACCACCAACGAGTTCGGCAGAGGGTGGGCTTGGAGGAACTCGACGTTCTCGTCCAGGACTCTGTACATGCCGTCGAGCCTGGACGAAACGGAGTGAGATGACACTGGCTTCTTCCATGTTGCCTTCGCTGACGTCAACATGGATGGAAGCATGGTGATGTGGACCGGTCGAATCGCCCGTCGGTCCAGTTTGGCGGTCATTTGGTCCTCGCCCTCGAGTGGTGGCTGGTCCACTTTCAGGTTCAGGGCGGTCCCCAACCGTGTCAACATTGCCGTGAGCGAGCGTTGATCCTCACCACGCGGTGGGTCAACCGCGCCGATGGCTTGGTCCGGCGTCTTGTCGGCGTCGACGTCCCCCTCGTCCTCCTCAGAAGACGCGCTGGAGTCATCGGAAGACGAAGGAGGAACCCTGGTATCCACGTCGGGACCGCGCCAGTACGGCCTGGGCAGGTCGACGGGATGGGGGCTCACCGCATCGACGTCTGGACCACACCAAGACGATATGGGTGGGCCAGCGGAGCGGACACTCGACCCTCGTGAGGCCGGTGGAGCCACAGTAGGGCCAACATCCCTGGGGCTTGCGGTGGTCGGCACCGGAGCCACAGAGGCCGCAGGCATGGAGGCCTTGAACTGCTGGGCAAACGATTTTGCCATGGCCTCAAACATCCCCTTGAAGAACTCCATCTGGGATGCATCTGGCGCCGATGGTTGGCACGAAATGGTGGTTGACGAAACGGTGGTTGGAATTACCGGAGACGAAACGGTGGCCGGAATGGTGGTTGCCGGTTCGTCGATCGTCGGAGTCCTGGGCCTCGGGGAGACGGAGGCCTGCCTCGTGGGCGGACGGCCCCTCCCGCGAGGGGGAGACGGGAGTACCTGCAGTGGGCGAGCTGGAGCCCCAGCCCTGCGACCTTTTTCAGGAGATCCCGAAGAGGACCGTCTGCCCCACATCGAAGATCCGGGCGAAGGACATCTCGCGACCGAGAAGGGAGGCGAAGGCCCCGGAGAGATGGGAGGGCGAGGCGTAGGCGGGAGAGATCGCCGTTTCTCCGACCCATGTTTCTTCTTCTCCCCATTTTTATCCTTCTTCTTCTTCTTCCTGATGGAGAGAGTAGAAGAAGAAGCAGGAAGTGGAGGGGGCTGGGAGGCACCAGCAGAAGTAGAGGCGGCTGAGGCGGGAGCCAAAGCGAGCTCCATAAGGTGAGCTTTCAGTCGGTTGCTCCGGTTCTGCACTGCAAGTCGGGTAAAGTTCTTGCAGTGAGTGCAGGATTGGCTCTGGTGAGATTCTCCCAGGCAAAACAGACAGAGGCTATACCCGTCGGAGGCAGGGAACTTCTTGAGGCAAGCAGAACACTGCTTGAAGGCTGCAGCCATCAAAAAAATTCTTCCAACGGAAGGTTCGAGAAGGCGAGCACCCCGAAGGGCAGGCCATCCGCCACCCCCTTGAGGGGGGAAACGGTGACCAGAGCGAGTAGGTAACTGAGTCCACCAGGAGGAAGAAACAGCACCGGGATGGCAATCCTGCCCGAAGGACAAGATCACCGAAAAAATTAATTGAAGTTAGCCAAAAGACTTTCCCTCAGAAGGGCGAAAAAATTGAGGAAGCTCTCAACGATCGTCCTGCTGCTACGGCGGAAAGAGAACTGAGGTAAGATGGCGCGCGGGCGCCTCAGGGTGGGCGGTACCGTGGGCGGTCTTACCGCCAAAACTTTTGACCAATAGCTTTTCAAGCCTCCGATCGGCGTTCTGCGCAGGCGCATAACCCAATAGTGGGGATTCACAAACTATACGAAGGAGAACCTCAGTTAACGTAATTAATGCATTCTCCAGGACATTTCTTACAACAAAAATTACTTTAACCGAATTTCCCATAGGAATGCATTGAAACCAATACATTAACTGAAATGCAGTTCCCCATAGGAATGCATTGAAAACTAATTAATCCGTTCTGGAAAAAATCTGTAAACTGAGCCACTATTTTCTATGGATTTCCTCTTATGTGATTTTTATGTTAACCGAGCCGTTTGTTAAGCGAGGTTCCACTGTACTGTATTTGGATTACCATCAACTGATATTAGACTTGCTCCACCTCCCCACATGTGGCTCCTGCTTTTTAACTTGGTAGTAGCAAAGTACAAATAGCATATCCAGAGACAGAAGGGAGACTCGTATAAGTTGCCTACATTTCTCTAATAAAGATGACTTCAAATTAGGAGCAAAAATCTTTACAATCCATATCTATCAATTTGAAGAGCCATCTTGCAACCTTTTAGGCCAGGAGATAAGTTTCTTAGGGAATTTGCTAGGGCACAGAGAAGAATGTCAATGCTGCTTGCTCCTTCCAGGTTTACCATCAGTATGGCAGGCATCTCTTATTCCGGATCCATTTCCTTTGCTACTAAGCAGGTCATCAGTTGCTGCATCACATGAGTGTAAGGATAACTGCTCTCTCTATATGTATGGGATCAAAATCTAAGATCTTCTCATCAGCTAGTTTTGCACTGCACACACCTCAGTTTGGAATTTATCTCTCAGCTGAGAATTTTTGTTGATTTTGGTTGTAACATTTTGTATAGGAAATGCACTAGATGTATTAGATTTACTTCCCCTACAAGAGAAGACTTAGCATGATCTGCTAGACATGGAGAGCTAGCAACAACCAATGATGCCTGAGGGGCCTGTGGTTCTATTAATAACTGCATGTATCAAATCAACCAGTGGTGAGATTTGCTTAGAAGAATCTTGTTATGTTATAGGGCAGTGATGGCGAACCTTGGCACTCCAGGTGTTCTTGGACTTCAATTCCCAGAAACCCAAGCACCCTGTGAATCCACATGAATGGGTTTACTGCAATTCATCTGGCCCGCGCTGCCCTAGTCGCTCCCGGAAGCGGAAGTAAAACACGCCTGTATGGGTGCATTTTACTACCACTTCTGGGAGCTACGGGGGCAATGTGGGCCAGATGAATTGCAGTAAACCCATTTGTGTGGATTCACAGGGTGCTTGGGCTTCTAGGAGTTGAAGTCCAAGAACACCTGGAGTGCCAAGGTTCACCATCACGGTTATAGGGCAAACATGTGAATCTTAAGTGTGGTTGCAAATTCTTGCAAAGATACTTCTAACTAGTCTATGGAGGATCTTTTGAAGCCTGTTGATGATATAGACTTGCTCTTTTGTAGGCAAAGTGGAATACTGTATATCAATTAAGACAGTGATGACAAACCTTGGCACTGCAGATGTTCTTGGGCTTCAATTACAAGAAATCCAAGTCAGCACTCCTGCTGAACAGGGCTTCTGGGAATTGAAGTTCAAGAACATCTGGAGTGCCAAGGTTTGACATCACTGAATTATGACATTTCCCTTCACTATCATAGGCACTATTGAATTTTCATTGACAGAGTGGTCTCTTCCTTCTTGAGGGCTTGGGGATGTCATTTTTTCTATTCAAGCAGTTGCTACAAGAGAGGCTCTTGCTTCTATGGTCAAGAAGGATTGAATCCTCAGGTCTCATGTTATAATTCCCAGGGGGTGTCTTGTACTGTATAAGTAGAAGTGCTTTCTGCCATTGTAAAAAATACTGTTAGATGCAAATAAATGGGTTGACCCGACAGGAGGAGCAATCTTCTAATTTGCTATTGCATTTTCTTAAACTAGTTGACCACTTTGAAATTTCAAATAATCTCTTTGGTTAACAAAGAGGTCATTTGAAATTTCAAGGTTGGTTTTAAAAAAGGAAATTACTATTGAAGCCTGAAGGAGAAGACAAATCAAATATTTCTCACCCATATCTTCACTGGATCATCTACAAAGGACTCTTAAAAAGTTTATGCAGAACTATAGCAACCATGGTTACTCTGTTGGTAACAGATTTCATAAATGGACAGTAAATATGATTGTTAGAAGAAAAAAGCTGGTGGATGATACTTCTCTTAACCAAAGCTATTACAAACCAGTTATTTCATATCTACAACAATCTAGATACATCCGTATCTTTGGCTGAGTTTCTGAAATTTTCTTTGTGATTGCCTAAATCCACCAAACTTGCAGAATATCTTTTTTAAAATAGCTTATGTTAAGACTTCTGTTACCACTAATTCAACAAAGGACTTGGGTTCGTATATGTTTTTTTCCTAGCCAATAAGCGAGAGAACTTTCTCAGCCTGCCTAGAAAATTCTAGCTCCTTCTTTGCAATTGCTATGACTAGCGGTTGTTATTGCAAAGTCTCTGTGCAGTTTACCTAGCAAAACTCTGCCTGCAGGAGTCGCCATGATTACTGCAGTTTCCATTCTGGTTGCCTTCCCCTCCCCACCTTCATACTGCAGTAGCAGTTCTGTGGTATGTGTGTGAGTGTGCATGTGTGTGTGAGAGAGGAAATGTGCATGTGTTTTCATAGTCATACACAGACTATTTTTATGACTCTTAGCTGGCAAAACTGTGTCATGATGAATAGGGATTTTTCATGATCTTCTCCCCAGTATTACCTATATTTTCACAAGGATCATTGCAGGGGGAGATGAAGACGAAGACGATCCCAGCTGCTTTAACCCTTTCATTAGCAAACAGTTCTTTGTTATTTCAGTTTTCTTGCTTCACTGGAAATGAGGATTATATTAAGGTAACTTAATATTCATTTGGGAGAAGTATTTTCCCCCCAGTATTGATAGTTTTAAAACTCTTTCTCATCTGAAGCTGGACCTTCTCCTTGCATTTGGTTCAATGCATTTTCATATACAGTCTTATTCTCTTAATTATAAGATCTGTATCCTCGGACCTAGATTTAGTTCCCCTATTTTTGAACAATGGCCTGCCTCCTGATGCTGCTATTGAGACTTCTCATTAATTGACTACTTCCCCTCCGGCATAAGCTGTGTGGCCACAGTTCTGCAGATGTCTGCTATTGTGAATACCATAGATAGAACAGTAGGTGGAAGAATAGTCCCTCACTTGGGAACCATGTAGCAGATGGAATGTGTTAAGCACTTTTTAATTTGAACTGCAGCATCCATATTATTTATTCATTTAACTTCTATTCAAGCCAAATACTGTATTTCTTATTGGGAGCTAAAAACTGGATCAAACTGGCCCAACAAATTCAAGAATGCCATCAGAGTTTGTCAGCTTGATCACAAAGAGCAGATAGAAAATTAGCAGAGAACTTCATTACCGGTATATAGACATCACAAATCATGCAGGAAAGGCACTGCAAAGTATCTAACAGAAAAGTAGATAAACTAACGTGAGGTTTCCAGTTTATAAGACATCACTGATGCTATGAGAGATTTGGGATGTAAATAGTATGGGCAGGTTAATTTTTAGGTTTAGAGGTGACTGTGTTCTGTTTTGTTATTTGACTATCTGAGTGTGGAATACCCCATATGGCAGGGATGGCCAACCTTTTTACACTGTGGGCCTGGCCATGCCCCCAGACAGCCCCCCAGAAGTTGGCACATTTACAGCTGTCATAAATATGGCCACTTCCAGTGGACGCAGCGACGGGCCACATGAAAGGTTGCTGCGGGCTGTGTCAGACCTGCAGGCTATGGGTTGGAATCCCTAACATATGGCATCACAAAGATGCTACCTCATCTTTATTTTTAACAAACATCTAGTCTTCAAAGTCTAGAACCATACAGCCAGAGCTATTGGACAGAGAATATGCTGTTGTAGCCATGGGGCTAATACAGAATTCCCCAGCTGCACTCTCTGGATACAATTATTAAGAAAGGACTGGAGCCAGCACAAAGCTATTGCCCTATGCCCAAACCCAACAGCCTGCCCAGAAGGATATCATGGTCGACAGTATCAAAAGCAACTGAGATCCAGGAAGACCAACAAAAAGACATTGCCCCCATCAGCCTCCTGGAGATCATCTAGCAGGGATGGCTAATGCTGTCTCAGTAATATGGCCCAACCTAAACTCCAGTTGATATAGATCTAGACCAGGGTTCCTCAAACTTGGCTCTCCAGGTGTTCTTGAACTTCAATTCCCAGAAGCCCTGATCAGCAGGTGTGATGACTTGGGCTTCTGGTAATTGAAGTCCAAGAACACCTGGAGAGCCACGTTTCAGGAACCCTGATCTAGACTATTAGAAGTCTAGAAATCTACAACTGATCTGCAACCAATCTCTCCAGTAACTTGTCCAGTAAAGGGACATTAAATGTTGGCCTGGAATTAGTCAAATTCTCCAAAGCCAGGCTCATTTTTTTAAAACCATGGGTTGCACTATAGTCTTCTTCAGAGGCTGGCATATGTCCCTCCTAAAGGGATACATTATTTATCTGCAAAGTCCATTCCATAGCCACCTCTTTCAGAAGCCATGGGTCAAGGAGGCAATGGCCTTGGTCTGTGCAAGCACTTTTTCCACACCATCAAGCATCATACGGTGAAACTGAACTGGATGGGATGACGCATTGGAATCTCATGGTTAACTTTCCTGTCAAATGAGTCAAGGTCACTAAACATGTCTTCAAAACTGTGCCACTAACTATATGTGTGTTTCATAGGGACCACAAAGAACCATGTGTTGGTAGAGGTCCATGGAAGCCATAGTTTTCATGAACTGAGGCTCAGCCTGAAACAACTGCCTCCACATAGATGTTTAAGGCCTTCCAGGAGAACCAACCTTGGGGACTCCAGCACTGCTGCAGAGTCAAAGTCTTCCAGCCCCTGAAAAGAGGTCACTGGGTTGTGGGGAAGAGTAGTGAACCAGCATAATCTCAAGCCTATACTGTTTTGCACACAACAACCCATGCAGAGCTTCCAGACCCTTCACTGACAGGGCAAAAACCTTGTTGATAACCATGTTATCCCTGTAGTCAATGGCAACCTCCCTGGCCCACCCCTTTAGTCTGCCTTGGTGCTGAAATTAATAGCTGGGTGAGCAAATCTGGGAGAAGACTCCCCCCCCCATCAGTGCCCACCCACGTCTTTGTTATAAACTGCCAGATTGACCTGATCATCCACAATCAAATCATAAATCAGTTGGGATTTATTTCAGATCACCAAGCCATAATCAGTATCCTTGAGGGAGTGGAGGGGGCTAGAACATGCAGTAGATAAACACTGAGACTGTGTTGTTGTTGTTTTGTAATGACCAGCCCCAACCGATATCCCCTTTCCTTCTGCCCAGACAACAGAGATGGACTTTGTCTGGTCCATGATCTGATAACTAACCACAGGCCAAGTAATTACAGTCTCCGGTTAAGAGGAAAGAAATTCCTATGATGAGACAGTCTAAAATAGAGGAAGAGATAGTACTGGGAGATTCTTTCTCTCTCTCCCGTCAGACCCAACACATTTCTAATAGTCGATCAACTGTTCCTAAATATTCCTAATACTACTGTTAATGTGCAATTATACTATTTATTACCTTATTTGAAGTACTGTAATCTCAAGCATGGTTAGACCTTTCTTCATTTATTTCTAATGGGGACTAGGTGGGCTGGTGGGAATAAAGTGGTGAGCCACCTTCAATTCAAAACTATTAAAACAAGCAGTACATAAACCAATACATGGAAGCCTGTTTCGAATCATTTTAAAGATCCAGAGGCAGACAGCTGAAATAAATTTACATATACAGTACTTGATATCTATCTCAATGGACTAAATATTAGTCAAGGGTTTTTAAGCCATTCCCAAATATTTTTGTCTTTCAGCTGTGCCTGCTCCTTGAAAAGCCTGACTTATGTGGCAACACACACTTTGGCTCCTTCCCTTCAACATTTTCTGCAAGAGTAACTTCTGAATACAGTTCAGAAACATCATGCGCAGAACACTGAGGCCAGACTGTTGACTCCCTTTCGTTACAACAGCGCACGTGATTGTATGACCCCTATCCTAGCAAGTTTCATTTGCTGCTTGTTCATTTCCAGTCCTTAATCAAAGTGCTGGTTCTGAGTTTTAAAGCCTGTATGTCACAGGTCCATGCTATCTGAAAGACTGTCTCCTCTGTATGACCTCCAGTTTCACAAGCATATCTGGTTAGAACCTAAACGAGGGCTTTTTCTGTTGCTGTTCCCACAAATTGGAACTCTACCTCTTGAGAGGTGTAGTCCCCGTTCCCTCCTATCCTTCTGCCTCTTTAGAAAAGCTTTTAGGGAGTTACGAAGCAACTAAGACGAGAAAGCTTTTTTTAAAATCTGGTTTCATGTTTTAAATATGTATACAGTAAAACCTTTGCATAGAGTACCTCGCTTAGAGATTAATTCACTTAAAGAGCAGAAATTTCTCTGAATGTTCACCTCACTTAACAAGTAAAAGCAACCAAAAACTCACTTAACTAAATCGGGGTTTACAATCCCCCCCCCCCCGCCAGAAGTCACAATTGGCCACTTACAATAGTGTTTCGCTTAAAGAGCAAACTCGCTTAAACAGCAATCCCGTGGAATGCATTATGCTCTTTAAGCGAGGTACCACTCTATGTTATACTGTAGTTTTTAATTTTAACTAGTTGTAGATTTTTTTAAAATTGTATTTTGCTTTGACTTTCCTTCTAGGAGAGAAAAGCAGGATAAAAACCCAAACTGTCATAGAAGTACAGCTGTTAGGTTATTGGTCCTAGAAATATATTTTTTCCCCTTATTTTACATGATATAAATGGTATTTCCTCACTGCCTATTAAAAATACCCATGGTGTCTACTATCTGTGAGATGTAAGGTGATAGGAATGGTAAAGAGAAATGTTTTAAAACCACCTTGCGATTGGAAAAAATGTCAAGCAATAAATAAGAACTGTTGGGGAAATGAATGCTGAAAATGAAATATATCAATAGTATTGGGATATTGTTCTCACCTCACCCCTCAAATAAGATTAGAAAAGTCTTGTACAAGACATCTAATTAACAATTGGCTATCACTATCTTGTTGTACCTCAATCCTTGGCAATTTTTCTTCTTTGGTTGAGGTCTTGTACCCTTTGCTCTTACTTATATTTTAGGAGATATGCTGAACTAAACACAGTGGAACAG
The DNA here is from genome assembly GCA_035047305.1 of Bradypodion pumilum. Classification (NCBI taxonomy): domain Eukaryota; kingdom Metazoa; phylum Chordata; class Lepidosauria; order Squamata; family Chamaeleonidae; genus Bradypodion; species Bradypodion pumilum. The sequence continues at coordinate 27,792,756 of JAWDJD010000004.1, read as the reverse complement.
AATTTTAATTAAACGTACCTTGACCATGTTTAGACATTCTTTCTCCACCATATCTGTCAGGCTTAGCTCACCCTCACATTAAAAGCAAAGACTTAACCCATCCATTCAATTTTGTGTGCAGATGAAAGCAGAGGACACTTGGAGCCACAATCTATTGTGACCTTAGTCTGCAACAAGTTGATGCAATATTCATTGTGAGAGTGGATGCGGGAATTAACCATTTAAGATTGGTGATAATTCAGACTACCAGGAACAGTCTAAAGCAGAGATGGGCAGTCTTGGCCCTCCAGCTGTTCTTGGACTTCAATTCCCAGAAGCCCAAGTCAACACACCAGCTGGTCAGGGTTTCTGGGAATTGAAGTTCAAGAACAGCTGGAGGGCCAAGACTGCCCATCACTGGTAAAGTTTTGTTGCTTAATGCAAGCAAACTGCACTAGAATACAGTATATCTTTTGGATCAATGGGAATGTAGTGAGTCAACTCTAAGTTCCACTGATTCAAATGGGCCTACTTCTAGTTGCAATTTTAGCATAAGTTGCAACGACATTAGGCCTATTTAGAGCAATGGAATTTGTGAAACTCATTAAGTCCCCATTGGCTCAACTGGCTTACTATAGTGCAGTGATGGCAAACCTTTTAGAGATCAAGTGCCCAAACAGAGGGGCGGGGCGAGCTCTGTGGTAGTGGGAGGGAGGTAATGATCCCATTGGACTGCTGGGAAGAGTGGGGTGACCTCTGCGCTGGGGCGGGAGGAAGCACTTCCATTGGGCTGCTGGGCAGAGGAAAACTCTGTGCTGGGGCAACAGCGCATGTGCCCACAGAGAGCACTCTCAGTGTCCCCTGTGGCACGTGTGCCGTAGGTTTGCCACCATTGCTATAGTGTAATCTTATTAAGCAACAGGTTTTTTGCCAATCTCTTAGCCCAATTTGTAGTAAGAGAGTCTAGTTTAGTGCAAAATATTTAATTACATCTGATTATTTTGTAGTACATTTTGATTACTTAACAATTTTATATTGAAGTTAAATTTTCCTTCTAGTCCATGAAAGCTCCAGCAAATTCAACAATAGAACAGCTGAAACAAACTTAACATACATCTCATGATACTAATGTGTTTAGAATTCTTTTAAGCTTTTTGGTTTAAGTCAATAACTCATGAAAAATAAGTCAGAATTCAAAAATTTGCTCTTTCAAATGCTTAATAAGCACTTTCACTGAGATTCTGAATCATAAGTTTATGACTGGCTTAATCATTTAAAAGCAATTTAATTAAAATATTAAATATTTGGTATCCAGCCTAAGAAATGTTTTTCTCTTATTTCAGAAATTGTCCCAGCTCAACAACACTTACATTCTACCTGAACTCTACAGAAGATTTTTAATATCAACTATATTGGTAAAAAACAGGAGCCACCAGTGTATTTAAAAGTAACATAGCCAAATTAATGTGTAAATCTTGATTAAATGGTACAATTACAACTTTTCTGTGTTACATGTGCCATAAGAGATCCCCCCCCCCCAAAATAGATTGATAACCCACCCACCCGTATTAGGCCACTAAAATTACGATATGCAAAATTATACTGGTATTGGCTAGCTCAGTGATTTAGGCATCTGGTTAGGAGTTTGATTCCCCATTGTGCCTACTGAACGAAGAGCCAGCCTATGTGGCCTTGGGCAAGCTGCCAGTGACAGAACACCCTCAGAAGAAGAGAGTGGTAAGCTATGAGTAATCCATATCTAGGAAACGGGGGTGGGGGGTGGGGTGGGGGTGGGGAGGTTACCAAAAGTCAGAATTGACTTGATGCACATATATTATTAAAGCTTTACTATTTTGATTCATTGATGTCTCTGTGTGAACTGAAAAAACTGAACTATTTTTGGGTTTTGTTCAGCATCTGAGACACATAAAAGAGCAGGGGACACAATATTTAAGACATCAGGATTTGATGACTATTGTTAAGTAATACACTGATTGCACTGAAAAAACTACACCCCAAATATAGCAGTTGCAATTTATCTTTCTTGCTAGGTTATTTCACAGCAGATATCTTTAACTACAATCAAATTTTGTCAGAACAGATCCACTGCAAATCAATGGGACTAAAATTAGTCATACAGTAACTAGTTTGATCTCATTGTCTACTCAAAACCAAGATTTAACCCTATTTTGAATGTAGTGATAGTTTTTGGGATGTTTAATTTTTAAAAAATATGTATGGTGCAAATAAAGTTCTAGAAAGTGTGCTTGGTGTAAAATTGCAGCAGAACATCATCTGAAGTATATATTGCTATTAAATAGGTTAATCAATAAAGGAAATCTAACGTATCAGCAAAGATTTGGATTTCTCTGTATTTAAATAACTGGTGGAAGCTTAGGCATGTACAAGTTATCTGTGTACCCTGGTGGATAAGATAGACAGGATCCACTACCAAGTTTTTCTGATGGAACTGTTGAATTCAATTAAAACAGGATGGGAATTATCACCCTTTCCAACTGCAGCTCATTGGTAAAAGGCTGCAAAACCTTTGTACTGTTTTTTGTTTGTGACAACAGCACACAAGATTTAGGTCAGTATGTCATGATCCAAAAGCTATATACAAATCATTCACTGCAGACATATAGATTCCAGAACCTGATACATTAGGATATATTTCTTAGATTATCTTGAACTCATACACACCTTGCTTAGAAAGTTATACACACATGGAACTAACTACATGTTGATAAAACTAGTGATAAAATCTGAAGCATCCTATTGGATGACAGAAAAGTGCCACATTTAGATGCTGTGAATGCAGATAATGTAATTGGCAAAAATTATCTGCATTAGGTCAATCTTCTGTTCACAGAGAAAAATGGATGCAATCGAATAGTTGCATATTCTTTTCATGGCAGATTATGGTTTTAGAACACAATTTAAACCACGTTTTAGAAAAGCCAAGATATGTTCTTCAAGTACCTGGTCTATACAGTAGATACACCAGGGGTTTGCAACCTACGGCTCACGGGCTGGACCTGGCCCCTGCCGCTGTTCCATCTGGTCCTTGGCAAAGACCCCGGGAGTAGATGCCCTCACACAAATGCGCCCACCATTGTCTGGCCCACTGTGTGGTCTGAGGGAGAGTTGTCCGGCCTGTGGCATGGTAAGGTTGAGAACTCCTGATCTACACCTTCAGTCTAGCCACCTTACCTAATACATGTTGTAAAATATAAGGATAAGGCAAAATAGGAAACTAACATATATAATCAAGAAGTCTTAATGTTAGGCTAAGAGCTTTTGCCCCAATCTCGTTGTTCTGTGCAGGACAATGACAATAAAGATTTATCTATCTATGATTATTGTAAATAATGAGTTGCCCCAAGAAGTGATTGTAATTGTGTATTCACTGTGAAAACACAATACAGTACATCATTATATCTATTGCAGTTGTGGTGGAATCAAACAAAATTTGTCATTTATCTTCTCATAAAAAGGTGTTAAAAAGGAAACAGGTCAAATGAGTAAATTGTGTCACATGTTAAATAATGTAATCTAGAAGGTTAAAGAAGAGAAATTTGGAGATTTTCCGCTTAGATATGCTATTGGTAAGCCTAGTTGTGGCAGAAGAATACAAGCCTGCAATACTCCTTCAATGCCAATAAATATGCAGAATGCTTCTTTGTATTATTATTATTTTTTACATTAACTGACAAAAATACAAACTAGAAGAAATACAAGACACCTTAACAAATTCCAAAGTTTTAAAGTACATGACAACCTTTTATGCTGCTGATCCGCAACATCTCTTCAGCCTTAAATGTATTGTTGGTTCTGCATGAAGTATGAGGAAAAAAACCTCTGCGGGACTGCCATGCCATGCATTTAAAACAACTAATACTTCAATAAAGTGCTTTTTTAGAATAAGCAACTTTTAAAAATAGTTCATTTATAGAAAGCAGCAAAAAACAGACAAAAGTACTATTAAATTCAATCTATTTCAATAGAATTAAGCAAATACTTTACTTCGCCACTGGGAGGAAATAAAGTCAATAAACAGTTGCAAATTTGCATATTAGCTAACTCACATAGCCTAGCACATCTGCATTCATCTGTTTGTTTAGTTGAACAGTTTCCATAATTCAATTTCCACATAGGCAGTTTATTTTTCAGCAGCATGAGACTGCTTCATAGAACTCTTGCATTTTCTCAGGATGTCAACTTGAGTATCTACATCTAATCTTTTAACAAAAATAGCATAATCAGGGACATTTTGAGAAACAGGAATGCAGAACATGTAATAAAGCAAATGTTTACATTAAGCACAATACAGCAATTTATTTAGATGCTTAAATGAATACAAAGGGGAAATAAAGATCACAAAATTATCCATACTACAACAATGTGTCATATATTAGATGGTATAAATGAATACACCACCATGTTGGTGTTAACTAAAGATAAAACTAAATATCCAAAAAACTGCAGCATTCATTTCCGTATGCTGCTTTAACACAGTACACTTTTATACAGATCTAAAAGGTGTCAAAATTAGTAGCTGCAAACTTGTTTCTTGCATGTGATTTTTTTTTAGCTTAAAAGATTTCAGAGAACAGCTCTGAAATACAGTCATCAGTTGTAATGTCAAGGATATTCAAGAACAAGAAAATTCTATAATACAATAGAGTCCAGATATATGTTGCTGGCCTCTGTTTCGAGATTGTACAAGGTTATGTGCAAAAACTAAGTCTGTCAAAAGTCATACTATAGCAGTTTCAAGCTTTTTGCTAGGTAAACTAGATACAGCGTTTATTACACAGCAGGGCAACACTAAAAAAAAAAGAACCAAATCTATGATGAGTACACAAGAACAATAGCATAAGCATCACTTGAATAGGTCTAAAAGACTGTACAAATATACATTTCAACTATTCAGAATGATACATGAAAAAACAATTTTCCCAGAGTCTACTATACACATTGAACTGGTAGCTCATATGTTGGCCCTATCACTACCATATGGAAAAGGGTAATGTTTAAAAAGACATACAGCTGAACATATACAGAGTCAAATAAATGGTGAAAATGCCAATAAAATAAACCTTTGCTTTTCTTCAGTGAACAACTGGGAGCCACCAGGATATCAGTTTTCACATTAAGTTACTGTGCTCGTCACAGCAGATATTCTCAAGTGAGATTTGCCAACAGCATACTTTGAAATTATAACTGGAATTTGTGACCTCACAGCCACTGGCCAGATGACCTTGCACTCAAAAGACAGTACCAGTTACTATGAACATTAGCAGTCATTGTGAAATGAAAGTGTGTAGATAATTATCAAGTGGAGTATACCGGGGCAAGTAAGTTTGAACTTATGCTTGCTGGCTACTCAGCTCTACCCCAGTTAAGCTGCTACACATTGATTCTGTTACCCCATCAGTCACACTGTCAAACTGCTCTCCATCTTCACTGTCAATTGTGCTATTCTGCCACTCCATCTGCTGATTTGACAAGCTCTCTTCCATTTCTGATGCATTTTTCCACTGCGGCTGGTCCTTAGACCAAAATTCACCTACTTTCCCATAGGAACTATTCTTCCACTTTGACTGTTCTTCATCACTCTCAGAGATAACCTCTTTAGTTTCTGTAACAGGTTTACTGTTATTAGCTTCTTCACTTTGGGAAGATTCATCTGACCATGTTTCTGGTTTCACTTCAGGCATATTATCTTCTAAGTCAGATGCTTGCTGAGAACCAGGTCCACTTTCAGATGGTGATGCTCCATCCTTCCATTCAACAGGATCTTCTTGATCTTGGTCAACTTCACTGTCTGAACCATCAGCTACCAGCTTTGTGGATTCTTCTGCAGGGCAATTCTCTTTGAATTTTGGATCTCCGGCATCCTCTCTTTGGTCTTTTTGTTCTGTAGACTCCAAGGTGGCTTCCTCAGGTGTCTCTTTAGATATGCTTACATCTGGGTCCTCATTTAGGCTATTCTCAGATGTTTTATGAGCAGTGTTGGAAACAGACTCAGCAAATGGGCTATTGCTTTCATTGAACTCTTCTATATTCTCGTAACTGTCTGAACAACTATCATCATCTTTATCTAGGTTTATTTTCTTATCAACAGTTTTGCTAACATTGACTCTAGAATTTTCTTCATCATGGTTTTCAAACAGCCACTCAGCATCAAAGTCCATTTCATGTTTAACCTTATTTAATTCTTTCATGTTAAATCCTAAAAGAACACCAAATTTAAACCTTTCACAATCTCTAACGCACTTCTTCCTTTTGTTGCTGAAGTGTGAAGCGATGTCAGATTTCCACAGCCAAAGGCTGGCAGCCAGCTTTTCAATCTCCCTTCGACTTGGATACGGTTGCATATTGAAGTATTTCGTAAGAAATGTTTTTCTGGCTTCGTAAGAATCATCTTCGTGTCCCTTGGGATCTAAAGCTAGTACTACAGGTTCTTCAGGCCTCTCCTCAAAAACAGAGGAATCATCATCATCTATTCTTCTTTTCTTCAACAGAGGGAACTCCATGTGTTCATAAGTACGTTTCATAGGTCCTGCACCTGGAGACTGATTTAGCCGAGAAGGAATATTGGATTTGTCTTGACCGTTTTGTGTCTTCCCCACACCTCTACAGTGGACAAGGTGTAGCGTTATAGTTGAGGCAGTCATGTTACTGGTGTATACTCCAAGGCAATGAATACATTTGTATGTAAGCTTTTTCTCTACTGGATGAACTGTCTGAATAACTTGATGCCTCTCTCTTAAGTGATGTGCCAATGCATCAGAAATGGGTCCTTTCAAGATTGAAAAGCACAAAGGGCAAAGTGTTTTCCCCACATCTTTTTTATAAGGAACTGCTGCTTGAGGAGAACTTTTTACAGGTACATCTTCTGCCTTCTCCTGAATTTTTGGCTGTGGTTTTGGAGGAACTGGAGGATTATTCTGAGCATGATACGCTACAGATTCAGCAGGAGCATCTCTCAAATTGTATGTAGTGACTAGTAAATGGATATTGGTGTGGCTTCCCTGTTGCAGGGTTAAATCAAAGGTTAGAGTGGAATCAGTTTTAGGTCCCATTTCTTCATCAACATGAACCATTCGCATATGAGCAGCCATCTTTTCCACATCGTTGAAAGTTGAGCGGCAATAGGGACAAGACAGACCATGGATTAACATGTGGTTAAGCAATGTGTCGGTCGGCAAGTAGCGATTACAGTATAAACATTTACTAGTAAAATTATGTATTTTCATTATATAGTTAGCTACAGCAGGCACCTTTTCAGCCTTGTGCTCCTTTTCAAAATGAACACTGTACACATTTTCTGGGAACAGCTCATTACAGATTGTACAAATTTTCCACTTCTGAGTTGATGAAGTATTGACAGCGGAAGAAGCCGTATTTCCTGCTCCAATTAACTTGGGTGCAGGTTGGGCTAACACTCTGGATGCTGCCGGAGACTGAGCTAATGATGTTGGTTTCAGTGAGCTTGATGAAAGTGAAGATGAGTTACCAGACTGAAGAGAGTATCTTGCTGAAGCCTGCGATCTTGGTTCCCCTCCAAGAGGATAGGACCTTCCATTCCCACTTGGGGAATACTGTTTCATTGATTGAGACTGCTGGGATAGGGAAACAGGGGAGCTACCAGTAAGACTTAACCTTCCTCCTGTGTGACTAACATAGCTTGGTGGTACCGATTTTACTCCATAGTTGTTCTGTTGTAAATGAACATTGGACATCATATTCATTCCCCCTGAATTTAATGTAGGCTTTGGTATATTCAGTCGATTCATCATTTGTTGTGAAGAAAGAGACCGGACATTTCCAGCAGACAGAGGGCCCAGCCTCTGAGTAAGTCCCATGGGCTTTTTATCCTGTGGTTTTGGAGCAATTAGCATCAAAGGTTTGGACCTTGGGACTACTACATTAGTGTGCCCTATCATTGCTGTCACCTGATACCCTATACGTTCATGATCTTCAATAACATGCTGTACTAAAGCTTCGTATGATTTCGGCATAAAAAGGCATCGTTTGCAGTGAATCATACTCTCATCTCGGGTACTAGAACTTAAGGAAACAGCCCCATTAAGTGACTTTTCACTGGCCTTTGCTATATAAGGTGCAGCAACATGCTGAAAATGTTCCCTGTAAATGTGCTTTCTAACTATTTCATAGAGAGGATCTCGGTAAGTGCACTTCTTACAGTAATAAACAGCTTGTTCTACACTGTCAGCCTGTTTAGGTTTAAGGCTATCATGCTTGTTTTTATCTTTAAAAGTGCTGATGCCTCCACTTGGTGTGTTGGCATTTGGAGCATGAAATATTTTAATGTGCGTTTCCAAAGTCTTTTTGTCTGCATTGAAAGTACAGTATGGACAATTAAGAAGGATCCTGTTTTCAAAGTCTTCACTATGAACATTCCGGAAATGACTTTTGTAGGCAGAAAAGAACTTTGAGGAAAATGGACATGCACTGCAGCAAAAGGGTTTTGTCCGATAGTCCTTAAACAAAAACAGAAGAGAAATAGAAGATTAATAAAGGTACATTTAAGAAATCACAAACTCAAGATACAGAACTGACATCATTTAGCATCACTTTCTTAAGCTAGCAAAATCTTGCAAGATTCATTTATAATTTAAATTCTTAAAGTAATACTTTTTTGACAATCTGAAGCAACATTTCAGAAAAGCATTTTCAAATATTATAGAGCAATTCTTGCTTACTCAATAATAAATTCCCAGCTAGCAACAATCATTTTTGAGATTAATTGAAGCTGATTTAGAGCTACACCAAACATATGTATATGAGGCATGTTGCAATGGGTAAATAGCTAACATGAGAGTTTTTATTTCCTTACTAGCTAATTACTCGGCCTTGCCTGGGTTATTTGTGTTCTTTGAAGTAATGACGTGGCTTGACTGAGGGTTTACTTTTCCGCCCGACGGCATCCCCGGCCCGTAAACTTTAAGTTCTGTTAAGCCGCAGCCTCCTTTGGTCAGCGAAAGGAGGCTGAAGTTTGACAGAACTGTACGTTTACGGCCAGGAGACCCCGCCGCTGAAGAAACCTGTGGCCACTAATCACGGCCGCAGCTTTCTTCAGCAGCGGCGGCTCCTCCTGGCGGAAAATTCAAGCGGCTGGCTTGGCTGTGCGTGTGCAGTGCTGCTTGGCTGTACTGCTCGTGTGCAGTACTGCTGTTTCGTTGCCGCTTCTACGGTTGGTGGGGGTGTCCCCTTTGCGTCCCACTTTGGAGGGCATAAACCCCCAAATGGGTTTTGAGACCCCCACAGTGCTGATCTCGCAAGCCCAAGGTATGTATGTGCAAACTTTCAGCGAGAATGGTCCAGGAGTGTGGGTTCCTTTGGAGCACATACAAACCTACACCTGTTTTATAGATGTTTACAAATGGGTGGTACAGAAATGTTAAATAAATATAATAGGCTTAGAGTCCAAAAACCAGCATGACTGTCTTTTTCATGATAAACCAAATGAGTTTTAAAGTGACTTAAAGTCCATCATGATTTGAGCGTTTAGTATGCAAGGAATGTTCTTTTGTAACTCAAATACACATGACATCCTCCCTACTTCTGATTATTTGTAGACTGTAGGAAAACAATTTAAGCCAAAAGAGTAGCCTGCCTCAAAAATCAGAAGAAATCGTGCTGTCCCATATCAGACATAGTGAGTCTGACTTAGCCACTCCTTCTCTTCTATGTATGAAGATGAAGAAACTGACAGCTTCTGTTTGTTTTAGTAGCTGCAGCTCCCCACTATGGCTGAACTATAGTCAGTTAAAACCAGACAAGAACAAACTATGGTTTAAAAAGCAAGTTTTCAAGCAAAGAGCAATAGGAAACCATCATTACTTGTTTGACCAGATTAATTCACTAAGTTTCCATCAGTGATTATTAGTACTTACTTAAACTAGTTATGCATCTACATTCTAATGAATAAGTGTACAAAACTAACATTATGTGTGAAACAATTTACTTTTATTTCAAGATGTAATATTTTTAAAAGAATATAAAAGGACCCCCAAACTGATACGGTTAATTCTGTTCAATATGCTTATGTCACACTATAATAACTGTGGATTTCTCTGAACCCTCAACACACCATATAATAAAAAAAAAATCTTCCTTAAAACTGCAACTCTAATCATATCTATACACATACCCTTCAAACCATAAAAATCTTACCTACCTTTATCTCTGAGCAAATCCTACTGTAATCAGTGGATACTGTTTCTGCATGTTAGATTGTAAAGCAGTTAACAACTACTGTAAAAATGCAATCTCAAACCTTCAGATATCATATTTAAAGAACTTAAAAAAGCAATATTACTAACCTGATTTTTTGTAAGTGAAGGGTCCCACAATCCAACATCTTCCCACGTAGTGTTTTTCACATAGAAATCATTGGGTTCAAATAGCTTAAAATCCTGTAATGGTACCAAAAAAAAAGGCAAAAGCATAAATAAAAATGCATTGTATGATGATCTACTGCCTTTATGTCATGCACCAATCATGAATTATAAGTAGAATGATTAACTTCTGTCAGTATAAAAAGAACAAGCCCCAGCCTTCTTACCAACCATGCAGAGATTTTATTTTTAATTTACTAACAGAAAGCAACACCAAATACAATATAAGGGGGAAACTACACATAAACTTCAAAAACCCTACAACTTATAGTTTCATTGCCGTCCTGTCTAGGTAATTTGAGTGCGCTGACACTGCAAGGCCAAGCACCAAGGATCCCTGCTGCCATTCTTTTGTGCTCTGGAGCAAGAAGAGGCAATGAGGCCTCTTTGGATTATTCTGCTTAGTCATGTCCCCAAAACTGTATCAATCCATCAGTGGCTAGATGAGCAAGGAAAGCAGTCAACAAGGGAAGGCAGAGAAGAGAGCAAAGGACTGCTTTAACCACCACATAATAAGTACAAATTTTTGAATAGCCCTTGGTTGACAATTAAGGCCACCTAAAAACAGTAAATTCCATCTCAGAAAGATTGTTAAAGGTCAAAATGACCTTGACCTGATGCTAATCTATTATATCTACAGAAAGATCAAGGGAATATAAAACCAAATATTCAATGAGAAAACACACTTACTTCTATATGTTCTTTACAATATTCCAAACCAATGTCACTTAATATTTTTTTCACAGTTTTCCGGGCTTTTCTTAAACTGCCAAGATTGTTGACAGGAAGTTGGAACATAGTTTCTACTGGAGGAAAAGAAAAAAACAACACAATTTACTGAAGACATTTGGTCACTACATTGTTTAGCTCAGTTACAAACAAGGTATACTTAATCAAGTTTTCCTTCCTATATTTATGATCGCATGGTGAACTGATTCTACCTTCTAAACAATTTTGTAATTTAGAATTAACTTTGAGTTACAAAAAGTAAAGCTGCTAAACTATTTTTTATTTGAAAAATAACATTTCAAATTTTTCTTAAAACAAAAACCTTAGATATTGTAATGAAGAACACGGATCCCAAGCTGGTCTGCCATATAGTTTCTGTCAATCAGAGCCCAAAATCATCTTCCTTGAAGAGCTAGGAAAGGAAGTCTTATAGCAGCAGTACAAAACTTTTAACATACTTACCCATAAATGTTAATATATTTAGCCATGTGAAAAGTCAAAATCAGAGCAAAAAATAAGGTACTTTAATATGGGTTCTACGATGTTTGACTAGCTTTACTGATTAAGCTCAAGTTTAAAAAATAATACCCACCCCAAGAGGAACATAATGGCATGGGTACTGTTGCTTCTGAAGCCAATCAGAGTACTGTGCACTACAACAGCCAATACCCTTATCTCTGGGAAATATGGCAGTAGAGCAGGGATGGCAACTGTGATCCATCAGATGCTGATAGACTCCGGCTCCTTGATCTTTCACAATTGGCTAGGTCTGAGTGCTGTATTTTGGCAACATTTGGATGGCTACAGAAACACACCCCTCATGTTGTGTGTCAGGCTGAATACTATTGAGAATACTCTCTCAGCACTACTATGTGTTTGGGCAAACAGAAGTGTTATGGGGAGAATTCCAAGGCTTCTTCCTAAAGGAAGGGCCAATAGTGTTTATCATCCTGTCTTTTTAAAGAAAATGTAAGCAGATGGAACAGCCAATTGAATGTTAGTATTTATTATCCCTTGCACCTTTAAGCACCAGTGTTCAGTACTTTTCCATCTTCTCTTTCTCAACCAGAGCAGGGAAGGCAAACTGACTCCATGTTTGTTTTTGCTGTTAACCCTTTGAGGCTAAAGTTTTCTAAGCACTTGTACCACATAGCTGCTTCATATCTCTGGAATCAGAGAATACCCAGAAGTGTTTTACATTTGCCAGAGCATTCCCGATCCACTTCTGAAGCTTCATAGTCGAAAGGAAGACTTGTCACTTGGGTAATGCTACACTCACAATGTGGAGTCTCTTTAGTTTGTTTGATACCCTGTGGTATCACTTCATAACTTGGCCATTATTCACAAAAAATTTCCCTTCCCTGATAGGCTACATTGGTTTTGTAAAGCCCAGTTCTCAATTCTGTTTCACAATCCAGTCCCTCTCACCTGAAGATAACAGAGCTACCAAGTATAAGAATTTGACTAATGAACATGACAAGTTACCATATTTGCTGGCATATAAAACCCACTCGCCCCCTTAAAATACACTGGAAAAATGGAGTGTGTCTTATAATGTATATAGTGACCTATAATTGACTATTTTGGTAATAATGGGGTGCGTCTTATACTCTGGTGCATCTTATATGCCGGCAAATATGGTAAATCTTGGACTAAAAAACACCCTCTTCCTTGAAGAGGTAGGTATACAGGAAAACCTTTAGTATTAGAAGGAAACTTTTCCAAAGTCAAAGTTACCGTGAATTCAGTCTTGCAACGTATTGTCCTTAATCATGCTAAACATTTCAAGTTTCAGCCAATGAAGTAAATTGAAATGTTTTGTGTCACAGCATAAAATGGACAAAACTATAGCAGTATCTACACATCTGCAGATGTACCATCTCTCACACACAACACAGCTGTTACTCCTTCAACAACTATGGCTTTTTCAAACCCGTTGAGCCTTAAATCAGAATTTCAATTCCTGGCACCTACTTCTTGTCAATATTAAAACTAAACACTGTAGTTACCTTATATATGCTCTTGACAGCTTGGGACACATGTTGCAACATTCAAAGTTGACACATAACATTCCAGAGACAGATATATGCGTTTTTAAAGCAAGGGTTCTCAATCTATGGCCTATGGGTCGGATCCGTTAGGGACACGCCAAGCCAAGTGGAGGTGACAAGGATTGAGGTGGAGGAAGCGGCGGCTGGAGCGAGGTCGTGGGCCAGATGATTTGGTGCCATGCAGCTCCTCCAGGCCGGTAAGCAGGGAAGTGGCGTGGGACGGAGTGGTGGGTGGCTTGGAATGGTCACCAGTGTGGGTGGAGTGGTGGGTAGATCGAGGTGATCCTGCTGCTTCTGCTGGCAGCATTGTGGGTGGAGGCGTGAGGTAGTCCCACCGCCCCCACCCCGAGCCCCACCCCCACCTGTCTTGCCCAACAAATCTCTGAGGGGCATCATGCTGCTCCGGCTTAAAAAGGCTGAGGGCCCCTGATTTAAAGTACAGTAATACCCCGGATGTGTGCACCACACAACATTAAAATTGGATAATGTCGGGCAATTTGAGGAAACCCTTTGCACTGCACAACATTAAGTTAACATTGTGTGATACAAAAGTTTTCCTCAAATTTCCTATGGAGATCTCTGCCCCAAAGCCCACAGGCATGCAGGCTTTGGGGCAGAAATCTACGTAGGCCCCCTTGCTGCTCTGAGGCTTGCCTTGGAACAGCAAGGAGGCCTCCAGAGGCCCAAGTGGCTGATCACTGATTAAGGGAACCAGGTATCAGACGCCCGCCTCCCTTCCCTGAAAGGAAGTCGGTGTTGGGACGTTCCAAACGCCAGCTTCCTTGCGGTTAAGGGAAGGTGGGTGGGTTGCCCCCCTTCTCTGAAAGGAAGCCAGCGTTGGGACGCTCCGAACGCCGGCTTCCTTTTGGGGAAGGCAACGCTCGCCGGAGAACCAAGCCCCAAAGTCAGCAGGCTGGTCTCTGCCTGGGAAGTGCCTTCCCAGGCGGAGACCAGCCCTGCCGACTTTGGGGCTTGGCTCGATCCGCCCGCCTCTTTGGAAAAGGCAGCGGGGATTTGACGCGTGGAATCCCCGCTGCCAATTACAAAGAGGCAGGCGAGCGGTCGATCTGTCTGCCTCTTTGGAAAGGGCAGTGGGGATTACACGCATCAAATTCCTGCTGCCCTTTACAAAGAGGCAAGCTGATAGATCCCTGGTTCCCTTTCCTCTTCGGAAAGGGAACCGGGGTTAGGTTTAAAGTTGTGCGATAAATATATCACATGTTAAAAACTGCATAATGTTAAGACTCATGGAACCAAGTTTTAACGTTATCCGGGGTATTACTGTATGTACATCCCCTATATGAAACCACTCTTCAGTTGGCTTCCTGCCTTTTTGCCAATGACTATAAAGAAATATAGATTTCAGGTATGATGGATGTCTGTTATTACAGTTCATGGCACACAATAGTTAAAATGCTAACCAGAAGACTATGATTTTATAATACAGATTTTATAATATATAGACTTAATGCTTAGACTTTATCACAATTGCAACTTATCCATATCCTCAAAATTGTACTATAACAAGCGCACCATAGAAAAATACTATTTGCTAACACTCCTGGCTCCAGTATTAGAAAAGTTAATAACCAATTATTATTCCTAATCTCAGCCCTCTATGAAGTTGTCTCTCAAAATTACTGTACAGGTATATTCAGAAACATTATTCATTTTCTGCTCGACTTTTAAAGTACACTAGATGCAGAGGGATCTGAATTACCAACATGGGGAATCCTCTCCTGAGTACATGCTTGTATTTTTTTTTTAAATGAGTAAGCCATCTCTAAATATTTCCCTAATTTTGTGCTTATGGCTGTAGGTCAGATATTTCCAGGGAAATGTAGATGTTTTCTGTCAGTTTGTAAACACTAAGGCCTCCCCCACTGCACTCACAGAATTAGTTTGATTCAAACTAGGAAAAAAAATAATTCCTTTGAAAAACAACTGGCCTCAAGCCACAATAGTCAGCTAGGCAAAGGCAATGTTTACAAACTTGTCTTAACTGCTATTAAGGTGCTCTTTTCCGAACCATTCAGAAAGGTGCACTGTTTACTTGTAAACAATGGCAAATTCTTTCTTAGCCTCTTGTTATATCTAGTAGTCTTTGTTGGGCAATTTCATTAACAAGTGTTCTTGATGAAAAATACTATTTTTTTAAAAAAGAGAATACTTTGCAAATCTAATAAACCATACAAAGTTGCAAGTGTGAACTATCAAATACCAGTGCTTTCTTCTATGTAAAAAACAAAATAACTGTAAAGGAAATAGGATTTTAGAAATGGAACACCACACACTTATTACACTGAAACAGAAGAAAATGACTGATGACTGATCCAATTAAGATCAATTAGGTTATGAATCTGAAATAATTTTTAAATATACAGTGCAGTACTGCAGGACGGAATGAGCTCCCGTCTTTGTCCCAGCTCCTGCTAACCTAGCAGTTCAAAAGCAAGAAATTGCAAGTAGATCAATAGGGACCACTTCGGTGGGAAGGTAACAGCGTTCCGTGTGCTCCGGTGTCTAGTCATGCCTGCCACATGACCACGGAAACGTCTGCAGAAGCAGACAGCGCTGGCTCTTCGGCTTGGAAACAGAGATGAGCACTGCACCCTAGAGTCGGATATGACTGGCTTTCGAGCAAGGGAAACCTTTACCTTTCATCGGCCAGTAGCTAAGTGTGCAGCAATGTGTATATGGGGAAGATACAAGAACAGATTCTCATCCAAATGTTAGCAAAGGAAGTATGTCCATCAATAAATGTTGTATAATTTGTCTTTACCAAAAAAAAAAAGTGATCCAAAAAATGATCTCAAGGTCAATAGCAGAAACATATGATGGGAGCTTTACAACCTGTACCATGGCCAACAATGCAACACATTGTATTCCATGCTAGATTCAAGGTGCTTATACTGATGTACCAAAGCTATTCAGTATGGGACCTTGTTACCTGACAGAGCGACTCTCACACAGAAGTACCTCCCATTTTCTGAGCTCCTCACAAACCATATTACTGAGAGTAGCCACCCCAAGAGAGACCAGAAGAAGTGATACTTGCAGAAGAGCCTTCTCTGCGGTGGCTCCTACCGTTTGGAATGATCTCCCAACTGAAATCCATCAGGCGGTCTCACTTCAGATGTTTAAGAAAATCTTGAAAACTCATCTATATAAAGAGGCTCTGCAGTTTCTCCCTGAGGGAAGGGAAGTTTAAATTAGGATTTTGCTTAGTTCCCCCCCCCCTGATCTTCTAATATATGTGATTAGATTGTTATCAGTATGATGCTGCCATCAGGGTTCAAAGGTAGGTTTTATATGAGGTCTGGCTTTTGTTTCTTCGTTAATGGTTAGTTTGGTTCACTCTTATGTTATACATTTAACATTTTAAACCACCACAAGAAGTTCCTGGCTACTAAATCTAACAGTATATAAATATTATAAATAAATAAATAAATAAATACTAAAGGCATCTTCATAATAAAAAAAAATCAACATATTTCTGTGAATGGGGAGGTTAAATTATGGCCAATGTTTCTTCACTCTTTGAGATACAGCTTCAAGTGTAACCGTCTGCTTTAAACAGGTTTTTAATCCTGCCTTGTGAAATGTAGAAACACCCAGATATCAATGTTGGGAAAATAAAGTCTGTCTGAAATTATGGGAAGAGAAAAACTTGAAAAGCACTTGCATGAAAAACAATCAATCAATCAACAGCAACATTAAATGTCAGACTCGTTGCAGAAAGGAGAGTAAACTTTCCAAGCCAGTTTTTTTTATCTGTATGTCTTAAGAAAACACTTGTCCTTACAGGAGAGGGATGTCAGCCTCAAGCCTGTCTCTTAACAGATCCTCTGTACTACTGCAGTTGGGCAGCTCCAACTTTTCCCTTGGAAAACACTTTCCAAATGGACATAGAGGCCTAAGAGGGAGTTGGGGTGGAGGGGTGGATCTAGTTTCCCCATTTTTTTCACCCAAAACAAATTCTCAGGTTTTCCAATGAAAAAGCTGGACCTTTTGTGAACACAATAAAAGTATTTTTTTTTCTTTGTGAATAAAAGAAATGCTTTCTTAGAGGGTTTCATCACTCAGATACCTCACAGTTATATTTCTAAGACAGTACAGAGAATTAAAGAGACTACTATAAATATAAAATGGTTGGATCCAAGGTGCATTTCTACATCTTGTGGGTGTTTCAAGCCTCATGAGAAGAGCACACATGGAAGCCTTCATTATTCACGAACCACTGTTTGCTCTCTTCTAGAAACCTGGTGTCCATTAAAAAAACACAGTAGAGGACTATTTCTGTCCAAGTCTATTTTGTTACGAAAGTTAGTTTTTGTTTTCCCCCTACTTCTAAAGCAGGGGTTCCCAAATTTTTCGTGCTCCGGACCGGTCACGTGGTTCCTCCTGCCGCAAATGCTGCCGTAAAAAGCGTCTTCAGCTGTCGTAAACACATTTATGACAGTCGTGGGTGCAATTACAGCAGTGTTTATGGCAGGCATAGGTGCATTTACACATGTGCAGGCTACGGCTGTTGTAAACACATCCACTTCCAGTAGCAGCAAGGGTGGTGGTGGTGGGCCACATGAAATGGTGCCGCGGGCTGCAGTTTGGCAACCCCTGTACTAAAGTGACAAAAACTAAGATACATGTGCTTAGACAGCATACAGCGCAGCAGTCTCTAGCCCCTTTAGTATAGTGTATATTCAGAACCCTGATTATCCACAACTGCAGGATCCAAAGGGTTAAAAATTCCACTGTACCTCCCAGGGGGCCTGCCAAGATCATCTAGCAGTGATGGTGAACCTTGGCACTCCAGGTGTTCTTGGACTTCAATTACCAGAAGCCCAAGTCAGCACTCCTGATGATCAAGGCTTCTGGGAATTGAAGTTCAAGAACACCTGGAGTGCCAAGGTTCGCCATCACTGACCTAGCATGTCAGTTATGGCAAACCTTGGGACCTAGCAAGTGGCTGATGGAGCCACTTCTGATGACCTTGGGTAAACTGCACAGCCTCCTACTGCTATCAGAAGGAGGGACTACTACAGTATTTTATACCAAGAAAACCTTCACAGAGTTTTAAGTTGCTAGCAAGTAATTATTGTCACTGTACACTGTCTGTTTGGATAAAGGCATGTAACCATCTTAAGCTTTCAGAAAGTGGCAGGACTGGGAGGCAGAAATACAGAATACTGGTTGTAACAAAAAAGTTGTCAAGGGGAAAAAAAGAGCAAAAACACTGCCGACTGGAAGGTCAGCAGGTCAGCAGTTTGAGACCTGAGTGCTGCATGATGGAGTGAGTGCTTGTCTCTGTCCCAGCTCTTGTCAACCTAGCAGTTCAAAAGCGAAGATCAGCACACCTTAAGAGGTAGTCAAAACATGCTTTTGTACCCCCTTTCCAGTACAGAACATTGTTTACATTTTAAAAATGGGAAAAGAAACAAACCAGATTCTTTTTGCCACAGATAAGTTATTTCTTCTGTCTAGAACAGGAGTTCTCAACTTTTTAAAGCCGGGGGCTGCCTCAGACAGCTTTGGGGGCCGGACGGCAATTTTGCCCTTCCTCCACCACATGGCACTTCCTGGTGTGGTGGGCCACATGGAATGGTGCTGCAGGCCGTATCCGGCCCACAGGTCGCAGGTTGAGAATCCCTGGTCTAGAATCTGAATGTAGCACCACTGATACTAGTTGGTGGCCAATATTGTTTGTTTTCTCTACACAAGCAATTAGTCATTGTGTATGTAGGTTGTCTTTTAATACCAAATGGGCAATTCACTACCCTTTATGCCCTGCTGTTTTTAATGGAGTAAGCCCCAGCTTGCACAAGTGCCAATTTGAGGTTACAATCATGGAGTCTTCTGCTCACAGAACTGTTACATCCCCACAACTGCTAACAAGATTCTGGCCAGTTGCATATTTCAGCTGGTTCTTCTTCTTCCATGTCTAGGCCAGACATGAAACTATCAAAATCAAGGCACCCTTTGGTGAGTTCATTCTGCAGTTTCCTTCGCCTGACCTAGTGTGAGAAAGATTAGCCAGCAACAGAAGGTTGCCATTACCAAGGTACGTCCGGTTGTGGTTCAAGCTGGAAAGTGAGGAGAAAGTAGTTAATTAATTTATTTACATTTATACCCTGCCCTTTTGATGCAAGATCAGAATAAAAGTTAAGTAAGGACTGTAATAATGTGGAACAGTGAAATGACTCTGAGCATCTCAAACACTGCAACTCATACCAAAGGTTGGAAACAATATAAGGCATACATGAGGCATAGCTTTGTTCTTATTAGTAGTTTAGAATCCATTTGGACCTATGCCAACATGAAATTTATTTGAGTCTATGCAAAATATATTAGATTTTAATTCAGACTTCACAAAATGTTTTCTTAATGATCCTTTTGCAGATAAAAGATTGTCATTTATTATCCAGGACTGCCAATCTCTATATCATGCCAAACACCAATCTCAAGAGAAATCATTTATAAAGTATATAATCTAGTGGATTACATTGCAAATAAACATCCAGACACATACCACTTTGTAGCTGCTGAAGACAATGCGTTCCTGGAGCCTTTCTATTTCTGCAAGTTCCTCTGCTGCTATAGGTCCTGTATTTTATGACTCCTCGTAGGAAACACCATTAATGCCTGCAGTAATGAATCAGAATGAAATGTTGGTCTGCCATCCAAAAGGACTGTTCTGGATACTCGTACAGCAAAAACAGGATGTTGGCCACAATGTAAAAAGTCTAAATATTAGGCCCATTTTATTCAAAAATAAACTGATCAAAGGTGTATGGAAGAGACAGCTGCCTTCCTTTTGCATGGTAGTTCTAAACAGGTTAGAAGACTAGACTACATCAGAAAAATTAGTGCCAGTATCTGCTAATATTGAGAAGACCTCAGGTTTGGGGGAAGAGGATTTGCGTGTGTGCACGCACGTGCACGCACGCACAGGCAGCAAGAAAAATGACTGAACTAAAACTAATATATAGCCAATGAGGCAAAAGACCAATTCATTTTTTTCCAAACAATATAGTGTACTTGGCTATTCATTATTAAAGTAAACTTCCAACACTAACAACAGAGACTTGTAGTGCCTTGAAGATCAGCAAGTTTTATTTGGTATATGCTTTTTTGGACTGCAGCCCACTACATCAGACGCACCTGGGCTGCAGCAGTCTACAAAACCAAATGCCAAATAAAACTTGTTAATCTTTAAGGTGCTGTTAAGGTGCTGTGTCACAGGCTAACATGACAAACTGCTTAGAACTGGAATTTATCCTTTCATGGAATCAACACAGTAAGGCTTTTACTCAGTTTTCACTGATCTAGGCAATTTGCTTTTTGGTTCATATGGCAGGTACCTTGATGGAAGATTTTCTTTTTAAAATCTAGGTGCATTAAAAGCAACATTAATTGGGATACATAGCAAATGCAGTGAGACACACAAAACAGGAAAGCTTAAAAGGGGAGGGAAGCATCTGGACACAAGCAGAAAAGAGAGAAAGAAATCATTCCTTCAGTAAGCAGAAAAGAGAGAGAAATCATTTCTTCGGTTCACCTTACCGCCCCCCAGCTCCATATTTGACAGATGAGGCAACTGATCTACCTAAACATTAGCTGAGAACTCTCCCTGATGAAACACAGATCAGATTTGCACCCTACCAGTTGCTGCTTCCTATATTTTTATTTCAATATATATACCTCTGCTCCAGTTTACTTCCAGTCTGCATCTCAAGACATGATGGGACTGATTTATATCAATAGGCTGTTATGTTCTTTATATATGCAAATTACAAAGGACATCCAAATATGCTGAAGTAGGAGGGCTACCCTAAAGGAAATAAATTGCCTACCAAGATCTTCAATCTATAATTTTTTTAAATTAAAGATACCAAAAATCCATGTGGACAATTTTTCATTAAATTTGCTTTAACCTCTATGTAACACCTACTACTCAAGACTTCATTAAAAGATAATTTTGTACAGTTAGTATCTGTCCAGAAAAGTAGCCAAAACAATCCCCCACCCCCCAAACCAAGCCACTAGTACTCAGTTGTGGCTGAAGGGTAAAATACATGTGACCTACAGAGTAAGCTGCCCTGGACTTGATGGACCAATAACCTAAAAATACAAAGAGCTTCATATATCCCTTATACTATGACTTATGTTCTGACAAGTTTTTATTGCAGCTGTTTTGATGCTAGACTTCTTATATATCCATTTTCCAAGTCAATAACCTTCAGATAATGGGCAGTCATGGCAATGCTGTTTCCAGAGAAACACATATGATATAACAAAGCACAGAATGAGGTTTGCAAAACAAACATTTATAAATTTGCACAAAAATACCAAACTGAGGGACTGCTGTGGCTTAGTGGTTGGGATGTACTGCACGACAGAGTGAGCTCCCATCAATGCCCCAGCTCCTGCCAACCTAGCAGTGCAAAAGCAAGAAATTGCAAGTAGATAAATAGGTACCATTTCAGTGGGAAGGTAAACAGCATTATGTGCACTCTGGTGGTCTAGTCATCCCTGCAGTATGTCCACAAAAACCTCTGCAAACGTAGACAGCGCTGGCTCTTTGGCTGTAAACAAGAGAGGAGCACTGAACCCCAGTCAGATATGACTGGCTTTCAAGCAAGGGAGACCGTACCAAATTGAACCACTAACAAAAAACCCTTCTTAGTGAAGAGTAATTTTTTAAAAAAAAACAACAACTGGACTCAGCTTCTCAGCTGTTATCGAATGTTTTATTAAACTTTTCAACTGCTCAAGAGTGTTTAAAAAATATCCAGCATGCAAGATCCAGGAACAAATGGGGCTATTGGTGAGAAATAGTTAAGAGACTTACCATTAAGAGATGGTACAGCACCAGTATTACATGTTGAATGATTTCTAAGTAAGGTATTTTACATTTCCTACTTAGCATGATTCACATTTTTAATTAGCTTTTACTACATAAGAGGGGATAACCACATAACAATCTTAAATGTAAAACAAATCCAGAGCAGGGTTGGGTATACAGAAAGGTATGGGTTTGGGGTCTTAAAAAGTAACAAACCCTCAAGTATTTTGGCCAATATTCTACTGAATTTCCACTGATTAGAAAGTCCAGCCAATGGAGTCACATTGGTCAATGCCATTTAGGAACAGCACTTCCTGATCAAGCTTAGTGATCCTGTGCTATTACATTGGCAGGACTTTCTACTCAACAGAAACGAAACGGGATACAAACCTAGGTTTAAGAGCAGATCCATGCAAGAAAAACAACTATTATATGGCCTTTCCATATAGCAGGATTCTTGTTAGGAAGCAGCAGAGAGAGAAAATAAATGCTGCAAGAACAAGACAACAAGGTATGTGATGTAAATCATTGATGTATGCTTTAAATCATGGGTTCCCAACTTTTTTGCACCACAGGCCGGACCACGCCTCCCGAACAACTGTAAACACTGCCGTAAAATGCTTCCGCGGTTGCCATAAACACATTTATGACAGCCACGGGTGCATTTACGGCAGTGTTTACAGCAGGCGTGGGCACATTTACATATGTGCAGGTGTGTTTTATGGCTGTCATAAACGCATCCACTTCCGGGGGCAGCGAGGGTAGCAATGGGCCACATGAAATGTTGCCGTGGGGCGAGTCTGGCCTGCGGGCCATAGGTTGGCCACCCCTGCTCTAAATGTTAACTGATTTAGCATGTTTTGTTTAAATGTTAAATTCAAGCACATTCAAAGCTTTATGTGGAAATTCTTCTACTAGAATATTTGTATTAGTGAAAAGAGAATTCCTCACACTTCCTTTATATTTAACAAAAATGGCTACATCTGAAAGAAATTTTTAAGCACAAATCTGAAAAGAACTGCACCTGATATATCGTATATAAACAGTTTAACTTTCTTTTGCAGAAGCACAGCTCTATTATCTACAGTTTCATTCACTCTTTGCAGTATTTTTCAGTTTCAAGTTCAGAAAAATCTGATTCAGAAGAACTTTCAGTTTCACTAAAAGGCGATATGAATCTGGGCACAAAAAATCATTTGTCTTGACTACCTGAACTACTGACAAGCAGAGAAGTAAGAGATTTTGTAAAACAGAAATAAACTGAGCAGTGTTCATTTGTTAGCCTACTGAGGACAAACACACCATGAACTAATCTGCTCCAGACCAATCAGAAGCCACCTAGTCTGCACAGGTAGTTTGTCATATATTTCTGTTCCTCCAGGGCAAGTTAGCATTAAGGTTTGTTTGTACGTTTAGCCCAGCTATGGATAAACGTAGATATACTTTATATTGTGGGAAAAAGTTTTCATGGGGAATTTTTTTCTGATTTTTTCTCTCTGCCATCAATAGAGTGGATTTGTGTATCATGTGCAACCATGCTCACATACCTCTGCAAGACTGAATGAGGAAGTGGAATGAACACCAGTAAAAACATAGTTTTACACATTCCCATGGGTCTCCAATCTGCAGTGTTGATCGTTGTGCAAAACCCTTCCATTTAGCAGGAGAAAATTAAGCTCAATCACTTGCCAAACGCAAAAAGATACTTCTGTTTCTTCTGGATGTGCAGACCAGGACACTGGCAAATCTATACTCTGATGTGATTGTTTCTAGTGATAATTTCCGCTGTCAGTTCACTCTTACCAAACACAATAAAGCCCCAATACATCGGAATCCATACTGTTTTTATTATGTGGTCTGTTTTAATATTTAGCTATTATCATGTTTGTGTGTATTACTTTGAGGCTACCATTTGAAGAATGCATATTGAGAAGCAGCTCTTATTACACTGTGGCTTATTTCTGAGTTAATTTGTGCACAGGACAAAATAGTACATACTGTAACTATTTGGAAACTATGTTCTGTAGAAAGTTTTTCCATACATTATTAAAGTCGCTATCCATTCAGTGGTGGTATAATTGGACAAATGTCACTGCTTGAACAAATCAAAATTATTTCATATGCATATTTTGCTAAATTAATACCTGAAATCCTGTTCACACATAAGCCAAACTGTAACTTTCTGTCTGTTCCTCCTTAGTAAATAAAGTTCCCCTGCAATAATTCTCATGGCTATGTGTACACACACTGGGTTTATGCAGGTGCCCCTGAAAATCACAGAAGGGGCATGTTTACTTGGGACAAATGGAGTAAAAACTACAATCTGAAATTTATGCAATGAACACGACAAACCAAGGTATTTAAAGGGGAATAACCTGAGAATTTAGAGATCTATAAAATACCATATACACACACACGAGTATAAGCCAACCTGAATATAAGCCGAGGTACCTAACTTTGACCTGAAAACCTAGGAAAATAGATTGACCCAAGTATAAGCCGACAGTGGGAAATGCAGAAGCTGCTAGTGAGTTTTAATAATCAAAATACATGCAAATATGATAAAATTAATTAAATCGTTGGTGCATTTCAATCCGGTGCAGTCTTGGGACCCTCGTGGTTGTTAACCTGAGTATAAGCCATGTCCCCTTTTGGGGGCTAAAAAAACTCGGCTAATACTCGAGTATATACAGTATCTACTCAGTTTTATTAAGGCTAGTCTCAGCCAAAATAATTCAAGCAATGGCCAATTGGTTAGGTTTATCTCCAATTATATAGTAGATTATGAGACTTCAATTATTATACACCCCAACCATTATGCTAATAATCTGTGATAAACAGAGGTATAGTCAAACAACAGCTGGGAGCACAGACATTCTCCACCCCTCTTGTAAACATACTATGGTTTACATTACCAAATCATAACCAGCCTGTATATAAGATCCATGACACAGTGAAAATGAAAATAGCAGAATCCTTCTGCTTTTGTTTTATAAATTTGCAATACTCTAACTTCTTATTCTTCTGCCATATCCAAATCCGAATATAGGTGATCATAATGGCGATCAGCCATGAAGACTGTCCTGAGAATATAATGCAGTGGCCTTTCATCTGCCTTCGACATCGTAGCATGACCCCCCCGTACCACTGATCCAGTTCCGCGAGTCACTTTCTGCTTCTGAGCCCTTTTGACACACAAAGTCTTCATCAGCCCCGGGCCAGTATTAATGAAGCTGCTGCCCTACATCAAGATGGATTCAAGTGGGATTTAATCTACTTGGGGACCATCACTCTTCCCTGTGGACGTCAGCACTTCAGTCTTCAGGGTTGTCAGGTTAGTTAACTGCCGCCTGACACTTGGCGTTGAGTCGCCGGCAGTATGGTCTACTATGGGTTACCATAGCAGGATAGTGTGGCCAGACTGGAATATTATAACTAGTAAAGATAAAAGTGGCAAAAAAACCTGCAGAAACATTTTGCTAATTGCAACACCAGACTAAATTTGAAAACATGAGAACCAAATTTAATTCATATTTATTTCTGGATCAAGAAAAACGTTATCTGAGTAGAAAATCAAAACCTTTTTCTAATACCAACTCATATGTTGTATCACACATCTAAGCTTTCATGCCCACTTTAAGGTACATTAATACCCCGGTTAACGTGTGCACCACACAGCATTAAAACCGGATAACGTTGGGGAATTTGAGGAAAACCTTTGCACCGCACAACGTTAAGATAACGTTGTGCGATGCAAAAGTTTTCCTCAAATTCCCCAATGTTGATCTCTGCCCCAAAGCCCGCAGGGCTGGAGACCAGCCCTGTGGGCTTTGGGGCAGAGATCTCTTGAGGCCCCTTGCTGGGGGGGGGCGGGCAAGGGGGCCTCTGTAGACCCAAGCATTGGATCACCAGTTTCCTCTGGGTGAGAGTGTGCGCGCGCGCCCTCACCCCAGGGAACCTGGTGATCGGACACTCAGAGTGCTGGTTTCCTTGGGGGGAGACCGCATGCACGGGCCCTCACTCCAAGGAAACCGGCACTCGAATGCTCAGAATTCCGGTTTCCTTGGGGGGGGGGAGACCGGGCACGCGTGCGTCGTCACACCAGGAAACCGGCGTTCAGATGCTCAGACCGCCGGTTTCCTTGGGAGACTGCACGCACGCCCCCTCACCTCAAGGAAACCGGTGCTCAGACCGCTGGAGAGCCAAACCCCAAAGTCGGAGACCAGTTCTGCCGATTTTGTGGCTTGGCTCTATCTGCCTGCCTCTATGGAAAGTGCAGCGGGGATTCCACACATGGAATCCCCACTGCCCTTTCCAAAGTCAGGCGGATTGACCCCATTTCCTTTCCTCTTCGGAAATGGAACCAGGCTCTTTTTAATGTAGTGCAATCAATGCATCGCACGGCGTTAAAAACCGGATAACGCTAAGACTTGTGGAACCAAGTTTTAGCATTATCTGAGGTATTACTGTACTTGTATAATCATATAAGGCCATGGCTTGGGACCTCAGTACCTGATGGAGCATCTCTTCCATCTAAATACTGCCCAGGCATGAGGCATTTGGGTTCCCACCACAAGGGAGGCTTGAAAGGTGACTCCATCACTGTGGAATGCCCTTCCATCTTACATGTGCCAGGCCCTCTTCCTACAAGTACTGTATTATGGAAATGGGTGAAGGCTGAACTGTATGGGGGAGGGAGGCATTTAACAACACTTTCTAGCTCTCTTCAACTTGATGCACTTGGTGATTTATTGATTTTTTGCTATGATTATATGTTCTATTTAGATTGTTGGTACTATTGCCTGTTTAGTTAACTAAATGATGTTATTTACATATTGATTTTGATTGTCTGTCTGGACATGCTCCTACCGTAATGAAGTAGACCAAATAGCCAGCGACTCAACACCAAGAGTTGGGCGGAAGTAAATAACTTGATTCCTTAAAGGGGGCAAAGGCTACGGGCAGATGAGCCCCTTTAGGTGGGGTGATGATCCCCTCAGTGGAGAAAATGCAACTGGAAACCATCACATTGGGCTAAACGGCAAAATGAGCAGAGGAGCAACCACTTCACTATTCTGATTCCCAACGGTCATGGAGGCGAAAGAGGCCATGGCTGATGGAATGGCTGTGAAGGCACACCCTTTTAATATCTTTAAGGCTGCGGCAAACCATTGCAGTCCCGGTGTCAAATCCTGCATGTCTCGTTTCATACGTGCCGCAGAAGATGGCTCCATGATCACAGTGTGTGGGTCACTTCATGGCAAGTTGGGATCCACTGTAAGCCATGAAAGACTGCCTGTCCCACCAATTCTACCTATCTACACTTTGTTTTTCCTGCAGTATACTAAAACAGCTAATGTTATTTAAATTTCATTTATAAGAGCAACTGCAGTTTTAAAAGAAACCAGGATTAAAGCACTAAAACCAGCATGTGAAGTGAGTGGAAGAAGACAACTGTATGGGAGTTGGACTGTGTCCTGACATTATAAACTAGTGCTTCCTAACCTTTTTCATTTTCATACACAGACATACATTTTTACACCTGGTTCACAGACCACCTGATATCAATTCATGGATCCCTAAGAGTACATGAAGCTCTTATAAAGAACCCAACAACAGGCCATTGCGTGTTAAGACAGCAATCTTACAGTTAAATTGGTCAAAACACTTCATTTTAACACAGTACTCTTGAATTTCACTGAATCAGACATTTGTTTTTGTTTTCATTTTTAAAAAAATGAATGTTACACATTTAAAAAGAAAGGTTTATGCTTTTATTTCAGACTTCTCACATGTAACTTATTATATTACATATAAACTTCAATATAATCTAATATTTCTACATACTCAAACTTAAGTGACTGTTGATAACCCAAACAATAGCTTCAAACAATATTCAAAGCTACTTAGCCTTACATTGCGGACATTTTCTCTAAAAAGGCTCACTAACAAAGCCATGCACTAAATGGAAATAACATGTTTGCTTATAATAAAATGCTGCTAAGCAGAGCAGCTCAAGTAGGTAAGACGCTGACTGGGAAGCGGAAGGTCAGCAGTTCGATTCCCGAGTACTGCAGGACAGAATGAGCTCCCGTCTTCATCCCAGCTCTTGCCAACCTAGCAGTTTGAAAGCAAGAAATTGCAAGTAGATCAATAGGGACCACTTCGGTGGGAAGGAAACAGCGTTCCGTGCGCTCTGGTGTCTAGTCATGCCTGCCACATGACCACGGAAACGTCTGCAGAAGCAGATAGCGCTGGGCTCTTCGGCTTGGGAACAGAGATGAGCACTGCACCCTAGAGTCGGATACGACTAGCTTTCGAGCAAGGGAAACCTTTACCTTTACCTAAGCAGAGTCAACCAGCTCTTAGTAAGGAAAAACATACAAACTGGAATCTACATACAGTATTCACAATAGCCTGAATCACAGCTTGGGGAAAACTTTAAAAAAAAAACCACACCTGATTTCACATTTACACTGCCAAGACCACTCGCCTAATAAATAGATGTTTTCAAACCAGGCCCCAAAGAGGTGTACACTACACAAAGATTGTGTGTTGTGTTTTTTTTTTGGGGTGGGGGGGAGAATAGGTTCAGAAATTTATTTTATCTAAATATTTTAAATACTTTATTCAACTAAAAATATCCTCAAAAGCAAAAGGTTGCAAGCTTGCACTCTTTTCTTTGTAATATCTCTCAGATACACCTCTAAGAAAATATAGAAATTAATCTTTAACAAGACAAATTTAATCAGATCACGTTTAGAGATTAAATGCCCCTTTTAAAAAAAATCTAAACAACCCAAACTCTCAAATACAAGCCTGATTTGATAAGAACTGTATATGTAAAGTGGTAACAGATAACCAACAGTCTATCACAATCTAGCATCACAAGACAACAGCACTTACATTTGAGATTAATTGCTTAATATAAGCTATTAAAAAGAATGGATAACTCAAACAGGAGAACAAAGCTTGAAAGTGCATTTTTGTTTGTTCTCTTCTGTAGAGGACTCTGAAAGCAACAACTGAAATGGGGATTTATCCACACAGGAATAACTGCCAAACTATCGATGTTAAACAGAAATAAATCCAGTGAATGGCTGGAAAATGTGGTATCAATAAACACTCTTCTCCAGATATGACACAGGTTTTCTTGATAGGCAATGATATTTGATCAATTCCTAATAGGAGTACACAGCTGAGAATTAATTGTTTCACAGCACTTATTATTTTATTTTTTTATTTAAGGAGAAGAGATCATAAGGCAAAATAAATCTTTTAACACCTTAGAATGGTATTCCAACTATTAATCAGTCAAGATAAACTAATCTCATGGACCTATATTCTGGTACTCTTCCAATTAATTCCTGTAATGGTATAAGGCTACCTCTGAAGAACTATTTGAAACCTCAATCTCATAAAATATGGCACTACCAGCAAAACTTCACCATTATTTTCATTTCCCCCCAGCATTGTAACTTGTTAGCTTTCACTCCATGTCTAAGCTTAATATGCAGGTGGTCTTCACATAGTCTTTTACAGACTGGAAAAAAAAAACCCATCTCCTCCGAGATCATAATCTAAGGCCCCATCTACCAGAAAACCTGTACTAAAGCTCATTGGATGGCGACTTTCCAAGTTTCTATGTGGCATTTTAATAATTGTCCTTGCCTATGTTGCTTTGATATGCATCTTCTGCTTTGGATAGTTTTTATAGCTGGCTTTAAATCTGTATTCTACATGGCATTTATTGGTTCCTGTTGATACTATTTGTTGTTTTAGCCTGCTAGAGGGTGACACACAGACTGAATACATGTATACCTTCCATGTTTATTAGGAACCATTATTTTGTTCTTTCTCCAAAATGTTTGCTTGCTTCAGGTATCACTAGGTCCTGCCACTTTGGCATTCTCCTTATGATTTCCTCTAGTTCCACCAATATGAAGACAGCACCATTTACTCTAAATATGTTTGATTTTTTAAAATTATTATGTGTTGGTTTTTCCCTCCCAAGAATAGTTGGTGTGCTGTGCTATTTTGTTTGGAGTTATATTTGCATATAATTGGTTTGGATCATTGTTCAGATTTTTCAATAGTTTTCAAGCTTTCTGGCTACTTCTTGTCATGTTAAGCTCTGCTGACTATCCAGCAAGTTCTTTTTCTTTCTGCGAGAGTTGAGATCAAATTTCTCTCAACATTTATTGTATAATCTCTAAAAGGATTTTCTTCAAAGTATTATGCGTGTGTTTCTGGAGTAAGACTTGGGAAATGCTACTGTTTAGGAAAGAACTGAAAACCTGGCTGGCAGGGCAGGTGTGGGGAACCAATGGAGGGGTGACCCCCGCCTGCTGGCTTATATAATTAAGATTTCTCTCTCTCTTTTAAAGGATGGAGTGGGTGGGTAAATTATTTAGAATTTTTAATGGTTTTTTAAGGGCTTTTAATTAGTTTGATGTTGCTTTTAATTGTTGTTAGCTGCCCAGAGTCGTTGCTGAGTTGGGTGGCAATAATTTGAATGAATGAATGAATAAATAAAGTTGGTTTGGCACTAGAGGCATGAGAACATTCCAAAATGGAAGTTAAAAGCTGATCATAGTTCTCTTGTTAAGCTGCATCTAGCATTGTTTAATACCGTATTTTTCGCCATATAAGACGCACTTTTTCTTCCCCAAAACTGGGGGGAAAAGTTGGTGCGTCTTATACGGCAAATATACGGCAGCCGCGCTCTCCCCGCCCCCACCATCGGCGGGGAGATAAAGGGAGCCGCGCCGCGCCGTCCCTCCCCGCCCCCTGCCACCGGGCGGGGAGGTTAAAAGGGCTCCCTGGCCGAGGGAGCCCTTTTAGCCTCCCCGCCAGGTGGCAGGGAGGGACGGCTTCGCACGGCGCGGCTCCCTTTATCGGCGGGGAGATAAAGGGAGCCGAGCCACGCCGAGCCGCGCGAAGCCGTCCCTCCCTGCCACCGGGCGGGGAGGTTAAAAGGGCTCCCTGGCCGAGGGAGCCCTTTTAACCTCCCCGCCCGGTGGCAGGGGGCGGGGAGGGACGGCTTCGCGCGGCGTGGCTCCCTTTATCGGCGGGGAGATAAAGGGAGGGGAGCCGCGCCGCGCGAAGCCGTCCCTCCCTGCCACCGGGCGGGGAGGTTAAAAGGGCTCCCTGGCCGAGAGAGCCGAAGACGACGCCGACGACGCCGCGCCGCGCGAAGCCGTCCCTCCCCGCCCCCTGCCACCGGGCGGGGAGGTTAAAAGGGCTCCCTGGCCGAGGAAGCCGAAGATGCCGCCGCCGCCGCGCTCTCCCCGCCCCCACCATCGGCGGGGAGATAAAGGGAGCCTTCCGTGGCCCAGGAGGCTCCGAAGACGCTGCCGCAGCCGCGCTCTCCCCGCCCCCACCATCGGCGGGGAGATAAAGGTAGCCTTCCGTGGCTCCGAAGACGCCGCTGCTGCGAAGCATCGTGCCCTCCCGGCCCTTTGTTCCTCTTGGAGGTTGACTAGGGCAGGTAGTTTTTGACTTTGAGTATTTTTGTGGTGGCTTTATTGTACCTGGACATGTGGGGTTTCTGAAAAGATGTGTTTTTTTTCTTCCCTTTTAGTACAGTATTTGGTTCAGAATCTTTTTTTCCTAGATTTTCCTCCTTTAAAATTGGGTGCGTCTTATATGCTGGAGCGTCTTATAGTTCAAAAAATACGGTACTTACCCCAGCTGGCTCTTTTGAAATTATAATTCTTACTAGCATATTTTGCCCGGCTGTGCCGGGCTTTGTAAAATTGTGTTGGAAAAAAAGGTTTTTTTTTTCTTGAACCAATGGTGCTGGGCTGTTTTAAATGGTGTTGAAAGGTTTTGTTGATTTTGTGGCTTTGAGGCGCTGCGTCCGCCTGTGGCGGACTTGCGCTCCCAGTGTGTCTTTTATTTTTATTTTTTGTGCGCCAGCTTCCTCAGTGCCGGGCTCTTTAAATTGTTTTTGGAAGGTTTTTGTTTTATGTTTATGCAAAATTTATTTTAATTTAATTTATTTAATGTAAATTAATTTTTTAAATTTTAAATTTAATTTTGGTTTTTTAAATCTTTATTTGTACGCATTTTTTTGAGTGAAAAGTGATTTCTGTGGGGGTTTTTTTTTTTAGATTAGTGTGAATATTTTTGAATGTTTTGATAACTTTTTTGGATTAATTTGGGAATTAATCTTAATAGTTTCAATATTTTTGAATGTTTTTTCTCTTGTGGCCTCTGGTTGGGGGTGGTGAGCTTTTCTTCCTCTCTACAATTTTTCTCTTCTGTCCTGTGTGTGTCGCTTCCGGTGAGTATTCTCTTCATTTTCTCAGGTGAGTTCCGGTCGTTATGGAATGAAGACATCTCTTTGTAAGCTCCCTGTTTTTTATTTTTTTTGGGGGGGGGGTGTTGGTTTTTTTTTGGGGGGGGGGGTCTTTGTGATGTTTTTGTGGTAATTTTTTTGGATGTTTTTGTGTTTCGCTTTGACTGTTTTTGATTGTTTTGGTGTGTACTTTTTTGGGGGGTGGGTCTTTTTTTTCCACGGGCCAGGCTCGAAGCCTGGCCCGTGCAAAGGAAAGGGCGTGTGTGTGGGGTCTCTTTATCTTCATGAGCCAAGCTCGATCCCTGGCCTGTTGAAAGTAAGGGCAGCGGCGGCAGGACGCTAGGGCTTGTAGTTTTGCCTGCACGTGTTTGGTTACTGCAACGGTTTTTTTTCCTGTGCCTTTTTTTTTGATTGGCTGTGGCGCGTTTCCGAACGTTCCTTTTGCCTGATTGGCTCTGGCGCGGCGCAAGGAACGTTGGGAATTGAAGTTCCCTTTTTTTGTTTGTGTCCAGGGGGCTCCTGCCCCCCGGCCAAAAATTTCAACCTGACAGTTACCTGCGAACCGGGTTCGGGCGAGTGAACGGAGGTCCATTACGGGCTAGTGGGGCCTGGTGCAACATCCTGTCACATTCCAACGGTTAACGCACCATTTTATAGGTATAGATGTAGTGGTGTAGAGTTTGATGGCTACACTGATCTGACATGAATAAATGAATAAAACAACAACGAGAATTTCAATTCTATCACCTCTAAATTAACTGTGGTAACAATTTCCAATCTTATTAAATACACATCTCTGTTTCTCATTTCAGCAACGACAAAATTATTATGATAACTTGAGACTAAAAGATTTTGTTGTTTGTGGTATTTGCTAGAGTCTAATTAGTAGTAATGATCCAGAGATAAGGCTTCTCTCCATTTATTACTCAGTGAGTTAATCGGTATTAACAATCTGTGATGGGTGACAATGAGTGGAGAAAGTACTCCTCTATTGTTCTCCTATACCAGTGATGGTGAACCTTTTAGAGACTGAGTGCCCAAACTGCAACCCAAACCCCACCCTGTGCTGGGGGGAGGAAGCACTCCCATTGGGCTACTGGGCAGAGGGGCGGGGTGAACTCTGTGCTGTGTGAGGGAGTAAATAAGAGCTCTCATTAGACTGCTGGTAAGGTAAACTCTGCTGGGGCAACAGCACGTGTACTCACAGAGGGCTCTGAGTGCCCCCTCCAGCACATGTGCCATAGATTCGCCACCACTGTCCTATACTAGAATCTTAAGGTCAGAACTATTATAAAATCATGCACGGTATGGACAAAGTAGATAAGGAAAAACTGTTTCCCCTATCGCATAACACTAGAACTAGGGGACACTCCATGAAACTTTTGGGTACTAGTTCTCAAACAAATAAGAGAAAGTACTTTTTCACCCAGAGGATTGCTGGTCTATGGAACTCCCTGCCAGAAGAAGTGGTGACAGCTGTCAGTCTTGACAGCTTTAAGAAACGATTAGACAAGTTCATGGAGGACATGGGTATCAATGGCTATAATTATGGATATTTAAGGACAACCTCGGGGTTGGAGATAGGCAGGATATCTCTCAATGCCATTTTCAAGGAATCCTAAGCAGGTGAAGGCATCTCCTTGGGAATACCCTGAAGGAAATGGTGAGCCACTGTGTGAGACAGAATGCTGGACTGGATGGGCTGTGGCCTGTTCCAGCAAGGCCGTTCTTATGTTCTTATCTTTTACAGAACAGCTTGCCTTAATCAAAGAATTTTTAACATTTTTTCATGTTTGAATTTTGCCTTAGGAAGGAACCCAAATAATCACTTTGAAATTTGTTTTTTGTCTTCCATGTTGAGTGGAGGTTAGATTCAATATGAGTTTATAAAGTTTCAATCTTAACTTTTTTTGATCTCCATGTAATTTTACATCCTCTCTCACAAAATATGTCTACCTGTACACATTAACCAATATTTTCAATCATGAGTCATAGTAGGGACTGTGTTTTTCTTTTCTGGGTTGCTGCTTTGATACACTCATTTCTGTATACACAGAAACTAAGTGCACTTGCAATAAATCATTGACTGCTAAAAGTAGCTACTGAAACTTAAAATCCTGTTAGAAATAAATAGTCCCAAAAAATCTGAAATGCACATTATTATATGACTTATGAAAATATATATAACATTGATGGTAAACCTGACTCAAATTCAATTTCCCTTTCAAATCAAGATTATAATTAAACGATGAAGGCCGGCACACCGTTAAGTGATTCTTGGGTGTTCAAATCTCAAGAGGTAACATAGCAATCAGAGAATGGAGAAAACTGACTATGTTTTGCCTCAACTTGCAATTTTTGTATTATCTTTATAGCCACATGCTTTTTCCGATTTGGAATACACCTATGTTTTATGACTATTTCTGTAGAGCTGTTTTGTAGCAGTATTGTAAACCAGTTCAAGTTTTTAAAAATGAGCAGCAGCACAGAAATATTTTTAGTAAGTAAAACAGTATGTAGCTTGTAAACAGAAAACAAAAAAATTTACATTGTCTCCATAGCTCATCCTCTGCAGACTACTTTAATGTGTAGAAGCAGGCAGAATAGGTTTGTTTGTTTTGTTGTTGTTGTTTTGGAGGGAGAAATCATCTGTTGCTGCCCAGCATTACTCTGCCACACTGTCATTTCACAGGGAAACCATATTTTGAAACCTTCACAAATAAATTGTTGCCAAAAGCATTTGGGAAAAGCTTTATTACAAGGAGTAACACTCCTTAGTGAATGAGAATTAAAATAAATTATCATTAAAAAGAAAACAGAAGTATGTAGTTTTCAGTTTCATCCTCATTCAATGAAGATAGAAAGAAGCAAGGAAATGGTTAAATTAAATTTTCCAAATGGTACAATTACATTTCTACTTTAAAAACATTCACTTGCAAACCTCTCCAAACAGCAACTTAACTAACAGGCATCATTAATTCTCCAGGCTTTAGATGTTTTACTTATCTGTAACTGTGACACAAAATTAATATTCTACTGCAACAGGTTTTGAATTTTGGATGATTCATTTCAGCATCTAAGGCCATTATCATCTCATCTACGGAATCAGCCCATATCATGTTGCATATTGTATAATGGCATAACTAGAGATGTAAAATTTCTGGAAATTTTGAAGCTCGGGGAAAAAAACCGTTTCCCCCCCGCCCCCCGGGGGAAACAGAAAAAAACGAAAATTTTCGGAAAAAATTGAAAAAAAAAATGATTTATAAAATATTTGAACCCCTTATCTTAAAATATTTTATTCATATTAAAATAAAACATTCCATAATATATTTTTTATTTTCCCAATTTTTCGGGGGGGGGGGGGGGGGAGGCTTCAGGAAAAAATGGAGAAAACCCGGGTTTTCTCTGAATTTTTCCAGGGTTTTTCCAGTCCTTCACATCTCTAGGTATAACTTTTAAATGTGAATTGCCATATGAAATCTATGTAACATTAACTGCTGCATGGCAAGCCACAGGATTCACTATGGATGTCTAGATATTTCTTAAGTTCACTTACCATCTGTGTAACTGTGCAACAGGACATCAGCCAGTTTATTATTACTTTTATATGTTCATTGAACCGAGCCTTCTTATTCCTTTGGTTTTTCTTTTAACTTTTTTTTACTTACAAACTCTGCTTATTATTTTTTAGATAATAGTCAGAGGGCATAGCATCCACGTATACCACTGGTCAGTACTAAAGACACCCCTACAATATAGGCTTTAGGGTTACACCGGAAAGAAGAGTGCTCCTTCCCACTTAAATTGTTCCGTCAACAAAGGTCGAGATTTGGAAATTGCCCAAGTTCTTAATTCTTAGTCAACAACTACTGTATGTTGTGTCGTCAACTGTAAACACAGAAGATAGTTCATATTTTGCTGAATGATGCACGATGTTAAAAAAAGATAAAGAAATGTAATTTGCGCATTCGCCCAAACCAAGCTGGGGATCAGACGCTGTGATCCCTGGTTTGGTTTGGGGAAAAGCGGGCGGGCATTGTGTAACTTGCCCATGGCTACAAAAGCTAGCCCTTCACCCAGGAGGCACAGTGACAAATCAAACTGCAAACTTCTGGCTCTGCAGCCAGATATCTAAACCACTGAGGCATCCAACTAAAATAAAACTCTAAACTTCAGTAACTAATTATTTAGACATAACCAGCTAAGTAAGATCAGTTTAAGGAGGCCAGGACACCAGCCCATAGGAAAGTACAGTAAAATCTCGACATACAAATACCTCAACTTACGAAAAACTCATGATACAAAAAGAAATCTCGGAAAATGTTTGCTCCAAGATATAAATTCTTAATGAGATTTTTTTGAGATACAAAAAAAAAGCATACAGTGGCCTCTAGTGGCCACTTCTGGTAATGCAATATTTTTTTATTGTGTTTCTAGATACAAATTTTTTGAGATACAAAAACGTCGAGGTGCAAATTAATTTCTTATCTTGAGGTACCACTGTAATAGGTAAACAACGGTTAACATGTGGCATTTCTCCCATTATTGCAGTGGATGCTGCACCTGAAGAGTGTCTAGAACAGTGGTTCCCAACCTTTTTTTGGCCATGTCCCACCTAAGCATCTCTAAAATCCCGATGCCCCATGTGACATATAATTCTTATTATTCAAAAAGTGAACTCTTATTCACCCTAAAGGGCCATTAACTTGGTCTAACTCAGG
The DNA here is from genome assembly GCA_035047305.1 of Bradypodion pumilum. Taxonomy (NCBI): domain Eukaryota; kingdom Metazoa; phylum Chordata; class Lepidosauria; order Squamata; family Chamaeleonidae; genus Bradypodion; species Bradypodion pumilum. The sequence continues at coordinate 27,755,692 of JAWDJD010000004.1, read as the reverse complement.
GGTTCCCAACCTACAGCTTGCAGGCCGGCCCTGGCCCATGGCGCCATTTCATGTGGCCCACCTCTGCCGCACCCGGAAGTGGAAGCGTACACATTTACGTTATCTGTAAAACGCTCCCACATGTAAACAAACATACCCACGCCTGTCATAAATGCAGAAATTGACGTGTTTACATCAGCTGTAAATGCACCCACTTCTGCTTTGGGGGGGCATGGTACAGCCCGCTCAGCCGTCTGGGGGCGTGGCCAGGCCAGCAGCATGAAAAGGTTGTGAATCCCTGGTCTAACTCATTCTCGAATTGTCCCCTGTGGTCAGGTCAGAATTTCTGCCACTGCTGGGAAATTCTCCATATAAAGAAAATTTCTGTTTTTTAAAAAACAAAGGATTGGCCTTTTGTTTATACCAAACAAACATTCTTAATTAAATTTCCTTGGGACTGATTTGATGGTATATCCTCAAACATTAGCAGCAATATATGTAACAGGGACGTTTAATTTCTGAGGGACCCAAGCAGCCATTTTTAGTCTTGGAGGGCTGATGTTCCTCTGGAGGATTCTCCACCATGGCAAGCAGCACTGGCAACACTTCAGGCAAGTGAGATGTAGCTCTACATCCCACTGACCCTATTTTAGGGCACAACAGCTTTCTTTTCTAAAACTGTAAGTTTATTTTAATATGCTTTTCTGGTAGAAAAGAAGTAGGAAAGTTTACATTAAAGTGGCAAAATCTTTATTTGTTCTTATTAGAAGCACTTTAGTACAATTAATAAATATATCACACATATCAAGGAGTAAGCAAAATAAAACAAAAACATCAAAAACTTTAAAGATTAACTGTTGCATTTTAATGTTAGCTTTTCAAGTGATAAATACATTGAACTTGACGAGTGGAAGGTCAGAATTCGAATCCCAAGTAATACACGACAGAGTGTGCTCCAGTCTGTCCCAACTCCTGCCAACCTAGCAGTTCGAAAGCAAGAAATTGCAAGTAGAAAAATAGGTACCACTTTGGTGGGAAGGTTAACAGTGTTCTGTGCACTCAGGTGTTGAGGCATGCCTGTCACATGTCCATGGAAATGTTTGCAAACATATGTTTCCAAACATACCAGAGATGAGCACTGAACCTTAAGAGTCAGATACGACTGGCTTTCAAGCAAGGGCGGTCTTTACCTTTGTAGATCAAGTCCACTTCATCAAGTCCATATATCACATAATTGTGCCCAGTAATGAGCACCATTAAGTACATCTTTTTGCTGTTATTCAATCGCACAGTCAATTCCATCCCTTTGCGGCCCTATGGACCATTGCCCGCCAGGCACTCTGTCCTCCACCATCTTCCTCAACCTGTCCAGCTCTGTTCTCATTACATCTACAATACCATCTAGCCATCTCATTTTTGACCGCCCCCTTCTTCTTTTGCCCTCTACCTTTCCCAGCATCAAGGCTTTCTCAAGCGAATCCTCACTTCTCATTTGATGTCCAAAGTACTTTAGCTTCATCTTCACTATTTGACCTTCTAATGAGCAGGTCAGGGTTAATTTCTTTTAGGATCAACTTATTTGTTCTCCTTGCTTTCTAGGGTACTCTCAAAACTCTCCTCCAACACCACATTTCAAAGGGATCTATTCTTCTGTGCTCAACTTTTCCTAATGGTTTAGATCTCACAACCATACATTACCATCAGAAAAACCATTGCTTTGACTATGCGAATTTTTGTTTGCAAGGTGATGTCTCTATTTTTAACTATGTTCCCCAGGCTTCTCATAGCTTGTCTCCCAAGAATCAGTCGCCTTTTTATTTCATGGCTGCAATCTCCATCTGCAGTGATCTTTGATCCTAAGAATGTAAAGTCTGTCACTGCTTCTACTTCTTCCCCATCTATTTTCCAGGGAGTGATAGGGCCTGTTGCCATTACAGTGGTACCTCGGATAAAGTCTGATTCAGATAAAGTTGCGGTTTTCGTGCATGTGATGCATCACATAAAGTCCAAAACCGCTAAAAAATGGACATTATCCGAGGTATTTGGTATAGGAACCTCGGATAAAGTCCATTTTTGGACGTTATCTGATGCATCGCCCATTTGATTCGGATAAAGTCCAAAATCGGATAAAGTCCAAACTTGTGGAACGGAGTTTGGACTTTATCCGAGGTTCTACTGTATCTTGGTTTTCTTGATGTTGAGTCTCAAGCCACCTTTTGCACTCTCTCCTTTCAACCTAAGCAGCAGCTTCTTTAAGTCTTCCTCACTTTCTGCCAATAGGGTAGTATCATCTGCATATCTCAAGTTTTTGACGTTTCTCCCAGCAATTTTGATCCCTACTTGTGATTTGTCCAACCCTGCATTGCGCATTATGTGCTCTGTGTAGAAGTTAAATAAGCAGGATGACAAAATGCAGCCCATTGCATAAGTCATTGATGGCGAACCTTGGCACTCCAGCTGTTTTCGGACTTCAATTACCAGAAACCCAAGTCAGCACTCCTGATCAGGGCTTCTGGTAATTGATGTCCAAGAACACCTGGAGAGCCAAGGTTCGCCACCACCGGTATATGTTATGGGACACAGGGTATACTAACATAGGCATGAATTTGCCTGTTCTTTTCCATACAAGTGAAGTACAGTATTATCAATGCAAACCCCCTGGGTTTTTTTGGTTCACTTTAAGTAGTTGTTTTATTCCACATTTAATACCTTCATATACACGGCACTACAAAGCCCTCCCCAATATGGTGTCTTATAGATGGACTTCCAAGTAACATCTCAAGCCAACACTTGCTCTAGATCAGTGGTTCCCAACCTTGGATGCTGCTGGATTACAGCTCCCAGAAATTTTGGCTAGCAGTTAATGATGAAAGATTCTGGGAGTTTTAATCCAAGAACATTTGGGGACCGAAGATTGGGTACCACTGCTCTAGAAAATAGACATCCCAGTCATACACATCTGGCAGACACCAGGCTTGATTGCACTGCAGCATGATTCAGCCATGACATAACTGCAAAACAAGAATGAAGCTTACACCCTTGGTTCAGGATCCAGAAGTTCCTAAGGGGTTTGCACTACTGGCTCTCGGATTCTTCTTTCAACAGTTGACCCTTATACAGTACTAGCTATTCTGCCCGGCCTTGCTGGGCAGGTATTTTTTTGGTTGTTGTTGGTGGGGTGGTTTTGGGCCCTGCGGAGAGGGGCGATAGGGAAGGGGGGATGTGAAAGCGATCCATCCCCCTTCCCTGTCTTCACTGGGGGGGGGCAAGGAAGGGGGGATGTGGAAGTGATCCATCCCCCTTCCCCGTCTTTGCCTGGGGGGGGGGAGAGGGAAGGGGGAGAATGTGGATGTGATCCTCCCCCCTTCCCTGTCTTCGTCCGGGGTGGGAGGCAGGGAAGGGGGGGATGTGGCTGAGGGTCTGAGGGGTGACAGGGTGTCGAAGAATTGCAGCCTGTCTGCCAGCTCCTTCTCCCCTTGCTGTGTCGAGAGCAGCTCTTGAAACAGCGATGGGGAAAAAGGAAGCTGACAGACCGCACTTTGTCCAGGGACGTGCTTTGTCTGTCTATCTCTATCTCTAGTACACAAACACACAGCCATGATCCCATTTTTAACCAGCTGCTTATGCTTCAAGGGATATGGACAGTCGTTGAAGAGAAACATCTTTTTGGATTCAAAAATTATTCATAAAAGTTTTTATGCAGTGTGAACATATTCTAGAGCCTGAACACTGCTCCTTGTCTATTACTTTTCATCAGTCTGGCAGGGACTGCGGTGGCTCTGTTTAAGAAGCTCAACTGGTTAGCTGAAAGGCTGGCAAGTCACAGGTCGAGACCCGGGTACTGCATGACGGATTGAGTGCCCGTCTGTCCCAGCTCCTGCCAACCTAGCATTTCAAAAGCACAAAAGCAAGAAATTGCAAGTAGATAAATAGGGACCACTTTGGTGGGAAAAAATCTTGGGGACATGAAAGGCACCTCATTCGGAGGTTCCCCTTGATGGAGTTTCTCCAGCAAAAATCCTTTCAACCCACAATAATTTCTGACACAAAATTATTATTAACACTCTGCCTATATCACAAAGAATGACAAATAATAAAGGTTATGACAGTTCAGTTCCTTGACAGTTGGACTTAGAGGCCCTTCATAGGTGGAGCTCCAGTTGCTAACAGAAAATAGCTGAAGCAAGAGAAATGTTCACCATTAAACAGCAGCAACAGGAAAAAAAAGCTTCAGTCTTGTTTCTGAAAAGGTTAGTTTGTCCTGAACTATTTTCTCCCTTTGCAAATACTCAGAAAAGATGTTCCACATCTGATTTTATCATCAGTGGTTATATTCCCACCAATATTTCTCTTTGGTCACTGCCCCTTGCTAACAATGTAATTCTCCATCACAAAAAATTTACCGCATTCAATCCGAGTCTTTTCAGAAACACTGAAAACCTGCTTGAGTTGGCCTCTGGAGCTCAGGATTAAGTTGAGAAAATACTGGAATTTAAGTTTAAATTTGATTTCATTGTTATTTGATGTGTTTGCTTTTGTCTTTTATTGTTTCAGTTCTATAAGGTAGTATATAAGTGTAATTGCTTTATTACGAAGCACACCCCACATTTAAATCACTATTATCATACAAGGTCATGGCAGACAAATTAAAAAATCAACTCAAATAAAATTCTTTCAACTGCAAGAATTAACTTTGATCAGACTACATGAATTAACGTTTTTAGGAGTGTGATATTAATTTATGATTGAGTTAAATCAACCTGCCAGTAGTGATTTTTGAAATATGAAGACTCCACTGTGTCCCCACAGCCCCCAAGGGCTTCCTCATGGAAAAGAGATCCCAAAGGGGTCTTTGGACGTTCAGGCGGAGAACTGAAATCTTTTGCTCATTAGGAACAGCTATAGCTGATGATGTCATTAGCCTCATTAAATTTTAGTAGTAATCCATTTTGAATTATAATTTAATAATTCACCTTAAAATAGTCTACACCAACCTCGGATGAGTTTGAGATAATGTGAAATTCATCAGTGTCACTCAGCAACAGCAGTATCCATGGTAACAGCTACCACACCTTTAATTCATTAAAGTACAGGTTGGATAAACATACACAAAATAAATAAAACTTGATAGTAAGAATGTCATAATTAGAGACTGCTTACTACAGGCCTACAATGATAAATAAAATAATTTCCTTGCATGCATCTACAGATGAATTTTTCAGTAAAAGCTAAATACCAATTATTCAAACAGCCTGAATTTATAAACAAAAATTCTGCAGCCATGTAAAAAAGACATTTTCAAGTATAGAACCTCCCATAACTTCTTTGGTAAGAAAAGAATACACTCCATTCCTAATTTGTACTCTGCTTAGCCATTATGGAGAAAGTTGAGAGAAACTGCAGGATTCCTACAACAATTTTTAAGCAGCTAAAACACACTGCCAGATTTTGAAAGGTGATACTTTTTTATACTACAAAGTTCTAACTATTGCCAAGAGTATAAATTTGATTAATCTGTAGAGTTGATCTTGCTTGTGGAACAGAGTTACTATTCCACTAAAAATGCAAGTAGATAAAAAGCTTTCAGTTATACAGTTACTAAAACATAATCTGATTGCTATAATATGCAGATAAATAAATAAAATAAAATTTTGAGAAAGGGTGCTTGAAAAACACATCATGCCCCCACAGGGTTTCTTCTTCTCTGTTCTGCAGACTAAAAGTGTCCTTTCTTGACTCACATACATTTCTAACTCATGGCAAGTTCTGGAATTTTCCACTGACAGCTAACATGCCATCTAGCGGACATGCAGCGTAATGTCTTAACCATAATGTCTTTATGAAGCTCTCATATATTTTCACATGATGGAATTTTCATTGTTGTAGGAAACATAGCTTTTCTACTTTCATAAATTAGAAAATATTTTAATTAGTCAAGGGTGAGACATGCAACACAGCAAATCTCTTAAACTTTGGATCACTTCACACGTTCTTTGTCAATATGAGCAGCCTTGACCTCCAAGTATGCACTTGCTAAGTATGAACCAGTGCTGTGAGGACTGTGAGCCATTTACTTGTGATAGTGCAAATCATATAGTCATACTAAAAATTCATACCACAGATGGCCAAGACTATTTACACACATAAAAAGTAGTACAGTATTTGAAATAGACCTATCAATTGTAATATACTTTGGGGGAGAGAAAATAGTACTTTGCTGTTTGCCAACAAGTAAACTTAAACTGGAAATTCTGCATTCACAACAATACAAATACTTTCTACTGGTTTTATATATCTTTTATAGGGAGGGCTGCACTGTTTAGGAATATGCCTATGAAACTAATGAAGTCAAGAATTTGTCTATTGCAGTGAGCACAATTTTAATTTGGCTATATGATCTGATGAAGCTTCTACTAATTAGGAGTTTTCTGGATGGTGTTAACCAAGCCCTTTCAGCTTGAGTCTGGCACTAACTCTCTATAATAACATTAGGCAGTAGTTAAAGCAGGGGTTCTCACCGATGGCCTGTGACGCCATTCCATCAGGCCCATTGCCTTCTCCCCCGCACCCTAAAGTGGAAGCGTTTATGCATGCACAGGCACATCCCCGCGCATTTGCAAATGCACCTGTCATAAATGCAGAAGTGAGCACATTTGCAACAGCAGTAAATGTGCCCACTTCTGGGGGCGTGGTCCAGCCTGCTCAGCTGACCAGGGGCATGGTCATGCCCACTGCGCAAATGCAAAAGGTTGGCCACCCCTGAGCTAAAGGGTTGTATCTGACCCTAGGGTTCAGTGCTCATCTGTTTATAGCCAAAGAGCCAGCGCTGTCTGCATCTGCAGATGTTTCCGTGCACATGTGGCAGGCATGCCTAGACACTGGAGTGCACTGAATGCTGTTTACCTTCCCACCAAAGTGATACCTATTTATCTACTTGCAATTTCTTGCTTTCAAGCTGCTAGGTTGGTAGGAGCTGGGACAGAGACAGAAGCTCACTCTGTCATGCAGCACTTGGGGCTCAAACTGCTGGCCTGCAGACCTTCCAGTCATCAAGTTCAGCATCTTAACCTCTAAGTCACTGCAGTCCCTTCTTTGGACAGAAGATATACTAAATAAATACTTGTTTCAAACAGTGGCTTTTAATTTATTTAGAGTGGAATACATGAAATACTCAGCGCACAATCCCAAAGATAGCACTATGATGTTCCATTGATCTCAATGAAATAGTTAAGCATGCATGTGTGTCTGAAGTTCTAGATACACCTAAAATCAGTGGAAATTCTTTCTTTATAGGAATGTACAAGACTGCACTGTAAGCCTCTCTCACTTTACATTTAAACACTGTCTGAATTCCCCATTCAATCATTTTGAAATGCTTATCTTATCACAGTTCTTGGCTATTCTGCAATATATTTATGATTCAACCTGTATCATTTCATAACTGGTTACCTAAACCATTTATCCAAAAGCAATAAATTAAGTCATTTACTCTCAATGAGATTACCATTTTAATTGTGTACACAACTGCAGGCCTTTTGATATACAACCACAAGATTTTAAAAATAAAATTACCTGCTAAAAATGCATCTTGCTCACATAATATACTGTATGCTGAGGTACTGAAACAGCAGTTCCAAAATCTGGGACCCCAGGTGTTCTGGAACAACAATTTCTACCAGTTCTAGCTAGCACATCGATGGCCAGAGATTCACAAAGGTGTAGTTCACTGTACTTTCAATCTTGGTCTATCCTGAAATTGCACTTCCTTTCACTGATTTCAACCTGACAAAATCTTTCCAACAATATATCTGTTACTATCAGTTTAGAAAGCAATTTTATGTTCCTGAGAATTTAAATGTATACACATTTCTTCAACCTCCCCAAAACAACATCTAGCATATAAATTTTATTCTATTAAAGAAGTCTTTCTGAAAGCTATCTAGTTGAATTCAATATTACTAGCAAAAAGTAATGCCAAAATTTACAGAACTTTAATGCTCTTGTGCTATCATTTTGGCATTCCATTTTTTGCTGCATCACTAATTTAAGTCAACAGAACAGAGAATATATGAAGGTGAGGCATAGCATGGATTACTCTTAACACAAAAAGAACTATAACAGAAATGTCAAGGAGAAAAATTAATAATTGTTACATAGTATGTAATAATCTACATAATTATTTTGATACATTGCTACAAATATAGCATCAAGAAGGGAATTGGAGAATTATGGCTTTTCAGATCTTTTGGAATGAAATTTCCCATCAGACCCAACCTAGCTAGCTAGCTAGTGGTGAGGGGCAACATATACACGATTCCGTAACACCTGGATGGTCATAGGCTACTCAGTCCTGATTTAGAAACTCAATATTACCCAATGAAAATGTAGCAAATTTTAGAGGAAAGAAGCAAATAAAGGATAGTGGGTTCTAAACTATAACATGAAAAAGTCACAAGTGAGAGTATTGATGTGCATTCTTCTACTTCAGGTAATCAGATATGTTAGCTAGCTTCAAAGGAGGCATTCTCCATCCAATAAGCTTCATTTTGGTTGAGCAGAAATAACATAAAGTCAGATTCCACACATATCCATTCCTGGCTGTAGGTAATTCCCCACTTATCACACCCATGGCATCCATGCAGGAATACATTATTTAAAAACTCTTATTGACCAGAATTTTGAACCTGCTGGTTTGATGCTGGTTTTCAAGAAGGGTTTAAATCAGTTTCAACATCTTGTGAAACCTGTAGTTTCAAAATCCATTATATCTCCCCTGAAGTCATCATACGACACAAAGAAAACACTTGAGGTTATTATTCCCAATATTTGGAATCTTATGTCCAACAGGAATGCATAAATCCCACCTACTAAGATGGGGAGTATTATATTCTTCTCTTGCATAACTTTTTGCCACTGTCTACAAAAATGTATCCAAGGTACCTTATTGACAGGACATCAGGCTAGATGGTTCAATTAGACAAAAGCGTCCACAGGTGCTTTAGTATCACTACAGACAACAGCAAAGAAACATTAGTTCTGCAATTAAAAAGAGTAAGTGTGGGCAGGCTAAACTGAAGACATGTAACAGGACCATTAAAAAGTTTTAGAAGAGATGAAAGGCAGAAACCATTGCTAAAGATATTCCTTCGCAAATAGCTTATTAATCTGTGTTCTTTGACCTTCTCTGCTAAATAGAGTACAAATCTTCAAGCACAGTAATATGGATAAATAAATAAATCCCAGTAAATTTCAGAAGATTAATAAGTATCTGAGTTTAGTGTCAACTTTACCTGCTTTAATACTTTTAATTTCAATGAAATTTTATTGATACTATATTTTGTAATACTAATTTTAATAAAGGATATTTATAGATTTTGAACTCAACTGCGAGTCGAACAAGCACCAAATGAATTATGAAAAAAATACTGGAAATGGCTCACTAAAAAAACACACAACTAAAATCCATTTATAAATAGGAAATGTTTTAAAATATGAAATCAAAATTTAAAAGATCAATTTGTGATATTGAAACATTTTTTTGATTATGAAGATGCCACCTTTTTTTTTTCAGAACATGTGATACTATTTTTATGTATACCATCTCTGAAAACCTTACCTTACACTGGTCCTGAACATCTTATAGCATCTTTTTACTTCATGAGAATCCCAAATGCCTTCAAGGGAACTACCTAGATAAAGAAATATTTAACCAGTTGTAGTCAACCTTTTCTAGCAAGTGTAGCACAAGATCACAAAATAAGATAGTGCATACTGTAGTGCATGCTGCAGTGTTTAAGCAAACACAAGTTTGGGGATATTTTTTTAATCTTGTCCACTGAAACAGCCAAAAGCCAACATTATAGAAGTTTACAAAGCAGCAGCTGTGTAGTGCAGAGATGTATACTGCCAACAGATTCTATTCAGATCTGCCAGAAACCATACTTATATCACCTTAGCTAAAGGGCTCTGAATTCATTTACATTGCTCATCTGATATATTCACTACAATTTGTATTTCTGGCCCTCCAAGGTAACTGAAGCACAATCGTTGTTTCGTTAGTGGCAAGTCTTTCTGACTCTCCCAGATAACAGTGCTAGGAAACTGCGTAAGTGACTGAAGCCTGAGAGAGTATCTTCATAATCTAATGCTGATTTTCTCATCTTTGGTATTAGCAGTGACTTATAGTTTATCCCCATGCAAATATGAGAACACAACATTGGCTTGTATGAAGCATGTGTCTCCTCTATGCTGGCCAGTATTGTTGACTGGAACTGCTAGCAGCTCTTTCACTTTTCAGAAAGAGATCTATCCAAAGACTTGCTATGGGAGAATCTTCTCTTGGAGATCCATTGAACTTAATCTGTTATCTACTGCTTGCAAAGCACATACCCTGCCCTGAGATTTGCACCATCCCCATGACAGAACAAAAAGATAACCAAAACTTGCCCCCATTGACATAAGCATATTACAAGCTTTGTTTTTGGCCTACATGTCAACTCTCATATATTTCATTCTAGACACACATTTTGCCATTGTAGTTTTACTGTTAAAATTATGGTAATTGTGTAACTGTTATGTTAAATATCCATGAACTATTTATTTTCAATTTATCAGTCAGATACTTGAGGTATGCTTACTTATAACTAAACATCAATCCACAATTTTAGTACTGTGTGTTTAATTACACATAAAGCGAAGCCTTTCCCACTCCCATTACAGTTAAGAACCAACTAAATGTTCCCCTCTAAAAATGGGACTTTTGTATTTTCAGGACTTCTAATCCCAGAATTTGCCCAGAACTCTCCAGGCTAAATGCTGGGAGTGAAAACCCTAAAACTGTGGTTAGATTTGCTGTTCCCATTTCTGCTTTGAACCACAAGAAAACCACTTGACAACTTTGTGAAAGTCCTGAGACTCTCTGAAACTCACAAAAGTGCATGGAACAGGTAGTCCATTGAAAGCTGCTTCTAAAGAGTCTAATGCAGTTCTCAACCTTTTACAGCCGGGGGCCAGGTCACGCTACCTCAGACAGCTTCTGGGACTGGACAGCCATTTTGCCCTTCCTACACCACATGGCACGTCATGGTATGGTGGAGGCGGTAGGGGCCCCACATGAAATGGTGTTGTTGGCCGCACCCGGCCTATGGGTCACAGGTTGAGAATCCCTGATCTAATGGGAATCAGGGCTCACACAAAACCCCACGTACTTTTGCAAGATACAGAGTGCCTTGGGACTCCCACAGCCCATCAACGTAGTTTTCTTGAAATCTGAAGTGGAAGCAGCACAGAAAGAGCTTCTGTTTCAGACTTTCACTCCCAAAATTCAGCCCACAGGGTGGCAATTCTGGGACAAGCCCTGAAAATACTGTTTCAATCCTATTCTCCACCTCATTCCAGGTAGCTGATGCTGTAGCAGGCAGGACAGCATTTGCTTTCAGTTTATAAAAGTGTTTATTTGTGGCTACGTCTTCAAATACTTTTGTCTAGTACACACATTTGATAGATTCTTTCTTTAACCTATAGCTGTAAACCTCAGAAAAAGTTACAGCTAAGAAATTGTCTGGCTTTGAAACAGAATACAGCCAAACTGTTTTTACTTTAATTTCATTAGAATTTTTTTAAATAGAAACATAGTAGAACCATGTCATATAGAAACAGACACTGGGCTCATCAAACAGTAACACTGAAGAGTCTGGGAAAATGGGATCTAGGCTTATCAATCCCACTATGGCTTTCATGATATCAGAATTATTCTTGAATAGTTACTTGAAGCAGCAAAGTAGAACGATACATTCTCCAGCGTATTCCAATAAGCAAAGATGGAAATTTTAGTTGCTATTTTTATTATCACTGATCCTGCGTAAATATTAAAAGTTTAGAAAATGAATGAGAATGTTTCTAAACATTAAAATGCATGTTGTTACAAATAGTAAATCAGAAGCCTCAATCCCTCTGAATCAAACAAGCTCAGATTGATGTCTGAACACATTTCCATAAAGTGCAAAGGTATGTTAACTATGATAAAATGCACATCCTTCCTGACAGATGTTTACCTCCTGTATACTGAGAGCAGTGTCATTCTTTAAACAACACTACAAATGAGACAACTTTAACAAACCATACTTGGGAAGTTATGCTTCTTTCATTTCTCCAAGATGCTGATTGGTTGCAGTCCCATTGCCTTCCCATCAAAATGCTTATATCTTTTCTGATCTTGATTTTAAAGCAACTTCTAGTTAACATGCATACCTGCTCTTCTCACTTTATTCTAAACCATAATCTTTGGTGAAGAATCACCAAGTGTTGAAGTGATAGTTGAGATCCCAGGACAAGAAAACAAAACTTCTGAGATACAGCAGTTAAATACTTGTACACAAATGTAGGTCATTCTACAATGCACATGAAGCACTTTCCTTTATATATATAGATATACAGTGGACCCTCTATTAACGACGCATTCGAATAGCATCATTTTCGATTAACGACACTACGACGCTCCCAATGTGTTTGTTTGGATAACGCCATTATTCGAATAAAGACGGTACTTTTTCCCGTCGTTATTCGAATAACGACGTCGCTATTTGATTAATGACGGTATTTTTACCGTCGTTATTCAAATAACGTTATTTGAACAGCGACGCTACTTGGGGAACCAAGTAACGTCGTTATTCGAGGGTCCACTGTACTCTTTATTAAACACTAACATGTTCAGAATAGAATAGCAGATGCAACAGGGATTGAACATGTAAAAGATGTTTTGTTTTCCTTTGCACTCATCTCTACAATGTAGCTTAATTACAATGAATATCAGTGAGTACCATGTCTAGAAGAAACCAGTTATCTAAGCAGCATGTTCACCTTCAACAAAAATCAGTGCCTGTAGAAAAGCACTAAATTGTTAGAACTTCTTAGGAATTTCTATTGTCAGTGCAATCAAGACTAATGCAACTACACAGGATGGATGCATTGTGGTTCGCAGATGAGTTTAACTGCAGTCTTTGACACACTTTGAAGTTTTGTTCTCAGCCCTGGTAAAAGAGAGAAGCATCCTTTGGAGTTAGTTCTCCTACTTTCTTGAATCACTATCTTAATTTCAGGACCCAGTATACCATCAACTTCAGAACTCACCAAACAGCTCCACTCACCCAATAAAGACCGATCTCATTGTTAGCCAAGACTCCAGGCAGTTAACATTCGCCAGAGATGGCACAGATATTTAGGTTACCACGTCAGGGTGAAATGGCTGGCCACGAAGTTTCCAAGAACAAGGATGAAGTGGTCTGATTCATTACAGTGACACTCTGCTCTGGCAAACCTTTTTTTTGCCTGCGCTGCTGCTGCTGCTACTGGTGTTGTCAGCTCTTAAAAGAGCAACTGAGCTTTCCAGTGAGAGGCCCGTTTTTCCCAGGCCTATAGAAGGCGCTGTGTAGCAACTCCATTCTGTGCATCTGGGGCCCTTCCCCCCCCTCTCTGCAGCAGCCTTACCCAGAGTAGGGAATGCGCCCCCTACTGACTTCTACACCCATTTCTCCATTCCATCGACGACTGCGGTGCATTTTGGGTGGGGGCTGTTTCCTCCCCCCCACCACCTTCAACAGCATACAACCAACCAAGCAGTGGTAGTTATCTCACATTATGCTCGAACCCATTCCGTCTGTCTGAGTAAAAGTGAACTGGGCTTACATATATATATGTAAATACATATATATATATATACATATATACATCCATATATATCCACTGATGTAGAAAAGCAGGTTAGAAGGAAAATCACCCAATATTTTTGGGCACAGAAGCCAGAAAGCTGCCTTCCTTTTCCCCCTTCTTTGTCTCAGAAATAGGTTAAAACAAGTACAGCCTAGGATGGAAGAGTTGCAGAGGTGGATGGTTGCCTGTTAGGCTGTTACTCTTTCAGAGCTGCCAACTCTGGTTCAGCCACGAATCCCGCCTTTTCCATTACACCCGATACCTCTCCTTTGAGGGGGGAAAAGGGGGGTCACAGAAGAAGCGGCTAATCACCCTCGATGAGTACCGCATCCTGTTCCATATTTTCGGTGCCAACTCTGCAGAAATAAAGGGGCCTCTCTCGCTTTCTCTCCCCCACATCTCCCCGCCCCAGGAAAACGCACATGCTGAAGGGAAAGCAACAGCAGATCTACGCAAGCTTAGCTGCCTTCGTTCGCCATCCTTTTTTTTCCTTCTCTCCCCCCCCCTTCCTCGCCCGCCCTTCTGCCCGCCACTTCCCCTCCTTCCTCCATGCATGCAAGACCGTTTGCAATCACAGCCACACTCGGGGGCGCCAAGATCCATGTGCCACCTCCCTGCAAGGAACAGGGGCGCCGGGGGGGGGAGGCACCCCCGGAAAGGCAACGGAGAGACCGCAGAGCCCCTAAAGCAAGGAAGAAAGGATGGAAGAAGAGAAATCGGGAGGAGAGAGAGAGAGAGCGGGAGCCAAAGGCGATAATCAAGGGATCTGCTATGGGAGACGAGCAAGCCGGCCTTGGAAAATGATGATGATTTTTGGGGGGTAGGAAAGAAGAGATCTGGGAGATCAATTTAAAAAAAAACCATAGATGGCTTTCAAGGAAGCTGCTGTCCGGCCTTGAAGGATGACGATTGGAGGCGGAGGAAGAAGACGAGAGCTGGGAGATGATGATGATAATAATAATAATAATAATAAAAGAAATACAGACGGCTTCCTAGCTGCATGTGTGAAAGGAAGAAGCAGCAGCCCAGGAAGAAGAAGAAGAGAAAGAAGAAGGCAACGAAAGGAGGGAAGGAAAGAGAGAGAGAGAGAGGGAGGGAGTGCGCTGGGCTCCCGCGCGCGCTCTCAGGCACCTACCTGGCTGCTGGGGGGCTCTCGCGCTCCCTCCTTCTCCTCCTCCTCTTCCTCCCCCCGGCGGCGCTGCTGCTGCTGCTACTACCGCTCCTCCTCCTCCTCCTCTGGGTTGAGTAGCGGTTCCCGGCTCGCCGCTTGGGCCTCTTGCCCGGCGGTGTGCGTGTGTGTGGGGGGAGAGACAAAGGGGGCTGGTTGGCGGCGGGGGGGGGGTGCAGCCGTGAGGGAGGGGGGGCAGGGCGGGGGCTCGGCCCGCGCAGGGACACACACACCGGGCGCTGCGTCGGTGGTCGGCCTCCTTCGCGGGGCTGTTACCGGAGTGAAGGGGATGCCGCGGGGAAGGGGAGGGCGGGCGGCGGGCCGGGCGAGTGGTGGAGGTGGGGGGGCTCCCTCGGCGCCCTGCAGACAATACAGCCGGGTCCCTCCTGCCCAGAACCTGCCCTGGCCAAGATGGCGGCCGAGAAAGAGCGGAAGTGACGCGGGACGCTCATTAGCATATGGGACTCATTGTCCGGCCGGAGAGGAAGGGGATGCGGGGGGGGGGCTTGTGAGGTAGGATGGAGGGGAAAAGGCGGCCAGACCTCAACTAGTAGCACTTCTTTTCCCGTCGCCCTTCACTCCCCCCTTCTCTGGCCCTGAAGAGGACGCGCGGGCCCTTTTAAAGGATGTGGTGGAGGAGAGCGGGTTATATAACCCCGTCTGAGTGTGTGCGGGGGATTCTCGCGAGAAAGGAAAGCGGCGGCGGGATCTGCCCCGGCTCCGCTAGGAGGCGCCGCGCCCTGCGGCTGGGCCGGAGAGAGAGGAACGCGGAGCCGCCCGCTTATCCCTCCGCCCGCCCCTTGCCGGGACTACATTCTTCCCTGAGGGGAGGGGGAAGGGGGTCACCACCACCACGCCAGGCGGCGGGCGGGAGGAGGAGCGCCTCAAGTGAGCGGGCCCTCCTGCCACCCACGTGACCTGGTGTGGTGAGCGCACCACGTGACTCTGGGCTTCACCTCTCAGCCAGCCAGCATCATGACACCTGGTGCACTTGAACTGGCGATCCTATGGCCTTGCACTAGTCACTAGTGCACGTGGCTGAGTGTGAGCTTGCAGGACATGACAGGCCCAGCATCCTGAACCAGAGTCTGGAGGCTGCTCCTCGTTTCCTCAGAGGAAGTTCTTTGCATTGTGCATCGCCATTGTTGTGTCAGTCACACACTTCGCCCTGCCTAACTGCCTGTGTTAACCTACCTCTCATAAGAACAGCCTTGCTGGAACAGGCCACAGGAGCGCATCCAGTCCAGCACTCTGTCTCACACAGTGGCTCACCATTTGCTTCAGGGTATTCTTCCCAAACAGATGCCTTCACCTGCTTAGGATTCCCTGGAAATGGCATTGAGAGAGATCCTGCCTATCTCTCCAACCCAGAGGTTGTCCTTAGGTATCCATAATTATAACCATTGATACCCTTGTCCTCCATGAACTTGTCTAATCCTTTCTTAAAGCTGTCGAGACTTGACAGCTGTCACCACTTCTTCTGGCAGGGAGTTCCATAGACCAGTAATCCTCTGGGTGAAAAAGTACATAAGAACATAAGAACATAAGAACAGCCTTGCTGGAACAGGCCACAGCCCATCCAGTCCAGCATTCTGTCTCACACAGTGGCTCACCATTTCCTTCAGGGTATTCCCAAGGAGATGTCTTCACCTGCTTAGGATTCCCTGGAAATGGCATTGAGAGATATCCTGCCTATCTCTCCAACCCGGAGGTTGTCCTTAGGTAGCCATAATTATAGCCATTGATAGCCTTGTCCTCCATGAACTTGTCTAATCCTTTCTTAAAGCTGTCAAGACTGACAGCTGTCACCACTTCTTCTGGCAGGGAGTTCCATAGACCAGTAATCCTCTGGGTGAAAAAGTACTTTCTCTTATTTGTTTGAGAACTAGTACCCAAAAGTTTCATGGAGTGTCCCCTAGTTCTAGCGTTATGCGATAGGGAAAACAGTTTTTCCTTATCTACTTTGTCCACACCGTGCATGATTTTATAAACTTCAACTCTCATGGGCGTCGACACTTAAAATCCAGTACGTCCTTCCAAATGTTTGACTTTTTTTTTTAAAAAAGTCAATGCTGTTTTAGGCTGCATTAAAAGAAGTCTAGTCTTCAAAACCTATGAGGTACTAATCCTCCATTCAGCACTAGTTAGACCACATCTAGAGTACCATGTCCAATTCTGGGCACCGCACTTTTAAGAAAGTTGCTAACAGATTAGAGCAGGTAAGGGCAACAAGGATGTTCAGAGGACTGGAAACCAAGCCATATGAGAAAAGACTAAAGCAGGGGTGCCTGTATGGATGCGTTTTACTTCTGCTTCTGGGAGCAACGAGGGCTTTGCGGGCAAGATGAATTGGTGTCAGGGGCTGGATCTTGCCCATGGGTCGTAGTTTGGGCACCCCTGGACTAAAGGAACTAGGCATGTTTAGCCTTGAGAAAAGGAGACAGAGGAGATATGATAGCATTCACGAAATATCTGAAAGATGGTCATAAAGAGGAGGGGCAGGATCTCTGTTCTCGGACATCCCAGATATCAAGACATGTAATAATAGGTCCAAACTAAAAGAAGATATAGACTGAACACAGAATGGTATGACAGTGTAACCAACTGCCATGAGAGGTGGTGAACGCTCCAAAACTGGAAGCATTCGAGAGACAATTGCACAACCATCTGTCAGATCTACTTTGATTTGGATTTGATTTGCATTGACTCGATGGCCTAAAAGGCCCTTCCAACTCTGTGATTCTAAAACTTGTTTTTGCATAGCTAATAGTGAGGAATGTTAGAACATCTAAGGAAATGCACTTTGTCCCCTCTGGCCCTGATCATAAACAGTGAAACCTAGATTTTAACTGCTTCCAAAGTTTTGGGACACAATTTGCTGTAGAGCTAACTGTTAACAATATGTTGGTGGCACTTCATACCAAAGTTCCAAATAACCTCTTAATAGCTTAATACAGATGTTTACTACTACTACTACTATTAAGCCTCTAGTAGTACCCAACCTAGCCAAGCAATACAATATAATTACAATATAAATACAATACAATATACAATATAATATCATGGCCAGTGGTATCAAATGCCAATGAGAGGCCCAGAAGGACTCATAAAGTTGTGCTTTCCTTATCCAATCACTAGTGTAGGTCTTTTACCAAGGTGACCAAAGCAGTCTCAGTCCCATATCTCAACTAAAAATCTGACTGACGTGAATCCAGGTGAGTAGTATTATGCAGGAGTACCTGGAGTTGCAAGACCACCACATTTTCCACCACCTCATGCAAAAATACTATGTTTAATCTAATTAATAAAAACGTGGGTCAAGGACAGGTTTCAGTGAGTGAAGTTTTATGACAACTTCCTTTAGGCAAGAAAGTCCAGACGTTTAGGAATTGTTCAAGTCTTTTACTCATGGCAACGGTACGAACCTGTCAGATTTGATTAGCAAGAGGGTTCAAGTTGGTAAAGGTAAATGCCGCCCTTGCTTGAAAGCCAGTCATATCCGACTCTAGAGTTCAGTGCTCATCTTTGTTTACAGCCAAAGAGCCAGCGCTGTCTGCATTTGCAGATGTTTCTGTGAACTTGTGGCAGGCACCGGAGTGCACAGAACATTGTTTAACTTCCCACCAAAGTGGTACCTATTTATGTACTTGCAATTTCTTGCTTTCAAGCTGCTAGGTTGGCAGGAGTTGGGACAGAGATGGGAGCTCATTCTGTCTTGCAGTACTCGGGTCTCAAACTGCTGACCTGCCAACCTTCCAGTCAACAAGTTCAGCATCTTAATCACTTGAGCCACTGCAGTCCCTAGGTGGTAAACACCACCATTTTCAGTTGCCAAAGTTATATCAACATGACCTCCTTTACAATAAAAGTCCAAGTCAAGGAGATTCTGATGAACTTTGTCTGCAAAACACATAGGAAACTGTTCACAGCTAAAAATTAGTCTGGCATCCTCTCACCAGTATTCCGGTGAAGGAGGCCTTGAACAATTCAGAAAACACGGCTGGTCTTCATCTTCCATATCTATGCCAGACATGAAACTCAAATGAATCCACCTTTTGGTGAATTCAGTCTACAGTTCCTTTCGCTTGACCTAGTGTGAGGAAGATTAGCTGGTACAAGGTGGCCATTGCCCAGGGTATTCCCGATTGTGGTTCAAAAATACCACAATCTTCAAGGAGGCTCTTTCTGTGTATCCCATGGCTGGTCTGCAACGTGTATATCTGTGATGGCAAACCTTGGCACTCCAGATGTTCTTGGACTTCAATTCTCAGAAGCCCAAGCACCCTGTGAATCCACACAAATGGATTTACTGTAATTTATCTGGCCCACACTGCCCTCGTCGCTCCTGGAAGCAGAAGCAAAATGTGCCTGTATGGCCATTGCCCAGGGTATTCCCGATTGTGGTTCAAAAATACCACAACCTTCAAGGAGGCTCTTCCTGTGTATCTGTAGGGCACGTTTTACTTCCGCTTCCAGGAGCGATGAGAGCAGCCCGGGCCGGATGAATCGCAGTAAATCCATTTGTGTGGATTTATAGGGTGCTTGGGCATCTGGGAATTGAAGTCCAAGAACATCTGGAGTGCCAAGGTTTGCCATCACTGGTGTAGATGAATTAGCAGTAGAGATATAGACCTTCTTGTCAGCCTTTTCTTCTGCAGAGTCTGTTTTCAGATGGATCACGGCAAGTTTTCAATCTGATTCATTCTGTCTTGTCCTCCAATGGTGTTCTAGCCATTTCCGCTTCTTTTCTTCTAGAAGATAATTATTTGAAGGATTGTAAACAACATCCTTGACTATCACTCACGCCCCATGTAGTTTTTTTATTGGGCAAAACTCCCTCAACTTGGACAATTAATGAGTTTATTTTGTTCCACTCAGAGCCCTACCAGTCCCCACCTGGCTCAGATGGGCTGCATTCTTCCATCCTGTCTTCCATGAATTTAGGACAGCGGGTTTATTATAACAGGGGAAGGATGAACATACAGTAACGTAACTTCCTTCTGCCTCGTTTCCTACACAGGGGTGGGGTTATTCAGATGGCATAGTGGTTAAACTGTTGTACTGTAGCCAAAACTGCTGATGTTGTGAGTTTGACCCTAGTTTCAAGGTTGACTCTCAGCCTTCCATCTTTCTAAAATGAGTCTCCAGCATGTCAGGGGGGCAAAATGCTAATTACTTTGTGAACCGCCCAGAGAATGCACTAAGCCAAGAGTACTCAACCCTTTTAAGCTGGGACCCAGGACACACTCCCTCAGATAGCTTCGGGGGCCGGACGGCCATTTTGCCCTTCCTACACCACATGGCATTTCCTGGTGTGGTGGAGGCAGTGGAGGGCCACATGAAATGGTGTCACGGGCCACATCCCGCCCACAGGCTGCAGGTTGAGAATCCCCGCACTAAGCACTATGGGGCGGTATATATTGTAATTGCTATTGCTAGAGTCTGTGTTCCCATGGTTCTCTTCACTGAGGCAGTTATCTTCATTAGTTTGGGGTGGGCTGTAGTTCTCTTCAAAGAGGTTGGTATTAGAGCTGAGGTTCCAAATCCAAAGGGACTTGGCAAATATCCTGCCTTTAACAATGAGGGATGTTAAGCCCTCGGTGAGGTCAGTGATGTTCAAAGACACTTTCGAGTGGTCCCAGTTATTCCCCTTCATCTCCTTCTCCTGGCACGTATGTTCTTGCTGCCACTTGTTTTACCAGTGTTAGAGCTAAGTGGAGATGGATTGCGGATTCCTCCAAAACTTCTTCCCTGGTCTACCCTAAAGGAAGGCTTGTAGAGGAGTTCAGGGGGGATGCATTTCCCCTCCCTTCTTTAGGGACCATTAATTGTATCAGAAGGGTCACTGTGGCTTAGTGGTTAAGACACAGAGCTTGATGACTGGAGGGTTGGCAGGTCAGCAGTTTGAAACCTGAGTGCTGCATGACGGAGTGAGTGCCCATCAACTGCCAACTTAGCAGTTCAAAAGAAGTTGTAAGTCACTTAATAGCTATCTCTTTGACAGGAAAGGTAACATTGTTCTGTGTGCTCGTGTCTAGTCGTGCCTGCCACATAACCATGGAAATATCTGCAGACGCAGACAGCACTGGTTCTTTGGCTGTAAACAATGAGCATTGCCCCCTAGAGTTGGACATGACTGGCTTTCGAGCAAGGGAGACTCTTACCTTTATAGATAGCATAAAATGCATCGTTTATTTCCACTGTTGTTTGCTGCTTGCCCCCGGTATAATTATGTATAGTGTAATGCATGGAGACACAAACATACCTGTAAATATATCACCACCCTTCCTCATGTCTGTCTTGCTAAAGCCACTCATAATTGAATTGTTTGGAACAGTTGCCGTGTTAGTCTATGTTTCAAACATATCAAATAAACAAAAAAAAAAAAATACTGTAGCTCTTTGAAGACTGTTATATTTGAATCTTAGCTTTCGTGGATCAAGTCCACTTTGTCAAACTGTGTACTAATATGTAATAAATTGGAAGACTTGTTATTGGTAATGGCCCAGTTTCTAGATGTTATTGGTTCTTCTCATCCTATCTAAATGCTAGTCCACAACATTTTTAAATAATTAATTTACCGTTAAGTAGTTTGGATATGGGACTCTTTCAGGTTCTGATTTCTGCAAGTACAGTAAAATCCCGACTTATGTAAAAAGTCCATTCCGTAGCCCTTTATATAAATCGTTTTTTACATAAACCGAAGCAAACAAGAAAATGAATATGTACGTATATGGAAGCAAACCCATAGGAAAATGAATATCTACGTATATCGAAGCAAACCCATAGGAAAATGAATATTTACATAAATCAAAGCAAACCCATAGGAAAAAAATGAAATTTTTGCGTAAGTCGAAGCAAACCTATAGGAAATTGCGTTACGTAAATCGGAACATTTACGTAAATCGGAACACCATTTTAGCAAAAAAATCCTTATGTAAGTCGAATTTTATGTAACTTGAGACATACGTAAGTCAGGATTTTACTGTATCACATCTGACCAGTGATGCACTGCAAAAAAAATCTACCTACTCTGTGGGCGTGACTAACTGTGGGCGTGGCTAATTCAAAACAACTCACCAAAAGTATATAAAACCAAAAATTAAAATATAACAGAATTAAACACACCAAACAGCTAAAATAATAAAAATAAAATAACAACAAAAAAACTTAGTGAAGACTAACTACATGATTTTTTTTTACTAAAATCAGGATTTTCGTCAAACCCCCCCCCCCCCAAAGAACAGAAACCGACACACGCTTTCCCTTCCTCCTCCTTCTGCCCCCCGGCCGCGCCCAGAGTGTGGTGTGAGAGGGAGGTGGGTGTGGCCAGCCAGTTCTGCTACTGGTTTTATAGAACCTGATAGAAGCTGCTGCAGTGCAACACTGCATCTAACATCATCTCAGAAGAGAACCTGAAAACTATTGCAGTACACATTATGGGGGTATTTAATTTTGTTCTAATGAAAGTGTTGATCTCAAATTCTTTGGGGACGCTCCTTCCATGACCCCACCCCTTTCCAAATTAGTCTTGCCTTCTCATGTTCTATCTAAAGTATAACAGACTTAATTTAATGATTTTATCTTTTGGAGACTGTTTGGGGTAGATTCGATATAGAATCCACTTACTTCTCTTTCTGGTGGTCCATGGTATCCATAAAACCTTTCTGTATCACTTCAGATAAGTCAGTTTGATTTATTGTACCATTTAGTAAATAAATTACACCACTTAGTGAGAAATTCCACAAGTTAAATAAAATTAAAATACTGTTGTATTAACATGTAGGTACACTACTGTTCCGTCACATCTTCCATTATTTTGTGATGTGGATTCAGAAGAATTTGAATTTCTAGCCTTAGCAAATGGGGGAAAGTCCCCTCAGATATGAACCTGGCCATAGTTAGAAAGTTTTCCAGCAAATATAGTACATTTATAAGCCGCAAAGAGGGACTGTACCATTTATCATTCCTATCTACATATAATCAGAAGACAAGCCCAACACACCATTTCTTAATGTTACATTAAGTTTCCGATCCAGTGGTGCAGAGTAGAATTATGGAAAGGCAGAACATCAAGATACTTGGGTAAGTTCTACCAGACATTACAAAAGATAAGGAAGAGGAAATAGTATTTTCAGCAGCAGAAATATGTTTGCCATTATGGCAAGGGGAATGGTGTCTTCCTCACACAAGGGAAAGGGAGATGTTTTTTGTTTTGGTAGCAGCATAAAATTTCAGCAGCACTGTTCTAACAGAGAGCGGCAAAGACCAAAGGGGTGGTACCAACATCCACAGGATGCATTCTGACAACCCCTGCTGTAAAAAATTGTTGGGAGTAAATAAATTGGATATTCTCCAATTCTGAAAATCAGGGATGAAATACTGGTAAATAGCATAAAGAACATTATACTATATATACTGAATAATGTCTCTGTACTTCCACTGCTGTCATAATTATCTCTACCAACAGTGTATTGGCTAGCTGGGCCTGAAATTTGGGAGATCCAGGCTCAGAGGGATTGACTGCTGTGGAAAATAGCAAACAGTCTTTGTATGGATTTTAAAACAATGATGGGATGGTCAATTGCCATGGTTACCTATGTTGCAAATAACCTTATATTAGATATTAGTTTTGCAGTAACTGCTTTAAGTTTTCTATACTCTTCTGAAAGGGAGCCTGTGGGCCAACAGGGTTCAGTACATGGTTGCCTGGTGGAAGATGGTACATGTAGTCCTTTGTTTCTTCAAAGGTCTCTAATCTCTGGCCTCCTGAAAGTGCCTGTTTGTGTAAACCAGATGCAAGACTGGGTGAAATGTTCTATGTGAAAAGTTAGGTCAAGTCAGCTTCCGCCACCCTGGCGCCAGATAACAAAGTTTATGCCTTTCTATGCCTTTGCCTTGCAGTGGCTCAAGCGGCTAAGACGCTGACTGGGAAGCGGAAGGTCAGCAGTTCGATTCCCGAGTACTGCAGGACGGAACAAGCTCCCGTCTTTGTCCCAGCTCCTGCCAACCTAGCAGTTCGAAAGCAAGAAATTGCAAGTAGATAAATAGGGACCACTTCGGTGGGAAGGTAACAGCGTTCCGTGCGCTCCGGTGTCTTGTCATGCCTGCCACATGACCATGGAAACGTCTGCAGAAGCAGACAGCGCTGGCTCTTCGGCTTAGAAACAGAGATGAGCACTGCACCCTAGAGTCGGATACGACTGGCTTTCGAGCAAGGGAAACCTTTACCTATGCCTTTGCCTTTACCCAGGAAAAATTGCTTGTTATGACTTTTGCTATGGCACGCTCTGTAGTTTTGTGCAAACCATGTGATTGCCTTATGTACATGTGGTTTTAGAATTTTAGGAATAAATATGAGCAGTAGGTCCTTTGTTGGGCCAGTCTGCCTCTTGCACCCACATCCCTGTGTGTGTGTGTCTGCAACAGCAAGGGTTTTGAACGAGATAGACCTTGGCTTCTTTTACAACCCTACAGTTCTACGATTTTATAATTCAAGTCCCCATTAAGCCATGACACTCAGTGGCTGACCTTGAGTCTGTCACACTTTCATGAGGATAAAATGGAAAGGTATACCATCTTGATCTCATGGGACAAAGGAACAAATGAAAAGCATAACAAATAAATAATAAATGCCATGTATACCCTAAATCCAGTCTTGCTGCCTGACAGTAATTTTGTTTCCTATTACTGTTTTTCATAATAAAAGCATAAGAGATAGGAGATTAAATATAATCCAATATTTACGTGGCTAGTCTAATCTCTGCAAGTTACAGTTAAACCTAGAACAAACAACAACAACAAAGCACACAAACACAAAACAAAAGACAACTAGGAATTTAAATGAAAAGATGAAGCAGCTCAGCCAAAACTAAAAAGAAAATTTCTAGTCTCTCTGGCAATTAGATCTGGCAATGCAGCCATTTTTACCTTTTCTCCTAAAATAAAAAGATGTAACATTCAGGCATACTAGAAGACAATCCATCTTTGAACATTTAAATTTCAGCACTTAACTCTACAGTATTCTTCTCAAGAAGTACTTACTAAAACATTCAGCAACAAATATGACGGATATTAATCCCATTCCACTGAGGTTTCTAAATTTGCACAGGTAATGGTAATATGGTAAGCAAACCACAATAAAGAAAAAAACCCCACCCTCGAATAATTTTTGTTTAGATTGATCAGAGATGGACAACTGGAATGGCCCAAAAAGAAAGATTAATGATTGTTAATACTAGTTACAGCAGATTAAGATTAATTATGACTAAAAATTGGAAAGTGAAATTTGATTTCCAACTTGATAAATGGTATAACCAGATCTGGAACATAGCTATTATTGATAAATTAACATGTGAAATCAGGTTGAAGAAGGGATTAGTGAGTGAAAATAAATTTAAAAAAATTGGGGGAAATTTCGGTATTAGTGAAAGGGAAAGGGAAAATTCCAGAGCAAGAAACATTGTCTTTTTGGAGATGAATATGGGTACATGAAATAATTAAAAAAGGAAAAATAATGGGAAAATAATATATTTCCTCAGATCTCACAGGTGGTGGGTGCACATATTAGATATGTTATTTTTTTTAAATGTATAATTTGATTCTTTTTGTATAACTTGGAAAAAAAATAATTTTCATTAGATATACACATTACATCAAAAGATACACAGTTCTTCCCCCACATGCATTCTTGAATGGAAGAATGAGACCACTGAAAAGAAAGCAGAATCAGATCCAGTATTTTATTCTTGTGTCTTGATCATAAAATGGCATGCTTCATTTCGCAAGAACTCATTAGACACAAATATGATGGATGTGGACAGTTTGTCTTACCCAGTCCTCATCCATCAAATCACACCAAAATCTGAGGATATGTATGCCTGCTTTACTTTCCAAAAGCAGAACCTAACTATTGGTAATTTACTTATTTCCTAATGGTTATTCTGCAATTTAATTTCCACATTTCTTTCATGTTTACTATGAATTGTAAGTATTCAAATTCCTGAAGTGCAAAAGTATATTTAAAAAAATTGCAACTAAGAATCTGAATATACTTTTCCACACTAAACTCCTCAAAGAGGATTTCTATGAATATCAACAATATCCTAAATATACCAAGATATACAATAGCTGTTGCTTTGAGTAGTAAACCCACTGAATAACTGGGGATTCAGTGAGTCAACTCCTCCATAAACTCCACTGACTCACATAGGCTTAACTCTACTTGTAACTTTCTTGACTGAAATGGGCTTACTCTAGTTGCAATTTACCTTAACATTTCAAGTTACAACTAGATTAGGCCCTTTCGAATCAACAGAACCTATGGAAGTTAACTCACCAAACCGCATTGATTCAATGGTCCAACCCTAGTGCAACTTACTATCTTAAGCAACATGATTTTGACAAACTTTGAATTCAAAAATATGCATCCTAGAAGGTTGTCACCTCCCTCCCTAACAGGGCTGAATCTATTAATAGAAAAGTAAACAGCAATTATTCACAGTTAATTATTCTTTTGTACTGTCCTCATTCTTTTTGGCAATACCTTTCTATCCACTGTCACAAGGAAACTCAGCAAATATAAAAATAAATTCTTCCGTCCAATGTAAAGATATATAGCATGTAGGGAAGAATATCATTACTATGTAGTTGCAAACAAAATCAAAAGTCCTTTAAGAAAGGAAACAATTTCGTTGCCTCCTAATTTGGATTCTCCATAGACTCGATCCACAAATGAAATGGGTACCTATTGAAACAAACAGAACAAAAATCATTCCAGTTATAAAAAAATCAGTTTCATGAAACAATAAGGTAAATGCTTTAACCAGAAGTTTTATATTACCGTAATCTAGTATCATGGTCCAAAGATAATGTGCTTTCATGGGAGGTATTAAGTGACAGTATAAGGTTAGTAATAGCAGTGATACTCAAACTAACTTGTGTTAGTACTACAGTGTAGGTGGCAATGATAAACCCCTTACCATGAAAAGCCTATGATGAGCCAGTCCAAAATTAATCAAGAGACAGTGCTGAAATAAGTTTCTTAGGTTAGATCAAATAGCACAGAAGAGCAAAGGACAAGTATAAATAGCACTGCTGTTAGTGACACAACCAGATTGAAGTGGAAAGGATGTATAGTAGCTGGTGTGCGTAAAAGTGAAAGGAAAGTCTGATGCTGCACAACACATGCAGTTGGAACATGGAACCTGAGAAGCATGAAACTGGAAAGGGATATTTTCACTCAGACAACTATAAAATGTTTTACTCTGCAAATTACCAACTCAGAAGAAATGGAGTGGCTCTAAAACTGAGGCAAGATGAATCACAGACAGCTAGGGGTTTTAATGCAATAATATCAATCATACTCAGTGGGAAACCAATATAGCCATCATTCAAATACTGTATATACTCCAACCACAGATATTGAAGAGGAAATGGAAAGCTTTTATGCAAGCATCCAGGAAGACATGTCTCACATACCAAAATAAGACATGCTTATAATTCTAGATGACTGGAACACATAGTAGGAAACAAAGCAGACCAAATATTGTTGGAAAATTTGGTCCAGGGGACAGAAATAAAGCAAGAGAATATATGCTTCAAGCAACCAAACAAACATCTGCACCTGTACCTATTATCCAACAGACAATTAAAAAATCTTACCTCTCCAATGGAGTAACCCAATTGTCTAGCCCGGACTATCATTTCCATCTGGAACACATATCCTTTTGAAACACACTTCTCCATTAGTTTTTGTAAAACTTCTTTTCTATATAACCTGCAAATAAGTATATATGAAATTAAAACTTCTTGTAGCATTTCAGTTAAATACACAAAGCTTATAAACCATCCATATAGGTAATACATAATAGTCATGTTTAACCATCAAATTTACCTGTAAGTTTTACAAACTATGAACCATCTTTCCTGGATAAATTTTAAACTGACCAGTAACCTGGCTCATCCTTCTTTATGTCAGATACTGTAGTTACATGCAACTTAAGAATGAACCTACCTGAAGCTTCCAGTTAAGTCAGATGCACCTGGCCGCAGCAGAACTTGAGTGAGGAAGTTGGCACCTCGGCTGCCAAGAGAGATACAAGAGTTTTGTTAAGTATTTAGAAGTTTAAAAAATACAATGGAGCAATTTTAATGAGGCTTCGGCAGAACACGGGTCTCTAGTATCAGAAAAACTTGATTTCTAGAGTGAACATTAAAGAAAATTAGGAAAGGTTTCCTCTTCAGGTCAGATCAGGAAGACAACTTAGTAGAAGTGAAGAGACTTTCCTTTCCTTCTTTGTGACTTGTTTTTATTCCATCAAATACCACTAGGTACCTTGCAAAAATAAGAGGTTATTAATTCCCTGACAACAGATTGGCAGTCAAAGAATAAAAAAATAAAATCTTAATATAGTGGAACTTTGCTTAACAAATTTAATGTGTTCTCTGGGACCTTTTGTACTACGAAAAATTTGTAAAGCAAATTTCCCATAGGAATGCATTGAAAACCAATTAATCCATTCTGAAAAAAAATTGTTAACCAAGTCACTATTTTCTATGAATTTCCTTTTGTTATGTGATTTTTGTGTTAACTGAGCCATTTGTTCAGCACTATTCAGTAATACCCTGGTTAACATGTGCACTGCACAGCGTTAAAACCGGGTAACACTAGGGAATTTGAGGAAAACGTTTGCACTGCACAACATTAAGATAACGTTGTGCGATGCAAACGTTTTCCTCAAATTTCCCTACGTTGATCTCTGTGGGCTTTGGGGCAGAGATCTCTGGAGGCTCCCTTGCTGGAAACCGACGCTCTGAGCACGCCCCCCCCCCCGGGAAACCACGCGCACGCATCCTCACCCCAAGCAAACCGGTGCTCCAATGCTCAGACCGCCGGTTTCCTTGGGGGGGGAGACTGCGCACACACACCCTCACCCCATGGAAACAGGCACTCTGAAGCTCAGACCGCCGGTTTCCTTTGGGGAAGACCGTGCACGTGTGCCCTCACCCCAAGGAAACCGGCGCTCTGATGCTCAGACCGCCAGAGAGCCAAGCCCCAAAGTCGGAGACCAGTCCTGCCGACTTTGGGGCTTGGCTCGATCCGCCTGCCTCTTTGGAAAGGGCAGTGGGGATACCACGCATGGAATCCTCGCTGCCCTTTCCAAAGAGTCAGGCGGATCGACCCCCTGTTCCCTTTCCTCTTTGGAAAGGGAACCAGGTTTTTTTTAACATTTTGCAATCAATGTATCACACAACGTTAAAAACCAGATAACGCTAAGACTTGTGGAATTAAGTTTTAACATTATCCAAGGTATTACTGTACATTAAACACCAGTGAAGATGAAAACCTTGTGTGGAATGGTACAAAAGAAAGTTCCTATAATAGTGATGTCAGAAATGAAAGTTCCTCTTTGATTTATCTATTAAAACAGGGATAGGCAAACTCTGGACATTTTCCCCTTCTAGGACCCTGAGGCTTCCAAAAGCAACTATCCCCATTTATTTGTGCTGATAATATTGAGAGAGAAGCTGGGAGTCCAGCAGAGGCCAGTGAGCTGCAAGAAATGAGTAGGGAGTACATGTGATTCCCATACTAGTCTTAAAAGGTACAAGAATCATCTAAAGATCTGAATTTGGCAGTCTGTTAACAACAGAACTTCTAATTCCAAGAAACTAGGGTCCCTTGTCACCCGATGGGTTAAGAGGAAGCAAAGAAGAAGAATTCCAAGAAATAAAGAGAACCTGTTATATGAAACACTACATGGTTCGAAAGAAGTCCTGGTAAATTAATAAACTTTAATATTCAGAATGGAGTACACAGAAGATGCCAAGTAGAGAACTTTTCTATTCCAGAATTCACATCCTGTAATCACCCATGCTGGCAGCTACTATTCATTCTCCAAGATTTCACATTTTAAAAAGAAAGTTTTGGAACTGTACACTCTGAAAAGCAAGAGCATAGCTGGTAGAATAGGATAATGGATAAGACGACAAACCTGATCAATTTTCGTTTCACATCCCACCCATGCACACCTCCATTTCCTTTATATCGTGTCCCAGACACAATGTCAAAGTTGCCTTCTTTCTGTGCTCTAGAGAAATAAATATTGGGCCGGAGAGAAAAGACAATCAAGTATAACCCACAAAACACACGGCATACTTAATGGGCTAGTCTGCATGTATGCTGCTGGACTGGCTATAATTTTTGCTTCAACAGACTAACACAGCTATTTCTTTGGAAATTAAAAATGGCTAATGTTCAATAATAAGGTACAAATCTATAATCTAAAAAAACCCTAAAAGTATTTTTTTTAAAAGTAAAGGTATCAATTGGCTGAAATATGTAATTATTTGTTCTATGCTTCTATGTACAGTAAAACCCTAGCTTACAAATGCAGTGGTTTACATTTGCCGTGGTTTACAACGGCAAATTCCTTTGAAATAACGACCGGGAATTAGACTACCAGTGCCATTGTAGATTCTAAAATGAAG
Organism: Bradypodion pumilum; assembly: GCA_035047305.1. Classification (NCBI taxonomy): domain Eukaryota; kingdom Metazoa; phylum Chordata; class Lepidosauria; order Squamata; family Chamaeleonidae; genus Bradypodion; species Bradypodion pumilum. Next base: position 27,725,346 of record JAWDJD010000004.1, on the reverse strand, counting down.
AACCCCCCCACCGCCAGTCACAATTCATCACTTACCACTGCAGTGGGAGGGTATTTGGAGAATTTCCGCCACATTTTTGAAAATTTTCATCGCTTTTTGGCTTTGGTAGAAGCTTTCCTTGCAACCAGGAAGTGCGAGAAATTCCTCTGGCTCTGATCCCTCTGATGGTCAGAGGATTTTCCTGCAATTACCAGGGCTGGCAAATAGATGGTGCTGACGGAAATATGATGAATATGCCTTGAAAATTTAAAAATCATCTCCAAATAGAGCGTAGGCAGTCCTGTTCGGAGCCCAAGATAGTGGTGCTGGTGGTGGATTTCTCAAGCGGTGGAAAAGGTAGGGGAGCTTAGCTTTGTCTTCCATTCCATTTCATTGTGTGTTTTTCTTTTTGGATTTTTTAAAAATTATTGTTTCTATTTTTTGTATTATTTTTCAGGTTTGGGACGGTTTTTTATTTTCAATGCATTCTTATGGGAAATTGTGCCTTGGTTTATGATTCTTTTGGTTCACAACAAAGGCTGTCAGAACGAACCGAAGTTTTACTATATGTTCAGTTGCTAGTGAAGAAATTTATTTTTTGAGATTGTCTATGCAATATCAATGACAAATGTAGAAACACAATGAGCCAAACTATGTGCATTAAATGGGTGTGCCACAAAACATTGCAGAATTATAATTTTCACATAACAAAATAAGAATCTTTCCTGTTGCGGAATTTCAGCTAAATAATTACTAAGAAGACCTATGCGGTCTTGCTTGTAAATCCCACTGGTCGAAATCCAGTTGCCATTACCAACTAGAGTAGAGCCAATGAACCAATCACCATACCTGTCAACCATCCCGATTTGGCCGGGATTACCCTGTAATTTGACATTTATTGACGTCATAACCCGCCCCGTGCTGCCAAAACCACATAATTTGGCAGCAGGGGGACGCTTCCATGCATGCGTGGAAAGCGACCTGCGCACAAGCGACCTGCGCAGGTCCCGTTTTTCCGGAGCTGCGGGCTGACAGGTATGCCAATCACTGAATTGAAAATCAATGCTAATATAAATCCCACTGATATGATAGTTGGGAGTACCAACCAAATTCAGTTTATTTTAAGTTATTAATTTTGAGTACTAGGATTAATCATGCCATCAGTTTTAGTGGTTTATTTATTTCAAACAGTGACAGGACTACCTTCTCCTTAATAAAGGCTGAAAGACTGAGCATAGGCACACCAATTTTCTTATAAAATGCAGACACACACATGCATTTATATATTGTCTGCAGCACCATGGTTTATTTGCTCTGGTGGGTCTTTTTCAGAGTTGGCAGTGAGCAATGCTCTGTTTTAGAGATCTCACGTGATTGCTGGCTATCTGTGGCATAAGCAGAGATTCCTTTCTTTAAAGCAACAGAAGTTCCACTAGCACAATGGGGTACTAAGTACAGTATCTCATTGCACAAGCTCACACAACAGACTAGCAGGAAGAAGTAGGGCTCTGCCCTCCACCACTGAATATGGCTCCTCTCTTAACTACAGTTTGAAATGAAAGTACAGTAATGGAATTAAATGTAAGAGGGCTTGCAAATCCTAATTAAGTAGGAACTCTAAAAAAACATCAATCAGTTGGTAGTGGTGCACACAATGACCAAAATTATCTAGAGCAGCTAAGTAGAAAATCTAACCTTTGGTAGTAAATTGCCTCAAATTACAATTTAGCATGGAATAATGTTTATGGAGATTCCTTGAGACAATTCCCTTCCTAAAAAATACTCCATTTCTATCAAGGTAGCATAACTAGACAAGAGGGTTTCAACCAGTTCTTTAGGCAATAAGGGGAAGAAAGTAACATGGTTCTTCTGTTGTTCAACACATAGCACATGTTTAATCTACCAAATATAAATACAGGCACCATAGAAAGGCAGGTACCACCTGATTTTAAAAATTAGACTTGCTACCCACCTGATGAACTCTGGAATGAATTTTGGCTGAAATACAAAAAAAAAAAAAAAAAGTGGGAGAAAAAGGGAAATTCAGTGCTAGCCAAATAAAACAAACTTCAAGAAACACACACCTATTCACAAAGGACTAACTTACATGGTGTGAGAGGTCTGCATCCATAATAATAATGAAATTTCCTGTGGCATGTTTAATTCCATGAATGTAAGCAGTTCCTAATGTAAAAAAAGAAGAAGAAAGGCAATTTCTCGCCCACATCTATAAATAGATTTAAATATTTCTAGAGTAGGTGCAAAATAATCTCCACGTTTTTTGTTTTAATTCCAACTACAGAGTTCCCCATTAATATGATGCAAGACACCTAACCTAATGCAATAATTCTCAAGGTCACATTTGAAATGATCCTATTCAGAATGCTACAATGTTTTCTCTTTCCTTTCCTTTCTCTTTTTGTACACATTTTAAACTTTATAGTTGTGTATCTCTATATTGTTTGATTATTATTATATAAGGTTTTGTGGAATTTAAAATATGACACAACACCTTTAAAAAGTCAAAACATGACTTTTCAGGCAAAGTAAAAAGTATTTAATTCTCAGCAGCTTACCATAAATCATGTTCTAACTTATTTATAAATTCAAATAAGGGTTCCAGAAAATAATATGACATGTTATAGAAATCCTTGCCATAGTCATAACCATTATTAAATTACTGATGAGCTGGCATTATAAATAGAAATATTTACATTTCTTTCGTTAAATACTTTGCTTATGTCTGACCAGGTTATCCTGTTATGGTAACAGAAGAGACCATACTGCCAGCGACTCAACACCGAGTGTCAGGTGGCAGATAACTAACCAGACAACCCTGAGGACTAACGGCTTGGGTGCCGAAGTCCACAGGGAAGGATGATGGTCCCCAAGTGGATTAAGTCTCTTGAATCTATCTTGATGGAGGGCAGCAGCTTCATCAATACTGGCCTGAGGCCAATGAGGACTTTGCGTGCCAAAAGGCTAAGGACCAGAAAGTGACTCGCAGAACTGGATCAGTGGTACGGGTGTCATGCTGCGATATGGAAGGCAGATGAAAGGTCACTGCATTATATTCTTAAGACAGTCTTCATCGCTATTTGCCATGAGGATCGCCAATATTCAGATTTGGATATGGCAGAACAACAAGAAGAAATACTTTGCATAAATATATTTCTAAATATCTAAAATATTATTTCATATAATTTATTGCCATTTAAGTTATAATATTATGGTCCTTCGGAGAGCTGCCCATTGCTGTAGGCATCTATAGGACTCTCTCCGTGCAGAGATGGGCACCTTTGACTGAATGATATCTACTATTAGAGGCTTCTTCATTGCAATGATGGTAGACCAGCTCATTATTTGTGCATTAAAAGGGTTATGTTGTGACGAGAACGCTAATCAAGGGAAACCATGGGCCCATAGGAGTTAGAATAGTGAAGGTGGAACTTTCTTAATAGTGGCTCCAAGGGTTTGAAACTTCCCCCTACCTAGTGAGCCTAGACAGGCTCCCTCTTTCTTTCCGCAGGTAGGGTGTGACAACTGACCACTTCTTGCAAAATTAACTATTAGCCACATAGAGCGCCATTTCTTTCTTTTATGGTGTTTGAAAAAACATTTATTGTAATGCTTTTATTCATTCTTTGCATTTGTGCTATGTGACTGTAAGCTGCCTTGAGTCACGCATGTGAGAGAAGGGATAAATCACATTAAATAGCAAGCACCCAGTTCTCATCCACCACATATACCTGGCCAGGTATAATATCTACATATATGTAAAATGAACAAAACACATTCACTGTTTTCTATGAGCATGTAGCAATTTTCTCTAGGACAAAATTATGTGTATTGCAAATAACACCAGAGTACGCTAAAGAAACACGGATTTGTTTTGTTGCCCCCACAACATACAACTTTGTAAATTTTTCTTTTCCCCAAATGTGTCCAACACATAAGCAATTGAATAATGAGGTTAAACTTGTGATTCACACATCAGAATCTATTTGAAATTCAAATATTTGTAATAACTAGATTAATCAATACTTACCCAATCCAAGTTTCTTTGCCCTAGGTCTTAAAAGCTGTAAAATAACAGTGGGGCAAATGAGGACTAGCTATACCATATTAAAATAACTACAGTATAGTCATAGATCCTATATTTCTACTGTGCATCAAAATTGCCACAGTTTACTCTTTGGCTCAGTGTTTAAGATGCTGAACTTGGCAACTAGGAGGTCAGCAGTTAGAGACCTGAGTACTGCATCATGGAGTGAGCTCCCCTCTCTGTCCCAGCTCCTGCCAACCTAGCAGTTTGAAAGCAAGAAATTGCAAGTAGATAAGTAGGTATCATTTTGGTGGGAAGGTAAACAGCGTTCCATGCACTATGGTGTCTTGTCATGCCTGCCACACATCCATGGAAACGTCTGCAGACACCGACAGCACTGACTCTATTCCGATAAATGGAGATGAGCACTGAACCTTAGAGTTGGATACGAATGGCTTTCAAGCAAGGGCGACCTTTACCTTTTACTCAAATATGACTGCTATAGATCTGAAAGATAAAATCTAACGCCACATAAGTAGGCTTCCACTTGTGCAATGAAACCGACCCTTCCCTCCTTTCTGCCTCCAGCAAGTACTTCCAATCCTCTGGAGCATATTTGGGGACTATAGCGCTCCGGTGTCTAGTCATGCCTGCCACAAGACCACGGAAACGTCTGCAGAAGCAGACAGCGCTGGCTCTTCGGCTTTGAAACAGAGATGAGCACTGAACCCTAGAGTCAGATACGACTGGCTTTCGAGCAAGGGAAACCTTTACCTTTAGGGAAGAAAAACCACTCCCCATTGGAAACCATCTTCTCAGTGAAAGGGAACTAGATTCCATTCTGTTCTACCTATGTTCAAAACATAACCTGTTTTTACACTTTAGATAATAATATTAATATGAATACTCTTAGGACTGCAGAAGTGGAAGGGACCCTATGGATCATTGTCCAGCCTATCAAATAGACAGAATGGCGAGCTAAATTCCCAAATACCTCGGATAACATCCATTTTTTAGCGGTTTTGGACTTTATGCAATGCATCACGTGTGCATGAAAACTGCGACTTTATCTAAATCACACTTTATCCGAATTGGACTTTATCCGAGGTACCACTGTACTGTAGTTGTGAAATACTATTAAATTATGAAAATGTGCTTAGTCTTTCATGGAAATTCTCTAAAATAGGAGAAGAAATGGCTTGTGGGGGAAGGGCAGATCACCCTCAAGTAAAGTCCTTTGCTGGCCAGATAATGACAGAAGTGTCAACTCCACACTTACCCCAAATCATCAGGACCTCACCTGAAGTACTCCCCCCACCCCCATCATTTTGACCAGAATAGGGATTCTCCTCCTTTCAGCAAAGGAAGGATTTAAAGAAGGCAACATGTGAAGAGACACATGTATGTGGGAAGTCTCAATTAGGTTAGATTCTGACATTTGTTCAGTTTTCTTCTTCCGTGTCTAGGCCAGATGTGAAACTGCCAAAATGAAGCCACCTTTTGGTGAGTCCATTCTGCAGTTCCTTTGGCCTGACCTAGTGTGAGAAAGATTAGCCAGCAACACAAGGTTACCGTTACCAGGGTATGCCCGATTGTGGTTCAAAAATAACATAATCTTCGAGGAAGTTCTTTCTGTGTGCCTGTACCATGAAAACTGTTTTGAGAATATAATGTAGCGGCCCTTCATCTGTCTTCTGCATTGCAGCATGACCCTCGTACTATTGAGTCACTCTGTGAGTCACTTTCTGGTCCTGAGCCCTTTTGGCACACAAAGTCCTCATCAGCCCAAGGCCAGTATTGATGAAGCTGATGCTCTCCATCAAGATGGATTCAAATGGGATTCCATCCACTTGGGGACCATCACCCTTTCCTGTGGACTTCGCCACCCAAGGCAGTTAGTCCTCAGGGTTGTCAGGTTAGTTAACCACCGCTTGACATTTGGCTTTGAGTCGATGGCAGTATGGTCTACTCTATTTCCATAGCAGGATAACCTGGCCAGACAGTCTCTTTTGGTTAGTGAGAGTAAGCTTGTAGGCCTGGCATTCCTGTCCTATGCTATATAACAAACTGCTTAATTTTTGCTATGTGGTGGCACATGCTGTATCGTTTACAATTCTCATTTGCGTTCAGTTGCCATGGAATGTATGACCTGTCATATATAGAAATTGTGAGTCCTAGCAACAATGAAAAAGTCTCTTATATAGCATGACAGTGATGACGAACCTTGGCACCCCAGCTGTTCTTGAACTTCAATTCCCAGAAGCCCAAGTCAGCAGGAGTGCTGACTTGGGCTTCTGGGAATTGAAGTCCAAGGACACCTAGAGTGCCAAGGTTCACCATCACTAGCATAGGACATGTTGTTAAGTAACACAGAGATAGGGAAGTGTTAAATTCCATTCACTTGTGCTACTTTAAGTACTTTTTGTTGTAAAAGAGTAGCAGCTAAGGCAAAACAAAGAAACAAATTACTCACAATTTTATCTGATCCATAAATCTTTATCAACTGTTCAGCAATATCTTGTGTCCCATCTGGGCTTCCATCATCTATTATTATGATTTCAAACTCATTTCCACTGAAAAGAGAATTAATTTGTAAATCCAGTTCCTGAAATTCTATTTCAAGAAATATGGAGAGGGAAGAAATATTCAGTGATTACCTAACAATTATTAAATACTATCAGTAATACTATCACAACTCACTCACAACTCAAAACAGAACCAAATTGTTCCACAGTTCATATTTAGGATTAACTATCAATGTGTTCCACAGTTCATATTTAGGATTAACTATCAATGTGTCTCCAACAATCACTGTTCCAAGATTTGAAAATGCTACAAACTTATTTTTTTACATTAGCTTGCAACTGAGTTTTTCCTACTATGCTAAAATACCTTTATTTGTTAGATGAAACTGCAGACCTTAATTAAGCATTTCATGGTTAATGAGATTATTATTACAACTATATAATTGGCATTGAAGAAGGTCCTATGTCGAAATGCATTTGTCATTTCTCTCTCTGTGTGTGGACACTTTCAAAAGCTTCCAAAACAAAAATTTGAAGTACTTGGCTGACCAAAGACTTTCAAGGTGCAGACTTTCATAGGAAACATTACAAGTTTCCATGTGAATCAAGGTAGCATTGCTGATTTTCCCCATTTTGCACTGTTTCAAATCTTTTAATGGTTTTATTTTGTTATACATAAAGTCACTGCTTTCACATTTTAAATTTTATTTTAGGAAATTTGTAATTTCTTTAATACATTAATTCTTATGTCCTCAGGACTGCAGTACATCAGGTGCATCACAGAAAGCTGCAGCACCTCACTTATCACTTGATGAGGAAAAAAATATATTGGTGAGCACTCTTTGGGTAAGTTTCACCAATCAGCAATAAATCCACCAGAAATAAGTAATAAATATTTATTTCCAAGACACATTACCAAAACAAGCCTCTAGAGGCCACTATATAAAATGTTATCTATACAGGTGGCTATTTTCTGCAGATAATGGAGCCCTTCTGCACTGTATATACCGTATAAAGTGATCTGCAAGCAGAAATGTTTGAACAGATATTTACATATACTGTATAATAAAAGTAAGATTATTTTGGCAAGATCTGTTTTTGAGGAAGCCACACTAGGTCTTACTAATCACCACATTTTAAATGCTCACAAACTCTTTAATGGATTGAGAACTTCCAGAAGTACAAATTGGTTTCCGAAGAGGCAGGGGAACTAGAGACCAAATTGCCAACATTCGCTGGATAATGGAGAAAGCAAGGGAGTACTGTACTGTACTAGAAAAACTTCTACTTCTGTTTCATCGACTACACCAAAGCCTTGGATTGTGTGGATCACAATAAACTGTGACAAGTCCTTAATGAGATGGGAGTACCAGACCACCTCACCTGTCTTCTGAGAAATCTGTATGTGGGTCAAGAAGCAACAGTTAGGACAGGATACGGAACAACTGATTGGTTTAGAATAGGAAAAGGAGTACGACCAGGATGTATATTATCACCCTGATCATTTAACTTATATGCAGAGTACATCATGCATAATGCAGGGCTGGAAGAAGCATATAATGGAATTAAGATTGCTGGGAGAAATATCAACAACCTGAGATATGCAGATGACACTACCCTAATGTAGAAAGTGAAGAAGACCTAAGGAACCTCTTGATGAGGGTGAAAGAGGAGAGTGCAAAAGCTGGCCTGAAATTTAACATCAAACCCCCAAGAACATGGCATCTGGCCCCATCACTCTCTGGCAAATAGATGGGGAAGAAGTGGAAGCAGTGACAGACTTTACCTTCTTGGGATCTAAGATCACTGCAGATGGTGACTGCAGCCTTGAAATAAAAAGACGCTTACTTCTTGGGAAGCAAGCTATGGCAAACCTAAGCAGCATAATGAAAAATAGAGATATCACCCTGCCAACAAAAGTCAGCATAGTTAAAGCAATGGTCTTCCCAGTAGGAATGTATGGCTGTGAGAGCTGGACCATAAGGAAGGCTTTGAACTGTGGTGCTGGAGAAGACTCTCGAGAATCCCCTGGACTGCAAGGAGATCAAATCAGTCAATCCTAAAGAAAATCAACCCTGACTGCTTCTTGGAAGGACAAATACTGAAGCTTAAGCTCAAGTACTTTAGCCAACAAATAATAAGAGAGAACTCACTCAAGAAAGCCTTGATGCTGGGAAAGATCGAAGGCAAAAGGAGAAGGGGGCGGCAGAGGATGAGATGGTTAGATGGCATTGTTGACGCAGTGGGCATAGATCTGGGCGGGCTACGGAGGATGGCAGATGACAGAGGAGCCTGGTGTGCGGTGGTCCATGGAGTTACAAAGGGTCGGACTTGACTGTGCGACTGAACAACAAAACACACACACACAATTCAGATATGTCATTGCTTCATTACAAGCATCTAGCAATCATTCAGAACTCAGCATGTGAAAACATACTTAAAGTCAACACAGCAAAGTGGCAAAAAGCATGCAACTTATCATGGGCTCAGAGGATCAGGAAAATTGATTCTTATGAATCGAAGCAATGACTCCTACCAAGTCAAGATGCAAGAGCAAGGATTCGCCCGATCATTTGAGGATTAGGTGTGCCTCTCCTAATATCACTTGGTATCTTTGGGGCTTAGAAAATAAAATGCAATCTTCACATATTAAGAGATTATAGCTGCACTCCTGTACAGCAGAGCAAATAAACATTCTGCAATGCAATTATAAAAATGGCAGCACACCAAACAAAAAAATGTTTAACTTTAAAATTAGAGTTCAGGTCAACAACAAACTTAGCACAGATGCAGCTTTAAGAGAGAAAATAAAAATAAGGCCATGTTTTAACTGCTTATCAGGAAAATACACTTTGAAGATTCAGAGCCTAATAGAACAAAGTCTTTGTGCAAACAACCCCAAAAACATAAGGTACAATCTACTGATGCTTTGACATTTGAATCCTGGACACTGTAGCTGACCAGCAAACACATCAGTCCTACTTTGGGTCGCACGCACGGTTTTATCTGCCACTGAAAAATCACTCCACATCCTCAAAGCATCCTTGTCAGTTACAGACAAAACATAAAAACCATCCTGCAGTGGCTCAAGTGGACAAGACGCTGACTGGGAGGTGGAAGGTCAGCAGTTTGGTTCCCGAGTACTGCAGGACGGAATGAGCCCCTGTCTTTCTCCCAGCTCCTGCCAACCTAGCAGTTGGAAAGCAAGAAATTGCAAGTAAATAGGGACCACTTCAGTAGGAAGGTAACAGCATTCCGTGTGCTCCAGTGTCTAGTCATGCCTGCCGCATGACCATGGAAACGTCTGCAGAAGCAGGCAGCGCTGGCTCTTCGGCTTTGAAGCAGAGATGAGCACTGAACCCTAGAGTCGGATACGACTGGCTTTCGAGCAAGGAAAACCTTTACCTATCCTTTTTAAACTTTCCTCCTCAAAGCAAATAATGAATGACAGCTCGCGACTGGAAAAAGGGAAGGCTAAGTCTCTCCATTCCGCGCGCCTGAACGAGCAGCAAAATGACAGGATTAAAGCAGGGCCTGTGGTAGATCAGTGGTTAAAAAGCTCGCCTTGTTAGGTGGAAGACCTGGGTACCGCACGACGGATTGAGCGCCCGTCTCTGTCCCAGCTCTTGGGGATATGAAAAGGAGCCTCATTTGGGCGTTCCCTGCAAAATTCCTCCGCAAAAATCCTTTCAACCCAGAATAACTTCTGACATGAAATTATTATTATTATTATTATTATTATTATTATTATTATTATTATTATTATTATTATTATTATTATTATTATTATTATTATTATTATTATTATTATTATTATTATTATTATTATTATTAGGTAAAGGTTTCCCTTGCTCGAAAGCCAGTTGTATTCGACTCTAGGGTGCAGCGCTCATCTCTGTTTCAAAGTCAAAGAGCCAGCGGTGTCTGCTTCTGCAGACATTTCCGTGGTCATGTGGCAGGCATGACTAGACACCGGAGCGCACAGAACGCTGTTACCTTCCCACCGAAGTGATCCCTATTTCTCTACTTGCAATTTCTTGCTTTCGAACTGCTAGGTCAGCAGGAGCTGGGACAAAGACGGGAGCTCATTCCATCCTACAGTACTCGGGAATCGAACTGCTGACCTTCCGCTTCCCAGTTAGCATTTTAGCCACTTGAGCCACTGCAGTCCCTCTCTTAATAATAATAATAATAATAAATTAATTAATAATTGATTAATTAATTATAAATAAATTTATTATTATTATTATTATTATTATTATTATTATTATTATTATTATTATTATTATTATTATTATTATTATTATTATTATTATTATACAGGATAAAATTGGAGGCGTCGGTGGTAGGAGGATGCAGCAGCCATGTTACCTCTGCTCGAAGCTCCTCACCAACAACCACACGATCAGCGGCAGGTTCTCTCGCTCGTTATACGTGGGCAGCAGCACCGAGTACTTGTCCAAGGGGGCCGCCATGATGGCAGCGGAGGACAGCCGGATTCAGACGCTTGGGTGTGTCAGCCGCTGGGCGGGATGGGCCGCCTACCGGCCGCCCCGGCTTGGGCCTATTGCCGCGCCTCTAGCAGCGGAAGAGGCGCGGCTTCGCTTTTCCTCCTTCGCTGGCCTGGCCTGGCTCACGAAGAAGCGGCGGCGTTTCTCACAGTCGCGTCTCGGCTCTGAGGGGGGAAGGAAGCGGCCGCTGAGGGGATAATGGCGGCGGCAAGAAAGCCCCTGAGGAAAATCTGGACCGCCCTTAGGCTCTGAGGGGGGAGGAAGTGGCCGCCGAGGGGATAATGGCGGCCAAGACCCCTGAGGAGAACGGGGGCGGCGACCGAGAAGCTGAGGGGGAAGCTAAAGCTGCTGCTGCCGCCACTCCTCCGCCCCGCGGCGGCCCGGAGCTGAGCCGCCGGGAAATCCAGCGCTATTCGCGGCAGCTGGTGCTGCCGGAGCTGGGCGTCCGCGGGCAGCTGCGGCTGTCGGCCTCCTCGGTGCTGGTGGTGGGCTGCGGCGGTTTGGGCTGCCCGCTGGCCCAGTACTTGGCCGCTGCGGGCGTGGGCCGCTTGGGCCTGGTGGACCACGACGTGGTGGAGCTGAGCAACCTCCACAGGCAGGTGTTGCACCGGGAGAGCCGCCTGGGCAGCCCCAAGGCCGAGTCTGCGGCCTCGGCCTTGAGGGAGCTCAACCCTGGGGTGCAGTGTGTGCCCTACAAAATGGCCCTGAGCCCCAGCAATGCCCTGCAGCTGGTGGGCGCCTACGACGTGGTGGCCGACTGTTCGGACAACGTGCCCACCCGTTATATGGTCAACGATGCCTGTGTGATGGCCGGGAAGCCCTTGGTGTCGGCCAGCGCCTTGCGTTTCGAGGGGCAGCTGGTGGTGTACAATCACCGAGGGGGCCCCTGTTACCGTTGCTTGTTCCCCAAACCCCCTCCGCCAGAGACGGTCACGAATTGCGCCGACGGCGGGGTTTTGGGTGTCGTGCCCGGTGTTCTTGGCTCCCTCCAGGCCCTAGAAGTGCTCAAGATGGCCTCTGGGATAGGCACCACCTTGAACCAGGCGATGTTGCTCTTCGATGCCCTCGAAGGAAGGTTCCGGCACATCAAGCTAAGAGCCAGGAATCCCGGCTGCGCCGTGTGTGGCGACCACCCTTCCGTGATGGGTATGCAGGATTATGAACAGTTTTGTGGGTCCTCCGCAACAGACATGTGCCGGACATTGCAGGTGCTGACTAGCGAAGAGCGGATCTCTGTAGAAGATTATAAGAAGATACTGGACAACCAGGTCCATCACGTGCTCGTAGATGTCCGCCCACCCGTGGAAGTGGATATATGTCGCTTGCCACATTCCCTAAACTTGCCTTTAAGTAAACTAGAAGGGAAAGACGAAGAGTGTTTGAAGAATCTGTGCCAAAAGATCTGCAAAGCGAAGCAAAGGACAGAGGACAACTTGCCTTTCCCCGTTTATGTTGTTTGCAAATTAGGAAATGACTCTCAGAAAGCTGTGAGAATATTACAGGGATTGTCCCATGACAGACTAAGCTTTGTTTCTGTTAAAGATATCAGAGGAGGGCTGATGGCTTGGGCCAGTAGAATCGATCAAGAGTTCCCTCAGTATTAAAACTTTCTAATAAAAAGCTATAATGTGTCTTATAGAGTTGTATTGATCATTACTGTGGCACCACCAGCTTGTTAGAAATTCATTACTGAAAAAAAAACTTTTTTTAACAATGACAAATATTCTGTGTTCTGTAAGAAATTTTCTTCCATTGGAAGATAAGCTGTTTACATTTTTGCTTTTTGGCATCTCTTATTGGTAAGGAAGATAAGTCTTAAAGTAGGAAAAGCCATATAAAAACACCTGCCAATGTCCATGTATGCCTAATCCAATATTTTGGATACCATTGAATACTACAGATCAACTACTGTTGAATTCCCAGGCAGCTATTCCAGCATTGTCTCTGAGTAACTTTTAAATGAGAATCTGTTCTTCCCTCTTTTCTGACATATCTTTTTAAGGGGCTTTTGGCTTTCAGTTTTTCAGACATTGTCTGAAATCCTGGTACAGCAGGACTAATGTCAGCCATGGGAAATTGCAACTACAGTATTGTATTAAAGACTTCCTCTGTTAATGTCGGGGTGAATGCAGTTAATACAGAACATGATGAAGTCATGTATTGTATACCATGAAATCACCAAGGGAAGCCTTTAATCAGCAACAGTTTCCTGGAAGTGATAATGTCATTCCTGTTGCAAACACAAAACCACTTTGCAGAATTTCAGCTGTTATATGTTGTCATGCTGTGTGACAATCCACCTCTAATGCAAAATTGGTTAAAACTCTTTTTTGTTATTTCAAGCTGGGATTGACACCTAAGTCTCTGCTCTAGTTTTTCACCCTGTTAAACCACACTGGAAACTAGACATGATACAATAATACCTCATACAAAGTCCGCTTCGTACAACATCGAATTCATACAACATTGCCTAATTCCTTGGGGAAAAATTGCCTCATACAAAGTCACTGCAACTTTGTATGAGGCATTGGGGTTTTCCCCAGGTTGCATTATGCCTGGGCAGCATAAAAGGCAGGACACATATGTGCATTGCTCTTGTGGGTTTTGCACGAGGCGAAGAGTGTTTAGGGATGGTTTTGAGTGTGATTTTGGATTTTCTTGAATTTTTTTGTCAGAATTTTTAGAAGCATTCCTGGGATTTTTGCAGCATTCTTCAGGTTCTTGGACAATCAGGGTTGTTTGACATGTTTTTGTAATCTACAGTATTTAGCCTTTAGACAATGATTTCTTAAAGTTCTGTCAGTTTCCTGTCTGTTTCCTTGACTTTGCACTGAGGTCTGTGCTGTTACAGTACAATGTACTGTACGACGTTATACGATACATAACGGCAAGGATTTGGATGTTGTATGAGGCATCGCGGCTAGGATTTTGCATGCCTCATACAAAGTCCAAATCCGTATAAAATCCAAACTTGTGGAACCAAGTTTATTTGTTGTATGAGGTATCACTGTACTTCCATATTTTATTGACTACAGGTCTTAGAATTTGCTAGGGATTTCCCACCAAGAATTCTGGAACAACTGTTAAGAAATTAAAGTAGTTTACAAGATTTTTCTGTCAACTCCATTAAGCATGTCCTTAGCAACCATGCTGCTGCTGTGAAGATGGGTAACATGCAGGGAGGGGCTGAGCTCCAGTGGAAGTGCATTATAGAACTGGTGGTATTTTGAGATGCACCCTCTGTGCCACCTAATGAGCAAGGAGGCTATCTGTCTACTGCTGTCTTATATAACAGGGGTTCCCAACCTTTCAAGCCAGGGGCAAGGTCACACGCTCTCCGTCAGCTTTGAGGGCCGGACGGCCATTTTACCCTGCTTGCACGATGGGGGACGGAGGCCATTTTGTCCCAACAGATTCAAAGATGTGGCCATTTTGTTACTTGAATGCCCTTGGAGGGGTGGGGGCCACATGAAATGGCGCCACAAGCTGGATCCGGCCCACGGGCCTTAGGTTGGCAACACCTGTTATATAGCATGCAATCTAATCTAGGGTTATATAAATGCTTTTAACCATAATTTGCCTTGTGTGAAATCCAGTGATACCATTCAGCCAACAGAAGGGTCTCTTCTTGAAATTGACAGTGGAGGCTTGTCTTTGACATGCACAATGCCTTTTGCTCCCTCAAAATCCATTCCAGCATGCTGAATAGTTCCCCAGGAATGTAGACAGCACAATACCAACAAATCATCTTTTATTTTCCACAAGAGTGTTACAGAAGATTCTGACCCTAGGTAAGGAAACTGCACACACATAGTGATCATGCTTTCTATAGCTGTCACATAGATGATCACAAGAATTCCTGTGGCAACTATGAATATAAAACTCAGTACAAAGCAGATTGGTCAGAAATCTGTTGCTGTTCATGTAAGGTTTGCATATCTTGGTACTGCTAAATGAGAAGATGTCAGATCACATGTCAGTCACTTGCCTGGTAATGTGCCTGATTGCATAGCTGAGATACACCCTAGAACAGTGATGGTGAACCTTGGCACTCCAGCTGTTCTTGAACTTCAATTTCCAGAAGCCATGATCAGCAGGAGTGCTGACCTGGGCTTCTGGTAATTGAAGTCCAAGAATACCTGGAGTGTCAAGGTTCGCCATCACAGCCCTAGAACCTTGTAAATAAGCCACAACGTCAGCACAGGGTACCCAACACAGTGTAGTGGTCAGAGTGATGGACTAGAACTCAAGAGGCCAGGTTTCAAATCCCTGCTCAGCCATGGATTTGAGGGTATGTAACTGATGAAGCTATTTTTGTCTCACCTTGAAAGCCCTACTAGGGTTGCTATAAATCGGATTCTGACTTGGTGCCACATCATACGCATGTTGGAGACTGATAGATGGTGGTGCTTTGGTGAAGTTTAGTAGAGTTCACAAGCAGACCCTTTTCCATTAAGTTCACTTAATGGGAAATTACTTTTGAAGTAGTAGGGAAGTTTACTAATTAAAAAAAGACACTGGTATGACTTTAATGTCACTTAAGCGAAAGCAAAGCAATCACACATATACCGCCCCAAAGCACTTAGTGCACTCTCTGGGCGGTTCACAAGTTAATAATTACACTTATATGTTGCACCATAGCACTTAGAGCACTCTGGGTGGTTCACAAGTATTTAGCATTCTGTCCCCAAAATGCTGGGTACTCATTTTACTGATGTGCAAAGGATGGAAGGCTGCGTCAACCTTGACCCCGTCAGGATCAAACTTGTGTCAGTTTTGGCTGCAATATTGTAGTTTAACCACTGGCGACAAAGGCTTCTCAACTATCTCCGTTTAAGAAGTATGGCTTAATTGACTTGAGCATGAGAATAAAGATGGTAAGTCACTAACCCCGCATTTCCAAGATATTTGATGTTAACAACTCTCACATGCATTTTGTCTTTGGTTACCAGCTTAACATTTTGTACTTGTTCTGGTGCTGTACAGAAGCCCTTTTTAATACCCCATGATTAAAATATGCAGAGTTGCTTATGGTTGCCACATGACCACAGAAATGTCTGCAGAAGCAGACAGCGCTGGCTCTTCGGCTTTGAAACAGAGATGAGCACTGAACCCTAGAGTCAGATACGCCTAGCTTTCGAGCAAGGATGACCTTTACCTTTATTAGACTATTTGCATAATTATACAAGAGAATTTTGACCATGTTTGAGGTGCTCTTTTTTGATACAGAAAGACAAATCTAGATCCTAGATAAAATTAACCCTGAGCTCTCTCTGAAACAAAAATGACTAAAAATGAGGCTATTGTACTTTGGGCACATCACAAGAAGACACAAATCACTAGAAAAGGCAACGAAGCTGGGAAAATGAGAATAAAGATGGCAAGTCACTAACACCGCATTTCCAAGATATTTGATGTTAACAACTCTCACATGCATTTTGTCTTTGGTTTCCAGCTTAACATTTTGCACTCGTTCTGGTGCTGTACAGAAGCCTTTTTTAATACCCCATGATTAAAATATGCAGAGTTGCTTATGCTACAGATTGATATACTGTATATAGAGACTCTGCTGCTGAATCACATTTTTTAGTGAATGAGAATTGGCTTTCCACACTTCTCTTTGCTTCAGTCTACCCATATACTACCTTGCCTGGTTTTATAATATGCAGTGGAGGCTGCATAGGTTCTATTTCAAGTGCAGAATAAAATTAATTTGTAAATGGGTTGGTTCTAGACCTAAACTACATTTAAAAAATGAGCATACCAAAAGAAAGATTTGCCAGGTGGTGTTACAGGATCACAAATATTGTACAGTAGTTCATTTTATGAGGCAACGTCTTCAGTATCTAAGCCAGACATGAAACTGCCAAAATGAAGGCACCTTTTGGTGAGTTCATTCTTCAGTTCCATTCTGCTTGACCTGGTGTGAAAGAGATTAGCTAACAAGGTTGCCATTACCAGGGCACGCCAGATTTGGGTTAAAAAAAATACTACAATCTTTGAGGCGGCTCTTTCTGTTTGTCCTTATGAGGCAACAAACGTTCGAAAGATAGTTGTGTCAGTGAAATTCCAAAACATATATTGCTGTAAAAACTTTAATTAGCCAGTCCTGAGAACAATGGGTATGAATGAAGCATTTTGTTTCAAAAATACAGTAAAACCCTGGCTTATGACTGCCTTGGTTTACATTTGCAGCGGGTTACGATGGCAAATCCAGAGGAAATGACGTCCCGGTGTACAATTTTTTTTGCCTTACTACCGGGAATTCCCCAGAGTCCAAAATGGCTGCGGGGTTTTTTAAGACCACCCGCAGCCATATTGGACTCTGTGGGTGGCATGATCGCAGTGGGCGACCTTGCCTTGTGAATTCACGGTGCGTCTTCTGGAGCCATCGCTAAAGCGTGGGATGTCTTTTAAATCTCGTGAAGCAGATAATGAAAGACCAAGTCTCTCCATTATGCCTGAACAAACGGGGATTTTTTTAAAAAAAAAATGGTGTCAGAAACACACAAAGGTGCTTTCTGGGTTGAAAGGGTTTTTGCTGGAGGAACTCCGCTCAGGGTACACCCGAATGAGGCTCCTTTCATGTCCCCAAGATCTTTTCCCACCGAAGTGGTCCCTATTTATCTACTTGGAGTTCAGGGCAATTTGTCTCAAAATATTAGACTATTTTACGGAATGTGGTGGCTTAGGGGGACCACTTTGGTGGGAAGGTAACAGTGTTCCGTGCTCTCCAGTGTCTAGTCATGGCTGCCACATGACCACAGAAATGTCTGCAGATGCAGACAGCGCTGGCTCTTTGGCTGTAAACTGAGATATGCACAGAACTCTAGATTCAGATACGATTGGCTTTTGGGCAAGGATGACCTTTACTTTTATTAGACTATTTGCATAATTATACAAGAGAATTTTGACCATGTTTGAGGTGCTCTTTTTCAATACAGAAAGACGAATCTAGATCCTAGATAAAATTAACCCTGAGCTCTCTCTGAAACAAAAATGACAAAAACTGAGGCTATTGTACTTTGGGCACATCACAAGAAGACACAAATCACTGGAAAAGGCAACGAAGCTGGGAAAAGAGGAAGACAAAATATGAGATGGTTTGACTCAATCAGTGAACCCACAGGGCCAGGCTTGGATTTGCAAGAGCTGAAAAGAACTGTTTGTGAAAGGATCTTTTGGAGGCCCCTTATTCATAAGCTCTCCATTACAGTACTTATAAGTGACTTGATGACAGATGACAGCAACCGGAAGGAAAAATGACACAAACTTTTAGTGTTGACAACAAATGTCTACGATGACATCTTAACTAAACACAAATCACCACTGAAATTTATGCTGATGGGCTTAATTCTTCAACTGGATTCTGTGTCATTTGTTTGTTATATTCCATAATAATATTAGATAACATCAATGCCTATAGTATTGGCATTGATAGTAAAATGACAATTGAACTCTTAGGCTTAGGGGGTGATTTGACATTTTTAGCTCTCTCTTCAAATGTTGAAATAAATCTTGACTATGTTCAGTTGGATAGTTCTGTGGTTTAGGTATCTAGTTGAGCAGCCCAAGGTTGGAAGTTTGATGCCTTCCCCTGTGCAAGCTGCAAAGTCTCAGGCTGCCCCTAGATCAGTGGTGGGCTCCAAAAAAATTTACTACCACACGGTAGGTGTGGTATGGTGGGAGTGGCCAGGGGTAAAGCCCTAAAATTCCCCTCGAATTACAACTACTGTACTTTATTTCAAAACTTGGATGGGCGGGGCCAGCCATAATTTCTGCTACCGGTTCTGGCGAACTGGTGTGAACCTGCTGATGCCCACCACTGCCCTAGATGTAGGGAATGGTGACCTCATCCCCCCCCCCCCCCGCAATTATTGTATACCTAGAAAACTCTGGAAAGGGTCAGCATAAGTCATACTTGACAGCACAATTATTATTATGAGCAATTAATAAGATCTCATAGATATTAAACTTTAGACCATAAATGTCTAAAGAAAAGATTTCACCTGCAATTTCACTTTGGCATTAATGATTAGGTCTTTTTATCTTTTAATATAGAATATAATTTAATGAGCTTTGCTAGGTTTACTAGCTTCTTCTTCTTCATATCTAGGGCAGACGTGATACTGCCAAAATTAAGGCACCTTTTGGTGAGTTCATTTTGCAGTTCCTTTTGCCCAACCTAGTGTTAGCTGGGAACCCAAGGTTCCCATTGCTAACAATGCAGTGGCTCAAGTTGCTAAGACGCTGACTGGGAAGCGGAAGGTCAGCAGTTCGATTCCCGAGTACTGCAGGACGGAAATGAGCTCCCGTCTTCGTCCCAGCTCCTGCCAACCTAGCTGTTCGAAAGGAAGAAATTGCAAGTAGATAAATAGGGACCACTTCGGTGGGAAGGTAACAGCGTTCCGTGCGCTCCGGTGTCTAGTCATGCCTGCCACATGACCACGGAAACGTCTGCAGAAGCAGACAATGCTGGCTCTTTGGCTTAGAAACAGAGATGAGCACTGCACCCTAGAGTTGGATACGACTGGCTTTCGAGCAAGGGAAACCTTTACCTTTACCAAGGTTGCCATTACCAGGGTATGCCCGATTGTGGTTCGAAAATATTACAATCTTCAAGGAAGTTCTTTCTGTGAGTAATCACCATCTGGTCAAGACGGGTCTCAAGATCTCAAATTTCTATTCCCTTGCAATTAGAGTCATTCATTTTAATAGTAACTAATGGGCATTCAAGCTGTTTCCAACCTTTCAGAAACATTTCTGATTGGTGAATATGTACATACTTTGACAGCCTTTTAGCACTTTCGTGTTCCTCTGTTGAAGCAGCAGCAAAACAAATGAAGATTAGAAAGTACAAAAACACCCCAAATGGACGGTAGGTGGCACTGTAGGATGCATAAACAAACAATTTCTATAAATGGTTATGCTTTTTTGAAGGATGAACTAGGAAGATTTCGGAATTCCTGCTTGGAACCTTTAGAAGCTTCTATCCATGTTTTTAGCTCCACTTCACACAGTGGAAACCCCTGTAGGTCCAAGTTCCTGTAATTGCAAGGATGATAAAAAGCAGGTATCATTTAAAGCATCCCCAATTTTTCCAGATTAAGGTTTGTTTAGTGCAGTGGCTCAAGTGGCAAAGACACTATCTGGAAGGCGGGAGATCAGCAGTTTGTTTCCCGAGTACTGCAGGATGGAATGAGCGCCCGTCTTTGTACCAGCTTCTACCAACCTAGCAGTTCAAAAGCAAGAAATTGCAAGTAGATAAATAGGGACCACTTCGGTGGGAAGGTAAACTGCGTTCCGGTGTCTAGTCATACCTGCCACATGATCACGGAAACGTGTGCAGAAGCAGACAGCGCTGGCTCTTTGGCTTTGAAACAGAGATGAGCACTGCTCCCTAGAGTCGGATATGACTGGCTTTCAAGCAAGGGAAAGTTTTACCTTTACTAGTCTTCTATACAGTCTGTTCTTGGCTTGACTGTCTCATCTGATCACTGACTCATCAGTTTTCCCCAAACCGTTTATGTTCTCACAAACATAAAAGTATGTTTTTGTTTATTTAGTTTTTTATTATGAAGCTTCTTTGAGAAGACCAGAAGAAAGATCCCGAAAATTTTGCCTGCCCTGATTGATTTAATACATTTAGGGCAAAAACCACTGAAGCATTGCTGCGTTCTGGAATATACCAGTTTTAACTACCTGTTTTTATGGATCTTGAAATAAATGTCATAAAAGCATGGGCAAAAAATATGACCCACCCGACCATAAAACAAAGTGAGTCAGTCGCCTCAGGCAGTAGTATGCCTTTGAATGGCTTTTTGACTACCTAAGTCAGGGGTACCCAAACATTTTGGGCTGTGGGCCGGTCACGTGGCTCAGGGGGCTGGTCATTATGGCCTGGGGGGTGGATCCAGCCCCCGACGCCAATTCATCCGGCCCCCGAAGTCCTTGTCACTCCCGGAAGCGGAAGTAAAATGTGCCCATATGTGTGTGTTTTACTTCCACTTCCGAGAGCAATGAGGGCTTCGGGGGCCGAATGAATTGGTGTTGGGGGCTGGATCTGGCCCCTGAGCCATAGTGACCACCCCCCTGACCTAAGTTATCTTGATGTTTTCAGTAAAATATACCTGGTTAACGGGAAGCCAACTGCTAATCCAGTCAACTTTTATACATGGAATAACACGGGAGTCATTTACTCATCTTATTCATGCAGCAGAATGTTTTAGCATAGCCCTCGGGCAAAGCAGTGCATTCATACTAGAGCAGCATACTCTGCTGCAGAGATGCTCAGGGCCAACTCATATATGCAGCATGGATTTTTGCATTCCCCATTTATAGTTTGTGAGTTCCCTAATGATGTTGTTCCTGATGGCACACAACTATATCACCCATTATTTAGAACTTTGCTGATAGTTCTGGGCCTGATAACATGACTAAAAATTAAACACAAAGGTAAAGGTCTCCCTTGCTGGATTTATTCATTTAGCGTATGGCGTATTCCCTTGCTGGAAAGCCAGTCGTGTCTGACTCTAGGAGGCAATGCTTATCTCCATTTACAGCAAAAGAGCTAATGCTGTCTGCATCTGCAAGTTTCTGTGGTCATGTGACAGGCATGATAAAATGCTGAAGCACATGGAATGCTGTTACCTTTCCAGCCAAAGTGCTACCTAGTTATCTACTTGCAATTTCTTGCTTTCGAACGGATAGGTTGGCAGGAGCTAGGACAGATGATGGGTGCTCACTCCATCGCGCAGCACTCAGTTTTTGAACCGCTGACCCGTAGACCTTCTGGTTGCCAAGCTCTGTGTCTTAACCATTAAGCTATCATGGCCTCTAACAAAAAACTGCAGAAGCACAAAAGATAGCTGGGTGCAGGCTGTTTATTTCTATTTAGGTGACATTCTTTTTCAGGAGCAGGTCTGAAAAGTGGGAAGAATACGACAGTCCTATTATACAGAGAGGGAAGACTCAGCTGCTACAAGCTTAATGTGCTCTCCATATGTCATTTTATATATCATATCTGCCTAGTTTATCAGGTGGCCTTCAGCGCTGACATTGACGGTGATTGCTATGGAGAATTCTGCTGGGAATGTGAAGAGGTAAAACAGAATTGATAGAACAGAAAAGAAGGATGGAGAACTGGTTCAATCCTTATAAATCTCCTGTTAGGTTATTGTAGAAGGTTATGACTGGAAGAGAGCTTGTGGTATCAACAGACCAGAAATAATCTGACCATCTATCTCTCCACTTTTAATAGATGGGAGCAGTTTGATTTATACAGCCTAGCTCCGTGATGGTGAACCTTGGCATTCCAGATGTTCTTGGACTTTAATTCCCAGAAGCCCAAGCACCCTGTGAATCCACATGAATGGGTTTACTCCGATTCATCCGGCCCGCGCTGCCCTCTTCACTCCCGGAAGTGGAAGTAAAACACGGCAGTCAATGATGGAGCCAGCCTAGACAACTTTGCCTGCCAGGACTGACACCCTTCCCATAAGCAATGCCAGCAATGCCATTGATAATGCCTGCATCTGACCCAGATGGCTCAGGAACTGGTGGGACCACCCCACCTAGAAGATCTACAACCACCCAGGACTAAAAGCCCTTGTTGAAGGGTGTTGGAGTTATGGGGCTAATTCACTCAGCCCCAATGGATGGGCAGGGCCTAGGGAGCACAGCTCAGCCCCAACCAGGAGCAACCTGCAGCCAGAGACAAGTGAGGGAAATTGAGCTCTTGCTTGGGGAGAACTGGTGGACTGAGTGAGGGGCATCTGGAGCTGTCCGTTAGAGATGGGGAGCTGCAACTCGACTGGGACAATCCAGAGCAGGGATTCTCAAACTGTGGCCCATGGGTTCGAATGCGGCCTGCCAGTACCATTTCATGTGGCCCACCACCACCTCCACCACAGCAGGAAGTGCCATGTGGTGGAGGAAGGGCAAAATGGCCGTCCAGCCCCCAAAGCTATCTGAGGGAGTGTGATCTGGCCCCTGGCTTAAAAAGGTTGAGAACTCCTGATCCAGGGCAACCTCTCTGCAAACACGACTCCTTCTCTTGCTTCAATAAAAAACTGGACAAAACTGAGTCAGTCATGCCTATGGAGCCCATGTTGGAGGAGCCATGACAGGCATGACATGGGGTGCACATCTACCCACAGTTCTGGTGTGTGTGGGGGAATGGATTTGGAATTTAGCTACAGTATTCCCATTGTAGTTCAGAGAAAAGCGTGGAGAAATAGGTCCACTCTTGTTTGCCCCTTCCCTTGCAAGTCAAGCCTTTTTAAGGCCTGATTAGATACTATTGAAACTTTAGTCCACACTTCAGTAACATATGTTGTTGGGCAATTTTTAGCCATTGACCTCATCTAGAAATTGTGCTGCAGCCCTTGCAGGAGGCAGGACCGACTGGGGCAAAGTGAAGTTGTATTTTGGATCATGTCGTCAGGGGAGGAAAAATCCAGCCCCTGGAAGTGAAAATGCAAAGTGTCTGGCTGGATGCTATTGAAAGTTTATTCTACACTTCAGTAGCATCGGAAGTCCTTTAACAGTCTTGTGTAAGTGGATGCCATGCCAGTCAAAGTTCAATGGACAGAGACTTGCCAATGGGCCGTTGACACTTTAAAAACTTTCTTTCTTTATTCGTGTCAGGTGCACCACCAGCATATAATAACATACAAAGCTAAAATTAACACGTCTAAAAACAAAATGGGATTAAAAAAGGCTACATTACATTTGCCCAATATCGGGCCACTTCAACAGCATTTTCTCTTGCCAACATAAGTTCCTCTTCAGTGCACATTGAGAAGCATCAGGTGCATTGTATCATATGGGAGATAGTTTGTACTTCTCCACATTCACACAGGCTGTAGTCTGCAGGGAAACCCCGCTTTCTCAGATTAGTCCTTGATCTTTCTACCCCGACACGCAGTCTATTAAGCTCTCCATCCAGGCCATGGCTGTTCTATGCCAGGTGGTAGAGTCATATGGTTCTGCCCAATTATCTGGTAGCTCCTTGTTCACCTTCCATAGTTCTAAGGCAGTGGTAGTGAACCTATGGCATGGGTGCCAGAGTTGGCACTTGGAGCTCTTTCTCTGGGCACCTGGGCAGTCACCCCAGCAGAGTTTGCCCTGTCCAGCAGCCCAATGGGAGCGCTTCCTCCCTGCCCCAGCACAGAGTTCATCCCATCCCTCTGCCCAGCAGCCCTATGGGAGTGCTTCCTCCCTCCCCCCCCAGCACAGAGTTCGCCCTGCCCCTCTGACCAGCAGTCCAATGCGTGTATTTCCTTCCTCCCCTGTTGCTGTGTTGGCACTTTTCAATAAGTACATGGATTTTGGGTTGCAGTTTGGGCACTCGGTCTCTAAAAGGTTCAGCATCACTGTTGTAAGGTGGTCTGTGGGGGCTGGTAGTTTAGAGGGGCAGAAGTTGTGAGGAAGCTATGCCTTGATTTCAGTCTCTTTAAAAGCCACTGTTCTGACAGCTCCAGGTTTTGATCAAACTTTTGTCCTGTAAACTGATGCTAGTGAATTTAGTCCAGGTACACTGTTGCTGCAAAAGGTGCTGGGTGAAAACTTCTGTAACAATCCGCTTGCTCTCAGGTAGAACCCGGTAGTCTTCGGCCTCCTGGCGATGGGATTGCACCTGATCCTGTCTCCCTGGCCCAGATAGGACCCAGCAGTTCAGAGCTTTTCCTATCAGTGTGCCCAGTCTCTCCTGGCCAAAATCTAGGTAGTGAGCAAAGGGTGTGTAAGAGCAGTGAGACTAGTGTAGATTCAGGTAACGTGTGTCAAGTAATCACTCCAGAATCTCTTCAGGCATTTTAAAAATATATTGAAAGCATAGCAAGATACAGATTACAGTCCATCAAAACATCAGGAAACATTTCAAAGAAATAAAGCAGGCTGTTTGTGGAAGTGACAGGCCCAGGCCATAGCCCCCCCCCCCTCCTTTTTCTTAAGTGTCTACATATTGGCTGCTTACAATGCAAAGTATTCCAGATAATGTCTGTGATATATCTCCTCCCCCCAGGGTCCACCTTTGGCCCTACCCCTCAGGGATTCCAACCAATGATCTTACAATAAGACATGTCAATCACACAATAGGTTTCAGTTCTCCAAAGCCATGAGACAACCACAAGCCAAAAGATGTTTACATTCTTTCACTCTCCCCCGGATTTGAAATCGCCATTTTGAAAAAGACACAGGGTATATTTCATTCTGTCACAACTTCCACACTGTTTCTTTCACCAGCAGGAAGCTTCTGCTCAGAGACAGAAATGACTCTGTGATAAAGAAGGAGTGTTTGGCTATTACTTGGACTATGGCAACGCTGAGTCCTTATCTTTGGAAAAGAAAGTTCTTGTTGCAGACTGACCACACACCTCTTGGTTGGCTTAATTGCATGCACAATCACAGCCACCATCTGCTTTGATGGTGTTTCTGATCAAAACGCAAAATAGTGGCTCGGGTGTATTCCTATAACACAATAACACAATAGGAATACACCATGGAGGTCTTCACGCGCATTTCTCATACTTATTAGACTCTTGAGAAAGTCTTCCGAAATGTCCGCTTACCGGAGGGGCATCGAAACTTGTCAAGAACATCCCATCCTTCCAAGACCTGCAATTGGGCACGTTTGATCTTTTCTCTAGTGAGCACAGTGCAGAAGTCTATTCACAGCATTACATGCCTTGGAAGATCCCGTACTTGCTATACTTGTACTACTTCGGAGCCATGGACTGAATTATACACCGCATGTTGCAAGTACTACTCGTATGAACTAAGGGCTCATTACTGCAGATATTTTGATCCCATGCAGAGTCGACCAAGGAAGGGGGAAGCATTTTTACATGTGTATATATATAGCCTTTTGTAATTTGTTTGTATATGTATTAGCAATTCGTTAGGTTTATTCGTATAACAACTCAGTCAGTAGCCTGATAAGATTTATTATAAGTACACACATAGTAATATTAAACACACTTCACTACTATTTTTGGTCAATCTGGGTGTGTTCTCGCACTTGTCTTGATGGTGTTCTGCCTGCAAGATTTCAAATTTAAAGTTGAGCATATCAAGGGCCATGAAAATGTTGTGGCAGATGGGTTATCCATAATGCATTTTGGAAATGAGTGACTGATGGGAGGTGGGAGGCAGCAGTTTTATTATTGAATTGTTATAAGAGCAATCTCTGATATATTTTGTGCATTTTCACATTTTAGTTTCTGATTTTCTGCACTTTTAAATGGGTAAGTGCCTTTTCAGTGTTATTTTTAGATATTACATGCTGCTATGTTTTCCTAAATCTATCTCCGCTTGCTTACAGTAAGCTTGCTGTCAGCTAGAGTAGGAATTGGTATGGGGAATATAGATTTTAGAAGCAAATACATTTATTAGTTTAGGAATTCGTGTTAAGCTTTGGTTTGATGAATGCAATTTTAAATACATTTTTAAAAAATCTGTCATAACTACAGAAGCCTTTTGCTCATTTGCTTTCTTTAGCTGTTGTTCAGGTTTGCTGATCCTGTTTCAACAGTTTGTGAAGAAGCTAGCTACTGGGCAGCTCAGGGCCACCATCAGAAATTTCTGGGCCCCATACTGAGCAATCGTATTGCCCCCCCCCCCCATTTTGGCCACACCCGCGTGGCCAAAATGCAACCCGCACCCTTTCCGGGACAGGCAAAGCAACCAGGCAAAGCTCCTCTCTTAAGCAGGGAAAAGTTAACTCACGGCCACAGTACGTACCCACCACCCCACCCCCAACACACATACACTTTACTAGCCCATAGGTGCCTCTTTAGTCCAGACACTTCCCCCCACTTAAGTGGACAGCCCTGCCACTTTCCTGCCTTCTGGAACAGAAAGAGGGCTCGGTGCCACTGAGAGGGAGAGATCATACGTGTGCAAATGAGTACTTGAGGCGATGGAGGAAGGGCAGGGCAGGGGAGGGAGCGGCTGAGGGAGGATGGGAGGGTGAGCGAGTGGCTGTTGCCGCCGAGCTGGGCTCTTTTTCCTGTGGCCCTTCAAGACTCCCAGTAGGGAGGGAGGCGGGAAAGTGTGGGGTGGCCAGGCAGCTCGCGCGTACTGCTCTGAGGTGCAGGGTTGCCGGCCCTAAAGGAGGCGGAGGAGGAGGAATGCGGCTCACCCTGTGGATACACTGCCTCTCTCACACAGACACAGGCACACATGCACACACACTCGCACTCCTGCCCGGAGCCAGAAGCAGAAAAAAGACACCTCTCCCTCCACTTTCCTTTAGAGGCGCACATCACCCGAAATGCACACCAACACACGCTGGCCAAAGGCCAGGCCAGGCTTAAGCCAGAGAAGTCCCCCCCACCTAACCAACTTCCTTTCGGGAAGGACCCATGAAAAACTCTTCATCCTGAGCAACTCGACTTATATCTCTCGACTGAAGCGATACTTTTAAGTTGTAGTGGCCTGCGCGGGTTGGAGCTGCAGGAGGGGTGAGGGGCAGCCATGCCATCTTGGCCGCGCCCCCGTCTTTCTGCTTCTGGAGCTGACAGGGGGCCCCAGCGGCAGGCGGCCCATAGCTCAGCTGCGTGAATGTTGATTTTTTTTACTGGCGCCGCGGTTAAAAAAAGAAAAAAAAACACAATTCACACAGCTGAGCTATGGGCTTCCCACTACTGCCCCCCCCCCTGTCAGCTCCGGGCCTGGTACACCAGTCCTGCTTGTCCCACCCTGATTGTGGCCCTGGAGCAGCTTCTTCAACTTCCACATCCTGTGCAGATGATGTCGAAGGCACCCCTGCTGGCGCATCCATTGGTGGAGATGTCGCTGGAGGGCCTGGACAATCTCTTTCCAGTTAAGGGTGTCGTCCACCGGGGTCCCTCGACGTCTTGCCACTGGAGTTTGTGGAAGTATTGCTGGACTTAATGCAGCGGCCCGCTCAAGGGTGTTATTCTGGCCACCAAATTTGTCAGATCCGGTGTGGCCAAGGCCATAGGTACCGGCGAATCCCACACGAGGCGTGAAGTTCTCTTCTCCATGCCCATGCCTGAAGCGGAAGAGGCGCGACCCTTAGGCGCCATCATTCCAAGGCTCTCTTCGTAGAAATTTATTCCATGTGCATTACGCGAGGAAGCTCAGATGCACGTGCTTTTGCCAGATTATGAAGAAGAGAGAGGGCGAGGCAGGAAGGAGACACACTCTTGTAGGGCATAGGCTCCTCCCCGAAACACCAAGGCCTTTGAGTGGTTGCTGCCTTGGGGTGACGGGCAGCAAAACACATGCACATTAATTCACGTGACGTGGCCATTTGTGGGTTACAATCCCTTATCTCAGAAATAAGGTTGGGCAGTTATTTTTGCATGCCTACTTGATTTCTTTATGTTTGATTAGTGGATGTTTGGTAGATGGTAGCAGCAGCTAGCCATAGGATTTCTTCCCCTGACTGGATTTAGCTTGGCATGTCTGTATCTTCCCATTAGCCTCTGACACTTGAAAGGGGCACTACCACTAGGAATGGCCATGGAGAAACTGCAGTGGCAGAGGGTACCATTGTTCCCAAGGAAGTAGTAAGCCGCTACCTTAGGAGGCCTTGAAATGGGGCATTCTGTGAGTGAGAAGCAAACAGCTTTGGATCTATCAGATCGAAAGCTATTCTGCTCCTCTGCAGCAGGCTCCATGTGCATTAGTTGCAACGTAGTTTAAAGCAACTACATCTGAGTGGCCATGGACCGTTGATGTCTTGTGATTTAGATCTCTGATGTCTCATTTACATATTCACATTGGCATCATGAATTACATGGTCTTTGTTGTGGAGGCAGGACAGGCAGCATGGAGGGGAAATACATTTTGGTTAAACTTAAAGCTAGTCTCCTACAGGAGAGATTCAGCAGTCAGAACCCAAAGCTTAGACTCCAAAACCCATGAGGTACTAGTTCCCCTCCATTCAGCACACAATTAGGCCAGTTCTAGGTACCACACTTTAAGAAAAATCTAAACAAATTAGAGCAGGTACAGAGAAGGGCACCAAGGATGATCAGAAGACCAGAAACCAAGCATATGAGGAAAGACTGAAGGAACTGGGCATGTTTAGCCTTGAGAAAAGGAGGCTGAGAGGAGCTATGATAGCACACTTCAAAATCTGGTCAGAGGGGCAGGTTCTGTTCTCAGTCTTGGAATTGCTGGCCTAAAAGCCCCCTTCCAGCCCAGTGATTCTATGGACCTCTATGAGTTTTGCAATTAATGAGTTAATGGCTGTTTTCTGGGGGTGGGATTGCTTTTTTTTTATGTGAAGCTCAAACTGGTCTGGTTGGAACAGCTACTGCTGTTGTTGATTAGGTAATGCTTGAGAGAAAATAGAAAAGAACACATGGTATGTAACACATGGCCTGCTAAATCAGGAGTTCCACTCAGTCACACAGCCAGTCAGCTTTGAACAGGAGGCTTAACTTCCTGAAGAACTCTATATGGACAACTATCCATGAATTAACAGATCTAAATTTGAATCCTGTAGTAAGTACTTTAAATGAACTGTGAATCTCTGGTATCATAAAAAGGACGTGAAGGATTCCAGTGTCTCGCTACTTTAAGCACCAGGCTAGAGAATCTCCAGCCCTCATGCCAGCTCTTTCTGAAGTGGGGTAGTTACAGACTAGAGATGGGAAGATCCAGCTTTTACTTCTTATATTTAGCCATGAAACTCACTAGGTGACCTTTTGCCACTCATTATGTCTTGAGCTGACCAACCTCTCAGAGTTGTTCTGAAGGAAGAGGCCAGATATGGTGTGTTGAGTTTGTAGGAGGAAAGGAAGAATGTAAATGACAAACTGGTGCTCACAATGAAAACATATGAAGTGTCCTTCCCTTATTAAGAACTCATCACAGCCAACTCTTAAAATGTGGCATTGCATTTCAAATGAGAAAATTATCTCATGTAAATCATTCTTTTGCAGAATATGCGTTGACAAGGTACTAGAGACCACTATAAAACCCATTACACACTATACACACTGGTGAAAACTTTTGTGACAACACACAGGGCTTAAGATGTAAGCAATCTATTGCTATAATACTGAAGTGGAAGTATTATCATAATGGGCTTGTAACTCTCTGCTTACTCCTAGGTAGGAATCGGTAGTCCTTTGGCCTCCTGGTGATGGGATTGCACCTGATTCTGCTTCCCTGGCCCAGATCGGACCCAGCAGTTCAGGCTTCTCCTATCAGTGTGCCCAGTCACCTCCTGACTGAAATCTAGGTAGTGAGCAAAGGGTACACATGAAACTAGTGTAGATTCAGGTAACGTGTGCCAAGTAATCACTCTAAGTCTCTTCAGGTATTTTAGAAATATATTGAAAGCATAGCAAGATTCATGATACAGTCCATCAAAAGCTTAGAAAGCATTTCAAAACAGAAATAAAGCAAGCTACATGTTCAAGGGATAGCCCATGGCCCTCCTTTCTCTCAAGTGTCTACATTTTGGCAGCTTAAAAGCACAGCATTCCAGAGAGTGTCTCTGTGTCTGCATGTGAGTGTGCATGAGTCTCTGGGCTATGTCTCCTCCCACAGGGTCCACCTTTGGCCCTTCCCCTTAGGGATTCGAACCAATGATCTTACAGCAAGAATGTCAATCACACATTAGGTTTCATTTCACTAAAGCCATGAGCAACTCATGAGGCAAGGATGTTTTCTCTCTCCCCCTGATTTGAAATCGCCATTTTCAAAGAGGCTAAAGCACAGGGTATACTTCATTTTGTTACAAATTCAAACTGATGCAATTTTCTGCAGAACTCATTTGCTTGAGCTTTATAATGATGATAGGAAATTGATCTCATCCTGTGCATGTTGCACAAAAGTGGGATTCATGCAAAAAGAAAACGGAGAATGGCTGAGATGTGAATCTATATAGTTCTGATTGATTATGCATGTAGAGAAATTAACCTGAGACAGGATTTTCATGCCTTTAAATTATTTTGTGGGGAAGAGAGGTGTCAAGGAATGATATTATCCCTCACAGTAGTCCTTTATTTCAAAGATGGGGACACACAGCTAAAATCTGCCCACATAGACTGTACACACCCGAGTTATGTGTTTTCCTCCACTGACATTTGTATTGAATGAAGCATGTATCGCTGACTCAGCTTTGCTTGAATATTTTATGTTTAACTAGTGCTAGAAAGTTCTGCTATCCATCTAGCCCAGGGATTCTCAACCTGTGGCCCATGGGCCGGATGTGGCCTGTGACACCATTTCATGTGGCCCCCCACTGCTTCCACCACACCAGGAAGTGCCATGTGATGGAGGAAGGGCAAAATGGCCATCCGGTCCCGGAAGCTGTCTGAGGGAGTGTGACCAGGCCCCCATCTTAAAAAGGCTGAGAACTCCTGATCTAGCCCAATATTGAAAAGCATGGTTTATGCTATAATAAAAATCCAACTCCTGAGGGAATCCTCTTTGAACTGCCACCGAACATTAAGCTTCCCAAAAACTCAGAAAAATGATCACTTACAGGATGTCAATTCAACCAGTAATTCGCTTAGAAGGAACAGAGAATCAAAGAGGATCTATTGTACTGTGACAAATCTGCTCTAAAACCTTCTTGAATCATTGTTGTTTTCAAATAAAATGTTTTGGCGGATTTTTCTTCTTCAGGTTGAATGGGATAAGGAGGGATAGTTTCAACATTATCAATTGTGCTGTATCAGAGGAGAAGTCGACGCCAACAACAACAACTCCTTACACTTAGCCACGAAACTCATTGATTAAGCATCCAAAGCCAACCAATTTATTTTGGCTCATGAGGCAGAAAACAAAAACAGAATGGGGAAAGCAGAGAATAAAGGCTGCTAGACCAGACAGAATTTCAAATAGACAATGCTATTGAATAAAGAGCTATGCTCTGTAAAGCGGGATACATGGCTGTTCTATAATCAATCGTAGGTCATGTTTTGGATGGACATGGCAGGGGTAACTCCATAATGGGCCATAGGTTTTAGGGGTCTTTGACTTACAGAGATAAGAAACGTCCTTTTTCTTCTCTAGCTCATTCAGACAGCAATCTGGAGAGACTTAGGAATGTTTTCCTCACATAGGGACTTGTAGCTCATATATTTCAGACTTCAAAGGGTGAAACTGCTCAACAAAAGTAATTACACTTATATATTGCCCTATAGCGATTAGAGCGCTCTCTGGGTGGTTCACAAAGTAATTAGTCCCCCCAAAAAACAAAACAAAACACCATGCTGGGGACTAATTTTACCAACCTTGGAAGGATGGAAGGCTGAGTCAACCTGGAGCCCATCAGGACTGAACTCACGACATCAGCAGTTTTTTTCTGCCGTACTACAGTTTAACCACTGCTAATATTGTTCCCAAGACAGAGGCTGCTGTTCTTCCCCAAGACAACAGCACCTGATTCAGTTAACACCTGCCATATTAGAACATACCTGTCAAGTTTTGGATTTGGAAATAAGGGAAATTTCCCGGCAAATACAGGGTACTTGACAGCTATGCTTATCCTGTGCTGCCCTCCAATGGTGGCAATAGGGGATTGCAGTCTAATTAATAAGCGATGACAGCGTGAAAACGGGTAAAATAAGGGGTTTTCCCAGCCAATAAGGGATACTTGACAGCTATGTATTAGAGCCTCCTGGTATATAAATTCCCTGTTCTTCTTGAAGTGCCCACTCTGAAAGGAGAAGACCTCAGGCCTGAGGAAATCTCTTAAAGTAAAACAAAACTCTGTGCTCAGGCCACGGATGAGCTCACACTCTTTTGACGTTCACTGCTGTTTCCACCCCTATTGCCTAGTCCTTCAAAACTGTTTCAAAAATGCTGACAATTCTCCAAAAGTGATGAAAATGTCTCCCTGGTTCACTGCGAGATAACTGGGAGGGTTGAGCATTTTGCAGCAGGCCTAAGGATCACCCACAACTGCTACAAACAATAAACTACACACAATCTGTACCTGTGTTTAAAATTTTTGCCTATCCCTGATTTAAAAGGCCAGGTTGGCTTTCAGGCTTTGCTGGTTTGTGAAGCAATCTCCATGCTTTTGAATGGTGGGCTCAATCTTGAAAATAGTGCCTACAAACAAATCCATGCAATTATATCCTTAAGTTACTTTGCCTGTTTTTGCTGGTGATTTCCACAACCCCTATTATGTCCAGCTGCCTAATGAAACAGAAGCAGCTACTGTATAGCATACAAATGCCCCAGTATGGACCTGGGAATACCCAATCGTGCAGCACTTATATAAAGGAATAGTGAGACATTAACACACCAAATAATGAAAATAAAAAGCAAATCCATTCATTTTATTAATCAAATGAATATGGCTTCTATTGTTTTTAATTGAAACCACGCTATTGCCTAATATGCACACAAAAATAATACAGATCAGCCATTCTTGAATTTTCACAGCTAAAAAGTGATGCGTGATATGCTATAAGAAGTTTCTCCATATCATACTTTTGTTTTGTTAACCAGGGGTAATTCCAAGTGTCATATTATAAATAATAAAAGACTGTATTTTCATAAAGTCTTTTCGCTACAAAGTACATAGTTGTTTGTTTTTTAAAAATTCAAGACCTGGGAAAACTAAGTGAGAGATTTTTTTTTAAAAAAAACCTCTTTTAATGAAATTGATTTAAAATGAAAACTAAGTGAAATTATGTTTCAGAAAAACTTGATTAATAAAAAAACTCCAGTCTTCACGGTTGGAAGTGAAACATAGTATGGGAATTCAAGGCTAATACAGTAATATGATTGTTGAGGCATTTGCTGTAATTTAGAAGCCGCAGTATGTCTTCCTTTGAAGTTCTGGAAGTGGGGTGAGAAATTCATTTCTTACAGTGATTCATAGGATATCTTCTAGTGTACAATTTGTTACCAAGATACAAAACTGAAACAAGCCATTCTTGTTTCAGGATGAACAATGCTCTACATGCATACTCAGAACTGACGGTATCAAGTGGCATTTAACCGTGGCCAACTGTGCTGAATTTGCATAGATGTGCAGGTCTACACAGAGAAATATATTGGATAAAGCAACAGGCTAGGGCTCAAGAGACTTAGTTGTGACTCAGCCATGAAAAGTCACAGGTGGGGTAGAAGTGGTAAAATCACTCCTTAAACCTCTCACTCACCTTGAAAACCCTATTAGGACCACTATAAGTTGATTTCAGCTTAATGGCATATAAAACACAGATACATGCACAGCTGTAGGGCAGGAAGCAGACATGATTGATAGCTGCAAAATGTACTGGCCAACAGGTTATAGCTGAAAGCATGGCAGTATTGAAACATGTGACTGAGGCAGACTCTCTTGAGTGAATCAGATTTCAAAGAAATCCTGAAGGGCAATAACAACAACAACAACAAAAAAAGGCTTATTTGCAAATACGGAGGAGAGAACCATCTCTGATGTACATCAGAGGTTCTGAGCAGTTAAGAAATTCCTTCTTCAAATTACAGGCTAGATCAGGTGTGGCTAACCTTGGTGCTCCGGCTGATCTTGGACTTCAATTCCCAGAAGTACTAACTTGAACTTCTAGGAATTGAAATCCAAGAACAGCTGGAGCATCAAGGTTGGCTACCCCTGGGGTAGATAATATGCAATAATGGCCTGTCAAATGAATTCCGACTTGTGGCAACTTTTCAGGATTTTCTAGGTAGACAATACCATTTCCTTCTTCTGAGGGATTCTTGGATATGTGCAGTTTGCCCATGGCTACCCAAGCTGGCTCTTCTGGGAGGCACAGTGGGGAACTGAACTTTCAAACTCTGGCTGTAGGGCCAGAGATACCTAATTTACTGAGTTCCCCAGCCATCTGACAGGCAATACAGGTATATCCTGTTTCTGAACTTAGTTGGGTAAATAGGCCTTGCTATTCAGAATTCTGCAGGACGTGATCCAAACATAGCTTATTCTGGAGATTGTTAGAGATTTCAATGTCAGCAAATTGTATTTTAGACCATTAGGTTTTCAATCCTTTGCACGCTTCTGCCAGAATAAGCCCTACTGAACACAGTGGGACATAGTTCTGAGCCAGCATACAAATGATGAAGATGCACCATGCCTATGTGAATGGTGTGAGCTAATGCTCTTTTGCACATAATAATAATAATAATAATAATAATAATAATAATAATAATAATAATAATAATAATAATAATAATAATAATAATAATAATAATAATAATTTCATGTAAGAAACTATTCTGAGTTGAAAGGATTTTTGCTGTAGAAACTCCACTCAGGGGATGCACAAATGAAGCTCCTTTCATGTTCCCAAGTTCTTTCCCCACTGAAGTGGTCCCTATTTATCTACTTACAGTTTCTTGCATTCGAACTGGGACAGAGACGGGTGCTCAAACCGTCATGCTGTACCTGGGTCTCAAACTGACCATGTGCTGGCCTTCCAGCTAACAAGGTGAACTTCTTAAACACTGAGTCACTGTAGACCCATATTAGAGAAGAAACAATCTATCAAGACCAGCACTGGACATTAATTTATATCTTTTTACTCCACGGCCGATAAAACTCTCCAATCTGCAGATTCCATTTCAGGATCTGATCTTGCAAATGAACACCAACATGTGTTGCTAATTTCCTTGCATGGCCCAATCATCTAGGTTAACATGATATAGCTCAATGACTATGTCTAACAGAAATCAGTGAAAATATAAGTAATTTCATCTGGAAGGTCAACAAATCTGGCTCTGTCGTTATAAAGCACTGATAGGGTCATTGAGAAAACTGTGTGGAAGGTGAGATAATAGAGAACAGCTGTTTCCTAACTTCCTTCTATTATGAGGAGCGCATTTGCTGCACAGGCCTTGTTTGTGTGTTATGGAACCTCTCTGGGGTGTGTTCTCATTGGTTTGTACAAAGCAAAAGGAACACACATCCAGCCTTACCAGCTGGGAACTGTCTGCCATTATTGATTTTCTCACTGAGAAACTGCTGGATTTCTGAGAATTTCCAGGATTCCTTGGAACACAGTCTGCTCACCACAGGTTACAAACAAATCTCCATAGTACAAAAGATGCACAATGGCAAAATTATTTAAGACACTTTGTTGTTTAATCTGGATATTCACTGCCTCAGATGGTTGATAAAATTGCATGTAGCATACCAACCCTGCTACTTGTATGTCAGTAATTTAAGGTGTGTGGAATAAAACTGTGTGGATTTTCTCACTAATAAAACATCCCAAATTTCTGCTTGTTTGTTGTTTGCTTGCAGGCAAACATTTACCGAGGATCACAATGCACATGGTTCAATTTATGCAGCCAAAATGCCAGCACAGATTATTAAAAACAAGCTGAGTTTGTATTGCAGTGAATTAGACATGAATGAATTGTGATTCATGTAGAAATTAGATTCTTTTTTTAAAAAAAACTACAACTCCTGGAGTAGCATTATAACTTCTGGGAATAATAGGAGTCGTAGTTCCAGAAAATAATTACCCTCCAGCCTTTGGGTGATGATTTCTTTTCATTATTCTACAAGCACTTTGTCTGACTGCTATAGAGCTCACCCATATTAAGGAAAGATGAGAAAATTAGAGAATACGTTTCCACTTTTTAGATTTCACTTATGAGCAACTTGTTGAATTTCCAATGACTCATCTCATATATAACCTCTTATTTGTGTTCCTGGCAACTTATTTTGATCATTTCCTGTTCTTTAAAGGCACCATATGTCCACGTGTTATTTCTATCTCTCACGTTAATAACTGTGACAATTCAACTCATCACAGTTTTATTTGCTACTATTTCATGATGAAGAAAGCAGTCATAAGCCAGTGATAATCATGGTGTGATATTTTAGTGCACATTGTATTTGATTTGCAATTAACCAACTTTTTGCTATTAACCATTAGAGGTCACAGAACAGAAAGGCAGTCATCTCAGGTCAATCTAATGCAGTCAGTATCCAGGAGGCAGAGTATGGTTACCCTGTAATTTCTCATAAACACTGGGAAGATCACTGCACATGTCAACTCAAGACATGAGTTATACAGGTGAAAGTCGGAAAATTAGAATATTGTGCAAATGTTCATTCAGTTCAGTAATGCAACTTAAAAGGTGAAACAAATATATGAGATAGACTCATTGCATGCAAAGCGAGATAGTTCAAGCCTTACTTTGTTATAATATTGATGCTTATGGCTTACATCTTATAAAAACCCCAACCCTCCCAATCTCATGTACCCAATAATCATCACATAATCTCATGTACGCTATGCACCATGATCATCACAATTATAACAAATTAAGGCATGACATCTCTCGCTTTGCATGTAGTGAGTCTATCTTTTAAGTCTATCTTTTAAGTGAAATGAATGGACATTTGCACGATATTCTAATTTCCAGAGTTTCACCTGTACAAGATCTCAAAACTAGTCCTAACCAATCCCGTGCAAAATCTGAGCTCCTGTGGTTATCAAGGCAGAACTGTTTTTTGCAAACCTCTGCAAAACATCTTCTAATTACAATTCCCTTTATACACAGGAAAGGAAGAAAACTAAACCCTTTTGCATTTGAACTGTGCTCAGTCACAAAGGCTTGGCAAAGTTATATTTCTGAGCAGCAACTCCCTGAATCCTCTAGCTAGCTTAAAGGTAAAGGTTTTCCTGCTCAAAAGCCAGTCATATCCGACTCTAGGGTTCAGTGCTCATCTCTGTTTCAAAGCCGAAGAGCCAGCGTTGTCTGCTTCTGCAGACGTTTCCATGGTCATGTAGAAGGCATGACTAGACACCGGAGTGCATGGGACGCTGTTTCCTTCCCACTGAAGTGGTCTCTATTTATCTACTTGCAATTTCTTGCTTTCGAACTACTAGGTTGGCAGGAGCTAGCTTAGCCCATAGTTATATAGATTATAATGTTCTGGGAACTGCAGCCCAAGTGCAAAGTGCTCCTCACCAGTGGTGAACAAGTGAGTGGCTAATTAAAAAGCCTACCTTAAAAACAGACAGCTGTCTGCTTTTATTTAAATTATGGCTGAAAAAGAAGGGAAATGATGGTATTGCTTATTCTGGAGCAGACAGTGATCTGCTTTGGAATGTTCTGTGTTTGAAGCTGTGGAATTCAGCACATTGACAAAATGAGCATTTGCAATCTAGAAGAGAAAAAATACATTAAAAATACATTATTCTGCAAATGTGATGAACATAACTCAAGTACAGACAAAAGAGTCATACACCCAAGGATTAATGTGGATCTCTGAGAAGGTATATAAGCCACAGGTAAAGGTATAAATAACCAACAAAAAGGTCAACTAACTGAATAATCAAGACACTAACATTCAGTCGTCTTCTTGGGAAATGGCTTGCCTCTTAGTTATAAATAACAATAGCTGTGCTCGGTATGTAATTTTATATTCCTTTTTTTCTTGTGGTTAATGATGCTTGGCTTTTTTTAATTAAAAAAAACTCCACTTTAGGAGCTTGCATCTAGACTACAATCTACTGAAAATCAGCTGCGCTCCTTATCCAATAATAATGCTAATATGCAGAATGGATAAGCCCCTATTAGCATAATGGCTAAAAGCCCTTTGCATGTTATTTGCAGAGTGCATCTCTCGAATGCTTCTAGAAGCAAATGCCAGCATGAATTTCATCACTGTTTGCTTAGCAACAGGTATGGAAAGTTCTGTCTCAGTCTCTGGTCTCCGCAGAGATACCTGGAAATACGTCACTCCCCTGTGACATGTTACTTAACTGGGACTTTGCTTTCATTAAGTACTGTGCTCTCCTGTACATAAGTCTTTCCTGCTCTTGCTTCAGCTCAATGTATGAGCGGGAAAAGGTGTGGAAGATGGATGTGACAGGAAAGGCCATGAGGAGGATGCCACTCAGGATACTGCTCAGGGCCACCACCTGGCCTGGGATACTTCTGGGTACCATATCACCGTAGCCTACTGTCGTCATGGTGATCACTGCCCACCAATAGGAAGCAGGGATGCTGGTGAACTCCTGAGAGCCTGCCATCTCATTTTCAATCACGTACAAGAGGGGTGCAAACAGTGCTATGGCTACACAAAGGAACAGCAGCAAGAGGCCAAACTCACGGGTGCACCTGCGAGCAGTAAGACCCAAAGTCTGCAGGCCAACAGAATGCCTAGCAAGCCGCATGACATACAAAATCCTCAAGGCACGGAGTATACGGAGCACCAGGCCCACCTTGTCCAGGTAGATGTTGCCAGAACTTGGCTTCTTATTACTTCCGAGAGAAGCAGTGTCTAGCAATAAAGTGATGTAATAGGGCAGAATGGCAATTATATCAATCAAGGTCAACGGATTCCTCAGAAACACAAATTTGCTTGGTGCCTGGATGAACCTCAAAATAAACTCCAAAGAAAACCATCCAACGCAGACAGACTCCACGATGAAAATGTTGTAGCACATCTGAGAACATTCACCCTGGAGTGAGAGAAAAAGGGCATGCATGAACTTATGAACCTAGTTTGACAAATGGCAAGAGAAAACATTGTGTTCAGAACATGAATAATTATCTGGCTTAGATGAAACCAAGTGCCATTTAGTTCAGCACTCTGTTTCCAGAGGTAAAAAGCCATATGTCCTTGGATCTGGTGTTATGAAGCAGACAGACTCTGTTCAACAAAGAGATGGAGACCATATGTTTCTCTATATATTTGCTGGGCTGCAACATTCCTCTTTCTCTACCAGTTGTTATGTCAGCTACGATGGATAAGAGTTACAGTCCAGCAACATCTGGAGGGAAACATATTCTCCAGCTCTGATTTTAACCCATGGCAAACATTCACCGGTAGAACTATTCTTCTGAAATAGTCTAATCCCATGATGGCGAACCTTGGCACTCCAGGCGTTTCTGGACTTCAATTACTAGAAGCCCAAGTCAGCACTCCTGTTGATCAGGGCTTCTGGGAACTGAAGTTCAAGTACAGCTGGAGTGCCAAGGTTTGCTATCACTGGTCTAATCCCTTTTGAAAGCCACCTGAACTAGTACCCCCCCCCTCCCGAGCCTTTCTATGCCCAGGTGGCTGAAGGCTGCTTGGTGTGACATCCTTGATCAGGCTGTTCCCTCCTCTTGAGAACTTCAACAACTGCTGGCCACTCCATGATTTATTAATTTAATGCACTTTTATATCACTCATCTGAGAAATGTCTCCCCAACTCTGGGCAGTTTGCAAGGATTAATAATAAAAACACAAGAAATAAAATATTATGGCAGCAACATACTAATAAATTAAATACCTTTTAATACAAATTACCCCCCCCCCCGAAAAACACCAACACCAGAACTGTTTAATGTTAATGTTGTTTAATTAATATTAAAAACTTCTCCTCCCCCCCCCCCCCCCCCAGTATCTAGGTCAGACATGGAACTGCCAAAATGAAACCACCTTTGGAGAGTTCATTCTGCAGTTCCTTTCACCTTACCTAGTGTGAGAAAGATTAGCCAGCACAAGGTGGGTCCTGCCTCGGGGGAACATCCGATTGTGGTTCAGAAATACCACAATCTTTGAGGAAGCTCTTTCTGTGTACCCAAACACTGAACTGAAGTAAACTGAACCAATCTAAGCTAGGTGGCTGTTGGTAATAGGTCTCAAAATGCTCCCCCGAACAGAGCTGTTTTAAAATGTTTCTTAAATATACCCAGGGATAGGGCTTGGCACAGCTCCACCGGTAGAGAATTCCACATAATAGATGCCACCACTCTGAAGGGCCATTTTCTTGTTAAGGTCTTTTTTTGGTCATTCTTGGCGGCAGCACCAGAAGCTGTGCCATTTGTGATGATCAAGGGATGCAGGCAGATGTTTTTGGGGAGACATTCTGACAGATAGCAAGGTACTTAACCGTATAGAGCAGTGATGGCCAACCTTAGCACTCCAGGTGTTTTTGGACTTCAATTACCAGAAGCCCAGGTCAGCACTCTTGCTGATCAGGGCTTCTGAGAGTTGAAGTCCAAGAACAACTGGAGTGCCAAGGTTGGCCATCACTGGTATAGAGCTTTGTATGTTATTGTTAATATCTTATGTCTGATACAGAAGGGAACAGGGAGCTAGCATAGCTGGGACTGGGCTGGGATGATGTGATCATACTTCTTCACCTGGAAATCAACCTGGCCACAGATTTCTGTGCTTGTTGTGGTTTCTGTGTTAGGGTGAAGGGCAGCCTCATGTAGAGAACTGGTTACTGTGATCAAAGAGATTTAAACTGTTTTCTTACTCTTTCTCTGTTGTTGTTGTTTTTTGCCTAATATTCTGCTAACTATAGAAATAAATTCACCAAATGATTTTCCCTTCCAGTACCAACAAGGTGCTGCTTGCTTGCATTTCTATGCTGTCTTTCTCCAAATGAAGAGACCCAAGGTGACTCATAAATGAAGGTCACCACATATGGACTTTCATTCTGCAACTAGATGAGTTTTTAGCTTTTAGTCAGTAGCATCCCCCCAGTGATGTAGTATAAACTGATTCAACTGGCTTCTTACCTGGGAATCCCATTTTCCAGCATTATGTCGTTTCATTTGGATCACCCCATCATGTGTTTTTTGAGAACTAAATATTTTGAGATATAAACGTTTATAATTGGCTTCTTCTCCATAATAGTAACAAGAATTAGTTTGAGTGTCACTGCCATTGTACAAAAAAGATTCTCCACCTGTTACTCACCATCATTGATGCTGCCTAGCAGCTGACTTTCAAAAAATTCTCGACTCCTACCATCACTGAAAATATCAATTTTCTTGCTGATGAGGCCCTTCAGTCCTGAAGAGGATGTTTGCATTTTAATCTGATCTCTGATATCTCCCAGTCTCCTTGACGCATCAAAACCTTTAACTATGTTGAAGTGTGTATCTAGCTGGGACTAATAATAGGATTCAATCTAATAAATTGTCTCTGGACATTTCCTAAGCCTAGTCTTGTTCCTCTTTATGTATATAAACTGCAAGAAGGCAGCTGTAATGTTTGCTTGAGGCTACAGATTAGTACTGAGTTGTGATTGGAACCAGATTCACAGATGGTCTGTATGTGAGCGCTTAATGACAGAGAGATATCAATACTACTTAATGTAGGAAACATAAAACTAGTTTGATACATAAGGTGTGACACTGTCTTCCATCAATTAAACCAGGGATCCTCAACCTACGGCCCATGAGCCAGATCTGGCCCAAGGCACCAAATAATCTGGCCCGTCCC
Source organism: Bradypodion pumilum (assembly GCA_035047305.1). Lineage (NCBI taxonomy): Eukaryota > Metazoa > Chordata > Lepidosauria > Squamata > Chamaeleonidae > Bradypodion > Bradypodion pumilum. The sequence continues at coordinate 27,683,124 of JAWDJD010000004.1, read as the reverse complement.
CTTGCTCCAGCCACTGCTTCTGCCACCTCTGCTGCCTCAATCCTTGTCCCCTCCACTTAGCTTGGCATGTCCCTACCGGCACTCCATAGTAGGGTGGATGTGGTAAGGCTTACAACATCCACCCTGCTACGGAGCACTGACAGAGACACACCAAGCCAAGCGGAGGGGACAAGGATTGAGGTGGCAGTGATGAAAGCAATGGATGCACACAGCCACCTGCGTCTTTTCCAGGGACCACTCTCGCTGAGTTCAGCTTTTCTGGCAGATGCATGCAGCCACACGTTTTTCCCAGGGGCTGCTCTGGCTGAGCGTGGGTGAGAAGGACTGCCTGGACCCCTCCTTCATCCACGCCATGCAGCTCCTCCAGGCTTGTAAGCAGGGCAGGGTTGTGTGACGGGAGTGGTGGGGTGGCTCAGAGTGATCGCTGGTGGCAGGTGGTGTGGAGTGGTGGGTGGCTCAGGGTGGTCACCGGCAGCAGTAGGGGGGAGTGGTAGGCAGTTCAGGGTGGTCCTGGTACCACTGGCAGTGGTGGAACCACCCCAAGCCACCAACCACTCCCCCCTACTGCTGCTGCCATCGCAGTGGCAACAACAAGACCACCAGTCCAGTCCCTCAACAGTCTGAGGGGGCGTGAACCAGCCCCCAGCTGAAAAAGGTTGAGTACCTCTGAATTAAACCATCAGCATTCATCCCAATTCTAAATGATGTCCACCCCACTGCTTTCAGTAGGGCAACCTTCCCCAATTTGTGCTTTCCAGATGTTTTTAACTAGAGTTTCCATAATCATAGAATACGGTTCACACTGGATTAGACTGATAGCAGGTATAGTTCAAAACATTTGGAAGGCATAGTAACCACTTCTGAGTACTGTACTCAATACCCAGAAAACTTTGGAAAGGACTGCTGTAGGTCAGAATCTACTTGACATGACATAATTATTAATATTGCAGTAAAATTTAAAGAGATATACAGTAAAATCCCTACTTATGCAAAAAGCCTGTTCCGAAGGCTTTTATATAAATCAGTTTTTTACTTAACTCGAAACAAACCCATAGGAACAATGAATTTTTAGTTAACTCAAAGCAAACCCATAGGAAAATGATATTTACGTAACTCAAAGCAAACCCATAGGAAATTACTACTACTACTTACTTTATTACGGAAATTGTGTTATGTAAATCGGGACATTTATGTAAATTGGGACATGGTTTTAGTGCAAAAATCATTATGTAAGTCAAATTTTATGTAACTCGAGGTATATGTAAGTCGGGGTTTTACTGTAGTTTTGGAGTGATTTAGAATCAGCTCTCTTCCCCCAGATTGCACATAAAGAAAACTTTGTTCTTCCATATGCATAAAAACTGAACGGTTCTTGTGTCAATTCAAAAGCCACTTTCCCGCCTATCTCCACTTCTCAGAGGAATTTTTCAAATATTAAAAAAACTGTGTACAGAAAGTGTAAGATACTTTAGGCCAGTGATGGGGAACCTTTTAGAGACCAAGTGCCCAAACTGCAATCCAAAATCCCCTTATATATAGTAAAGTGCCAACACAGCAATAGGGGAGGAAGGAAATGCTCCCATTGGGCTGCTTGGGCAAAGGGGTGGGGTGAACTCTCTACTGGGGAGGGAGGAAGTGCTCCCATTGGGCTACTAAGCAGGGGGGTGGGGCAAACTCTGTGCTGGGGTGACTGCATGGGTGCCCACAGAGAGGGCTTCAAGTACCACTTCTGGCACGCGTGCCATAGGTTTGCCACCACTGCTTGAGGCAATGAGTCTGCTTGAACCATTGAGATGGGATGGAAAGTAAAAGTAAATCAGTATGCTTTCATATATTTACATGAATCAGAAATGACATATGGTAACCAATGCTGGAAAATAATTAGCATGTTAAAGTCAAACCAGCTATCTTCCCAATTTTATTCCCCATCTTACCCTACTAAGGGTGTTGCTGACTTTTTGATTCTGTTTGCTATTACAGTTGCCGAATGCTAATTACACTGGCCAAATAACAATCTGACCCTTGAACACAGTTTTTAGCATAACATCAGATGTAAAGCAAAGCAATCACATTCTCTGGGTGGTTCACAACTTAATTAGCATTTTGCCCCCAACGTGCTGGGTACTTATTTTACTGACCTCGGAAGGATGGAAGGCCGAGTCAACCTGAGTCAGGATCGAACTCACAACCTTTTGGTTGTAGTACAGCAGTTTAACCACTGCACCACCAGGGCTCAGATCACAAACACAACTTGCCAACATGGAAACCCAGACACTGCCAGTAAAGAGAACCATGCTATGCAGAGTGACAAAGTAGGTGGCTAAATAAAAGTCTACTACATAAAGGGTTACATTTCCCATCTTGAGTCAACTTACTCTTTCCTCTTCTTCTCTTAAGCCAGGCATAGTGCTGATAGACAGGTTGACTGCAGTGACAGTCACAAACAGCACTGATAAGCAGGCAAACACTTTCCCAGGAATTCCAGACTGAGGTCTTTCCACCATGTCTTGTAATTTTTTCATGCAAAGGCCAGCTTTGGTCTCTGCCACTACATCACTCTGGTTCTCACTATCTACAAACTCATCCTCTGTTTCATTCAGTTCTGCAAATTCCTCCATTTTCTGCAGGTACCGCCTCTTACAGCACCATTCCAGGCTGTCTTCCTCAATGCCCCAGTAAAGCAGTTCCTCTTGAAATGAAAGGGCACACATCTCTCTCAACAGCCGAAGCTTCCCTGCCCGCAGGAAAGTCAAGATGGTTCTAAATGCACCTGGGTTACGATCAAAGAAAAACTCATTGCAAGTCACATCATAATCATCACAAATGTTGAGGATGTCATCAAAGTTGTTGCAAAATTTTAGCTGTCCCAAGCGGGTCATAGGAAACTCATCCAGAGTCGTCCAGGGCAGCAAATATTTAAAGCCCCCAACGTTGATAATTATGTGGTGCTTCCGGTCTTCTGGATGAACATAGTCATAGAGTTCTTCTGTAGGGTGGATGAATTTAGCTCTTTGGTAAAAGACTCCTTTCAGAGTTTCTGTTTCAGCAAACAAAGGATGATTGAAGGAGGCATCTGAAGCACAGCTCAAAGCGCTGTAATCATAGTCTGAATTTTCCCCTGGTAAAAGAGTCATCTTGTTCACCAGGTCATTCTACATCACTTTGGTGCTCCAGGTATAACTTTCTGCAGAAGAAGAAAAAGAGAGCTGGATACTAAGTTGGCACATTCTCTACACCCCGTCCCTTTTCCAAGCAACAGCAGGCATGAGATAGAAGACAAACTTATTTGTTTATGCTCAATAAAGTGTGGAAGACACACGCACGTGCAAAAGGTTAACAAGGATCTATTATGGGAAGGCATCTGGAAAAATAGGGGCAATGGCATAGTGGCAGCATATATGATGGTATGGAGTGGAAAGCGAAACCCATTAGATTCCAATGGTACTACTGAAATGGAACCTGCTTTTATTAAAGCAAAAGTCTCCCTTGCTTGAAAGCCAGTTGTATCTGACTCTAGTGGGCAATGCCAATCTCCATTTACAACCAAAGAGCTTAAAATATAGGATTCTGCAAAATCTATGATTCTATTAATCCCTCAACTACCACCACACATTCTCACTGGAGACTGCACTCCAATTACTTCCATACTCAGGTCCTGGCAGAAACACAGGCCATTCTAAAGCATTTTGTGGCTTTTTCTGAAGGGGTTGTTTGGTACTCTCTGAGCCAATGTTAACAGTAGTTATCATTTGCTTATTGCAAAGTTACAAGACTCTTGATTTAGATTTAGAGGCATCTAAATCTGTTGTCCATGGGGGATATATTTCAAGATCTTCCATGGATGCCTGAAACATTGGAAAGCAGTGAACCCTGTATTATAGTGAACAAACCTGAGTCATACAAGTGGGGGTTGGAGAGCTGGAAATACTTCCACCAATCTTCATGTGTACTCATAAAGTTACTCTGGTGGAAACCGTGTTCATTAAAACATGATTCCTTTTCAACATTACATTGCAAACAGTGGTCTCTAGTGGCCAGCTCTGATAATGCATCATAGAAATCTGTATATATATATATATTTCAGGTACTTTTACTGAATATTTTTGATCTATAGATAAGTGAAACCTGGTGATATGGAGTGTGTGTGACCTGTACTTATGTACTTCTTGAGACTGCTTTAAAACCCATTGAAACCAAACAAATAATCTGCTTTTTATTACCAAGCAATGGGTCTGTATTTTTAAATGGTTTCTATTTTGTTTGCAAAAGCTTTACATTTATTTAATTATGAAAGAAACCCATTGATTTTTATTTGTTCTGGTTTGTAAACCAACCTAGGAGGAATTTAAAACTTTTATACTTTTTTCATTTGGTGACCACATAGTGACCAACTGATGAACTAAATTATACCTGAGTTGTCCATGTGTGTCCATTTGCCATTCAATTTATGTTAACTACAACAGCACCACTGAATGGAGATCTGGCAGATGAGGATGTAGGAAATATGTAATACTGTACAAAAAACTACCTCCAGCTTTGATCTGACCTTTAAGCTGGAGCCATTTTCTTAAAAACAGCAAGTAGCCTATTTAAATGCAATTTAAACTTAATGATTCAAGAACTCTTAGTGCAGGGCCAGGTCAGCAAGAATGGAGATATTTATTTGGGGCTAATGAGAAACTGTAAGCAATCACCAAATAAAGGAAATTAACCATTTTCTTGTCTTGTTCATCACTTTACTTTTGCCAGGTTGATTCATTCACTGAATCTAAATTGCTAATAATTTTGTGTCAGAAATTATTCTGGGTTGAAATGGAGAAACTCTGCTCAGGAAACGCCCAAATGAGGCTCCTTTCATATCCCCAAGGGCTGGGACAGAAATGGGTGCTCAATCCGTCATGCAGTACCCGGGTCTTGAACTGCCAACTTGCCAGCCTTCCAGCTAACAAGGCAAGTTTCTTAACCACTGAGCCACCGCAGCCCCTGATTGACATGTAGTCACCCAGTCTCTTATGAACCACCAACAATGGTGTCCAATCATTTTGAGGCAGTTTTTACAGCAGTTCAAATGCACAGAAAGTTCCTCCTAATGTTTAACTGGAATCCCTTTTCATGTAGTTGAAATCTGATGACTTGTGTCTCACCATCTGGACCAAGAAGGGGAAAACTGGGTCCATCATCTACAGAATCCGTCTATACTACACAATAGTAGTTTGATTCCAACTGGTTAACTGTGATCTTGAGATTTTAGCCAGGGGAATCCCAGGTTTTCATAGAATCATGGCATTTCAAATCTCACACGGTACTTAGAATCATCTTAGAAGGTCAGAGTGTGGCATGACACATAATTCTAAGTACTGTACTTCATACACATGCAAGGGCTCCTTAGGAGGGAGCCACAATGAGGGATCAAACTACTATCCCTATGTAATCTAGATATATTCTCCAAAAATCCATTCAAATAGTTGAAGATGGTTATCATATCTGAATCATCTCCAGGCTTAGTAAATCTAACATCATCAACCCTCCTCTATGGGAAATATAATTTTGTGGAGTTTATGTTTGCAATACTCATTTAGGCAGAAGCAAAGAGTATAAATTTAATTCTACTCTCACTCCTACTATCCACTGCCCCAATAACTACTAGGTTATGGCATCAGCCGATACAGCACAATAAATAGCAATGGTGATGGTGCTGATGACTAAAGAAGAAAGAGAGGCGGCCTGCATGCCTCATTGCAGATGCATGAGAAGACTGAATGTTTTGTGCTCTACCTGTGTTGTTTCCCCTCCTCTATGCTGCCTCAAAGAGCGTGTTGGCTTTTGAGAATTGGCTTTGTTCTAGAATACTCCACCAACGATGCACTGGCCTGCCTAAATAAGTTAATAAAGGTAAAGGTTTCCCTTGCTCGAAAGCCAGTCGTATCCGACTCTAGGGTGCAGTGCTCATCTCTGTTTCTAAGCTGAAGAGCCAGCGCTGTCTGCTTCTGCAGACATTTCCGTGGTCATGTGGCAGGCATGACTAGACACACCAGAGCGCACGGAACGCTGTTTACCTTCCCACCGAAGTGGTCCCTGTTTATCTACTTGCAATTTCTTGCTTTCGAACTGCTAGGTTGGCAGGAGCTGGGACAAAGATGGGAGCTCATTCCGTCCTGCAGTACTTGGGAATCGAACTGCTGAATTTCCGCTTCCCAGTCAGCGTCTTAGCTACTTGAGCCACATCTCCCCATTAAACCACATTTTGGCTTTATGGATATTTCTTCCCTGTTTTTTTGTCTTTTCATTTTTTAAATAGTTCTTCCTGTAACCTCAAGCTAAGCAACATTCATGGAGGTTTCTTCATTTACTGAAGACTCCATTTTCTCTATTTTTCTTCTTCTGACTGTACAGGTGATAACTGTTAGAAAATATACCTTTTTCTACTTTAAATGCTTTTAAAGTGATTTTATCATACAAGATGCTAGTGTGGGAGAAACCAAGGGCAGTAGTGATGAGATAGTGCTAATCTTTCCAATATTTTCTGTGTTCCTATGCTCTGCTAACTAAAAGGAATAATAAAAATGATGCAATAAAATTGTCATTAAAAAGTATTTATTTCATTTTAAAAACTTTTATTAATCATTAATTTACTTTATATGATTTAATTTACTGTAAAAACAATTTTGTTTCCCCCATTTTTGTTGCTGTTTCTCACCTGTTATTTTTCATAAGAAATTGCCAAATTCTATGCACCGCAATGTACTTTCCAGGGAATCTTGTGGAGGAAAGACACCGTTGTGCAAGAATCTATGACAGCAATGTTAATTATTTTTAAAAATGTAAGCAATTGCTGCATAGAGGAAAGATTTTGTGCCTGTTTCTTCTCAAGAATGAAACATTGTGAGATTCAAAAGCTAAGTAGGCTATTCTAGATTCTTCTATCGCAGCTAATATTGTATGAGGTTGGTATTGTCTGGTAGAGGTAGAAGTGGTATAATCATGCACAAGGCTTCCATGAAAAGCAGAATCATTTTGAAGGCTTTTTTCATTGAATAATCTAGTGAGTCCCAAAGGATTAAGGCTGATTGTTTTGAAATGCAGGCTCTGCTCAGTCTCCTTTTTTTCCTTCTTAGTTCCTAAAGTACAAATACTCAGGCACAGTTTTACTATATGCAAAAAGAAAGACTACTTACAAGGCTTGTGTTCAAATATAGTTGTTAAGTAGGTGGCAAGAATATATTACGGCACTTCGCTTCATCCTGGTTGCAATAAAAGGCAGGAAGAAAAACCTCTCAAGCAAATAATTTTTGAAAGAACTAAGTTGCTAGCCTTCTATCAATAAAACTTTGTGAGTCAGAAAGACAACTGAATCAGTCAGAACAGACAAACTAAACCAGGGGTGCCCAAACTATGGCCCAGGGCCCAGATTCGGCCCCTGATGCAATTCATCTGGCCTGCGAAGCCCTCGTCGCTCCCGGAAGTGGAAGTAAAAGGCGCGCTTTACTTCCACTTCTAGGAGCGACAAGGGCTTTCCAGGCTGGATGAATTGGCATCGGGGGCTGGATCTGGCCCTGGGCTATAGTGACCAGCCTCCTGAATCACGTGACCGGTCCACGGCCCAAAACGTTTGGGCACCCCTGAACTAAACTAAACAAATGCAGACAAGCGCAGGCTCTTTGGCTATAAACAGAGATGAACACTGAACCCTCGAGTCAGATATGACTGGCTTTTGAGCAAGGGTGACCTTTACCTTTACTTAGTAGTACCTATACAGATAGCCAGCATACATAAGCAGTTACTTTTTGAAGCGAAAACAATTTAACCTGATGACCAGCTGTTTAGATTCAAAACAGCCTATGACTATGTTTGTTAAATGCTGGCCCTTTCCACCTCTGTGTTAGTGTACAAAACATGACAGGATTGCCTGCTGCAAGCGCCAAACATTTGTTAGCCAATTATGACCTATCCCAAACAACCATTTTGTGACTGAATCTGTCCCTAATCATCATTTCAATCATTGCCTCTGATACAAATCAGATCACAGGAACAAAAGAAACTGCCTTATGCTTAGAGTCAGCGCCCTGGTTCACCTAGACCCGTGATGGCGAACCTTGGCACTCCAGATGTTATTGGACTTAAATTCCCAGAAGCCCAAGCAACCTGTGAATCCACACGAATGGGTTTACTGTGATTCATCCGGCCCATGCTGCCCTCGTTGCTCCCGGAAGTGGAAGTAAAACATGCCCGTACAGGCGCATTTTACTTCCGCTTCTGGGAGCGACAAGGGGAGTGCTGGCTGGATGAATTGCAGTAAACCCATTTGTGTGGATTCACAGGTTGCTTGGGCTTCTGGGAATTGAAGTCCAAGAACATCTGAAGTGCCAAGGTTCACCATCATGGACCTAGAATGGTACTGCTAACACTGACTTGCAGTGGCTCTCTAGGGTTTCAATGCAGGATTCATTCCCAGAGATGCCGGATATCTCGTGATTTCCTGTCCATGTCCTTCCTACACAGGACCACTCTTCGTTAGTTTTGAAAACAGTGTATTCAGAAAGGTACAGGACTTCTGATGGTTTCATTGTCTGCCCTGATCTATTTTATCGAAGTCATTCTCCTATTATTCTACTGTATCCGGTTATCCACAAAATTAGTATGGAATCACTCCAAACATCACAGAAAACAGGACATTCCAGCACCGACACTGCCAAAAGCAGCCACACTCTTTGCATATAGAAGGTCCCAGGTTTTTCTATGGCATCTTGTGGTGGAGCAAAAAGGCTTGTCTGAAGCTACAGTAAGCTTTTACCAATCACTGTTGACAGATAGACTAAACTGGCTTGATTACACAGCGTCACAAAAAAAAAAAAACATTGTCTGCTACTTGGTCTAATCCAAGGATTCTCAACATGTGGCCCGCAGGCTGGATGCAGCGTGCAGCGCCATTCCATGTGCCCCCACTGCCTCCACCACACTTGGAAGTGCCATGTGGTAGAGGAAGGGCAAAATGGTCATCCGGCTCCCAAAGCTGTCGGAGGGAGCGTGACCTGGCACCCGGCTTAAAAAGATTGAGAACGCCTGGTCTAAATCCATGTATCCTATACTAAATCAAGTGTGCTGAATCCAAATCTGAAGTACGATACTGCCTAGGATGTCAGGATCTTAAGTTAGTCAACCTAATTACCAACCATTTGAACAGCCATAGCACGTCTATAACTTAAAATCTGTAAATGATAGGTAAATTCTGAGTTCAGATTTGGAATCAGCAGTCAGCACACTCAATATCATGTAAATCATGTGTCATTCCCAGTAGCAAAATCGTTGTTGTGCTGTGTTATCAGTTTTTTATGCCTACCTTTACACTGAAGTTTTTGGTTCCTCTCTCTCTCTCTCTCTCTCTCACACACACACACACACACACACACATACTCACAAAGAATGAAATAACTGGTTGCTTCTCACCACGCTGATAAAGAAGAGAGGAAAATCTCTGGTGGCTGGCTGGCAAGAAATGATATCAATCATCCAAATACCTTTCAAGTCTTCGGCTCCTTTTTTATTTTTTGCCAGACAGCATGTCTTCCAGAAATTTAATCCACAAGAGAAAGTATGACCATCTTTCCAAAGTTCATTCTGTACTTTTAGTTAGAGATCTACAGTTCCAGCTTTGTTGTTGTTATGTGCCATTAAACCAGGCCTGACTTATAGGGATTCTAACTGGTCTGTCAAGGTAAGTGAGCTAGTTGAGTGGTTTTACTATGTCCTCTCCCACAATGAGTTTTCATGGTGGTTGAGTGGAGATTTGGATCCAGGCATCATTTCATGACTCCTAATCTGTCATGCTATCCACTACATTACACTGGATATCTCATACTGTACTTCCAAACCACTACTTTACGATGAAAGAAAAAATGTGAAAGCCTTCCATCCTTCTGAGGTTGAAAAAAAGAGTACCCCACATGTTGGAGCAAAATGCTAATTAACTCGTGAACTGGTCAGAGACTGCACTAAGCACTATGAAGTAGTAACATAAAAGATTTTTGTGAAGTACAGTAGTAACATAAAAGCAAGAGAGGGAGCCTTCTTCATGGTTGCCCCTTGTTTTTGAAATTCCCTGCCAAGAGAAGGCATGCTACCTCTCTACCTCTGTAGTCCTTAAATCAGTAAAATGCTTTTTTTTTTTAAAATTCAGATGGGCTTTGATGTCAAAATTATTTTTCTGAAGCCAGTTTTACTTTGATGGGTGGTGATTTATTAATGTCTTTTGAACTTGTTTTGCTTTTATTTGAGTTTCACTGTTACAGATGTTAGTTCCTATTCTATTTATATTTTACTGTTCCTTGTCTGGAACACTATTTTTAGTGGGGAAAAGCAATTACATAATTAATTATGAAAGATGCCTTTGAAATGTGGTGTTGGAGGAGAGTTTTGAGAGTACCCTGGACAGCGAGGAGAACAAATAGGTCAATCTTAGAAGAAATCAACACTGACTGCTCATTGGAAGGGCTAATAGTAAAGACGAAGCTAAAGTATTTTGGACATCAAATGAGAAGGGAGGATTCACTTGAGAAGGCCCTGATGTTGGGAAAGGTGGAGGGCAAAAGAAGAAGGGGGAGGCCAAAGATGAGATGGCTAGATGGTATTGTAGACACAATGGGCACAGAACTGGGAGTGCTGAGGGGGATGGTGGAGGACAGAGGTGCCTGGAGAACAATGGTCCATAGGGTCGCAAAGGGTCGGAACCGACTGTGCGACTGAACAACAACAACACATGATATATAACAGCCTTTTTTTTTTTGACAAACTGCCCTCCCCTGCCTTGTTAACCACTCCATACATAACTTCTGCTGGTTTTGTTAGTTGAAGATGACGGTAGGAATTAATTCAAACACATCTAAAGGGTTCCAGATCTAGATTATGGGAAGCCCTTTTTTGTAACAAGTATTGGTTTAACTGAGAAAAATGTAAGTAACTTCCGTGTTCCAGTGCTACTTTTTCTATTTTTCTTTTCCATAAAAATGTAATTTTTATATGCATACAAAGAAGACATTTACGTATATTTATATGTACTGCAGAGTAAGCGCAACTGAATGCAATTAGACTTATTTCTGAGTAAGGATAGAATACACATTTCTTAAGCAACAGATTTCTTAATGTAATAATTATTTTCCCTATCAGTTACATGTACTAAATCAGATTTAGGAAGCTATGTGATTGGCCTTCATGAAGACATTATCAATCTAAATGGATCTGAATTATTGTCCCTCTTTATGCAGGAAAGAAAAGCAGCAACTTCAGTGTTAAAAATTCTACTTCGTCACCACCACCACCTTCCAAATTTCCTCTGCAGCATTTTGATTTCTGCACTGCACCTCTGATGTAATCAGTGATCTTGTGAAAGGGCTTGCTACCATTTTATAGTGCAGGCAATCTCAGAGCTGTTCCTTGAATGAAAACAATAATGCACTATTAGCTATGGGATTTGGCAGAGTTAAGCCATAAGCATCTGAATAGACTTCACATCTCCTGGTGCTCCTTAATGACTCTTCATTATTTTCTGCTGTTCAAGACATACTCCAGTGCAGTTTAAAGGTATTATATAATGAATGGCCTTTCGGAAAGAAGCCATTACTATCTGAAATTAACGTGCCTGTGGTTCTGTCACTGACAGATTTTCCCCTTCACTTAAGGAAAGTCAATACTGTAGATAGTAACAGGATGGCTAAATGCAGTCTACAGGTTTCAAGAGCAATAGGCTGGGATATCAGTGGCTTCTTCTATTGTGTCTAGGCCAGATGCGAAACTACCAAAATGAAATTAAACAAATGCAAAATGGAGGTGATACATTTTATAGGGTCACTTAAAAAATAAAACATTGCAAGTTTTTGTAACCCAAAGGTTGCTTCTTCAGGCAAATTCTTGTGGCATAGTGTTCAAGCCGGGCTGGTTTGCTTAGATGTAGCATGGCAAAAAGACATCAGGCTGTATTTTAGCACTACAGAATTGAAGAACTTCCACTAGGTAATATTCCTACATGACTCTGATTTGGACTGATCTGGACTAATTTAGCATGCCTATTGGGTAAAGTAGAGTAGATTTGTTGCCCAATTCTGGAGGAATAGGTTTGAATTTCATCGCCTCCCCCCCAGCCAACAAGGAAAGCTCCCACCCTCAAAGAGGGCCATTTGGAGAAGGGAACATGCAAGCCCCCCTTGATTTCTTGCTTTTGAATTTTTTAAAGAAATACAGCATGATGTCTTTTCCCCACGTTACATCTAAGCAAACCACTCTTTCACCTGACCCAGTGTGAGAAATATTACATGGCACAACAAGATAGCTGTTACCCAAGGTATGCCCAATTGTGGTTCAAAAATGCCAGTCTTCAAGGAGGCTCTTTCGGTGTACCCCATAGAACAAAACCAGCTGCACTACAACTACAGAAAAAGGATATTGCCCTGTTTTGAAGTCCTCTTTCTTGGTTTCTTGGAAGCCCAGTAGGTGCAGTGGCTACTACAGGATACGAACAGTTTGACTTCGTTGACCTTTGGTCTAGTCCAATGGGGTTGTTCTTATATAGCCCTGCTAATCTATGTACTGAATAGTTTGAAAAGTTGGGGCCGGAAGCAGAACACTCCCTGATAGCTAAAGGGTACCTTATACCTCATCACAGAGAGTTCTTCACCTCCCCAAATTATTAATTCTAGTAGCAGAGCTGTTTTTACCAACAGAAGGTGGGAGTTATGCAATATATATTTGTGCTATAAACTGGTGACAGATTTTACTTTCTTAGGATCTAAGATCACTGCAGATGGTGACTGCAGCCACAAAATAAAAAGGGGACTGATTCTTGGGAGACAAGCTATGATAAACCTGGGGAACATAGTGAAAAGTAGAGACATCACATTGCAAACAAAAAATTGCATAGTCAAAGCAATGGTATTCCCAGTGTAATGTATGGTTGAGAGAGCTGGACCATTAGGAAAGCTGAACACAGAAGAATTGATGCCTTTGAAATGTAGTGTTGGAGGAGATTTTGGAGAGTCCCCTGGACAGCGAAGAGAACAAATAGGTCAATTTTAGAAGAAATCAACCCTGACTGCTCTTTGGAAGGTCAAATAGTAAGGATGAGGCTGAAGTAATTTGGGCATCAAATGAGAAGGGAGGATTCACTTGAGAAAGCTTTGATGCTGAGAAAGGTAGAGGGCAAAAGAAGAAGGGGGCAGCCAAAGATGAGATGGCTAGATGGTATTGTAGACACAATAAGCACAGAGCTGGGTAGGTTGAGGATGATGGTGGAGGACAGGGGTGCCTGGCGGGAAATGATCCATAGTGTCGCAAAGGGTCGGAATCGACTGTGTGACTGAACAACAAGCAGATTTAAAACCACACACAGTGACAAGGTGACCTTAAAACTTTTGTTCTGTGCCATAAAGCAGAAGAGAGAAAGCCATTACTAAAAGAAGATACTTATGTATACATTTACTATTGTACTGTGTGGCTGTTGATTATAACAAAGTGATTTTATATCTGGAGACAATCCAATTCAATATTGTTCTCACGATTTATTATAGTATCGATTTAAAAACAAACAGAAATTACCTTACAATAAGCTAGCTTTATTTCTTTGTAACAGATTGTTCTGCAAATATAGTAAATTCATTCAATTATTAATTCTAGTAGCAGAGCTGTTTTTACTAACAGAAGGTGGGAGTTATGCAACATATATTTGTGCTATAAACTGATTTCAAATACACTAACATCCCACAGAAGTACCAAGCTCCAAGACAACCATTCAACATCAAAACACAAAGCCCCCAGAAAGTTGTATGATTTGCAATATGGTGATTACAGCTATACAAAGTAATGCTAAGAACAAAGACTGAAAATACCAAAAGACAAATAGTGCAGCTAGTATTAATGGTAAAGCTCAGCTAGAATGAAACTTTATTGCTACTAGAAAGAAATAAATTTGCCCCCTCTCTTTTTCCCGCTTTTTCAAGGAAATAAAACTGAGAGGGATAGTGAAAACAAATTGCAGTGTATCCTTTTCCTCAAACTAAGAAATAACGTTCAACTAAGGCAACAAATAAGACATCCAGAGAAGTACAACTAGCTTCAGCAATTCCAAGAGTGTGTGAGAGTGGACAGAAATGAGTCTTGTGGCACTTTAAAGCCTTAGACATTTCATTCGGCATCCACTTTTATGGACTGCAGCTCTCTTTATCAAATGCAATGTAGTTAATATCTATTAAAAGTGGGTTGCAGTCCAAAAAGCGCATGGCAAACAACGCTGTCTTAAAAATACTGTACATGACTCTTTGTTTTTAGTGTAAATAATACATTGCTTTTATCGCAAGAGTTGCTGTTTAGTTGATTACAATTAATCCAATCAAGAGAAAATACAGTACAACTCTTAAAGAAGGCAAGCAGCAGAGAAGTTTGCATTGTTATTGACATTTTGCCTTACCCTATATGGGATGCAAAAAAAATAAAAGTGCACTTGGGGTTTCTTCCATTCATGAAGGAATTCAGTGCAGATCAGGTGACTGACTGCTCAGGGTAACCATTTCCCACTGAGTAGCACTTTCCAAATGCTAATATTTTATTCCTTGCACTGAAGATGTTGGATTCCTTATGAGACCTATGTCTCAGAGTGGGTGAAGATGGGGGAAAAGCAAATCAATCTTGCAAAATTAAAGCTACAATCCCATACACATTTATTGATAAGCAGGTCCCATTCAATGGGACAATAGGGATGAGTGAACTTTCTTTTAAATAAGTATGTAAAGGAACAAGCTGCATACCTACATGATGCAGGGGATAGAAGATGAAGGCACATGTAAGTGGATCTGCACCAAAGAGAATTTCTAGCTAGGGTATTGACCCAAAATAGGATAGCCAGGAACTAATAATCTAATAAAAATAATAATTTTGGTTTTCTTTTATAATTCGAATGATGATGATGCATTGCCCCAGGGGAATCCCATTCTCACAATTCCTAAGGATCCTACCTAAAGGTGGAAATGGCACACGGAAGAGACAAATCACCACTGCAATTAAAGACAGTAGCTGCAATGATTAATCCAGACCAGATCTTGAAAATGTTACTTCTGTGGACAACAACTCCCATAGTCCAACTGGCTGAAGGTTCTGGGACGTGCAGTCCAAAAAGCAACGTTTCGCAGTCCTGATACTGATCAATAACTTTCCAATGTCTGCATTTCAAAAAGGAGAAGAAACATGGGTGGGTGGGTTGTTCGACACTTAGAGGACCCCCTCAATCCTAAACTTAACATTTCTTTAAATGCGCCTAGGTAAGAGTCAAATCAACAATCCCAAAGGTGTCATTAAAACACATTGCCAACCTCCCCGAATTATGACTGCGGACTCCCTCGGCGAGAGGGAAGACTGAGAAACCCCAAAGCACGCTTGCCTTGCGCCATAAAATTCCCCCCTCAATGCGCATGGATGGAGCGAAAAACACAAAGCTGGTTGCTTTTAATGCGGGAGATGGAAACCCGCATTAAGCCTTTAACCCGGGTCAGCTAAAGATGCGGAATGCCACCCTCCCCCTGGGTCACAGATTTAGCTTCCCTGGAAGAGGAGAAAACAAGTCTGGCTGGGTTATCCTGCTATGGTAATAAAGTAGACCATATTGCCAGCAACTTAACGCCAAGCATCAGGCAGCGGTTAACAGTTACTACCGTACTAACCTGACCTCCCTGGGGACTAACAGCCTTGGGTGGCGAAGGCCACAGGGAAGGGTGATGGTCCCCAAGTGGATTAAACCCCCCTTGAATCCACCTTGATGGAGGGCAGCAGCTTCACCAATACTGGCCTTGGGCTGAGGAGGACTTTGTGTGCCCAAAGGGCTCAGGAACAGAAAGTGACTTGTGGAACTGGATCAGTGGTAAGTGGGGGTCGTGCTGCGATGCGGAAGGCATGTTCTCTGGACAGGCTGATCGCCACGAGGATCGCCAATACTCGGAATCGGATACGGCAGGAGAAGAAAAAAGAAAGAAGGAAGAAAGAGAGGAGAGAGAAACTTCGCCAGGAAACTTGGCTGGCTCTGGCCGGGTAGTGGCGCCAGCCAAGCGGGCGCGGAAAAGGGAGCGAATAGCGAAATCCACTTACTTGCGAGGAGAGCGCCGGTCCTCCTCCTCCTCCCGGGCAGCTGTGGGAAAGCGACAGCAGCGGCAGCGGCGGCAGCAGCAGCAGCAGGCGGGGGTGGGGTGGGGGGCAAGGCAGGACCCAGGCGGCGGCGGCGGCGAGGGCGGGAACGCCGGCGGGACTGCGCCTCCTCCGGGACCACCTCCTTCGCCGCCGCCGTCTCGCTGCCGCTGCCCTTCAGAAGGGAAAAAGCCGCCCTCATGGTAACAACGCCTCCCGTCCCGCCTGAAGTAAGGCTTCCCGCCTTCCCGAGAGAGAGGCGAGGCGGGCGCTGAGGACGGGGGCGGGGGGGGGGGGCGGAGGAGGACACGCCTTGCACGCGCAACGGGCGCGTGCCCAGCCTCCTCTTGTCCCCCTCACTACACCTGGCTGGCTCTGGCTGGTGGACGGTGGTGTTCTTCTCTCACATGCCACGACGTTTCGCGCCGAGAAAGGGCGCTCAGCGTTGCGCCCTGGCCACAGGTTACGCGGGAATGGCGCGCGCGCTCACAGGGGGTCCCAACCCACCCCCACCCCACACACACACACGTCGCTCGCGCGCCACAAGTGGGAACGAATTACGAACCGGACTCGCTCCCGCTCGAGCCCCCAAGCCGCCTGCAAAGTCTGCATTATTGCTGGGTTTCTCTCGCCAAAGGTCCCCCCCACCCCCCGGGGCGGGGGAAATGCGAGAGTTGCCTCGCCGCATTTCCCTCCCTCCCCTCAGGCCGGCCCTGCCGACGACGGGCAGAGCGAGGCTTCTTCGGCCACCTGTTTAGGGAGGGCGGGAAAAGGGACCGAAGAAGGCGCTCTCACTCCATTTTTAAAGCGGTGGCTACAGGGAAGAGGTGTGTGTGTCTGTGTGGGGTCTGTTAGCAATAACAAATCACACCTACATACTGCTCCATTGCCCTTGGTGCACTTTCTGGGCCAGGAGTTCTCAACTTTTAAAGCCGGGGGGGCCAGGTCATGTTCCCTCAGACAGCTTTGGGGGCCGGACGGCGGTTATGCACTTCCTCCACCACATGACACTTCCTGGTGTGGTGAGGCAGTGGTGGTGGTGGTGGGGCACATGATATGGCGCCATGAGCTACATTCAGCCCGTGGGTCACAGATTGAGAATCCCTGTTCTCAGGTTTTGCCCCCAACATGCTGGGTACTTATTTTACCATCTTGAATCCTCATCTGAATCGAACTCACAACTACTGTGCCTCCTCTGTTGCAGGTGCCCCCTGACTTGAACACCTCAGCCACTTTGCTGCTTGAGTCCAAGGAGAGGGCTTCCTCAGGCAGCCAGATATTTTTGGTGGCTCCAGCGGGAAGCATTTTGTTAGGTATAAAAGAAGCCCAAATGTGTTCTAGAGGGGGTGGATAGAGTGGAGGCATATGAATAATAATAACCATGTGCTGTCAAGTCAATTCAGAGTTATGGCGAACCTTTCCAGGATTTTCCAAGAATTGGTTTACCATTCCCTTCTTCTGGAGGCATCCTGGGACTGTGCAGCTTGCCCACAGCTACACAGGCTGGTTCTTCTCTTGAGAGGCACAGTGGGGAATCGAACTTCCACTATATGGCGCTACAATTAAATGTTATACACATCTACACACATAACCACACTTTGGTTTTTTTCTTGGAATAATAATTGGTGCAGAACTCAAATGACTACAATGATAAATGTATTAATGATAAGGAGTACAGTAGACAGTGTGAAGAGTTTAGTGCCAACTCTCACCAATGAGCTATCTAGCCCCATATTCTTTCATTTCCAAATGATGTTGGTAGGGACCAATTGTTTCCCTAGTGCATTCTGAAACTAGAGAAATTTTGGCTGAGGAAAAAAAACTGGTATTCTACCACTGAGCTCCCTTTGACAAATGGTGTAGCAGGATGGAATGATGGGTTACAACTCTAGAAAGCTGGGTGCAAATTCCAACTTGGCCATGAAACTCAGTGAGGGGAGCTGGAACTAGTAAAACCATTCCTCAAATTCCTCATGCATCTTGAAAGGATTATTAGGTTGGCTATAAATTGATTCTGACTTAAGAGCAGATAACATACCAATGAACTGTAGCACCTCATTAACCCACTGCAGTTTTGATACTGGTTTCAGAACCTTGGATAGCTGTGAAGTCATTCTATAACGTTTTGATTAAACCCATAAGTAATCCAACTCTTTCCCAACGATATTGTATTAATCAGCAAGCCCAATTAGTAGGGCCAACTGGAACCAACCCACTGAATTCAAGGATTCCTAAAACACAATACTTAAGCAAGTCCTAGCCATTTACTAACATTTGGATTAATTCTACTGCCGCTTGCTTCCATGTAAGAATACACAGGTTTGCATTAGAGGTAAATGTTTCCTTTGCATTGCTGGGTGAATGAAGGCAATGTCCCATTAAAGCACACACAACCCCCGTTTTGTGTGTGTGTGTGTGTGTGTGTGTGTGGTTTTTTTTGGGGCAGGAAAGGATGGTTCATTTGTAACGGTAAGAAACTCTTAGTTTGGGCCACTGGGTGTCGCTACACCTCTGTGAGCTGGGTCTCTTATTGAACAATTATAACAGATCAAAATGCCTGTGTTTTTGTGAATTTGACTGAACAGCAGGTCTTTCTCACACGTGTTGCTTCCCATATTCCTTCTCCTATTAATAGTTTGATCTCACGTATTAAAAAAACCCTTGTACTTTAATTGACGCAGTTCTGGCCTCTTTTAAAAGCCAACATGAACAAATAATTGGGGGTAAACCTGCCTTGCAACCCCCAACACAGACCCTGAAAACTGAATGTGAATTTAATTCATTTTTGCTTTAAATATAATCTTCAGAATAAAGGTGCCTAAGTTGTAACAGCAAAGAACCTCTTCAGAAATTACACACCACGTGACTTTAAAAAAAACCTACTAGGAAATTGCTACAATTTTACAGTGTATTGAGGATGGTGACATTTGTACAGTATTAGTATTTACAATTGCATGTGCACTTTTGGTTTATGGCTATTTAAAGGTTGTTGCTGAATAGGAAGGATTGGCTTTGCAGTTGGGAATTTGGACTATAATCTGAAAAAACTTTGATTCATTTTCTAATTCTGGATATAAAGGAAATTGCCCATGTCTATTTTGAGCAGTATTATCATTCTTCAGAGGTTCAGTCAATACACAGCTTCAAAACATATTGGGATTGAGTCTTTGCCCATCCACTGGCACAGCATTGTATATTTTAATTGGCAACATTTTCCAAGATTCACAGTAGATGCAGGGCCAGATTAAGGCAAGGTGAAACCATAGATTATGTCTGATTTACAAGTCATTTATAGCCCATTTGAAACTGCAGTGTAACTATTCTATCAGCAGGCTATGAAATGGAGCATCACATTCCATACCATCCTCACTGAATTCAGATAGAAAAACAGATGCCCTTGAGCTGAGGTAGCTTTTAACTATCTCTCTTCTTCCCAATACACATTGAATCCATTCATTCATTCATCCATTCGTTTGTTTATTCATTGATATGCCACCTTTCCCCAGTAAAGGAATCTTCGGGGGGAATCTGACCCAGTGCCGCTGCCGCTGCTGCTGTTGCTGCCGTTGCTACCACTGCAAGCCGCGCAGAAGCCTAGTGCGTCTTTCCCATCTGCCATGGCCAGGGGTGGGGCTGGCCTGTTTGCACCAACCAGCCCTGGCAGGGGGCAAGGCTGGTTGGTGCACGGCGATACCCACCCCATGGAAACAGCACTCCACCACCTGGAAGCATACCTGTCAACTTTTGGATTCGAAATAAGGGAAATTTTGGCCACACCCCTCTCTGGGTGTGGCCAGACCTGTGGGTGTGGCCAAATATACCCATGTGACTTGCTGGGCTCTAGTCATGCCTGCCACATGGACATGAAAATGTCTGCAAACACAGACAGCGCTGGCTCTTTGGCTATAAATGGAGATGAGCACTGCACCCTAGAGTTGGATATGACTGGCAGATTTTACTTTCTTAGGATCAAAGATCTCTGCAGATGGTGATTGCAGCCATGAAATAAAAAGGCGACTGATGCTTGGGAAAGAAGCTATGAGAAACCTGGGGAACATAGTTAAAAGTAGAGGCATCACCTTGCAAACAAATAATTGCATAGTCAAAGCAATGGTATTCCCGGTGGTAATGTATGGTTGTGAGAGCTGGACCATTAGGAAAGCTGAGCGCAGAAAAATAGATGCCTTTGAAATGTGGTGTTAGAAATAGGTCGATCCTAGAAGAAATCAACCACGACTGCTCACTAAAGGTCAAATAGTAAAGATGACGCTAAAGTACTTTGGACATCAAATGAGAAGAGAGGATTCACTTGAGAAAGCCTTGATGCTGGGAAAGGTGGAGGACAAAAGAAGGGGGTGGCCAAAAATAAGATGGCTAGATGGTATTGTAGATGCAATGGGCACAAAGCTCTGTGGGCCAAAGAACCCTTTCCCCATCTTCTTGGGGGGCTTTTGTTTTGTTTTCTTTCTTGTCTACTCAGTGGCTTAAGTGACTAAGATGCTGACTGGGAGGCAGAAGGTGAGCAGTTCGATTCCCGAGTACCTCAAGACGGAATGAGCTCCCGTCTTTGTCCCAGCTCCTGCCATCCTAGCAGTTCGAAAGCAAGAAATTGCAAGTAGACAAATAGGGACCACTTTGGTGGGAAGGTAACAGTGTTCCGTACGCTCCAGTGTCTAGTCATGCCTGCCACACGACCACGGAAATGTCTGCAGACACAGACAATGCTGGCTCTTTGGCTTAGAAACAGAGATGAGCACTGAACCCTAGAGTCGGATACGACTGGCTTTCGAGCAAGGGAACCCCCTTCTCTGATATAGTGATCAGGCAACACCCCCCCCCCCCCAATTAGGGTGCAGGGGCAAGTGATTAATTCCCCCCTCTCTCATATAGTGATCAGGCAACCCCCCCCCAATTAGGGTGCAGGAGCAAGGGATTAATTTTCCCCCCTCTCTCATATAGTCAGGCAACCCCCCCCATTAGGGTGCAGGAGCAAGGGATTAATTCCCCCCCCTCTCTCATAGTGATCAGGCAACACCCCCCCCCCCAATTAGGGTGCAGGAGCAAGGGATTAATTCCCCCTTCTCTCTCATATAGTGATCAAGCAACCCCCCCTCCCAAGTTAACTCTAGAACTCTAGAAACGAAATCCTCCAGCCAGGAGGCAGGGCAGAAACAGCTCAATAAACCATGAGGTTGCCCCTGCATATATGAAATATATCGCTCACCTAGAGTAGACTCCTGCTCCCAGCAGCCAAAACGAAGCCTCCAGGACCATGTGGCTGGCAGAAAAGGGAAAGAGAAAGGGAAAACTACATAACGCCCCCCCCACCTTCTCTCTCTCTCTCTCTCCTTCCACAAGCGAAAAACATGCCACACAGCGACCTCTGGTGGCTGGAAAAAAATACTGAAGCTTCGTCTGTGAGGGCTCCGGTCAGGATATTTTTTAAAAAATAAGGGAAAATACGGGGAAATTAATAAAATGGGAGGAGGCAGGAAGAGGGGTAAAAATAAGGGGTTTTCCCGGGAAAAATGGGATAGTTGACAGGTATGCCTGGAAGGTTCTACCTTGGGGTGGGCTGTGGCAGAAATCTTGTGCCCGAGCGAATTATGTCACCTGGTGACATAATTCTGCCTACCTCTGGGGGTGCTAGTTACTGGGGTGCACCAGGATGAGTCCCTATATCCCTGTGGGCAGCACACCACTGTATTCCACCTCTCTCTCCACCTTCCCCTGAAAGTCTCATTCTGTTCCACTGAATCCTGTAGTTTAAATCTTGTCTTATCCTGTACTCTGCAGATACAGTATATCTAGTGGCATTCAGCAGTTGATAGCAATGCTAAGGTAGAAACTACAGTGATTAGAACTTTGGGGCAGAAAGCAGAATTAATTTTGTTCTCTGCAAGATTGAAGCTAAATCTGGATTATGCCAATCCCAGCAGTAAAAAATGAAACAAAATAATATAAATATAATGTATTAGAAATAATATAAAGATGTTGAAGCATGAATTTAACATACTGTATGCTTATTGCTTTTGCAATTTACCCCACTCATCTGAGGGTTGTCTTGCTGCCCCGGTAGAAATCAAGATAAATCCCAGTTCCTCTCTGCATTGCTCTGTACTGTGACAGGAAATGGAATCTTGGCCAAGGTTATGCCCAGTTTTCCAAGGTCTCTACTCAGTTCTGATCAACTGCATGAGAAACAGCCAGGGACATGCAAAATAAAAATAAATAAATAAATACTTGAGTGATCAGTAGCTGGCATGAAGGGGACATTTGGCTTGCTTTCATTGGAGCACTTGCTTGCTAGTTTCATGCATCTTCTCTTCTAGTCTGTTGCACCAAATGTATCTTATTTGGTTAACTTAACAGTCGTGCATCAGCAGACTGTCACTGTGCCTTACATGTATGTGTCCATCCATTGCTCTATCTATCTAAGGGGAGAGCAGAGAATGGCCCTAGGATTGCATGCAGCGATGGTCCCTTCTCAGTTAAGGATCTCTCCACTGTCTGGAAACTTAAACAATTTCCCAGAAATATTGCAAGATCTTTCAAAGAAAGGAGGCAAATAAAAGCACCATATTAGTAGAATTATAGCATCTGGTTTTTTTAGATTGGGATGTTCAACTTATTGGCACAGAAGAGGATTGCACTGGTCACTCTATAACCCTTCCCTTGGCCTTATCATCATTGTATTTATTTTATTTTATTTATTCCACTTGTACCCTGCCCATCTAACTTGTCTAGCCTGGGAGACGGACTTGCCCTGTCTGGGATCTCTGTTTTAATGTGGGTGGTGGGTGGAGAGGGCTGTTTTTTTAATGACTATTCAGGGTTTATGTGTTTTAATGTGGATTTTAGCTGAGGTTTGGGGGGGGGGTAATGTTTTTAACTGTTGATGTTGTAATTGTTTTATATTGTATGTTTATTTCTGTTTTTCCCCTTTCCCTTTTCCTCCCATGTTGTTAGCTGCCCTGAGTGGTGTTCCCACCAAGAGAGTGGGGCATAATAAATAAATAAATAAATCTGAGGTCTTCCCCACTCTGGGCAGTTAACAACATATTAAAAACATCTTAAAATCACACAATAAAAATACAAATATCAAATCTAACTAGCGGTCGGGAAGGCCCAACAAGAAATCTAACACTAGACAGATAAGGACCCCTTCTTGAAAGCCTCCCTAAATGGAAGCGATTTAAGCTGCTTTCTAAATGCCAACAAAAAAGTGGGCTGATGCAACTCCACTGGAAGGGAGTTCCATAGGGTTGGCGCCACCACCGAAAAGGCTCTTCTCTGGGTCATAGCCTTCCTTGCCAATTTTGGCATCAGCACCAAGAGCTGACACGTCTGGGAAGATTGAGTGATGCGGGATGATGTTCTAAGAGGGAGACGCTCCGCCAAATAGGAAGGTCCCAAACATCAGCATTTGATGTTGATATTCAGCGGCAACTACTCCAATATGGAGCACATCCACACACAAAACAAGTTGACATCGCTGTTAATGAGGCCATGCATATAGTGACAGGATGCCTCAAATCTACACCAGTTGAGAAAATATACCTTCTTGTTAGTATCGCTCTACTGAAGATCAAGAGAGAGGTAGCAGCGGACGCTGAGAGAACTAAGCAAGTGAATGATGCTCAACACTCTCTGAATGGATATGAGCCTTGTCCACTGGCTCAGATCCAGGAAGAACTTCATGGCAAGAACAAACATTCTTAAGGGTGTACAAGAGCAAAACCAAATTAGAAGAAGGAAGAAGGAGCTCACTGGACAAGGAACAACATTAAAGGAGGATATAGCTGAAGATCTCAACCTCCCCTACATCACTTGGAGGACCCTGAATAGGCTGAGGGCTAAAGTCCCTAAATACAATATCAACATGTTCAAGTGGGGGCTGCTGGTGAACAGCATGGTGTGAATGTGCAGAGATACAGAGTCTGGCCCATTTACTGGTCTGCCGATTGCTGCCAGAGGCATCCACCAATGAGGTCTTGGCTTTAGGCAATGACAAAGCAAAGAAAGTGGCTTCATTTTGGCAGTCCAGAGTTGGATCAGGACATGAAAGAAGCAGCAGCAGCAGCAGCAGCAGCAGCAGCAGCAGCAGCAGCAGCAGCAGCAGCAGCAGCAGCAGCAGCAGCAGCAGCAGCAGCAGCAGCAGCAGCAGCAGCAGCAGCAGCAGCAGCAGCAGCAGCAGCAGCAGCAGCAGCAGCAGCTCCTCTCTGGTTCAGCTGCCAAATATCATGTACTGTGGAGACTTATGAAACTCCATGCTACAATGGTTAAAATAATTCTGAAGATTTAGGATGGAGAAAATTTTAATGTTTTAAAATGTGATTGTGAGAGAACCTGATGCTGAAATATTCTTCCATTCAGGGCTATAATCTCCATGATGAAGACCCTGACACTTTTTAAAGCTTGCATACTGTTTTAGTTTGTTTTCCTGAAAGGTATCACCACAATATAAAATTTGTATTTTTCTTAAGGGGGCAACAAAACTATCCTTGCTTCTTGGACAAGTCTAGGTTTGAATCTCTGCATAGCGAAATATGTTTATGGTGTGGAATTAGGGTTGTTAATTCTCCTCATTATAATCCATATGTAACCCTTCCTTGTTAAAAATAACCCAGTCTGTTGAATATAGTTGTTGCAAGTGGGAGACAAATTTGTTTTAACTTATTTTAAACCATTTGCTAAAATTTGCACAATTCAAAATACTTAGGATGGAAACAGCTTAAGGTTTAAACAACATAGAAAAAAATGAAAGTTACAGATTTTCCATCTTTGTTCTAGAACAAAGTTAGGCAAACTTCAGACCAGGGATGTACAGTACCTTATTTCTGTTGGCTTTCTATAGAAGCTGGATGTATCCAAGTCTTTCCTGGGAAAGTATAGGAAAGCAATTAAATATCTGATAGATAGAGAAGGACAGGTGTTGCTGCTTACAGCAACGTGGTTAAGACAGAGACCATGGATACAAGATGTAAGATGAAATGAAGACAGACCAGAGAAAACTAGCCTAGAGGTAAGGATGCAATAAGCAAAACAAGAAGTAATATTCTGGGGAACCTTTGTCAAACTTTATTGGCATATAATTTCTCAATTTCCAGAATTTTTTGTTTTGTTTTTTTGTTTAACTGTGTTGCTAAGATTCAGTAGCATCATTTGGGGTGGATGAGGCAGGAAATCTATAAAATTCTGGTTTAGGATCGGCAGTGTTAGTTTCCTATTGTACATCATAGAGTAAAATGGGCTGAATATAAAAGTACAAAATCTACATCTGTGTGACTAGAAAATCAAAGCTTTTAATAAACCCATTATAAACTCTGAAATTGGTTGGCAACCTGCACAAAAATATCTGCCCAAGGCAACCAATTAATCCATACAGATGATGAATGCTAAGACTGAGACGTAAGCACCTGGTCCGCAAGCAGTGTGGCAGACTATGTTTTCCTCTTAGCCTCCTCCACTTCTAGAGAACAGTTCTAAAAAGTCTTTGAAACCACACACACACACACACACACACACACACACACACACACACACACACACACACACACACACACACACACACACACACACACACACACACAATTCAGTTAGAAACTCACAGCTTTCTCCATCTCTGCTTGCTTCTTTGTTTCTCCAATTTGCTTTCTCAAGTGCTTGTCTCCAGAGTGAATTTCCCATTGGGGGAAACATCCAGAGACACTCAAGAACATTGATATTTTGTCAAAAGCTCTAACTTTCATCAGGTTTACATTAGGCAAGCTGATCAGAGCAATTACACAGCAATGCTATACCAATAAGTCTGTTGTTGCACATGTGTGTGTGTGTGTGTGTGTGTGTACATGTGAGCACTGCACCAGATCCAAGATCTGAGATGAGTGCTTCAGAGAGATTGCAATTGAGAAACAGAAATATAGATAGATTGGGAGAGAGCTGAGAGTTTCTAGCTGGTGTTGTGGGTCTTGATGTAAAGGACTGACCAGTTTAAACCCCAGTTTAAAGATAAAGGACCATTTTTAGAAGAAAAGATGAGAGTTCATCGGCAATTAGCACTTTGGAACGGCCCCTGAAATTAATGAACAACTGCATAGACGAACATAAGGTTCTTTAATTGTGGAGACAGGCTAGAGTTGTTGCTTTATTGAAACCCAGCAAAAAACCAGATGACCCAAAAAGCTAGCAGTCCTTTGCCATTTTTATAAGGCACTGGAACGGATGATTCACAATTGCACCTCCGAATTTATTGATGGAAAGCTCATGAAGGAGTTAAGTCAAATCCTTAACCTTACACAACACCTTGAGGATGGCTTCAAAAGAAAGCAAATTACGGGAGTGATTTTCATTGACCTAACTGCAGCATATGATACTGTCAATCATAGGGTTCTGCTCCATAAAATAAATAAGCTTACCAAAGATAACAAGCTTACTAGGGTCATTGGCAGCTTCCTTCAGAACTGGAGATTCTATGTGATAATGAATGGAAAGAACAGCAGATGGAGGTTACAGAAGAATGGACTGCCTCAAGGAAGAGTATTGTCTCCAGTGCTGTATAATACACACACACACACACACACACACACACACACACACACACACACACACACACACACACACACACACACAAATGATCAACCAGTTCCTGACAGTACAATACAAAACAATATACAGAAGAAGAAGCAGCAGCACCTGGAGCGCAGACGTAAGTCCCCTGGTCATACTGCCCCCCTTTATAATAAAATGAACAGATGGCTCATGATTGGCAATCATGGGCACCACCCAGAAATAACATCTGCAGACATTTCTGTGGTCATGTGGCAGGCATGACTAAACACCAGAGTGCACCGAATGCTGTTTATTTTCCCACCAAAGTGGTACCTGTCATGATAGTCACAATCGAGTGATTTCACATTTTAATTCACTTTACATTTCTGTAGTGTTGAGGTTCATATAGCATATTCTCTTAAGGTTGCGAAAGGCTAACTCAAACAGAGAAAGCATTTACGTCATTAACATTCCAATACACACTCTGCACATTAACATGTCATTGAGAATAGGGATGCCAATCAAGAAAGGGGAATCCTGAGAATGAGAACAGGGTGACAAATAACACCTGAGAATTTGAATAAGCATGACAATAGTCATAACAAATTAAGTCATTTCACATCTTTATCATTCTAGAGGAAGGTGTGAGGAGGTGAAAAAGGGTATTTAAGACCTGAGGTTTTGAACACGAAAAGGGACCTTTCCCCATGAAACTTTAAGTCTAGCATGAGGGCTATTAAAGCTTGTGATATACCAGCTTACGGAGGTTAGCTATTTTCTCTTTTCTTAGTTTATTAGTATGTAAGTTAGAATAGAATAGATTAGTTCTCCGCATGTTTATCCTGCATATTATGGATTAATACTAAGCTTCAATAAAATCTCTAAAGACAAGCCGCGGAGTTGCGTCTTTGCTGAGAAGATGGGAGTTTTCACGGAGAACACATAAAAGGTTTGGAGCCAGGAATAAGGCTACGCATTCATACCCACATAACCTTGAGGAGCAGCTTTCCTCAAAGGGAACATTTAACTTGGAGATAAGGATTGCTACCATGATCCTAAAGGGAGGTTACTTTCACTCTCAATGACCTGGGGAATTTTATCAGCCAGGACATTCCAGCCTTGAAGGTAAAAGTTACTTTTTACGCTACATCATTTTCCCAGGGTCAGAACCTCTCTGTGAGTTTGTGTGGTTGAATGGAAGGTGGCTATATTAACTGGACTGTTGCTTTGCCACAATATATGCTACCACAATTCTGGCTAGGAAGCGGGAACACCATTTCCCCAATAATAGCTTAACTGGGTTGGAGGTCCGTGCCTGCGGTAAAACGTACGAAGAGCGGAAATCCTCAGCCTGGGCCACCAAACGACGGGGAGGGCAGAGCAGGACTGAGGGTGCGAAAGAGAAACCCCGTAGTCCCCGAAGTCTGCAACAGTGGCCACACAGACAATTTTATGACAGTATCTATTTATCTAATTGCAATTTCTTGCTTTCAAACTGCTAGGTTGGCAGGAGCTGGGACAGAGATGGGAGCTTACTCTGTTGTGCAGCACTTGGGTCTCAAACTGCTGTCCTGTCGACCTTCCAGTCATCAAGTTCTACGTTTTAACCACTAAGTCACTGCAGTCCCACTAACACATTCCCACTAAGGAAGACCTATACCTTTACTTAACAGAACAGCCACACACAAGCTAGCCATAATGGCTTTCTACATAGTCAGATGCAGATGAACATTATAATTATCTACATAACCCCTGCCTCAAAATGGCCTAGTAAAATATTGCTATTATCCTCTCAAAGCTATAGAGTTTGGGAACAGTAAGTGGAAGCAACTGATGCTGGCTGAGAAAAAAACAGAGGAAAATGGAGAGCAGGAAGAAAATTGGCTTTTACAAGTTGTAGTATATGAAGGGGTAATAATCCCAGCCCATTTCAAGAAAATATAAGCTTTAAAACTAAAGGAATCTTGGAGGAGGCTTATGTTTTGCATGTCCAAAATGCAGCTATATGGTAATAGCCTATCTAAAATTAAATTAAGAAAAAGTCATTTTCTTGTGATTTGTCTAAGCAATGTGAAATAAGATTTATTGATATTTTCTTTGCAGCTATGTAATTTTAGATCTCTTGTGTTTCTAGTTAAACTGATGGAGGTAAACAAAGGAAGAACATTTCAATAAATCTGAAGGGTTGCAATCCAGAGAGCTTCTTGAATTGTGCTCAATCATTTACTCATGCCCGGGGCACTGTTGATGCTGTCGCCCACCCCACAACACGCCTTCCTATGTCATTTATTTAGCATTTTTTTTTTTTTTTTGCATTTTGGAAAGCCATTTCCCACGTATCATGAAGGGCTGCTGGTGAAAGCAAAGAAAATGCACACATCCCAAGCTCCGTGTGCTGCAGACTTTTTCAGGCATACATGCTGGATAGAATAGACAAGTATGGGATGTGTGTGTATGCTGGAATGTATCTCAACACACACACACACACACACACACACACACACACACACACACACACACACACACACACACACACACACACACACACACACACACACACACACACACACACACACACACACACACACACACACACACATACAGTGTGTGTGTGTGAGAGAACTACCCTGAAACCTAGACCCTGCCCTTTGCATCCTGATTCACTCTGTGTCAACCTTTGGACATTGAGTGAGAAGATGAGAAGGAAGCTTTTGCATGTTTCCCTGTAAACAAGGTTGAGATGGACTTGATGCTTGCTTGAGATTTCCACCCCTTGACTCTAGCCCTGCCCACTGGAACAAGAAATAAGTCTTCTTCACTTTAGACTTTAGGTGCAACAGACCTGTAGGTATTTCAAGATAGCTTTCATGCATGCAGTCTTGGCACAAGCTCTCACTGCTCTATCTCCTGCAACTAGTAAAGGTCTCCCTTGCTTGAAAGTCAGTCTTGTCTGGCTCTAGTGGGTGGTATTCATCTCTGTTTACAGCCAAAGAGCCAGTGCTGTCTGCATCTGCAGATGTTTCTGTGGTCATATGGCAGGCATGACTAGACACCAGAGTGCACAGAACACTGTTACCATTCCTGCCAAAGCGGTACCTATTTATTTACCTGCAATTTCTTGCTTTTGAACTGCTCCCTGCAGGAGCTCCCTTTTGAACTGCTCCCTGCAGGAGCTGGGACAGATGATGGGAGCTCACTCTGTTGCATAGCATGTGGGTCTCGAACTGTTGAGCTGCCAAACTTCTAGTCATCAAGCTCAATGTCTTAACCTCTAAGCCACTGCAGCCCCCTACCTCCTGCCACTATGTACTTCTTATCATCACCTATGATCATCTACTACCATACAAGAATTTTTATGGGGAAGGAAATGGGATAAAGAAGGCATCTGCAGCAACAGCAGTGGCACATGTGGCTGCCTGGTTTCCTAACTCTAGATAACAGCTGGGATGACCCATGTGTCTTATGGAGTCACTTATCCAATATAAATGGAAATACAGCTGCATCCAACAGAAATAAAGTTTAGACACAATAGTATAAATAAAAGAATGCATGAAACTATGTCAGGGTCACTTTACTTTCAGTGTACAGTCCCTTTTCTTTTGTATTTAAAGATCAGGAGTCATCCCTCGGCAAAGTTTTAGCAGAGGTTCCTCTTCTTCTTTCATGTCCCGATCAAACCCTGGACTGCTGAAATGAAGCAACTTTCTTGCTTGCGGTTTCCCCATGCCCAATTGGCACGGAACCTTGGCAGAGGTTAAACCAGTTGAGCAGACTCCTGGCCACTGACCCTTGCCAGTACGGAAATTGGGGGAGCGAACTAATAGTATAAATCATAAGGGTTTATTCACCCACACCTGACCTGACCGGCGGTTCTGCTGAGAGAGCAGAACGCTAACCTCTGTTACCCATTAAGCAATTACTGACCCATGGATCAGCCTAATCTTTGGTGCAAATAGAAGCCATATTTACCCTGGTGTAAGCCTCAGACAATGGTTTTCCCCTGTCAGTGTTTGCCCGAGTTAATTAACTTCCCCAAGAGAGATTCCCCATTAACCCGAGTAAATAGGTGATGTGATTTTCTGTCAGATGACGGTTTTTCCCTGCCTTGCCTTCTGATCTATATATGATGATGCTTTTCCCTCAATAAACCACTGATCTGATCTCGCTCCATATTGCCTCATATCGTTACTTGATCAGTCTCCTCCGGGACCCAACGGCCGTCCTAGCGGCCCCGATTCCTACACCTGGTGACCCTGACGTGATCTACTCGAGAGTAAGCGATCCGGTTCTGCGCTTGAACCGCGTCCGATCGTCCCGGAGGACAGCGCGGCAGCCCGGTCGGTAAGCCAGCCGATTGGGCAGACGGCCCAAGCGGCGGGGCAGTACCGAAGAGGCATCCTACAGCTTGCTCCCGACTTTCCCGGCGGCTTGCAGTTACGGAAAAACGCGTTCCGCTCAGGGTCAGCTGTGAACCCCTGACAGCGCAGAGGCCACCGAGGGCCCGTGGCACGGGGCCACGCTCCGAGCTCTACCCAGAGAATCGTCGCCAAAACCTATTACTTGCCCGTAGATGCGTCGACCCGTCCCGAGGAGGAAACTTCGGAGGACCCTTCGCAGGTAATATGGGGACTTGCCCTCAGCGGCAACGTCCGTCCGCTAGCCAAAGAACTCATGAGGAAGAGTTCAGAATCCTGGCCAGGGTGTTTCAGTTAAGGTTTCAGTTAAGGTTTCACAGCGGAGAACTAGCGAGACTTTTGGTGTACCTAAGGGAACACTGCCTACTTTACGCAGAAGGAGGTACGTTAACCCTTCCACTTTGGGATCAGATAGGAGACTGCATTCAGCAACCCCTGAAAGCTCCAGAGCACGTAATTCGCACATGGAGTAAATGTAGGAAGCTCTTAGCGGAGGTAGATCCAGTCCGGATAGAAGCCAAAGAACCCCCAGCGCCAGCCGAACCATCGGCGCCCACAGCGCTCTATCCGTCACTCCAGTTTAAGCAGAGTAGTGTAGGGAGCTTTCCCTCAGTGACAGCTGCAGACGTCACCGACGGAATGCATGGAATAAGGAGCGCAGGCGCTTCTCTGACAGTTACAGGCTCCCAGACCAAGAGTGCCCTTCAGCGCACAGTTGAGGAGGAAATTAAGAGGGGGGAATTGCCAGCAGAAGAACTAGCTGAGCTTAGTCAGATTTGTCCAATTCGCTTGGAAATGGATGCCCTCACAGGGGCCCAGCAGGTAGTTCATTCACCAGTCCCGTATAAGCTTCTCATGGCTATACGGAAGGCCATCACAGAGACAGGACTCCAGAGTCGCTTCACTAGGGGCATGCTTCAGCAAGTGTGCGAGAACACCATGTTCATCCCGCACGACTGGAAAGCCGTCATGCGGATGATGCTCAACCCCAGCCAGTATTTGCTATGGGACAGCGAGTATCGCCTCGAGGCTCAGACAAGGGCTGCCAGGATGGGAGGTGCAGTACTTCCTGACCAGTTATATGGGTCAGGGGCCTTCGAATCCATCGATGCGCAGACCAACTTGCCACTAGCCACTCTCCAAATGTCAGCCGAGGCTGCCTTCAAGGCTTTTCTCAAGGTTCCCGCAACTGGCAAAGTGGCTAAAAATTACACCGCAGTCAAACAGGGAGCCCAGGAGCCCTACATGGACTTCATCAATCGCTTAGAGGAAGCGATCAGTAGGCAGATCGATAACGAGGAAGCCCAACAAGAGCTCATGATAAAGTTGGCCAAAGATAATGCCAATTTAGACTGCCGTAAAATCTTGCAGTCACTGGGTAACCGACCCGACTTGACTCTCACAGACATGATTAGGGCTTGCGCCGACGTTGACACAGAATCCTACAAAATGGGTCTGTTGGCAGTGGCGGTGCAGGGAGGCAGGAAACCCCGACCCAAAGGAGCATGTCACAATTGTGGCAAGGTCGGTCACTTCGCTAGGGAGTGCCGATCCAAGGGAGGCGGACAAAATTCCGGCCGTCCCAAGGCTCCAAACACCCCGTGTCCGAAGTGTAAGAGAGGCTACCATTGGGCCAGGAACTGTCCGAGTTCGGGAAACCGGAACGCGGGCACGTCTCTGGCCCCTGGGTGGAACAATGGCCGGTAGTGGGGGAGAAATTAGTCGCCCTAAAGCAACTGGTTAAAGAACAGCTAGACGCAGGACATATAGAGCAGTCCACTAGTCCTTGGAACTCGCCAATTTTTGTCATTAAGAAGAAGTCGGGGAAGTGGCGACTCCTCCACGATCTCAGGGAGATCAATAAATGTATACAGCCAATGGGTCCGCTCCAATGCGGCATCCCAAATCCAAATATGATTCCCGAGGGGTGGGAGATCCTAGTTGTAGATCTCAAGGATTGCTTTTACACAATTCCCTTAGACCCCAGGGACAGGGAAAGGTTCGCCTTTACGGTGCCGGTTGTGAACCACAGTGAGCCCACGCAGCGTTACGCGTGGAAATTTTTGCCACAGGGCATGCTCAATTCGCCCACCCTGTGCCAAATTTATGTTCACAATGCACTGGCAAAGTTTCGAAGCCTTCATCCCACAGCTTTAGTATGCCATTTCATGGATGACATCTTGGTCGCAGTGCCGCAACTCGGCAGCAAAATGTTTACTGATCTCCAGGCCAGCCTGGGGGAGAAAGGTTTACTCATTGCCCCAGAGAAAGTGCAGAGAACCGAGCCCTTCTCATACTTGGGTCATCGGCTTCTCCGTTCCTTTGCAGCACCAGTTTTGCCTCAGATCAATTTACAGGACTCAGTCACCCTGGTAGAATTGCAGCAGGTTTTAGGAAACATTAATTGGGCCAGACCGTATTTCCGACTGGATACGGATCTTTTGAAACCGCTCTTCTCGCTGCTGACGCTAGGTAAGCAGCCGGCAGACCGGATACAAATTCCTCGAGAGGCACGCTTGGCCCTCGAGAAAGTCAACCAAATTCTCAGCTAAAGGTGGGTGGACAGGATTGCTCAGGGGCCATATGCCCCGATCCTGAACTTGTACATAGTTCGGGCAGGATCCATGTTCACCGGAGCCCTAGGAGTAGACTCCAAGAAAGGAGCGAGTATCGTGGAATGGGTGTACTTGCCGAACACCTCTTCCCGAAACATCGTTCCTCCCCAAGAATTGGTCTCCGCGGTGATTTACCGTGGAAGGCTGAGAGCTAGGGACATTTCAGGGCACGATTTAGCAAAGATCGTGGTCCCGTTCACCAAAGAGCAGCTCGGTGACTCACTTCCAATTGCTTTGGAGGGATTGACTGGATGCTTGGCATACCATTTGCCGAAAGACCCCAGACTTGTCTCACTTCAAACGCAGACAGTCAGCTTGTATGAATTGATCTCGCTGGTTCCACTTCAGGGGGCCAGAACAGTTTTCACTGATGGGGGTCGCACATATGGTGTCTTGACTTGGCAGGAAGGCCAGGCTTGGCGCACGCTGTTAACTCTTCCACAGAAGTCCGCGCAGCGGGCAGAGTTGGCAGCGGTGAACCTTGCCTTGCGCACCTTCACCAAAGAGCGCCTAAACATCATCACGGACAGTCAGTATGTCAGGAATTTGCTTCACAGTCTACCGGGAGCATACATCACTCCCGCGATAGACAAGAATTTGCTGAGTTTGTTCCTCACTGCTCAATTTCATTTGTGAAACCGCACGGAAGCGCTCTATATTGCCCACATCCGAAGTCACCAAGACCTACCGGGCCCGATTTCTGCGGGCAATATCAGAGCGGACGCGGCGGCAAAGGAAATTCAGCAACGTTCAGTGTTAGGTGTTTTCACTACGCCAATCCAAAGTCATGCATTCTTCCATCAGAATGCCAAAGCGCTCGCCAGACAGTTCAATCTGCCACTTTCTCAAGCCCAAGGCATAGTTCGCTCTTGCCAGCATTGTGCAGGGGCACCGGGGGGCCCTCGTGGGGGGTCAACCCATGAGGGACAGAGGCCAACCAGGTATGGCAAATGGACGTCACGCATGTTCCGCAGTTTGGCAGATGGCAGTACATGCACGTTTGCATCGATACCTTTTCGCAATTCGTCTGGGCGACAGCGCAAAAAGGGGAGACAGCTTCCCACGTGGAGCAGCACCTTCTGGCCTGCTTCGCGGTGATGGGCAAGCCACGACACGTGAAAACCGATAACGCACCATCCTACAGTTCTAGGCAGCTAGCTAACTTCATGGCCACTTGGGATATTAAGCATACCTTTGGCGTTCCTTACAATCCGCAGGGGCAAGCGATTGTGGAACGGGTCAATCGGACACTCAAGTCCTATATTGACAAACAAACAGAAAGGGGGGGGCACCAGCCCTCCCCAAGTCACAGGGTCAGGCACAGCATTGCCTGAATAAGGTATTGTTCACATACAATCACCTTAATGTTTTTTCCAATTGCACGCCGCAGGAGAAACACTTCCGCCGTTCGGAAGCTCTCCAGCGACCGATGGTCCGATACCGGGTGCCACCGGACCCTTCCTGGAGGGGCCCGGCGCCACTCGTGACCTGGGGAAGAGGGTATGCTGCAGTTATGTCTCCTACAGGTGTCGTTTGGATCCCAGCTCGGTGTGTTAAGCCTCACTTGGAACCACATGGCGTGGACCCAGACCGATCTGAGTCCGATCCCGGAGATGGAGGACCTCACCCTGACCGAGGGGACCCGGTGGGAGAAGTGGCGACTGTGGACGACAGCGCCGAGGATCACCTGGGGGATGGTCAAGACCCTTTGCAGTGAGGCCCAGGACGCCCTCCGGCGCGAGGAGAGGGAGCCGACACCGGAGAATTTCATAGCTGCAGTCTTTGCCCAGATTAACCATCATCCTGATCCTCTCCCTACTTGCGGGGGGAGGCGTTCAGGCTGCCTCACTAAAGGACAACGATTTGATGCCAGGCGGAGACCTCTCTGCCCGGATGCACTACAACATATGGGAGAGGTTGGCGGGTCTCGTCAACCAGTCCGATTTTTGCCTGAAGCAGGACATTGGTTCTGCCTCAATCTTGAGCACCTGTCTCATCCCTGTGTGCCACACTCCAGGCGTGCACCCCAGGGATGGCGACTGGCTAGTGAAACGGATTTTCAGCCCGTACCACCCAGCAAGTTCCTCGGAATATGCCCGCTGGGAGATGCGGCTGACAATGACTTTGCCGGCTGATGCAGCCACTCTCCACACTCCTCGAGTGGCGGTCAGCCCGAACTCTACCTGTGCTCGAATGACCGGCTGCTCCGCAGTCGGCCGCAGGCGCTGTTGCCTCGAGGTCGGCAGCGGCAACTGGACTTGTAATAACCCACAGACACTTGGCTCAATGTATGCACATGTTACCCTACCTTCAGGATGGTTCTTTACATGTAACCAGTATACTTGGAACTACATTCCCGCAAATGTATCAGATGCTATATGTTGTATCAGTCGCTTGACACTGTTACTCCCCACTAAGGATATGATTACCCCAAGCACAAATGTTTCAGATGTTTCCTCACCCATTCGACACACCCGTGCCACTCAGTTAGACAGCTCATGTGATAGCAACATTAGGGTCCTTAGCCCAGCTGAATACATCTCGCTGGCAGTCAGCATACTTGGCGTGCCAGGCTTAGCCGTCGGCAACGCTCGGAGGATTGGTCAATTGGCTTGTGGATTAGCGAAAGCCATTAACCATACATCCTCAGCGATAGCGCTGCTCAATCAGGAGCAGGCAGAGCTTCGCCATGCCATTCTTGACAATCGAGCGGCGATAGACTATCTCCTGTTATTGCACCACTTGGGTTGCGAATCTGTCCATGGCATGTGTTGCTTTAATCTCACTGACAACTCACGCAAGGTCCAGAGCCAGCTCACGGACCTCCACACCCTAGTCAAGAACATTAAGCAGGGTTCGATATGGGATTGGTGGAGTTCGTTATGGTCATGGATCCCGTGGGGGTGGCTCCAGACGACGCTCCAAGTGATTGCGGGGGTGATAGTACTAGGCATAGCAGGATGCTGTTTCATGCAATGTATCCCCTCACTGTTCTCACTGTTCTCGAGGTGTCCCTCGTGGGGGGAACCCCGAAGCGTCATTCCCGCTCACCAGCTGATGCCACTCTTACGCAGGGTCGCCTGTCAGGTTGCTAAACAATAGAAAAAGGGGAGATGCGGTTTCCCCATGCCCAATTGGCACAGAACCTTGGCAGAGGTTAAACCAGTTGAGCAGACTCCTGGCCACTGGCCCTTGCCAGTACGGAAATTGGGGGAGCGAACTAATAGTATAAATCATAAGGGTTTATTCACCCACACCTGACCTGACCGGCGGTTCTGCTGAGAGAGCAGAACGCTAACCTCCGTTACCCATTAAGCAATTACTGACCCACGGATCAGCCTAATCTTTGGTGCAAATAGAAGCCATATTTACCCTGGTGTAAGCCTCAGACAATGGTTTTCCCCTGTCAGTGTTTGCCCAAGTTAATTAACTTCCCCAAGAGAGATTCCCCATTAACCCGAGTAAATAGGTGATGTGATTTTCTGTCAGATGATGGTTTTTCCCTGCCTTGCCTTCTGATCTATATATGATGATGCTTTTCCCTCAATAAACCACTGATCTGATCTCGCTCCATATTGCCTCGTATCGTTACTTGATCAGTCTCCTCCGGGACACAACGGCCGTCCTAGCGGCCCCGATTCCTACACTTGCTTTGTCGTTGGCCAAACCGAAGTCCTCATTGGTGTATGTTTCTGGCAGTAATCAGCAGACCAGCAAATGAACCAGATTCTGTATCTCTCCACATTCACACAGCTTGTTGTTGTCTGCCAGCAGTTCCCACTTGAGCATGTTGTTCTTACATTTAGGGACTCAAAGGCTCTAAAACCTGACAAACATATTTGTAGATGGGAGCAGAGGTGGATGGAATATATGCTGGAGGAGGCAATCTTGGGCAATTCAAGCTGTAAGGTAAGAGTTGCATCCTTAGAAAAGCTGGAACCAGAGGATAGTATAAGTGTAGGCAAGCCCAGCTGGCAGGCTGCTAATTGCCACAAACTTTTCTAAAAACTTTTTCAATAGGCCTAACCTATAGGAAGCAATTCTAGCCCAGAGACACTGAACTCATGCAAGGTTCATGCATGTATGTTTCTGTCAAAAGTCCTATCAAAAGCATCAGATAGACAAAATGAAAGATCTCAGCCTAAAGACCAGAAACGTGGTGTAATGTCTGAGTGCTTATCCTAATAGTGGCCATAGGCAGGCCCCTCACCGAAAGCTGGATTGAGCCATATCAACAAATGAGGTACATGACTTTTGTAAAGGTTATTCCTGCCATGTGCCATCAAATCATCTCTGATTTAAGGTGACTATGAATGAACAATTTCCAAAATGGCTTGTCCTCAACAGCCCTGTTCAGCTCTTGTAAACTCAAGCCTGTGGCTTCATTTAGGGAGTCAATCCATATCTTGTTCGAGCCTCCTTTTCCTCTTGCCTTCAATCTTTCCCAGCATTACAACATTTTCCAGAGAATCTTACCTTCTCATGAGATAAACAAATTATGACAGCTTCAGTTTTGTCATTTATGTTTCCAAATATAGTTTAGAGTTCTTTTGCTTAGTATCTACTTCTTTGTCTTTCTGGAAGTCTAAGGTATCCATAAATCTCTCCTCCAGCATCATATTTCAAATTAATCATTTTTTGCATGTCAGCTTTCTTTCCTGTCCAGCTTTCACACACTTATGTATATGGTGATTGAAAATATAAGAGTGTAGCAGGGGTCAGCAAACTTGGCTCTCCAGGTGTTCTTGGACTTCAATTCCCAGAGGCTCAAGTCAGTACACTTGTTGATCAGGGCTTCTGTGAATTGAAGTCTAAGAACATCTGGAGAGCCAGGTTTGCAGATTCTTGGTGTAGCTGATCTTAGTCTTGTGACCATCCTTAACATTAGATGATATTCTCTAATTGCTTCATTACTGTCCTGAGTCAGTCTTCTCATTTCATGGCTGCACTCTCAATTTGGATTGATGCTTAACCAAAATATACAAAATATTTCACTATTTCAATTTCTTCATTGTCAACATTAAATTTGTGTAGTTTTTCTATAGTCATGACTTTTGTCTTCTTAATGTTCAACAGCAACCCTGTTTTGGCACTTTCCATTTTCACTGAAAATCATTTCAAGCCATTGTTGCTTTCTACCAGTAAGATGGTGTCATCTGCATATCTTAAATTACTGATGTTTCTTCCACCTATTTTCACTCTTACTTCCTCTGTAAAGATAGTAGCTCTTAATGGACCTTCTTCTACAGTGCTGTATCCATTCCGGATATTGGCTATCATCATGGCAATAGTTTTCCTGTTCTTAACTCCTTGGAACAGTTCTTCTGAGGACATGGCTCACCATTCTCAGGTTTTTCAGCCATGAAGTCCATCTACATTCAAGGCCTCTCTTCTCAGGGATATTTTCTTGCAGAGCGAGTTGGAGTATTCTACACTTTATGTTGTTCCTCATGATATGGCTAAGGTATTGGAGCTTTCTTTGCTTAATGATCTTAAACAGTTCTTATTCTTTATCCATTCAGGACAACACTTCTACATTAGTCACATGGTCAACCCATGATATCCTTATCTGCACCAAACTACTCTCAAATGTTTTGGATTATAAAAGGAATAGCTTGGAGCAACAATATGGTATTCCTAGGAAAATGGATTTTTCTTCCAGCTACAATAATGAGTGCATTTAAGCCCAGCGGTAACAGGGAGGCTTGAGAGGATGGAAAATGGCATCGTAGTCCATCCTGCTGAGGTGATCTCAGGGGTTCAGTCCTTCAAGTACTGGTGTCACTGTGTTATTTTGTGTGACTGAGTATAAGACACCTTCCTACATTTTTGTTTTGCTCCAAGTAGTTATTTGCTTAATCCTGACTTTCTGGTCATGATTTAGCTTAAATCCAGTCTGCTTCTCAGTGCTATCCATTCCTGCCTCCCTTCCAACCATCCTTTTCCTGGTTGCAAAGAGACTGGATTATACAGTTATCACCCAGTTTAGTTTGCAATGATTCCCACCTCCCTGATAATGTGTTTCATTTTCCTTTATACCTTCCTTTTTTATGTGTGTAGCGTGCATGGGTGACAATGTGAACCTGCTCATTTTCTCTCTATTCACAAGAAAGTTTCTCGCTGTTTCTTTGTGCCTCACTCTGCTC
Organism: Bradypodion pumilum; assembly: GCA_035047305.1. Taxonomy (NCBI): domain Eukaryota; kingdom Metazoa; phylum Chordata; class Lepidosauria; order Squamata; family Chamaeleonidae; genus Bradypodion; species Bradypodion pumilum. Next base: position 27,643,245 of record JAWDJD010000004.1, on the reverse strand, counting down.
ATTAGTGTGTATGAATGTTTGATTACGCCTTTTAAGTTACATTGCTGTGCAGCTTTTTTAATTGAAATATACCAGTCTGATTAGTTTGAAGGTCACACAGAGAAATAAATTACCCTCATTTTGAGAGTAATAAAGGTCTTTATATGGCTATTGTTGGAGAATAATACAGCTTTCCCTACCTTCTTTAGGTTTCACTTGTACTGGGTCTTGGTAAGAAGTCACGGGAAGGTTTTGAAAGTGCTTTTCTCCTTTGGTAGAAATAAGTTCTAGAACCTACTTCAAACATAATGTTCAACTGTAGTTCTACCAGATCCCTACACCAACTCTTCTTTCTCCCTCTTCTTTCACTTGTATGACGATGGCCTCCTTCTTAGAGTAGTAGCATTCTGAGCTGGGAAAGTTTTGGAAAGTTCATGCCGGCTGGAAGTTCCAGTGAAAAATAAAGAGAACTGGTATCGACTGTTACCAAATATTCTTGCAAAGGCTTTATCAATTACTTCAAACCATGTGTAGTTTTTAAAGCCAAGAACAAGTTTGGATTCATAAGCGCACTTATTTAAGCACAGGTGGGCAGCTTGTGACTTTTCAGATATTATTCTGAATTGCAGCTATGATTATTGCTCACTATGCTGGTTAGAGCTGATATCTCTTGACGTTCATGGGTAGACGTTGCCATCCCATGATTAGTGGGAAAATCATGTCGAACTATATCTGAATAAGCATGTTTGGGATGGTATGCCATAGCCAACATTATAAACTTTTTTATAATAAACTTTTTTTATAATAAACTTTTTATTGTTTTTGTATTTTATTGTATTTCTTTTCATGCTGGTAGCCGCCCTGAGTGGTGTTCGCACCAATAGGGAGGGATATAAATACTCGAAATAAATACATAAACTTGTTTCACGTTCTAGTTTCAAACGTATGGCTAATGGAGACAATATTTATGCTTGACTGAACAGAGCACTGTTTCATCATTCTCACTGTCCATGGAAATATGAGAAAGAGAATGTGAACCTATGTACAGTGCCTGGAAGGGGGCTGTTGCATGGATGTTTCATCTCAAAATTCATGGTTTTGATCCTGGCCAATATAACATTTACATTAGATCAGTGATAGCCAACCTTGGCACTCCAGGCGTTCTTGGACTTTAATTCCCAAAATCAACACACCTGCTGATTAGGGCATCTGGAAATTGAAGTTCAAGAACATCTGGAATGCCAAGGTTGGCCATCACTGCACTAGATCATAGGGTACCTTTATAAAAATGTGTTTGTATATGTAGGTACAGTTGAGGCAGTTAGCAAATAAAAATGTACAAAAGCAGGAGATCTAACAGCTTCTCTACACTGGTACATATTTCACTTTTAACTGGTGATGAACTGAACTTTGGCATTTGAAAGTCATCCAAGTTCCTGCCAATCACTACTTCTTATAGCAACAAATCTAACTTTCATTGTATTCCATGTGCCGAAAGAGCTTCTTTTTTCTTTTCCCGAATCTACTACCATATGGACCAAACTATATGCTAAAGATAACTGTAATTAGAACAGAACTGACGTTCATTTTCTAGGAATACTCTAGCTGGACTTTTGTGTCTGAGAAGTCAGGTTTGCAGAGTCTGCAGAAATTGAAACAGATATATGGTCTGCAGGCCAAGCACAAACTCCCCCCCTCCCCAGGAGATGAGAAAAGCTTATTATCTGACAATTACACACAATTAAAGGAATTTAGTCATCTAATCATGGATTATCTCCAATGTACAGTTCTGTTCTCAAAGTCATTGAGTGACCATTGAACCCAGATCTTCATGTTGTGAGAGATGGAGGAAATGGAGGAAAACATTTCACAAGTCACTTTTTTTTCATATCTATAAAGATACTTTCATGCACCTGCTCAAACTTAAAGCAATCAGAACCTACATGCAAAAGGAGCGTGAGAAATAAGAAGGAAAGAGAGTAGAAGAGGAAAAGAACTTGCTGATCGGTCTTTGAGAGGGCAGATGCATCTAAAAGTAGTTTCCCCATAAGCTGAAGACTGTAACAACATGCAGTTACATTGACTTTAATCTAAATTTAAGGGCAAACGTTTGGAAAGACAATGAATTCAGTACATTAAGGTCATATATAAATATAACACTGAGTCTGAGGTTGGGGAGATAACATGAAGTTCAAACACTATATGTGATCCTCATAATTCAGCAATTTTGAAAAATACAAAGAGTTATGAAGCATACATAATGTAATTATTGTACACATATGCCTTACATGGGGCAGAATTACCATGAAATGTAGTCAAGCTATCTGATTAATGATTCTTGCCCTTACAAATTAAGTTTAGGAAACATTATTCTAAAATAAGTCCTTTATTAAGCAGATCCAAGAATCAGATAATGGTATCTCCTGATAATTGGACTATAAATCTTCTTTATTTCATGAACTTGCCAAGTCTTTATCTAAAAATAAACAATTGCTTTGATGTTTGTCTCCATGCCCTTTTATAATTAAGGTTTTTCCCCCTGCTTATGAATACATCATGGGCTTCAGGCCTGCATATTTTGTGTAATTCAACTAACATAGAGACAATGACAGACATGCTACATAGTTTAGGGCAAAATATATATAGATCAAGAATGGAAGGGGTCCCTAGTAAGAAGCATCAGCAGATAGTTCATTGTGTAGGTGGTTTGATGAACAGCAGGGAGATCAAGGCCTAGGCAAGAAAGATGAACTATAGTAGGAACTCATCCAACATACACAAAGAGATCAGCACTTATAGATTATCTAGAGCAGTGTTTCCCAACCTTTGGTTTTTGGACTTCAATTCCTGTTGTGACTCCACATCTTGCAAAGAATTGTCCAACAACGATGAACAGAAAAATGAACAACGGTTTATTGTAAAGTCCTGCAGGCCACTATTACAAGGTATCCAGACAACAGATGGCTACACAAGTCCCATGTAATTGGTCTCTCTGAATCTGCTGTTGTGGCTTAACTGAGCTACACCTGCATGTGAGCGTAAGGAGGAGACTCAAGGTTAGCCTAGCGAGGTCTAACCAGCAGAGAATAGGGAAGTATAGATCCGGCCCGGCCACACCCTTGTTTACCCATGGTGCTTATATAATGTCCCTGCGGTGGTTACTCTAGGATACAATGTAGCAACCCACCGGACAACCTTAATTAACCAATCATAACCTGATACCATAGTTTTAACCAATCAGGAACAGGATCCAAAGTTGCACCCAATCATAGAACTCTAATTAACATAATGAGCGCGCTCTTAAGGGAGAATACACGCCAAATCTTGCTCTTAATTCCAATGGCAGGAAATCGCCAATTTGTCTTTTGCAAAGTGTTGCTGGAGCAACTTGCAATTAGCTTAAATACACAACAATTCCCCAAAGCAATGATCAGCCAATGTACTAATTTAGGCTTCGGGAAATTGAAGTCCCCCTGTACGGTGTGGGCTCCACGTTGGGAACTAATGATTTAGAGGAATAACTAGAAAGAGAAGATTGCCTCAACATATTCTTTACGGTGGTTAAAATTACTGCCAGACTCCATTTTTAAAATGGGCACAGCTAGTATCTCCTATATATCTTAAGATAGGGAGAAAGATAAGAGGCTGTAAGGAATTTTTTTATAGACAAAGCAGAAGGACATGGATGTTTATTTTACTTTTTTGGTCTGGGAATAGAATATTTCTGATATGTGTCATGCAGAAAGGTCTGTAATTTCACTGGAAGCTTACTCTAAAGACATCATTAAGGCAGTGATGGCAAAACATTTAGAGATGAAGTGCCCAAACAGATGGGCGGAGCGATCCCTAAGCAGGGGGGGAGAGATGAAGCGCTCCCATTGGGCTGCTGGGCAGAGGGGTGGGGTGACCTCTGTGCTAGGGGAGGGTGGAAGCGCCCCCATTGGGATGCTGGGCAGAGGGGCGGGGTGAAATCTGTGCTGGGAAGAGGGAGGAAGCAGCGAGCACTCCCATTGGGCTGTTGGGCAGAGGGTTGGGGAAAACTCTATGCTGTTGAAGGGCCAAAGCTCTCCCATTGGGTTGTTGGGCAGAGGGATGGGGTGAAATCTGTGCTGAGGGAGGGAGGAAGCATGCCGACAGATATGCTATAGGTTCTGCCACTACTGATTTAGGGTGACAAATAGATACAGTCAAACCTTGAGATAAGAACGGCTCGACTTAAGTTGAACTCAAGATACATCTAGAAATCTCTGAAAAATCCAGGTTTGAGATATGAATTTTTAATAGAATTTTTTTGAGATACAAAATTAAATGCATTCCTATGGGAAATTGCATTCAATGTATTCCTATAGGAAATTCAAGATAAGAAATACAATCAACCTCGAGGAATGAATTAAATTTGTATGTAGAAGTTTGACTGTATTAGCTTCATGGCAAATATCCTGTGTGTTTCTGCTGGCTTGATAACCTTGTAGTTGTAATTTCTAAAAAAACACAGGTCAAAATTTCTCATCCCTGCTCAAAACAAAGAGCAGGGCCAAGCCAGCCCATGTGACCTTGGACAAACTGCACAGTCCCAGAAGAAGGGAATGGTGAACCATTTCAAGATATTCTTTCTTAGAAAATCCTGAAAAGGGTAGCCATAAGTCAGAATTGATTTGACAGTTGACTATATCATTATCCCGAGAAGTGTTGCAACAAAGTGCTTTTCTTCTTGTCTTAGGTAGTGGGGCAACCGTGTTACTGACCTCTGAGCCTCATCACCGCCGGAGGACCGGCCCCAGCTGAAGCTCCTTGGGCGGTGAATGCGGCTCCCGCCTTCCTTCCTGGGCTCCACCTGCCCAGGGAAGGATAAAGGCAGTCAGAGCGCTCCCGCCACACCTCCGAGCCTCGTCACCACCAGAGAAAGGGGAAGCCTGCCAGTGCCGTCTGCACCACCGCCGCAGGTGTTCTGGGACCAGCCCCTCCCTGGCCAGGGGTACTTCGCCGCTCCTTTCTGCAGTTCACGCCATCTGCTGTGGATGAAGAACAGCTATGGTCGCTGCCGCTACTCTCTGAGCTATGTTTGTCCGGAGGGGTTTTAAAAGATGCGGTGGCTATGGGACGGAGGACTCTGCCACCTTTCCCCACAGTACATTGGACTTCCTCCCTCTGCCATCCCTGGCCTCGAGGGAGATGAGGGAGATGAGGAACATGGACTTGGCCTATGTGAGAGTGAGGAGGCCTGCTGGCACAAGCGCCAGGTCTTGTAACATCTGCCGGTGCTCTAAGGCCCCGCCTCCCCCTTTTTTTGGTGGGAATGGCTTGTGTTGTGACATATAATGTGTGTTTCTGATATGCTATTGTTGTTATTGCCATTATGTTTTTGTATTTTGTATTGTATGAATTTATATTTTGTATATATTGTATTTCTCACTATGTAAACCGCTTTGAGTTCCCTTAGGGGAAGGAAAGTGGTATAGAAATATAATAAATAATAAATAATAATAATAATATACAGTGGGACCACATACAACAATCGCCCCATATAGCAATGAAATCGCATAACAATTAGGTTTTATGGGGGAAATGGTGTCCGTATAACAATTTTCCCTATGGGAAAAAATCACACAACAATTTTTCAATGGGAAAACCACTTAGCAAAAAAAAAAAAATCATTGTATAATGCATCCCATAGGGAAAATCGCTATATGATGCATGTATCATATAGCAATTGTTTCATACAACAACGAGCCCTGTGGAACGGATTAAAATTGTTGTATGACAACAATCTGAGATATGCAGACGATACCACCCTAATGGCAGAAAGTGAGGAAGACCTAAAGAATCTCTTGATTGGGCTAAAGGAGGAGAGTGCAAAAGCTGGCTTGAGACTCAATATCAAGAAAACCAAGATAATGGCAACAGGCCCCATCAGTTCCTGGAAAATAGACGGGGAAGAAGTAGAAGCAGTGACAGATTTTACTTTCTTAGGATCAAAGATCACTGCAGATGGGGATTGCAGCCATGAAATAAAAAGGCGACTGATTCTTGGGAGACAAGCGATGAGAAACCTGGGGAACATAGTGAAAAGCAGAGACATTACATTGCAAACAAAAATTAGAATAGTCAAAGCAATGGTTTTCCCAGTGGTAATGTATGGATGTGAGAGCTGGACAATTAGGAAGGCTGAACGCAGAAGAATAGATGCCTTTGAAATGTGGTGTTGGAGGAGGGTTTTGAGAGTCCCCTGGACAGCAAGGAGAACAAATAGGTCAATCTTAGAAGAAATTAACCCTGACTGCTCATTGGAAGGTCAAATAGTAAAGATGAAGCTAAAATACTTTGGACATCAAATGAGAAGGGAGGATTCACTTGAGAAGGCATTGATGTTGGGAAAGGTGGAGGGCAAAAGAAGAAGGGGGAGGCCAAGGATGAGATGGCTAGATGGTATTATAGACACAATGGGCACAGAGCTGGGAGGGCTGAGGGGGATGGTAGAGGACAGAGGCGCCTGGAGGAAAATGGTCCATGGGGTCGCAAAGGGTCGGAATCGACTGTGCGACTGAACAACAACATGAGGAACCATTGTACTTCATAAGAAACAATGATCAAGTTAAACCATGGTAAGCTTGGAGTCCAAAACAAGCGTAGTATGGGTATCTCTCCATATTAATAATAATTTTGTGTCAGGCATTATTCTGGGTTGCAAGGACTTTTGCTGGAGAAACTCTGCTCAAGGGGATGCCTGAATGAGGCTCTTTTCCTGTCCCCAAGATCTTTTCCCACAGAAGTGGTCCCTATTTATCTTCTTGCAATTTCTTGCTTTCAAACTGCTAGGTTGGCAGGAGCTGGTGCTTAATCCGTCATGTAGTACCTGGGTCTTGAAATACTGACTTGCCAGCCTTCCAGCTAACAAGGCGAGCTTCTTAATCACTGAGCCACCACAACCCCCATTCCTTCCATAATAAGCTGAACTGTTTGCACTTAAAGTTACTTGTAGACACGTCATTTCACTGCAATAGTATTATGAGCAATTGTCATTAATTCAGCTTAGTAACTATAATAACCTCAACAAAGATTTGTCTTTCTTTCTGCCAAGTAAATGCTTTTTATTTCAGGGTTACATCTAGCCCATTATTTGATTGCAAATGTCAAAAAAGATAATTGAGAATGAAGGGGCAAATGGAAATGTTATTTGCTATTTAAAAAAAGAAAGCAAAGAGGAATAGAGAAAGCATTTATTAGCAACAGCACTTTCTTATAGGGTGGAGACATGAAGAGATAGTAGGATACAAGCAACAACAGATAACAAAACTTAGGCTACATTATCTGTCCTTAGTTAGAGCACTTGTTATCATCATTTGCTTCGCTGGTTCAGCATGGAAAAATGACATTTTAAAAATGTTACCTGTACGAAAACGGCCACAATCTTTACAGCTTTCAGGTTTCATATTTTTGGTGTGACAATGAGGCTTTAGCCTGTGCAAAATGGGTTTTCTTTCTCTTGTCAGAGTATAATTAAAAGAACAATTTGCCATGGAATGAGAAGAAAGAGGCCTAGAAAATTGGGATAGAGATATTCTTAGTACCCTTCATAACAGTATGAAATCAGCATGCTGGCTTGCAGAACCAGGAAACTGTAATCCAGGGGTTCCCAACCTAAGGTCCATTGGTTGGATCTGGCCCATGGCACCATTGCATGTGCCCCCTTCTAAGGGCATTTGAGAAACAAAGTGCTCGCCCCTTGGAAGCTGTTGGAACAATATGGCCTCCCCATTGTGCAGACAGGGCAAAATGGCCACCTGCCCCTTGAAGCTGACTGAGAGTTTGACCTGGCCCCCGGCTTGAAAAGGTTGGAAACCACTGCTGTAATCCAAAAAAGTAACTTTTTGCTCAGATCACACCCCCGTCAAGAACAATTTGTCTCTTTCTTTGGAGGAGAATAGTGGCGAGAAACAGGGAGAGGGAGAAGTACCCTGATTTACCTCTGTTGTCAGGTCTACTTTTTTTTTCATGTGGTCTATGGGAGACTTACTCTTCATGGTACATGGGATTCTTAACAAAACAACAACAAAAAAAGATTACCCCTACTATTGCTGTTGTTATATTCCAAGTAATTTCCAACCTATGGCGACTCTATGAAGGAATGACTTCCAAAATGCCCTATCATAATAGCTCTTCTGAGGTCTTGCAGACTCAAGGTTGTGGTTTCCTTTGCTGAGTCAATCCATCTTCTATTTGCACCTTCTATTTGGCCTTTTTCATTCCTACTGCCTCCCACTTTCCCAGCCCACTTCAAAAGAGGGACAACAAATCCCCTCACCCTATGAAGCTTAAAAAAATAAAGGATTTTTATGAGCATTCTTTTCCAACTGAAAGGTTGCAAATTCTCCAAGAGTAGTTTCAGCTTGCAAAAGAGAGAAATGGCTATTTCCAAAACTGCAGGAGATTTCAGAAGACTGCTGATCTATTCTTTCAAGCTGACAATGTGCTACTTACTTCATGAAGATTCATATCTATTTATTGATCAGCGCTCTTCTTGATGGAGCAGAAGTACTGGCCCAATTGGTCCTGTTTTGTTGAAAAGTTTCTGGTTTGTGGCTTAGCACGATTCTCATCTAGAAGTGACTGCGAAGAGCTGCATCCTTGAAAAATGTGTGCCTCCTTGGAACACACATCTTGGAAATACTTGGGGAAAAATACTTTGAAATCCTCGTCTCTGCTGTACCTTCACTTCTGGAACCTTTAAAAAAGCATTTTAGTTTTTAGACCCGTCCTACGAGGGCAGACCATAGGGGCTCTCTGGTGGTCCCATCAGCCAGGGATGTCACACACACCTTACTGGGACCAGGAGGAGAGCCTTTTCGGTGGCTGCCCCGGCCCTTTGGAACCTCCTGCCACCAGAACTGTGCCTCCAGGCAGACCTGTACCCCTTCAGAAAGGCTCTAAAAACTTGGCCCTGCCAGCAGGCATGGGGTGCTTCTGGCAGCACAACCCAGCCTAGCTGGCTCATCTAGCCCTGTTTTGGGTTTAAACCAGGGGCTACGGTGTTTTTATGGATATTTTAATCATTTTTCTGTTTTTTTCTGGTTTTAGTAGTTGGTTTTTAATGTGATGGTTTTAATTGATGTGAGCCGCCTTGGGTTGCCGAGGCAAGAAAAGCGGCCTATAAATCTAGTAAATAAATAAATAGTTCTTATTATATCATGAGCTTGTTAAAAGCTTCTGACTGAGAGCCTTCAGCACAGAAATTAATATATAGTTGATACCACAGCACTAAACTCCAGAACAATCAGAATAAATGCCTTGGAAAATTGGAGGGGGCATGGAAAAGCAGGAGAAAACTCATAAAAACCATTGAAGATATTTGATCAAGCCTTGTGTTTTTGGAATGGGGTGAAAAATACCAAAATCATCAGGACCTAACCTAGAACTTTTGTACATACTCTCTGTTGTTGGCGGTGACTGAAAGAACACGGAGTTAAATTTATACCCCAGCTTTCTTTCAGTGAGTTCACGGTGGCATATATGGCTCTCTTCTTTCTGTTGTATTTTCATAACAAACTACAAGATAGTTCAGGCTGAAAGATTGTTACTGAACCCAGTAAGGCCACTGAAATACAGTAAAGCCAACACTAACCTTTTCACTACAATAGGATATTTTTGCCCAATGTAATCCAGCAGTGGCTTAGTGGTTAATACATTGAACTTCACGATTGTAAGGTCAGCAGGTTGGCAGTTTGAGACCCGAGTGCTGCATGACGGAGTGAGCTTCCGTCTCTGTCCCAGCTCCTGCCAGCCTAGCAGTTCGAAATCAAGAAATTGCAAGTAGATAAATAGGTATAACTTTTGGTGGAAGGGTAAACAGAGTTCCCTGCATGCCAGTGTCGAGGCATGCCTACCACATCTCCATGGAAATGTTTGCAAACACAAACAGCACTGGCTCTTTGGCCATAAACAGAGATAAGCACTGAACCCTAGAGTCGGATACGACTGTCTTTTGAGCAAGGGCAACCTTTTACCATTACCTTCTCCTCAAACTGGCAATCTCCAGGTTTTGGGACTATAACTGGCATGATTCCTAGTAAAGATTTAGACCTATGATAATTGGAATTCTCAGGAGTTGCAATCCAACATATGTAAATTCAATCCAATTGGAGAAGGCTGGTATCTAATATCTTCCCTGTAACACATGAAGACATTCAGGCTCTTTGTTTAAATGTCAGTTGTAAACATTATCCCAATAGTGCCGCAAATATAAACCTCTAAAATACTGACCTTTCTCTGTTATACAGCCACAATTTTATACAATGTTTTTCTTGAAATGTTTGGGTCACACCCAATTCATCTTGTGGCTATTCTCTCTCACTTTATTGAAACAGATGGAAGCTTGTTGTCAGAAGCACAGATTTTAATGTGGTACAAAAATGGAAATTTTACACTCCTCCCTCCACCAGAATATAAGCAGTTATTTGAAAGACCATGAAGTTGATTATAACCTGCTACATAAGATGTGGAGATTATTTTCAGATGCAATTTTAAATGGCAAGATATGATGCTTTATTTTAAAAAGATGGTAAAGGTAAAGGTCGCCCTTGCTCGAAAGCCAGTCGTATCTGACTCTAGGGTTCAGTGCTCACCTCTGTTTATAGCTATTTGCATCAGCAGACATTTCTGTGGACATGTGGCAGGCATACCATAAGACTGGCATGCACGGAATGCTGTTTAGGGGCCTGTTTAATATAAACCTATCCGGGTACCTACTTGCAAGGCAAATAACTTTAGGTGATAGATACATAGGAAGCTCAAGTGCCATGACAAGATAAAGGGAGTTGAATTTTAAGTGGTAGCTGGTCTGACTCTTCATGTTTTGGACAACAAATCACTAATTTACTATAAAAGGGAAAAACATTTCATTTACCATGCAAAGAATGTTTCAAAAATAAAGGGTCTGATTACATTGGAAAGCTGAATCGGAGCGATTCACCTCTGTTGCGGTTTTATTCACAGCCTCAACCATGGTTGAAATCATAACACGTGCTCATGCTGGGCTTGTGGACTGAATCAAACATTCGGTGTCCATATTGGTGATGCAATTGACATTCCAATCCAACCTGCAGTCCCACTCTTCTTTCCTTCCTTCTATGATCCTCTTCCTGTTTTTGCCTAATGCAATCCCAGTTTTTAAAAATATTTTTAAAATTAAATAGATGAGAATAGCGCTATATCACCCTATCACCTTATTGCTAGGTCTTCATTAGCATTGTTTCATGTATTTATCTTCCCACCCATCCTCCAAACAAATTTGGTAGAAAAAGCAATCAAGATAAAATGAAATGTGTTCCCCTTAGTTTTGAAAAGGTTGCACAGTATTTTGTAAAATATGGCAGCATTCCAAACACATCACAGAAATGTATCTCATTTCATAAGAACAAAGATGTGGTGATAAGGTGGTATAGTGCTATTCTCAAATTTTAAATAAATCTAAAAAGGAGAATGATTAGGACAGAGAAAACAACACGTGGGTGACTTAACATAGTCTAGAACACCATACACAACTGCTTACATCAGTGAAACACCACCTACAGACAGAATTGTCTGCAGACGCAGGCGGGGCTGGCTCTTTGGCTATAAACAGAGATGAACACTGGACCCTAGAGTCGGATATGACTGGCTTTTGAGCAAGGGTGACCTTTACCTTTACAGATGCATCCCCTATCATTACATGCATCCACATGGGGAAAACCCCTCTTTCAAATTGCTGTGACATGAAAAAAGTAAACGCCATCCAGCAGCACAGGAAAAAAGGCTGCTTTGAGAGAGAAAAACCATGTAGGAAGAAAAATTCAAATCCATCCATTTCAGAAGTGAGACAAATCCTGATGTATTTGATGGCATAGTTAGCTGCACAGTTCTTCATCAGAGGCTTTTGAAAATATAAGACCATGTATCAAATTTTAACTCAAAATCTGAACTGCTTTTAAAGGAGATAAACCTTTTTTCTTTTCTTTAACACAACTACAGACAGATTTCCCAAATTAGTATGTTATATTTATGGTTTTTGCTGAAGTTTACCACCAAATGTCTATCAAGAGTTATTATCTTCTTCTTCTTCTTCAGGTGCCATATCCATTCTGGATATTGGCTATCATCATGGTGATAGTTTTCCTGTCTGTAATTCCTTGGAACAGTTATTCTGAGGACATTTCACATCAGTCTCTTAGGTTCTTCAGCCATAAAGTCCGTCAAAGTCCAGGGCCTCTCTTCTCAGGGATCTTTCCTTGCAGAGCAAGTTGGGAGTTGTTGTGTTTTATCTTACACATGGATTACAATGTATCTGAGCCAAGGTAACCTTGCCTATAGCAACAATGTAACCTTCAGCTGTAGCATATAAACCCTGTAATAGGACGCGAGCTAATGACCACCAGCTGGCAGCAGCGAGCGTCCAAGCTCTCTTGGTCCGAACTCATCAAAGGCAACAGCGCGGGAAGTTTTCCCGCCACCATCTACACCTGGACAAGAAGGGCGTGACCCGCAATGACGTCACGCAGACAGTAGCCAATGGGCTACCATGGCACCACGTTCAAATGTATTACCACTGTATATAAAGAGCTATCGATCCGCCATTACCTCATGTTCCCTCTGTCCACGATGCAATAAACCTGAGTTAACCCAGCCCGAGGCTGTGTCCTGTGTCTTGGTTTGCATACACCAAATTGGCGACGAAGGTGGGATCATGGATCCCCACGGAACAGCCAGGGCACAGAGCGGGTTCAACATCACCAAACCGCAAGACTGGGAGCTGCTTGAGATGGACTTCCAGGCGGCACTGGTGGAACTCAGAGTCAAAGGAGACGACGAGGAGAGGAAGAGGGCCATCCTCACCAGAATGCTCGGGATGGAAACCAAGCGGACGCTGGTGGGCATAATCGCTCCGAAGAAGGTGAGCGAATTTAAGGCGAGCGACATCATGAAGCTGCTGCGAGAGCGGTTCTGCCCCTCGAGGGCAATGTTTCCCGCTCGGAGCGCGTTTTGGAGGCGAGTCCAAGCGCCGGATGAGTCGGTTGAGGCATTCGTGGCCGCCATGAGGATAGCCGCCGCCCCCTGTAAATGGGGCGACATCCTGGAGATGGCCCTCAGGGACGGCGTGTTGTGTGGCCTGAAAGACAAGGAGGTACAGCGCAGCTTGATGAATAAGGAACCGCCACCCACGCTGGCAGAGGTCGTAGAGGCCGCGGAAGCCGCAGAGTCCACGAATGCTGGAGTGGACGAGATGCACCAGTGGCGTGAGTGGCGTCCTAGAGCCGGCAAGGCGGAAAATTCGGTGCACGGGAAGTCCGGACAGTCGGTGCACGCAACTCGACGGGCCTCAAAGTCGTCTACGGAAGGCAGCGACGGCGAGGAGGTCCAGAAGGTCCGAAAGGGTAGTCGACGCTGCGAGGGTTGCGGAGCGGCCCATGAGCGCGCGAGATGCCCGTTCAGGAAGGCCGAGTGTTACACCTGCGGCCGTCGGGGGCACATCGCCAAGGCATGCAGAAAACGGAAGGAGGGCCGGAGGCAGTCACAAGACCGTGCGGCCAGACCGGACCGTCCAGCGAGGCCCAAAGATGGCGCCCAGACCACGAGGAAGCAGGATGGCGTGGGCCGCGTCTCGGACGACAGCGAGGACGACGCCCCAGTGTTCAGCGTGTCCGCGGGACAGTCCCATTACTTCGTTGAGGTATTAGTACAAGGGGCCCCTATTAAGATGGAAATTGACTCGGGGTCCTCCTATTCTATAATTCCCCAGAAAGAGTTTTTGAAAATCGACCCCCACGTGCGGCCCAAACTTAAAGCGTTGAGGTCCACGCTACGAGACGTACAGGGGAACAGCATTCCGGTGTTGGGGGTCGGGAAATTTCGGGTCAATTTTAAGAGACATTCTGCGGAACTGCCCCTAGTTGTCCTCAAGGGGGGAAGCTGTAGCCTCCTAGGGACACAGTGGTTTCAGCCCTTAGGTTTGTTCATAGGGGGAGTGCATACCGTGGGGGGGACCCAATACAAGCGGTTTGCGATGCGCATCCCGCCGTTTTTAAGAAAGGACTTGGAAAGTTCAAGGGACCCCCTGTAGCTTTCGACATAGACCCGGAGGTCCGCCCGATAAGACTCAAACCGCGCAGGGTGCCGTTCGCACTCAAGGACAAGATAGAGGCGGAACTGGACAAACTGGTGGGGCAGGGGATTCTTATTCCTGTTGATTCCGCGGAGTGGGAAACTCCAATTGTAACGGCTCTAAAGGCTAACGGGGAGGTGCGCATTTGCGCTGATTATAAGTGTACAATTAACAAGGCAATCCGCCCTAATGCATACCCGGTGCCAGTGATCAGCCACCTTTTGGTCAGGCTGAATGGGGGAAAATGTTTCGCCAAACTCGATTTGGCACAAGCCTATCAGCAACTTCCTGTGACCCCCGCCACGGCCGCGGCACAAACGATAGTTACACATAAAGGAGCGTTCCAGGTGTCGCGGCTACAGTTCGGCGTGAACTCGGCACCCGGCCTTTTTCAGTCGCTTGTGGAACGCCTCCTGAAGGGACTGGAGGGGGTGTTGCCTTATTTTGATGACGTGTTGATAACAGGGGGGAGTGAGGCTGAACTGGCAAAGAGGTTGGACAAAGTATTGACCGTGTTCGAGAAAGCGGGGCTGAGATTGAGGAAGGACAAATGTGTCTTTTTCGAAACCGAGGTCGAGTTTTTAGGGTTCCGGATCACACCCGAGGGGATTAAACCGTCTAAATCCAAAGTAGCAGCCATTAAAAAGGCCCCTCGCCCCACATCCAAAACCGAGCTACAGTCCTTCCTGGGGCTCCTCAATTTTTACCATACATTCCTCCCGCGGAAGGCGTCCGTGGCCGAACCGCTCCATCGGTTACTTAAAAAGGAGGAGACATGGATGTGGGGTGACGAGCACGAGAGGGCGTTCAAAGAGCTAAAGCAACTCCTAACATCTGAGGCAATCCTGACGCACTTCGACCCCAAACAGCCAGTGGTCCTAGTTTGTGATGCATCCCCGGTGGGGGTGGGGGCGGTGCTTTGCCACGTGTTGGAGGACGGAAGGGAGGCCCCGGTAGCGTTTTACTCAAGGTCCCTGTCCCAAGCGGAGCGAAATTACGCACAAACCGACAGGGAGGCGTTAGCAATAGTAGCGGGGACCAAAAAATTTCACGATTTTTTGTATGGCCGCCCGTTCAAAATCGTGACCGATCACAAGCCACTGCTAGGGATTTTCACGGCGAGCAAGCCCACGCCGCAGATCCTGTCCCCGAGAATGCTGCGATGGGCTATTTTCCTCAACGCGTACCAACATGAGTTGGAGTACCGGCCCGGAAAGGAGATCAGCCATGCTGATGCGCTTTCGAGATCCCCTTTGCCCTTGTCGGACGACCAAATGGCGAGAGCAGAAAGAGACCGCCAGGTGTTGCTAATTGAGGTTTTAGACGCACCCCCAATAGTACCAGCCGACATTGCTAGGGCGACAGGCAAGGACAGGACGCTGGAGAAAGTTAGTTCATGGGTACAGAAGGGGTGGCCGGCGTCGTCCCCGAGTACAGAGTTCGACCCATTCTTTAGGAAAAAGCTAGAGTTGTCCCTAGAGAGGGGGTGCCTTCTGTGGGGCCAACGGGTGGTGGTCCCTACGCCCCTGCGGACGAGGGTGCTCGAACTGCTGCACGTCAGCCACCCGGGCATAGTTCGTTCAAAGGCGCTGGCCCGGAGTTACTTCTGGTGGCCACAGCTGGACGCGGACATTGAGCACATGGTCGGCACTTGCGAGGCTTGCCAGGGATCCCGACCTGAGGCGGCCCGTCTCCCGCATAGGGAGTGGGACACAGCAAGGGGGCCATGGTCCAGAGTGCACGTGGATTTCGCTGGCCCATTCCGAGGAACCATGTTTCTCCTGGTGGTAGATGCGTTCTCCAAGTGGCTGGAGGTTATCCCAGTAAAGAGCACGTCCTCCGCCACGACAATTAGCCAGCTGAGGAGAGTCTTTTCCACATTCGGTTTACCCGACACTTTAGTCAGCGATAACGCTAGTTGCTTTACCTCCGCTGAGTTCGGAGCATTCATGGAGGCAAACGCCATTCGGCATGTCACATCCGCACCGTTTCACCCGGCCACGAATGGCCAAGTGGAACGGCTGGTGCGGACAACAAAGGAGGCGCTGCGGCGCATGGGCCCGGGGGACCTGAATCACCAACTATGCCAGTTCCTCTTAGCGTATAGGGTAACCCCCTTAGCGTCAGGCTACTCGCCGGCGGAGCTCTTGATGCGGCGAAAACTGACCACGATCCTGTCCAGACTAGACCCGACGAGAGTCGAGGATAAAGGGAAAAACATAGGGTTGGCAGTCTCGAAAGGTTTCGCCGCCGGTGACCCTGTTCACTGCAGGAACTATTCCAGCGCGGGGCCAGCCTGGGTACCAGGGACGGTTGTAGAACAGACGGGGCCAGTGTCGTACCGGGTCGAGACTAGCACCGGCCTCCTCTGGAGGAGGCACGCAGACCAACTGAGGCACCGAGTGAGTGGGCCAGTCAGTGGGGCTCAGCAACAGGATTCAGCGTTAGGGTTCTCCCCCACCCGCTTAACCCAAGGGGGAGACAGCAGTGGACACCAGTCCCAAGCAAGGGGGGAAGGCAGAAGCAGCGGCCCCGACTCATATCCTTTTGATACGCCAGTCCTATCAGGGGCCGGGGAAGGGGGAGAGGAGTTTGCGACCGCTGCCCCCGATTGTAATTTTGATTTTGATTTTGCGAGCCGGGGGGGTTTTCAGGAGTGTTCCCCCACCCATCCAAGCGAGAAGAGGGGTTTTTCGTTAGCCCCCAGTGCCCCCGGTTCCTCCCTAAGAAAGAGCACACCTCCCAACAACGCCGCGGAGCCGCGGCAAGTCACTAACGAGTCTCCCTCTCCAATTACAGGACAGGAAACCAGGGGACAAAGAGAAGGTAGCAAACCCGGGGAGAGGCAGCCCGCATCGAGACCCCAGCGTGTTCGAAATAAGCCATCTTGGCTGAGAGACTTTGTCTCCTAAGGGGGGGGAGTGTGTTCAAGTGTGGGCTCGAGACTTTGTCTCGTCCTAGGGGGGAGGGGTGTTGTGTTTTATCTTACACATGGATTACAATGTATCTGAGCCAAGGTAACCTTGCCTATAGCAACAATGTAACCTTCAGCTGTAGCATATAAACCCTGTAATAGGACGCGAGCTAATGACCACCAGCTGGCAGCAGCGAGCGTCCAAGCTCTCTTGGTCCGAACTCATCAAAGGCAACAGCGCGGGAAGTTTTCCCGCCACCATCTACACCTGGACAAGAAGGGCGTGACCCGCAATGACGTCACGCAGACAGTAGCCAATGGGCTACCATGGCACCACGTTCAAATGTATTACCACTGTATATAAAGAGCTATCGATCCGCCATTACCTCATGTTCCCTCTGTCCACGATGCAATAAACCTGAGTTAACCCAGCCCGAGGCTGTGTCCTGTGTCTTGGTTTGCATACACCAAAGGAGTATTCTATACTTTTTGTTGTTCCTCATGATATGGCCCAAAAATTGGAGCTTTCTTTGCTACTACAGTACTTTGCTATTATCATGTTACTGCTATTGTGCTCAACCATTCTGGCAAAAAAAAAATTAACTAACCCTTACACTCAATAAACCTTTTGTTGTTGTTGACCATTGAATAAACTTATATCCACTATCTTGACCACTGAACTGTGTTTGTTTTTGAAACTAAAAACGAGAAGACTCCAAATGCCTATTATTTGGAGAGGTGGTTTTTTTAGCACTTGGGAATAAAGTGTTAAAATTAGAGTGTTGATGTTATTTTTGTTATTTTCACCATCGAAGAGAAGAAGCACCAAATTATCTAACACTTTAAAAGCAGTGCTAACAGATTTTAAGGTGCTAAATTTACATCACTTCTGTCCACACTCTTTCTCCCTAAGAATATTTTCCTGGGAGTATTAGCACCACATTAATGATTCATAATATTGGCACTACACATTTTTCTGAACTATCAGAAGTTCTAGCCCAATATATATATTGGGAATAAAACCTCTATTGTGTTTTGCTTAAGAAATGCATTTTAAGTGCCCAGTGTACAGTTAGTTGCATTGGATGTGTATGGGTACCTCTTACTCTGTAGGTAAAGGGAGGAGATTTTTTTGTGTGAGGACATTCATTCTTCTGCAAATGAATAGTTTTCACATATATTGGAACCATCATCCCTCACAAATGTTCATATTATGGAATTAGATGTCCTGAAAAATAATAATCACAGAGTTGGAAAAGTAATTTTAGAGCAGGGGTTCTCAATGTTTTCAGATCACAGGCCTGACCATGCCCCCTGGACAGCTGATCAGGCAAATCATGTAGTTCCTCACACCAGAAGAAGAAGTAAAACATGCCCACGCATGCATAGACTGCATTTATGGCTGGGTTTTGTGCATGCGTGGGTGCGTTTTACTTCTGCATCCATGAGCAGTGCAGGCCGGATGAATGTCTGTTCTAGAGTATTAAAAAGTGGCCTTTTAAAGAAACCAGAAATATGTTACTGGGAGGCCATAGTGAAAACCTACATGGTATTCTTGGTAAACCCCACTAAGAATTTACTTGAAAAATAAAATTCAGATTATTAAATGTTTCCCACTTTAAGTGACAACAGCACTGAATTAATCTTTCCATTCCTAACATGTAACACCAATGAAATAATTTTCAGTTCTAAGTTTGCTCCACAACACCATATATGTATGACAGTAAACCATTTTACGCCTTCCTTTGCTGAAACAAAACAGAAAAACACCTTGTTATTGCAACCCTCAGAGTTAATGTGTGTCAGGGCAGTACAAAAAATTACTGCTTTTCATTTATCTGAAGTTGGCTGTGGTGTCTCAGTGGTTAAGAAGCTCGCCTTGTTAGCTGGAAGTCTGGCAAGTCAGCAGTTCGAGACCTGGCTACTGTATGAAGGATTGTGCATCTGTCTCTGTCCCAGCTCCTGCCAACCTAGCATTCTGAAGCAAGAATTTGCAAGTAGATAAATAGGGACCACTTCTGTCATACCCGTCAAGTGTGGCTCCGGAAAATACGGGACCTGCTCCTGTCCGGGCCTGCATGCGCAAAACAACTCATTTGCACATGCGCAGAACCCCTTTGCACAGGCACAGAACCCCTTTGTGCATGCACACCGCTGCCTTTGAGGGCGCGCATGTGCAGTAACCTCTTTCCCCGCTGTTCAAAATATGGGATGGCGGCGAGAAAGGGGAGGAACGAGTGCTGGAATATGGGAAGTCTCGGCCAATACAGGATACTTGACAGGTATGACTTCTGTGGGAAAAGATCTTGGGGGCAGGAAAGGAGCCTCATTCGGGCATCCCCTGAACGGAGTTTGTCCAGCAAAAATCCTTTCAACCCAGAATATTTTCTGACATGAAATTATTATTATTTATCTAAAGAAGGGTGCTTGAACACACGAAAGCTTATGAACAATACAAAGTAGTTAGTCTTAAAGGTGCTACAAGATTCTGGTATCTTTTGCCCTACAATGAAATAATATGACTATCAGATAGATTGATTCTTCTTTGTTTCTATTGTGTATTGTGCAAATAATTACACACAAGTTGTTGGAGGTGATTACGAGCAACTCAGTTGACACTGAAGAAAGGAGATATGGGATTAAAGGGCATGGTTAGCAAATTATATAAAATATTAAATAAGGAAGGCAACCCGCAAGAGACGTTGAAATCGTGTTGGGAACGAGATCTGAATATAACGATACCTGAAAAAAGTTGGAAAAATAAATGGAGAAAGAGGTATATGAAAACAATGTCTGTTAGAATAAAGGAGCATAATTGTAATATGTTATGGAAATGGTATTTGACACCAGAGAGGTTATTTCAAATAGATAATACTAAAAGTAAAAATTGTTGGAGATGTAAAAGCATCCTGGGAACATATGAACATATGTGGTGGGAATGTAAAGTGGTAAATGATTTCTGGGGAAAAATTGAGAAGGAGATATGTGAAATTATGGGGATGAAATGTACACTGGATATAAGAATGGTGTTACTAACAGATGTTGATAAAGTAAATTTGAATGAGGATAAAAAGGAACTATTGTCTTTAATGCTGATAATTGGAAGAATGTGTATTGCAAGAAATTGGAAATCAGATGGAATATTGAGGATAGAAGAGTGGTATAAAGAGATGTGGGATTTCGCATTGAATGATAAATTAACGTGGGAAATAAACAAATATAACGAAAGCGCGGCGCCAAAATGGCCGCCGCGCTCTTTGCAGGCCCCCCCGGACTCAGACATCCGGGTGAGTTAGGGGGCGTGGCCACCCCTCTATAAAAGGGGTGGCCACGAGGCAGCCGAGCTGCCATTTTAGAAATAGCGACGGAGAGGAGTTTTCTCCGTCGCTGTTCCTCCGACTCTTCGGCTCTTTAGCCCTTGGTCCTTCCCGGCTGGGAAGGAAGGATTCGCACAGAGCCTTTGGCTTGCTGGCTGCTCTGTGTTTTTTGGCGCTAGGTTGATCCCTGGAAAGGGATCCTGCTCTTTCTACCAGATATGCCTCCCAAACGGAAGGCCCCGGCGACGAAACCGCGGCCAAAGGGGAGGACTTTTGCGGGCCCTGCACAGGGTGGGGGGCAGCCCTCAGGTCGGAGGACCAGGGCTGCGCCCCCGCGGCAGGGCACTACCCCAGCTTTACCCACCGATACCGGTGGGGCGATGCAGGCTGGTGCTTGGCCCTCGGCTGGCCAGCCTCTGGCCGGCCCTTCAGGGGCTTCGGCCCTCGGCCTGCAGTTGCCAGCCATGGGTCAGGACAGCGGGGGAGGGCCTGGTGCAGGTGCACAGCACATTCCCCCTCCGGCCCCTCATGGGCCGGAGTTTTGGGCATGGCCCTATTCTGGCCCAGGCACTCACTTTGGGGTTCCTGGTCAAATGCCTAGTGGGCCGTCCGGCCCACCTGGCCCACTTTATACTGGGGGATCTGATGCGTTGCTAACACATTTAGCTGTGCTTGAGGCATCCTTGGGGATTGCACACAACCCCATGGGAGGGGGCCCTTCTCTCTCTGCTGGGGGCCCTTCGTGTCCACCGGCTACCTCGACGGCTGCCACACTCCAACAGGCGGCCAGCCGGTTGAGCTGCTTGAGACGCTCCGGCCTGCACCTGCCGGTGTCTCGCAGCTCCCTGTTCGTCCAGAGCTACAGCCGGGGAGTGGTCAGGTGTGGCCCCAGAGCTCGATTCCGGTCGCGAGCTCCGACGCCCACCGTGGGCCGGAACCCCCAGTGGGGGCGGCTCACGAGGGTGCACCTAGTGAGTATCAGGTTCAAGTTAATGCACCCACATCACAGTCCACTTCCAGTGATGGGGTTCAGTGGCCATGGCCTTGTCAAGTCGAGGCGAGTGGGCATCAGTTGCCAGCCTATCCCAGTGCCCCTTGGTTACATACTGGCACAACATTGGGGGTGGGGGTTTCCGCCCCCGGGGCAGTGCCGGGCATCGCAGGGGCTGTCCAGGTCCCGCTGCGTATGCCCCGTGTACCTAATGTGCCGGTGACGGCCTTGCCGACGGCTGGTTATTCCTTGCCCCTTGGTGATCATTTGTCCCAGGTCACGAGGGAAAAGATTTGGTGGGGGGAGTACGTGGATATATTCTCCCTATTGTACCGTGAGCCCACTAAGGAGGAGAGAGAGGGACAGGACGACAGAGACAAAGAGCTGTCCCGCCGTCATAAGCCACCAAGCACCTGGGCCAACTGGTTGCCCGCATATCTTATTTATATGGCGGTGTACCTTAGGGCCCGGCCTAACCTGGCCATTCCTATGGTCCAATATTTGGACAATATTTACAGGGCGATGGTGGATTTTCCTGGCCCATCGTGGTTGGCTTACGATGAGGAATTTAGAATGAGGGTGCCCTTGCACCCAGATATGAGATGGGATGAGCCCTGCCAAAAATTGTGGCTTTTGTACATGACCCCCAAGTGTCCGGAGCCTGGGGATAGGTACCATTGTGGCCATGCCGTGCAGCGAGCTGCTCCAACACAGGCTCCCCGCCAGCCGGCGGGGCAGGGGGTTCCAACCCGCTTGCTGTGTTGGAGCTTCTCGGCTAATGGCGTGTGCAATAAGCGGCAGTGCCGATACAAACACGAGTGTCCCTCTTGCGCTGGCCCCCACGCCGCCGCCGCGTGCCCGCGTGCCGGTGGGTCATGGGGCAGAGGTAGAGGTGGACAGGGAGCGGCCAGAGCTTCTGCTGATGGAGCTAGTCAGACAAAAGGCCCCCTCCCCAGTTAATGTGTATATGTTGGAGCGATGGCTCTCAACTTACCCAAGGAGAGAGGACGCGAGGTACCTCCTAGAGGGTTTCCAGTGGGGCTTCTGTATTCCATTCAAAGGAGTGCGGGGACCCCAAGATGCCCCCAATTTACTGTCCCTGAAGGGTAGGGAGGAGGTGGCTGCCCTGAGTATTGCCAAAGAGGTAGAGGCCAAGAGGGTAGCAGGCCCCTTTTCTGTACCACCCTTTCCCAACCTGAAGGTCTCCCCTCTGGGGTTGGTACCCAAAAAGGCCCCGGGGGAATTTTGCTTAATCCACCATTTATCGTACCCGGCGGGTTATTCTGTCAATGATGCTATTCCTGATGACCTTTGTTCGGTCAGGTATACGTCTTTTGACCAAGCCCTGCGGATGGTGCGCTCTTGTGGTCCTGGTGCCCTCCTGGCAAAATGTGACATTAAATCGGCATTCCGATTGTTGCCAGTGCACCCGGGGGACTTTGAGCTATTGGGTTTTAAATTCCAAGGGAAGTTTTACGTAGATAAGGCCATGCCTTTTGGCTGCTCTATTTCCTGTTCAGCATTCGAACGTTTTAGCACTTTCCTTCAGTGGGTCTTTGTTCGCAGGTCCGGGTCTCGGTCTGTAGCCCATTACCTCGATGACTTTTTGTTCGGGGGTGAACGGGGCTTGGACACGTGCACGCGTCTCCTCACCACATTTCAGACGCTAATGTAGGAACTGGGTGTCCCTTTAGCGCCCGAAAAGACCGAGGGCCCATCAACTACGCTCACATTTCTGGGGATTGAAATTGACACGGTCGCACAGGCATCCCGGTTACCCATCTAAAAGGTCACCCGGATCTCCGCGATGGTTTTGGCCTTGCTGGCCAAGCGTAAAGTGTCACTTCGTGAGCTTCAGGTTCTACATGGCCATCTTAACTTTGCCTGCAGGGTGGTCATGCCTGGCAGAGCATTTGCTCGGCGTCTATGTGACGCCATGTCTGGCCTGTCAAGGCGCCATCATAGGGTCTGACTGACCAGGGGCATGAGGGCTGACCTTTTGGTTTGGCTCACATTCCTGCGGGAATTCAACGGGGTCTCCTTTTGGAGATCCGACCTTTTAGTTTCCCCTAGGTTTCAAGTACAGTCGGATGCCTCCGGCTCCCTGGGATATGGGATTTACTTTGAGGGGAGGTGGGCTTATGGCCAATGGCCTCCAGCATGGCGGGGCACGGATCGCCTCCGCGATCTTACATTCCTTGAGTTCTTTCCAATCCTGGGAGCTTTGATGCTATGGGGCGAGGAGTGGGCCGACTCAGTGGTCCATTTTTGGTGCGACAATGCTGCGGTAGTGCACATTGTTAATGCCCAGACGTCTAAATCACCCAGGGTGATGGCGTTAGTTCACCAGTTTGTGTTACGCAGCCTACGCCTGAATGTGCTTTTTAGGGCCAGACATGTACCAGGTATTAATAATGATATTGCCGATGCTTTATCCCGCCTGCAGATCCCCCGGTTCCGCGCCTTGGCTCCGGACGCAGAGGAATTCCCCTCGCCACTCCTGGCCGAGATTTGGACATTTGGCAAGGAGAGGTGAACCGGGCGATCGGCATGTCTTTGGCGCCCCGCACACGTAAGGCGTATCACCATGCTTTCGTTCAATTTAGAACTTTTTGCGTGCAACTTCAGTTGCCCGAAGTGTGGCCCATTCCAGTGGAACAAGTTTTACAATTTATGGTTTATCTACACAGTCAGGGCCTCGCTCCCCGCACTATAGCATCCAGGCTGTCAGCACTGGCATTTATGGCCAAGGTGAGGGGTTTTGCTGACAGCATGAACGATTTCCGCATACGACATGTTTTGGAGGGGTGGACACGGGAACGTAGACGCCGCCCGGACACTCGCCACCCAATTTCTCCAGGGGTGCTTACCCACCTTGCACGAGGCTGGCATAACCTGTGTTTTGACAGGTATGAGGCGGCTCTTTTTCATGCGGCTACCACGATGGCCTTCTTTGGAGCGCTCCGCATCAGTGAGTTGGTACTGCTGTCTAAGGTGGATGCGACTCGTAGGGCACTGGAACTCGACGATGTCTATGTTTCTAATGAGTGGGCTCAGTTGAGGATACGGTCCTCAAAAGTTGATCAGCACGGCGTAGGCAGTGGAGTTAGACTGCTACGATGTTCCATTGCAGACATCTGTCCGGTTGGTGCCCTACAGGAGTTCTTGGCAGTGCGTGGCACGCACCCTGGCCCATTTTTCTGCCACCAAGATGGGTCTCCCCTTACTAAATTTCAATTTTGGAAGGTGACCGGTATGGCACTATCCAGTGTTGGCCTCCCAGGGGCTCGTTACGGCACCCATTCGTTTAGGATAGGTGCTGCTTCAACTGCGGCTGCATTTGGGTACTCTGAGGCTGATATACGCCGTATGGGAAGATGGGGATCTATGCGTTTTGCATTATATGTTCGCCCTCTTCAGGTATGAGTACCAGTTAAGTCACTGTTCTCTTTTTTCTCTTGCAGACCCTGTGTGTCCCCGCACACCGGTGGCAGTATGGCTGGTGAGCCACAGTTACGTGCACTGGGCAGCGCAGTATGCTGCGGCGACAGAGTAGGGACCCCAGCTTGGACTGCGTGCATCCGCATGCATACGTTGGTACGGTAAACGTGGAATGAGATGGCGGGAACTGTTGCCATTCCTTTTTTCCATCAGGGATGCTGAACCGCCTGATGTCCTTGTACTGCACCTCGGGGGCAATGACCTCGCCCAGGTCACTGGCCTTTCTTTAAAATTCACAATTTGCAGTGACCTAGCTTATTTGCATTATGTGTGGCCGTCCACAAGGCTGCTATGGTCGGACATCATACCGCATCACGCTTACAGGGGAGGTATTGACCTCCGTGCCCTTGACCGCGCTCGCCGCTCGGTGAACAGGGCAGTTGCCCGGTTCTTGGCAGACAAGGGTTTGGGGATGGTCATCCGACACCCCACCATTAGTTTACAAAATTATGATCTTTATGCAGGGGATGGGGTCCACCTGTCGGCTAGAGGTATGAACCTCTTTTTGGAAGGTTTGCAAGCAGGCCTGTTGACCGAGCTGACGGTCTGGGGGGGGGGGGGCGGTGAGTCTTCATTGAAGCCTCCCCGTGTGGCGGGTAGCACTGGTAAGGTAAATATTTATGACCCATAGGTATCCGGCAGGTTCGCAATTGACTGGCCAACACTTAGACAGGTACAGGTGTAATAACGTTGACCGGTCAACGACGAACCAGGCAAGGGGTGATGGCAGGAGCTTTTCAGCATGCATCACCCCATGATTTGACGGATACATGTCAGAGGGTGGGGTCAGTAGATAGTTTATTGACTACGGTCAACAATTTGTTTGTGTCAACAAACAAATTGATACAAATGGATACATTGTAGCCAATTGCCATTGGCAATTTTGGGAGGAACCTTACCAGTGTTACTGCGGCCTGCTTGCCTTAAGAATTATAATTGGATGAGTACCAATTGAAAGTTATAATTCGGACTAGGGCATTATTCAATAAAAGTGGCCCAATGCCTTTATCCATATACCGGTGTCTGAGTCTTTCTTTGGGGGGTGCGCCTGCAAAGTGAGAGTTAAGGAAAATAGATTTTGGAAAATTTGGCGATTGTTTGTGGATCATTCATTGAAGGGAGTGTATGGGGATAGTCGGGTACCGGAACAAATATATTTTTGGAAATGGTAAGATAAAATAAAAAAAATGCGACATTCCGCGGACTCTCTTATAGGTGTAGGCACACAGGGTGTTTATTGTAATTGTAAAATGTAAAATGATTTTTTCTTTTTCAATTTATTTTGATTCTTGTTAAACAAAGATACAATAGATTATAGTGGACATGATTATCACAGCACAGCTGAGAATATTTTTGGAGATGGAAAATCAGGAAGAAGATTGGCTGTGATAATTAATGTGACTGAAGTTTAAAAACAAAGTGTTGAGCTATATGTTAATGGGAAGCAGTTCTATAGAAAGAGTACAATCTTTGTAATTTAATGATTTAGTGATAAATTCAAATGTATGTTGTTTAGTAAGCTGTTGTTTTTTTATTGTTTCCGGAATCTGTATTATTGTTTTTTTAAAAAAAACTAATAAAAATTATTTTAAAAAGACACTGAAGAAGATACATGTCTTTAAATGGGAAGGGATAAAAATTTGGGGAACATAGTTAAAAGTAGAGACATCACCTTGCAAACAAAAGTCCGCATAGTCAAAGCAGTGGTATTTCTAGTAGTAATGTATGGTTGTGAGAGCTGGACCATAAGGAAGGCTGAGCACAGAAGAATAGACACCTTTGAGATGTGGTGCTTGAGGAGATTTTGAGAACAAATAGGTCGATCTTAAAAGAAATCAACCCCGACTGCTCCTTGGAAGGTCAAATATTGAAGATGAAGTTAAAGTACTTTGGATATCAACAGAGAAGAGAGGATTCACTTGAGAAAGCCTGATGCTGGGAAAGGTCGAGGGAAAAAGAAGAAGGGGGTGGCAGAGAATGAGATGGCTAGATGGCATTGTTGATGCAATGGGCACAAAGCTGGGCGGGCTGAGGAGGATGGTGGAGGATGGAGGTGCCTGGCGTGCAATGGTCCATGGGGTCGTGAAGGGTCAGAATTCACTGTGCAACTGAACAACAAGATAGCTTTGTCCCTCATCTGCTTTGATTCATGCTCACCTTCTTTCTCTCTTAATGCTGAAGTTCTCTCGCTACTTTTCTATGTCAACCTCTCCTTGGAGAGTCCCAAGTGACAGAGGCAGCCATGAATCTCTGCACCTTCACTTTTGTTAGCTAGAAACAGGAGGCTCATAATTTTTTCTATCTCTAAAAAGATTATTATCTTATTTTTCTTGAACAAGGAGTCTGGATATTATTCCCTCCCCCACCCTATCCAATGGAAAATGTGCTTTTTTTAATGATTCCGATATTCAGGGGCTGAATCCACTAGTTAATTCAGCTGCTCTTTGCTCTGCTAAAAGCAAAAATGGATGGCAGTTGTGCGATAATGACCGACTGACTGTGTTAGCATTTTCGTAGGACAAAGCATTAAGTTCATAATTGTAGCTTATTACATTATGGTTTGAATGTCAACTGCTTTTGGTTATCTCATGTCTAAGTCTTGTTGTGGCCCCTTTCATATCATATTTTTTTCTGTTTGCTGACTTCTAACAGAGCAAAGCAGAGGAATAAAATTGGGACAGACCCAGGGAATGACCAAACAGGAATTTGACAGGGGAGTTTGGTGGGGGAGGCCAAGGGCGAGACCTGTAATTTTTTAAAACAAACAAACAAACATATTTTCTCTTTTTTTAACAAAGTGGTTTATCAATATAAACATGTTTCAGTGGACTTTTATTGCAGCCTCTAAGGCAGGCAATCAAAGAAAGGGTCACTCAGAAGATAAACAGAAGGAAGTAAAAATGAAACAGAAATTATGGAGGGAAGAGACTCTTCAGTGGTGACCTAAAAGGTGTGTGTGCAGTGCTTGTCTTCATCCCTGAGAACAACACAACATACATATATAGCAAGTGTAAATTGGTAGCGCTGTTGGAAGAAAAAGTGAAAGAACTAGAGAAACAAGTGGCCATGCTGAAGACTATTAAGAAAAGATGAAGAGTACATCGACGGAAGCACTCAAGAAAGGCACTGGAGTTGAAAGAACAACAAGCTGAAGCAGAGGAGGAGACTGCTGATGAGAGAACAAATATATTGGAGGAAGGATGATGGAAAAGTATCACATCTAGGAGCAGAAGAAGACACTCATCATCATTGGAACTGCAAAATCGCTTTCAGATTCTTTAAGAGGAGTCTGACAGACAGCATGTAGAAGACGACAAATAGGAGACCCTACAGGAGGACACGAGAGAGGCTGATGCTCAGCAAAGCAGAGACACTGAACCATACAAAAAAGAAGAGAAGAATTGTTGTAGGAGAGGACTCCCTACTGCATGGGATTGAAACAGAAATATGCCAGAAATATCCGTCGAACTGCCGGGTATGCTGTGTCTCCCTGAAGGATGGATTAGGAATGTGACTAAGAATTGCCAATCCCTATGAGGAAAGACTGAAAGAACTTGTCATATTTTGCCTTGAGAAGGGGAGAGTGAAAGAGGATTTGACAACATTTTTCTCAAATACTGTACTGTACTTGAAAGACAGTCATAAAAAAGAAAGGTGGAATCTGTTCTCAATTATCCCAGAGTGCAGGACATGTAATAAATGGCTGAAACTACAAGAAATAAGATATAGGCTGAATATCAGGAAGCATTCTTAACTGTT
Organism: Bradypodion pumilum; assembly: GCA_035047305.1. Lineage (NCBI taxonomy): Eukaryota > Metazoa > Chordata > Lepidosauria > Squamata > Chamaeleonidae > Bradypodion > Bradypodion pumilum. The sequence goes on along the minus strand of JAWDJD010000004.1, from coordinate 27,614,653 downwards.
AGAGCAGTACAACAATGAAGTAAATAATACCAATTAACTTGGGAGGTGGTTAATACACCAATGGTGGAGGCATTCAAGAGAAAGCTGGACAATCATTTGTTTTTATTTGGATTCCTGTATTGAACAGGGGGTTGGACTTGATGGCTTTGTAGGCCTCTTCCAACTCAGTGATTCTATGATTCTATACTTAAGCTTGCACTCTATATTACAACTATCCCTGTCCGTGGCATAATATGGTTGAGGAGAATGCAGCTCAATGTTAATGCCAGAGCCTAGAAGGAAGTAGCTACAATTCATGTAGCAGAGAAATATATATTTTTAATAAGTAAGCATAAAATTACAGTAAAAGTCGCATAATCAGTAATAGAAAAGTTACGTTTTAGATGTAAGGAATATTGCTTTCTAGTAATTTTCACTGGTTACTTTCTAAAGGAATGTTGACAAGAATTTTTCAGGTTTCATACAATTCTCACATGAATCTTAAGTGGCAGGAAAATATTTGTTGGTTGGACAAAACCAACAAATGGTGATCTTTTTGTGAATATTTGCAAAGTGCAGTATCAGCACTGACCAGTAGAGGGGACCAGATAATATTTTCTTAAATTTTTCTGGATTGCAAGTAATAAGAACCAGTTAAAACCTGTTGAAAACACCTAGGATAACAGCAGTGATAATAATAACAACAACCTAGTTGTTGAGAAATAATGAGTGCTTCATTGAATTCCTTTTAAATTAATTTAAAAATCTGGGGCACATTCATGTTTCAGATAAAAGTCCTAGCTTCAGTGCTTGCCTAATGACTTCAGATTGGATTGGAATAGATTCATCTTGAAATTTTGAAGAGGAACTTCCTGTTAGTGGAGGCACTGCTATTTGGCCAATAGTTTGACTAACCAATTTTCTTTCTTTCCACAGAGCTGTGTGGATTCCCATGTTTGTTTCCACCACGGTGGCACAAGGCTATGCTCCTGATCTTGACTTCTGAAGGATAAGTTGTTTAATGAAACAAAGGTTTCCATGTTTGTCTCAAAGGATGATCTTTGGGGACAGTGGATTTTCAGTGCAGAATCTAGTGGCATAACTGAATGTATGGGAAGCCTCTTTTGTCCTGGCGGATTTACAGGGCAGAATCTTTGGTGTGGTTGGTTTGCAGAAATACATGTTGGCATGGTTGATTTACAAGAATGAATCTCTGGTGCAAAAGATTATCCAGAGAGAATCTGATCTCATGGAAAAATTCAAAGAACAATCTGCTGTCAAAGGTTGACCACCCTTCCCTTTCAGCTACTGTCGCTTTTCTACAAATGCTATGTTCCAAAACTCCCAGTACCTTAATACAAATTGCCAAAGCGATCTATAGCTCTGTTCTCACCTGTTGTTTTCTTCTCTCATAGGATGTAGAGGCAAGCAGTAGTCTCTGGAGTACAAATACAGTTACTTTTGTGGAAGAATATTTTCCTGACACTTTGAATGCAGTGAAAAAGGAATAAGGTATGCACTGATGTGTATAAAGTGGAATTGAGAAGAGACTTTTTAAGTCATTAACTGTCTACTGGTTGGTTAAATCTTCCAGGATTTTTAACAAGCATTCTAATTAACAGCATCAATTATATATTATACTGCTGTCTTGAGACAGTTACTTTCAGTTTGTTTTTCCCTTGTAGTATCTGTATATTTACAAAAACAACAACAACAACAAAAGATAATAGCATAATTCTCCAGTGTACCCTCTCTTCCACAGAAAACCCAGAACCTCGAGTGCTGTGATTATTTTCTTTTGCTACATAGAGTAGTGGGAAATGATTAACAATGTTCTTAGTTGGATATTCTGCTCTTGTAGAGAGTGAGATAGTTCTGACAATGTAATGGGTGTTTGTAGCTGTAATAACCTCAATACAAGAGCTTGTGGAGCTCCTTTGAAGCGTTGTAAGGACCAGCTGAAACAAACCATGAGAGTGTCAGGTATAAACCTACAAACCTGGGAGGCAGCAGCCATAGATCACCCAATTTGGTGCCAAACCACTTCGAAGGAGAATATCGCAGACATGAAGAGTTTAAGCGACAAGCTTTGTCAAACTCAATAGGCCCTCAACCATCTATTCAGTGTAATGTGTGTGGTGCATGTTTCATGCCAGGATCAGTTTATTGAGTCACCAGAGACACATCCATCAACTGAGAAAATGATTTCCAGGAAAAATGTATGCTCAGATATGAGTAGCTGCTGCTGCTGAACCTTGGTATGAAGTCTGGAAGATGGTGGCTCAATTCAGATATCATAATAGCAACATGCACATGCACACGCGCACGCACATATACACACACACACACGGTATAGTTAATAATCTACATAACAATTTGAGCTTGAGGGTATAACATGTCAAGTCGCAAAACCTAGCTTTCTCCATCTTCCTGCTAGGATGTATATTTGATATGTATCAGCAATAACATACAGGAAGCATTTGTAAGTTTTTAAAATGTTAATTCAACCTTAGTATTATTATATGAGAAGAACATATGCCCACCACCAGTATGTATGCATAATATTTAATTAACTCTAGTGAGAATTTGGTTCTTTCATTATTTCATACACTAGAAACTATAAGTAAAACAGTAGCTATAAGAGACTTTAGATGGGGCTTTCTCCTTCATTCTTTTCTTTTGGGGTTCATTAAGCATTCTGTTTCAAATAAAACCATAAGTAAGTCTTAGGGCGCTACATTCTCCTCAGTGTAACCCCATCCTCAAATCACTAACCTGGAGTAGTTCTAATTACTAGAAAGCCAGCACACTTGTATTTGAATAAATTATTAGGCTGCAGCTTAAACTGACACATTAGGTACTATTTATTTATTGGATTTAAATAAATCCAAAATGAATTCCTGGATTAGAATCCAGTAATGTGGTAATGACAGTAAAGCTTTGGAGATGAAGAAAAATGGGGAAGTTGAAAATTTTACAGATTATTTATTATTCATAATGCAGCAGCCCTAATTAAATCTAGGTCAATTCTTACTTTAATGATATCAGGAATTATGGGAAGTTGATAATGTGAGAAATGCTTGGGGGGATGTGCCAAGTTACCGTATTTTTCGCCATATAAGACGCTCCGGCATATAAGACGCACCCAATTTTAAAGGAGGAAAATCTAGAAAAAAAAGATTCTGAACCAAATACTGTACTGTACCTGTCTCCCCCCAATGGGGCCAGTGGCATGGGCTGCCGGGGTGGGACAGGGAGCTGCTCGAGGCGGCTGGCATCATCGTCCCTTTTCTGCTTCCCATTCCCGGGCCAAGCAGCGAGGGCCCCGGGAGAGGCAATGCGGCGGCGATGGCGGGGTTCCGGCGGCGTCTCCTTTTAAGCCCTCCCGGCAGGCAGGGCTTAAAAGATGGATCACCTGGAAAGATGGATCACTCCGCTTTCCTCCCACGGAAAGAGGGGGAAGGAAGAGCCGCGGAGCGCGGGGGGGGAATATAATAAGCCGCGGATGCCTGTGCATGGGGAAGAGCGCGCAATTGGCAACTCTGTACATTTGTTGTTGTTCAGTGGCACAGTCGATTCCGACCCTTTGCGACCCCATGGACCATTGTCCTCCAGGCACCTCTATCCTCCACCATTCTCCTCAGCCCACCAAGCTCTGTGCCCATTGTGTCCACAATACCATCTAGCCATCTCATGTTTGGACGCCCCCTTCTTCTTTTGCCCCCCCACCTTTCCCAGCATCACGGCTTTCTCAAGTGAATCCTCTCTTCTCATTTGATGTTCAAAGTACTTTAGCTTCATCTTCACTATTTGTCCCTCCAATGGACAGTCAGGCTTGATTTCTTCTAATATCGACCTATTTCTTCTCTTTGCCGTCGAGGGGACTCTCAGGACTCTCTTCTAATACCACATCTCAAAGGCATCTATTCTCCTGCGCTCAGCTTTCCTAATGGTCCAGCTACGCCACCTCCCTCGGCGCCCGCCTCTCCCCGCAACCCTCGCCCCCTCCCCACTTTCTCCTTGACTCAGTCAGGAGCATTTAATCGCCCGTGGCTTTTGCCTGCCTCGGCTCGCTCTTTTTGGGCGGGGGAGGAGGTTGCGAGCCAAAGAAGCATGCTCGGCTCGCTCCTCCAGCCGCCGCCCCCTCCTTCCCTCCTGCCTGGCTCCCTCAGTAACCCGACCTCTTCTTTTTCTCCACACAAGTAGGCGCTGGTCGGGAGTCCGAGCAGGGGGCAAAAAGACCCCTCCAGGCAGCTGGTGGAGGAGGGCGAACCCGCCTGGGCTTGAGGGAGAATACGTGTGTGTGGGGGCATACAACGGCAGAAAGGGGTGTGTGTGTGAGAGAGAGAGGAGGTCCGGTATCTTCCTAAACCTCCTTCGGAGGAATGTTGAGAGCCCTCAAGGAGCCACGAAGACGGAGAAGCCTTTCTCTCTCTCCTCCCCCACCATTTTCTGACTAAAACAACCACTCCTCTGACAGTCTATGGGGCGGGTATGCTCGCGCCAACGGGGGGGGGGGATGCTGTGTGCGGACGGGGTAAGGTGGCAAATGAATGCCCGCCCGCGAGCAGAGTCAGCTGGAGTGGAGGCCGCCCCGCGCGTTTGTTCCATTTGCTGCCTCACTCAGCCAAGCAGCGAGGGCCTCGGGAAGAGGCAACGCGGCGGCGGCGATGGCGGGGCTCCGGCGGCGTCTCCTTTTAAGCCCTCCCGGCAGGCAGGGCTCGGAGGGCGGGGAGACGCGCCTGCCTCCCATTCCCGGGCCCTCGCTGCTTGGCCCGGGAATGGGAAGCAGGCGCGTCTCCCCACCCACCGAGCCCTGCCTGCCGGGAGGGCTTAAAAGGAGACGCCGCCGGAGCCCCGCCATCGCCTGCCTCCCATTCCCGGGCCGAATGGCGAGGGCCTCGGGAAGAGGCAACGCGGCGGCGGTGATGGCGGGGCTCCGACGGCGTCTCCTTTTGAGCCCTCCCGGCAGGCAGGGCTCGGAGGGCGGGGAGACGCGCCTGCCTCCCATTCCCGGGGCCCTCGCTGCTTGGCCCGGGAATGGGAGGCAGGCGCGTCTCCCCGCCCTCCGAGCCCTGCCTGCCGGGAGGGCTCAAAAGGAGACGCCGCCGGAGCCCCGCCATCGCCGCCGCCGCGTTGCCTCTTCCCGGGGCCCTCGCTGCTTGGCTCGGGAATGGGAGGCAGGCGCGTCTCCCCGCCCTCCGAGCCCTGCCTGCCGGGAGGGCTTAAAAGGAGACGCAGCCGGAGCCCCGCCATCGCCTGCCTCCCATTCCCGGGCCGAATGGCGAGGACCCCGGGAAGAGGTATTTGCCATATAAGACGCACCAACTTTTCCCCCCCAGTTTTGGGGAAGAAAAAGTGCGTCTTATATGGCGAAAAATACGGTATTTCCCCCCTCTGAAGTTGAAACTTCATTCAATTGGCATAAAAAGTTGGCACACAGCTTTAATATTTGGGAAAATCTGTGGCTCAGTAGTGGAGCATATACTCTGGATGAAAAAGGTTGCAGATTCAATCTGTTGTATCTCCAGGAAAGTCTGGAAAAGAGTCCTGGCTGAAATGCTAGTGAGCTGTTGCCAGTTAGAGTTAGTAATGCTGGACTAGAGGGACCATCCATTTGGCTCAGTCTAAGGCAGGGGTTCCCAACCTAAGGCCTGTGGGCCAGATCCGGTCCATGGCACCATTTCATGTGGCCCCCTTACCCCCCCAAGGGCAAGAAGCAAAATGGCCACCCCTTTGAAGCTGTTGTGACAAAATGGCCACCCCCATTGTGCAGGCAGGGCAAAAAGGCCATCTGGCCCTTGAAGCTGACTGTAAGAGCGTGACCCGGGCCCTGGCTAGAAAAGGTTGGGAACCCCTGCTTTAAGGTAAAGCTCTCTCTTGCTCAAAAGCCAGTCGCGTCCAAATATAGGGGCCGGTGCTCATCTCTATTTACAGCCAAAGAGATTTCCATGGTTATGTGGTGGGCATGACTAGACACCGAAGCACACAGAATGCTGTTACCTTTTCAGCCAAAGTGGTACCTATTTATCTACTTGTAATTTCTTGCTTTCGAACTTTTAGGTTGGCAGGAGCTGGGACAGACAATGGGAGCTCACTCTGTCATGCAGCACTCAGGTCTCAAATTGCTGAGCTGCCCACCATCCAGTCTCCAAGTTCAATGCCTTAACCACTAAGCCACTGTGGCCCCCAAGCTAAGATACTCTCCTCTATACTTGCATTTTTCTCATATGACAGTGGCAAATGGAATACTCTGTTGATCAAATGGGAGCAGGAAACTGTCTAAAGAGCTTCTTCCCAATTCCTGTCTATGTGGCTGTATTTTTAGTTATAACTGTCCTACTCCTAGTTGGATCTGATTTCTCAAAACATTATTTCTGCCCCTGAAGATACAGGTGCTGCTGTTGCTGTTCTGAATCTTGCTCTCCTTTGTAGTTCATATGATAAGTGCTTCTCTCTATGGTCACTAGAGTTGTGTGCAGATTGGTATTTTTAGAATATAATTGTGATTTTTTTCTAAATTCCCCAGAGGAGAGACACCACTGCCTTAGAAACACTCTAATCGAAGGAACTAAGTGGGAGCCAACAGGTCACATTGCACTAGCCCACAGCTTATTTGCAATAAACCGAGTCTCTAAAAATCCTTTCCATGTGAATGCAGTGAATTATATCCCACAGATCGCATGAAAAATGCAATCCATCTTGTCTTCCAACATAGAAAGAGACACAACAGCATGAATCATCTTCAGAAGACAGCCACTGCTAGATTGTTTTGGGATGTTCAGTGAATAGCTCTGTTTTTAATATATACTGTTCAACCAATCCAAGCTTCTCACTGTAAAAGTATTTTCTCAAGTGTCTGATCCATTTTAAGTGAGTCATTTCACTTAAATGAAGAGATGTATGGAAGCAAACTTGAGTTCTACCTGGTGAAAGGTGCTTTACACACTGTTCCAGCTTCAAGAAAGCATCCCACGTAGTTGAACACTGTAACAAGAAATGAGAGCCACTTGGTTCGAGGAACACAGGTAGGAAAATGGAGGGGGAAGTACATTAGTAGGATACTAATTTCTCTTACTTATTTCTGTAAGTCTCTTGATAATGTTGCTATAGCAGCAACTCCAATGTAGAATGGTTTACTACAAAAGCATTAGTTTCTATAGAAACCACTTGCTCTCTATATGAAAAAGAGTTTACTTTGTAACATGCAAGGCTTAATATTAGAGTGTGTGTCTTTCAAGAGTGACATTATTCCACCGTGAGTATTTGATAATTACCAATGGCCTAGTACAAGACTATTAAGTTATCCAATACATAAGAAAACTAAAACAACACATTAAAAATCAAATATTGGTCAAAATCCTATTGATATTTACATCCAATTCGCTTAACTTTTTGCTGCTAATTGGGGCCAGTTGATGAGGTGCTGGTATGCATCTTTGTTGTGTGTTTGGTCAATCTGTCTTATTTTCCAATGCAGAAGTGCTCTTGCATCCCATCAATTAGCTGCAATTGATTGTTTCACATAACCTTTTGCAAACACCAATAGGATCCTGGCTATTGAAATATATAGGATGTACCGATGAAAAAATTAACAAGCAGTCTTGCTGTTGGGTTGTGCAGTTTAGATAATTTCAGTAAAGACGCTGCCACTAATTGATGGTTCATGTTGTATCACTTGATATTTCTGAATACTGGAAGAGAAGAGACTCTGGGAGTGATGTCCTAATTGAACTATTTAATGCCTAAGGATAGAAAACAGGGTAAGATGTGTTGGCCAATAAGAGAAAACTCAACATCTATATTAGATTAACATTTTGTTAAGCTTTCTTTTCTTTATTCATGTCAGAGGCACCACAAAGCATATAATAGCATACAAAGCTAAAACCAGCACATATAAAACAAACAGGAACTAGATGACATCCACCTATTATCGGGCCACATCAACAGCATTTCCACTTGCTAACATTAGGTCCTCCTCAGTGCATGTTGAGGGGCACTGTGTGAATTGTATCATATGAGCAATAGCTTGTTCTTCTCCATATTCACACAGGCTGTCATCTTCAGGGAAACCCCACTTTCTCAGATTAGCCCTTGATCTTCCTACCCGGCACACAGCCTGTTTAAAGCCTTCCACACAGGCCATGGTTGTTTTTGGCCAGGCGGTAGAGAGTCACGTGGTTCTGCCCAGTTATCTGGTAGCTCCTTGCTCACCTTTCATAGTTCTAAGGTGGCTGTGGGGGCTGGTTGTTCTGAGAGGCAGAAGTTGTGAGGAAGCTATGCCTTGATTTCAGTCTCTGCTTTGGTAGTTGGTGATCAAATAGCAGGTGTGTTTCTTAGGATCTTGCTTTAACCCACTCTTTCTGAGCAGCACTTACTCAGCAGAATTTTGGTAGAGAGATGCCAGCTAAGTAATGTACTTTTTGCATCGGGGCTTGTTTTTAGGCATCCTGTGACCAGTTTTGCTGTTTTATTTAGGGCCACATCCACCTGTTAAGCTAACCAAAGAGACAAAAGGTGCAAGTAAATTTTCAAGATCTTTACATCAAGCAAAATGCTACCATTTTGAAATTCCAGCCCCCTCAGTCTCTGCACCCTTTTTTAGGGGGAGGGTAGTTTTTTTAGCAGTTTTTAATTATGTTTTTCTTATGGTTATGAACCGTCCTGAGTTGGCCTTGGCCAAGTGGGCAGTATAGAAATTGAAATAATAAATAAATAAATAAATACCAAAAAGGTAAGTTATGGAGGAGAAAAAAAACGAACTGAAGGCTTGTCTACTCTGGTCCTCCTGGGCTGGTATACAGTGACTATTTAAAAGGACTTCCTCTGTCAACTGCAAAGCAACTGTTACTGGCATGGTGTGTTTTATCCTATCCCCAGCCTGCACATATGCTGGGGATGGGATAAAATGCAGCAGGGTGATTTAGTTGAATCCCTGATGGAGTCTCAAAATAGGATTGAGGCAGATTGGATTAATTGGTGTGAATGTGATCGACCCACCCTCAAAGGATGGACTGTATACACATGTAGACACCATGTGTCAATAGCCTTACCTTTGAAATGTAATGAAGGAGAAAGTTGAATCCCTGATGGAGTCTCAAAATAGGATTGAGGCAGATTGGATTAATTGGTGTGAATGTGATCGACCCACCCTCAAAGGATGGACTGTATACACATGTAGACACCATGTGTCAATAGCCTTACCTTTGAAATGTAATGAAGGAGAAAGTTCTGTAGATACTGAAATAAGCTTTGGTGTGCAATTTCATCTATGGACCCTCTGCTTCATGCTGGGAGCAAGGCAGGCCCAGAAGGTTAATTCTTCACTTTTGGAAATACAAAATTCTATCTTGGTTGGTACATTAAATAGAACCACAAAATAAACACATGCTCCACATGCTTTCTTTAGATTCCATTTTTTTCATACAAATAAGTTGTGGATACAACATAGCTAGCTTGCATTCTCCTGGATGATGAAAGCTGGCAAAGCAATACAGCTGTAGAGCTGGGTCTTTATGTTGCCACCCCAAAAGTAACACATCACCAAAAATAGAGGATGTGGATTTTCATAGCATTTGAATAAAGGAATTAAGAAATAAATATCCAGTACCTAAATATGATGTCAAAAGAACAATGCATTACATTCTATCATATATTTCAAGCCAAAATGACCAGGTAATCTACGTAGGCATACCTGTCAAGTGCAGCTCCGGAGATTACGGGATCTGCGAAGAATGTTTCTGTGCAGGTCCGTTCTACGCATGCATAAAAGCCTTCTACGCATGCGTAGAAGCGACCTGCACAGAAACGTTTTACGCATGCATAAAAGCCTTCTACGCATTTATGGCTTTTAGAAGGCTTTTACGCATGCGTAGAAGACATTCTTCTCAGGTCACATTCTGCTCAGGTCACTTCTACGCATGTGTAGAAGGCTTCTACGCAACCCCTTCTGCATGAGTAGAAAGGACCTGTGCAGAAGGGATGCACAGTAACTCCTTTCCCCCCACTGCCAAATTACAGGGTAGCAGCAGCTCCGGGTGGGAAATGGAGAAAATCGGCACGGAAATACGGGAAATCCCGGCCAATCCCGGATACTTGACAGGTATGTACGTAGGTGTGGATGGTGAATTTTGGCACCTTTACTTTCCATTTGGATTCTCTGGATTCTTCTGATCAACAGCTGAAGCCTTGTTTTTTCACGCAGTAAATTGCACTAGAGTAGCCTGTTGAATCAGAAGGGATTTGGTGAGTTAATTCCTGCAAAGCTCCCATTGATTCAAATGAGCTTATTCTAGTTGCAAATTATTATGTTATTTTTAACCAATGGAACTTTGGGATCAGTTGTCACCAGATCCCCATTAAGGAAAGAGAAGGCCCTCCTATATGGAAGTTTACTTGCATGATGCTGGGTGTAGCCATATAGCATTAAACTCACACTTGCACTGGAGTGTCCTTGACCCAACTTTAAAAGGTTGAGAACTCCTGTTTTAGAGTCTGTACAGTAATACAATTTCATCAATTGTGTAAATAAGAACAGAGAACAGTCTGCAAATGTTCAGTATCAAATATAGATGCAGACAAAGCGAACTTTCAGACTGTTCTGTTCTTTCAGGATTTTTGTTCTGTTTTGTTTCTGTGGTTGGCAATATTGTTGTTCCAGGCATTTCCCCCTGAGATTACTCTTGCAAAATGCTTTAGTAGTGAATTCTGGCATTCTGTTAAGAGTTCGTGTGGTTGGCGATAGCATATGCCAGCTCTCTTTAGTCACAGTCCCTTGTTGAATAGTCACCTAAAAACAAACTTTTTGTGTTCTCCTTTTGACTTTCAGAACTTGAAAAAGGCAGGGTCAGTACAGAAGTAATACTCTATCTTTGTGTTTTCTTTTTCCCCCAGATAGACAACCAGTGGTGGCTCTAGATTTTGGAAGATCCTACAAATACAGTATCAATCTTCTAGGACAGTCATGGTGAACCTTGGAACTCTAGGTGTTCTTGGACATCAATTCCCAGAAACCCAAGTGTCTGTGAATCCACATAAATGGGTTTACTGCATGCAAGATGCTGAACCTGGCAACAAGAAGGTCAGCAGGCCAGCAGTTTGAGACCCAAGCGCTGTGTGACAGAGTGACAGCCCCTGCTCCTGTCAACTCCTAGCACAGGAATTTTCAACCTTTATAAGCCGGGGGCCGGGTCACGCTCCCTCAGACAGCTTTGGGGGACGGATGGCCATTTTGCCCTTCAACACATGGCACATCTGGGTGTGGTGGAGGCATTTAGGGGCCATACAAAAAGGCACTGTGGGCTGCATGTGGCCCACGGGCCACAGGTTGAGAATCCCTGTCCAAGCAATTCGAAAGCAAGAAATTGCAAGTAGATAAATAGATACTGCTTTGGTGTGAGCTCTGGAGTCTAGTCATGCCTGCCACATGACCATGGAAACATCTACAGACACAGAAAGTGCCAGCCCTTAGAGTCAGACATGAATGGGCCTCCCTTAGAGTCAGACACAACTGGGTTTCAAGCAAGGGAGACCTTTACCTTACTTTATCTTTTGCATAAGGATGGTGAACAGTGTACAGATGTTCATTATCAAACATAGATGTGAAATGTTTTCATCATTTTTTATATTTAAACAGGATTTGGATTGGAGAGCACTTAAAATGCAAGCGCGGCGCCAAAATGGCCGCCGCGCCCTTTGCGGGCCCCCCCCCACAGGACAGAGAATCCGGGTAGTTAGGGGCGTGGCCAGCTCCCTTATAAAAGGGGTGGCCACGAGGCAGCCGAGCTGCCATTTTACCTCAGCGACGGAGCGGAGAAGTTTTTTCCCCCGTCGCTCTGTCGGACCCCTGTGGCTCAGGGGATTAAGATCCTGAACTCGCTGCCTGGAGGGTCGGAGTTTGATTCCTGAGCACTGCAAACGCTCTCGTGCTCCGGCTTTCCAGTCAGTGGGTGCTGAGCCCTGGATAGGGATCGTGTTGCTCTATACTCCTTGAATGGCTGGTGAGTGTACAAATAAAGCGACGGTGAGGAGGAGTTTTTTCCGTCGCTTTATTCCCTTCTGCCGCTTTGCAAGAGGCTTGAGTTGCCAGCCTTTGTTCGAGGCTTCCTTTCGGCTTTCCAGCCTATTGCCTTCAGAGCGCGGGGGAGCAGAGAAGTTTGCTCCGTCGCTCACGGATTTTTCCAACTTAGGGGTGCCCAAACTTTAAGTAGGACTGCAGTGTATCCAGTGCTACAGAAGCTGACTGGGTTGTTTAAGGTCAGTGTTTCAATTTCTGCGCATGCAGGACAGGATGAGCTCCCGTGCCGTGCCGTTTTCAACCCTAGGCCGGCCCTGCGGGGGATGCGGCCCTTGGCCCACGGCGGCCCGCCAGGGGCCGGGACAATTGGGGGGAGGGCCTGGTGCTGCCTCACAGCATGTTTTTGCCAATTAGGGGCTGGAATTTTGGGGCATGGCTTATTCGGGCACAGGCTCTGAATTCAGGGCCTCTGGCACACTTCCCGTCGGGCCGTCCGGCCCGCCTGGCCCACCTACTGGGGGTTTACTGTGGCTGGGGGTGCCTGGTTGGCACGTTTGGCTGTACTGGAGGCATCCTTAGCAATCCAGTGGGTGGGGGGTCCTTTTCCGATCTACCGGGCCCTCCTGTCCGCCGGCTACTTCCACCGCTGTCACTCTGTAACAGGCGGCCGGCTGGGTCGGGCTTATGGAGACAGTCCAGCCTGTGCCTGCCGCTGCCTCGCAGCTCCCTGTTTGTCCGGTACAGCGATTGGAATGCGTTGGAGGTCGTCCTAGAGCTCGATTTCGGTCGCGAGCTCCGACGCCCACGGTGTGCCGGAACCCCCAGTGGGGGCGGCTCACGGGGGTGCAACTAGTGAGTATGGGGTCAAGTTGAATACGCCCACATCTCAGTCCACTTTCAGCGGGGTGGTTCAGTGCTCTTCGCCTTGCCAATTAGAGGCTAGTGGGGCATCACTTGTCATTCTATCCCAGTGCCCTTGGTTGCATTATGGCACGACCCTGGGGGTGGGGATTTCTGCCCCGGGGCAGTATGTGGCACTGCATGGGCTATCCAGGTCCCGCTGCGCATGCCTGGTCTACATTTTGTACCGACAACGGCCTTCCCGATGATTGGCTAGCCACCACGCACGTCGTGGTTGGCTTATGAAAAAAAAGAATTCCGTACAAGAGTGCCCCTACACCCGGAGATGAAGTGGGATGAGCCCTGTCAGAAGCTGTGGCTTCGGTACATGACCCCACGCGCACTGCGCCTAGGGAGATGTATCATTGTGGAATTGCGGTCCAGCGAGCTGCTCCAGCGCAGGCACCCCGCCAAGTGGCGGGGCAGGGGGTTACAGCCCGCCTGCTGTGCTGGACCTTCTCGGACAATGGCTCCTGCAATGGGAAGAATTGCAAATACAGACAGGAGTGTCCCACCTGTGTTGGCCCCCACGCGGCCTCTGCCTGTCCCAGGCCTAGAGGGATGCGGGGCAGAGGGTGGGGCAGACAGGGGGCTGGCAAGACTGCCGCAGATGGATCTAGTCCACCGAAGGGCTCCCTCCCCAATTAAGGTGGACGTGTTGGAGAGTTGGCTCACATTGTACCCGAAGGGAGAGGATGCGGGTTATCTCCTTCAGGGTTCTAGGCAGGGGTTCCGGATCCCTTTCATGGGTAATAGGTCCCCTCAGGATGCCCCCAGTCTTTTATCCCTTAGGGGGAGGGAGGAGGTGGCTGCTGCCAGCTTTCACAAGAGGGTCTATGCGGGCAGGGTCGTTGGACCTGTCCCTGCACCCCCGTCCTGGGGAGCATATTATTTCAATGATGCCATGCCTTTTGGCTAGTCCATGGGGGCTCGGTATTCGAGCGTTTCACCACTTTCCTAGAGTGGGCTTTTGTCCGCAGGTCAGGGTCCCGGTCTGTAGCCCATTCCCTGGATGGTTTTATTCGGGGCTGAACGGGGCTGGGACACGTATACACGTCTCCTCAACACATTTCAGACGCTAATGGAGGAACTTGGTGTCCCTTTAGCGCCCGAAAAGACCGAGGGCCCATCTCCACAGCTAGTATTCCTGGGGTGGAGAGTTACACGGTAGCGCAGGATTCTAGGTTGCAGCGGGATAAGGTGTCAAGGCTAGTGGCCCTTGTCTTGGTCTTGCTGGCCGAGCGCGTGGCATCACTGAGGGAACTTCTGGTGCTACATGGTCACCCCAGCTTTGCTGGCAGGGTCGTCGCACCGGGCAGGGCATTTGCTCTGCGCTGGTGCGACGCCATGGCGGGATTATCCAGGCCCCACCACAGGCTCAGATTTACCCGGGGTATCGGGGCAGACGTGCTTGTCTGGCCATAGGTCCAGAGGTAGTTCAACGGGGTGTCATTTTGGGGTCTGATCTCCTGGCTCCCCCTTGCTTTCAGATGCAGTCCGATACCTTAGGATTCCTGGGTTTATGGATGTACTTCCATTGGAAGTGGGCCTATGGTGGGTGGCCACCATCCTGGGCAGGCAAGGGTCGCCTGCAGGGTCTCACGTATCTGGAATGTTTACCTACCCTGGGTGCTTTGATGCTATGGGGCAAGGAGTGGGCCAACTCGGTTGTGCAATTTCGGCATGGCAACGCGGCTGTTGTCCGCATCGTCACTCCACAGATTTCCAAATCGCCCGGGGTCATGGAGCTGGTTTGTGTTATGCAACCTGCGCCTCAACGTTCCCTTCAGGGCCAGGCATGTCCCAAGGGTTGATAATGATATTACTGCTGCTTTGTCCTACCTGCAGATCTCCCGGTTCCATGCCTCGGCCCCCGGATGCGGAGGAATTTCCCTCGCCACTCCCGGACGAGAGATGGAATGTTGGCAAGTAGAGGTGAACCAGGCGATTAGCCTGTCAATAGCGCCATGCATAGTAAGGCGTATCACCACGCATTTAGTTCCTTCAGAGTATTATGTACCCGATTTCGATTGCCAGGAACCTGGCCGAGCCCAGTTACCCATGTTCTGCGGTTCATGGTTTACCTGTATGCCCAGGGCCTTGCACCACGCACCATAGCATCTCAGCTGTCGGGTTGGCTTTATGGCCAAAGTGGGAGGTTGTGTGACAGCACCAATGACTTCCGGGTGAGACATGTTTGGAGGGGGGGTGCGCGTACGCGGGCGTTTCCCGGGCGACCGCCACCCCATTTACCCAGGGGTTTTTTACCCAAGTGGCCCGGGGCTGGCCTGGCCTCTGTTTTGATAAATGAGGCAGCCCATTTCATGCGGCTACTACGGTGGCCTTTTTGGAGGCGCTCCGCATCAGCGAGCTTGAGATGCTGAATAAGGCGGATGCAAGATTTTACCAGGGTTTTACCCAATTGGCCCGGGGCTGGCCTGGCCTCAGTTTTGATAAATGAGGCAGCCCACTTCATGCGGCTACAACGGTGGCCTTTTTGGAGCCCTCCGCATCGGCGAGCTTGAGATGCTGAGTAAGGCGGATGCAAGATTTCCCCAGGGTTTTCACCCAATTGGCCCGGGGCTGGCCTGGCCTCTGTTTTGGAAATGAGGCAGCCCACTTCATGCGGCTACAACGGTGGCCTTTTTGGAGCGCTCCGCGTCAGCGAACTCGTGATGCTGTCTAAGGCGGATGCAAGTGGTAGGGCACTGGAACTCGAAGATGTCTACGTAGCCAAAGACTGGGCCCAGTTGAGGATACGCTCCTCTAAAACAGATCAGCATGGCGTAGGCAGTGGTGTAAGACTGCTACGTTGTTCTTTGGCAGACATCTGTCCGGTTGGTGCCCTACAGGAATTCCTGGCACTGCGTGGCATGCACCACGGCCCGTTTTTCTGTCACCAAGATGGGTCTCCCCTTACTAAATTTCAGTTTTGGAAGGTGACAGCCAGAGCCCTCACCAGGGTGGGCCTACCAGGTGCCCGTTATGGCACACATTCGTTCCGGATTGGTGCAGCCTCTACAGCAGCTGCTTTTGGGTACTCTGGGGCTGACATACGCAGCATGGGGAGGTGGGGCTCGCAATGTTTTCAGTTTTATGTGCGCCCACTCCCGCCATGAGTACCAATCCAGTCACCTTACCGCCTTTTTTTTCTCAATTTTCTTACAGACCCTGGGTGTCGTATTACACCGGTGACAGTATGGCTGGTGGGCCACAGCTATGTGCGCAGGGCAGCGCGTTACGCTGCGGCGACAGAGTGGACCCCGACTGGGACTGGGTGACCACGCCAGTCTCGCAGGGCATGGTAAGCCTGGGATGTTATGGCGGGAGCTGCGGCCTTTCCTTTTTTCTGGCCTGGGTGCTGACCCGCCTGACATTCTAATCATACGCCTGGGGGGCAATGATTTGGGCCAGGTCACCGGCTTGTCGCTCAAGCATGCGATTTGCGAGGAACTCGCCTACTTGCATTATGTCTGGCCTGCCACAACCCTGGTTTGGTCGGACATTGTCCCGTGCCATTCTTACAGAGGGGGCGTTAACCTCCTGGCCCTTGACTGCGCTAGGTGCGCGGTCAATAAGGCGGTGGCGCGTTTTCTTACCACCAGGGCTTGGGGACGGGTCAGTCATCACCCCGATATTAGTCTACAAAATTATGACTTGTACGCAGGGGATGGGGTCCATCTGTCGCGAGGAGGTATGGACCTCCTGTTGGGCGATTGGCGAGCAGGCCTGTTGACCGAGCTGACGGTCTGGGGGGGGGGGCGTCAGGTCTTCTTTGAAGCCCCTCCGTGTGGCGGGTAGCACTGGTAAGGTAAACAGTATGACCCACAAGTATCCGGCAGGTTCGCAATTGACTGGACAACACTAGACAGGAATAAATTAGTTAAACGTTGTCCGGTCAACGACGAACCAGGCGATGGGGTGATGACGATTGCTAACCAGCATGCATCACCCCTGTGATTTCACGGATACGCGTCAGAGGGTGGGGTCATGAGTTAGTTATTGACTACGGTCAATAATTTGTTTGTTGTCAACAAACAAATTGATACAAATCGATACATTGTAACCAATTGCCGTTGGCAATTTTGGGGTGGTACCTTACCAGTGTTACTTCGGCCTGCTTGCCTTAGGAATTATGATTGGTCGTTTTACCAATACAAATTTATAATTCGGACTAGGGCATTGAATCAATAAATGTGGCCCTATGCTGTTATCCACTTTCAATGTTGTCTGTGTCCGTTATTGGGGGGGTGCGCCTGCAATAGAGCACTGTCCTTTATAAAAACAGAACACGTGATCTGTTCTGTCTGTATATTATTTCGATCCCTGCAAGCTGAACTAATTTTCCAAACTCCTTCTTCACTTTCTGACCCCAGGTGTTTGCATTTCATTTGACCATCGGGCTAATAGAAACAGCACCTTCAGTCATACATCTGACTGTCCTTATCTGAATGTTGTGAATGCATAATATTGAGAGAAACTCTCATATTGAGAATGTGTGAATTGGAAAACAGAAATAAAAACAGAGTCGTAAAAATCAACTAGTTTTACCAGAAGTTAAGCAATGACTTTAAATGTTAGCATGTGTGCGCACACTGACACACAATGTTGTGTGTGGTTACAATCTAAACAACCCTTTGAATTTGAAAATGACTCACTGCAAGGTTATTTTAGCTCTAAGTATTCAGAGTCTCAGGAGATTGTTTTGAGTGTATGGCTGTATCATGTCTTATCTTGGTTAATGACCACCTGTCATTAACCATCAGCTGGAAAGGCTTGTTGCTTCCATCTCAGAAATATTCACTGCTCATTCCTCTTTTTGAATAACCCATTCCTTCCCTTTAACAGACATAATAGTAGAGGCTTGTGATAGAAGTATATAGAAGTACATAAGGCAAACAAGACTGGATCTTTGTTCATGTCCAGTGCATTGGTGAGCTGAACATGTTGAGAGTATCCCTGTTGGAGAAACAGAAGCAGCAATTGCAGCTTTTGGAAAACTTACATTTCCCATGTGTAACTAGGTCCTGGTGTTGTCCTGGTACACAACTAGTCAGTGTGTCGGAGCCTTGAGGAAGAGCGAAAGGAGAAAAGATGTTGAGTTGTATGAGAGTGCTTCTGGGAAGAGATGACCACAATGGGAGTGGATTGAAGAGATTCTTCTTGGGCTTGGATTTTGATCCAACAAGACAAGAATCTGTTTGTGCAAGAGGAACAAGATATTTCAGGGTCTGGATTTGAGGAAGGCAATCCTTGCATATAATCCTGGTCTTGTTTTCAGATCTGCCACCCTTCTACCTTTGGAACATCCTCTCATTTCAGGTTTGACCAGTTTGGAACTATTACAGCTCAACATTACTTCACATATAGTGGAGCGCTAACAGAATTCAAGGGGACTGCAGTGTCTCAAGTGGTTAAGATGCTGAACCTGATGACTGGAAGGTTGGCAGGTCAGCAGTTCAAGACTTGAGTACTGCATAACAGAGTGAGCTCCTGTCTATGTCCCAGCTCCTGCCAACCTAACAGTTCAAAAGCAAGAAATTGCAAGTAGATAAATAGGTACCACTTCGGGGGGGGGGGAAGGTAAACAGAGTTCTGTGCACTCCAGTTTTTAGTCATGCCTGCCACATGTCCATGGAATTGTCTGCAGATGCAGATAGCACTGGATTTTTTTGCTACAAACAGAGATGAGCACTGAACCCTAGAGTCGGATATGACTGGTTTTCAAGCAAGGGTGACCTTTCCCTAACAGAATTCATGCCTGCGCATACGTTTTCCAGATTTTTCCAATGGTTAGAGCATATTGGATAACTTGCACCAAATTTTATTTCTCAGCCACTCCTGTGAATCAGTGCTTCATTCTGGCCTAATTGTCTATGATTCATTAAAGCACAAAATAAATTATTCTCAGTGGCTAAAATCCTGTTTCAAAAGTTGCACCCACGTAAAGGTGATCCTGTCACTGACAAGGGAAGACTGCTATTAATTAAAGAGTCCCTGCTTTGATCATGGGGGTTCCACTGACTTTCATGTAATCAATCTCATTGTGTGTGAGTTGGACAAATCTGAAGATGCAGACACTTTTTAACCACTTTAGTTGCTCTTCTGCTCTTCTGTGATCATTACCCTTATATAGTTAGATATCACTTGATTGTGCCAATGGTGCATTCTCTTTAATGCTATTAACTTGATTAAATTTGGTGCCCTCTGAATTACCAGTTGTCATTGGGTGATGGTGTTTTCCATTGCCACTACTGTATTTTGTTCCCTTCTTCTTTTTTTATGATTTCATTTTGTTGATTTAGCACGATTCTGTTATTTTTAGGGTATTGATTTTAATTTTATACCATTTTGGATGCTTCTGCCCAGAAATGACCTATGCATTAACAATTCCTCTTTGGATTTCTTCCAGTTGCATTTGTAGATTATTTTAAAAAAATCATGGTAAAATTTCAGTGATGCAGCAATGACTTCACAATGATAAAATGTCTACCAGTCTTATTTGTTCATGAATCTCAACATGGTACATATTTCTTTGGTTTTCTCATGTTTCCGCTAATGCACCATGTTCACCTTGTTATCAGTAATGACGCCAAGATGTGTATCTATCTATCTATCATGACATTATTCAGTATGTATAGGGAATAGTTTTAGTATTATTTATATAGGAATTTCAGTTGATTTATGTCAAGACAATGGATAAGGATAAAAACTAAGTGCATGCATCCACCCACTCACAGTGAGGAGTTTTCTTCCTGGAGCCATCCCTCCTGCATTTGCATATATAGGTAAGAGTAAGCGTATATCTTTTGTGGATGATTTCTAGAGCTCAACAAATAGTCCATCCTCCTCCTCCTTCTTCTGAAACTGAACCTGAATACAGGCGATCATCATGGCGATCAGCCATGAAGTCTGTCCTGAAAATATAATGCAGTGGCCTTTCATCTGCCTTCTGCATCGCAGCATGACACCCATGCCACTGATCCGCCAGTCACTTTATGGTCCTGAGCCCTTTTGGCACACAAAGTCCTCATCAGCCCTAGGCCAGTATTGATGAAGCTGCTGCCCTCCATCAAGTTGGATTCAAATGGGATTTAATCTCCTTGGAGACCATCACCCTTCCCTGTGGACTTTGGCACTCAGGTCTCAGGGTTGTCAGGTTAGTTAACTACCACCTGATGTTTTGTGTTGAGTCACTGGCTGTATGGTCTACTCTATTACCATAGCAGGATAATCTGGCCAGACTGACAGTCAATCATTGAAAAAAGGAAATCATTAAGTGTTGAAAATGTGTGATTGTCACAGCAGAGACTTATCATATCTCCTGTAATTTTCAGATTAGATCATTTTGTGATTGATCAATGGGATGTGACAGCAAATCAAGCCTGACTTATCTCCAGAGGCAAAAAATATGAAACTGAGTCTGTCCTCCTTTGGGCATAATATGAGATGGCAAGATTCTCTAGAAAAGACAATGCAAGCGCGGCGCCAAAATGGCCGCCGCGCCCTTTGCGGGCCCCCCCCCCACAGGACAGAGAATCCGGGTAGTTAGGGGCGTGGCCAGCTCCCTTATAAAAGGGGTGGCCACGAGGCAGCCGCGCTGCCATTTTGCCTCAGCGACGGAGCGGAGAAGTTTTTCCCCTGCGCCTCCGTCGCTCGTTGGTATTGCCGGGAAGCCTTTTGGGTCGATTTTGCCTAGCTAGCTTCCCTTTTTTGTTCGAGATGCCTTCCAAAAAGAAGGCTGCTGCGAATGCAGCTCGGGCTGTTAGGAGGCGCAACCCAGGTCGGAGGACCGTGGTGCCGCCTCCTCAGCAGCCACCTTTGCCATCCCCGGCCGGGGCTAGTGGCTTGGGGTCTATGGCTCCGTGGCCTGCGGGCACGGAGGGCGCTCCGGCCCGCGGCCCGCGAGCGGTGGACACCGCTCCTCCTTCCGCCCAACCTGTTGGGCCGACTACTTCTGGACCCCAGCCTCTCCCGGGGCCCTCTAGCCTCGGGGGGTGGCCTGGTGTCCCGCCTTGGCAGGTCTCCTCACCAGCCCTACCGGGCTTCGGCCCTGGCCAATGGCCATATCTGGGCCATGGGGTGCAGGGACCTGTACCCATGCAAGGGTCAAGTGGGCCGGCCGGCTCTTTGCCCATGGTTACTGTAGACACCTTGCTGGCCCGTATTGCGGCCTTGGAGGAGTCTTTGGCTCGTGCCAGTCAGGCAGGTGCCCCTTTTGGGGTACCTTTCGAGGCGCTATCGGCAGCAGGACAACGGCCGGCGGAGAGGGTCGAGCTGCTGCAGGCGGGTGGCGCGCCTCCGGCCACTGCCTCGCAGCTCCCCAGCCAGCAACCTGGCGCGGGTCAAGCCCCGGTGATGAGCTCTACATCGGTCGTGAGCTCCGACGCCCCCAGTGGGCCGGAACCCCCGTTGGGGGCGGCCCGCGGGGGTGCAGCGTGTGAGTATATGGTGCAAACGAGTACATCCACACACATTCCCAATATGGGGGGGACCTTTCAGTGGCCTTGGCCTCGCGCGGGTGGTGCAGGGGCTATGCCCCTGGCGACCCACCCGGTGACAACTACTGCCACCATGCCCGCTGGGGTGGGCATGGGTTCTTACACTGCTGGGAATGTCCTTGGGGTGGCAGGGTTAACTCATGCCCCTTTGGGTAGGCCAGCTATCCCCTTTTCGGCTTTGCCGACGGCAGGGTATTCCCTGCCATTGGGTGATCACTTGGCTCAGGCTACCAGAGAAAAGATATGGCGAGGGGAGTACGTGGATATCTTCTCACTCCTGAACAGAGAGCCCACTAAGGAAGAAAGGGAGGGTCAGGATGAGAAGGACAAGGAGCAGGCACGCCGCCGTAAGCCGCCGCGTACCTGGGCTAACTGGCTCCCCGCTTATTTGATATACATGGCGGTGTATTTGAGGGCGCGGCCGGATCTAGCTATTCCCATGGTCCAATATTTGGACAACATATACAGGGCGATGGTAGATTTCCCGGGCCCCTCATGGCTAGCATATGATGAGGAATTCCGTATGAGGATTCCCCTGCACCCCGAGATGAGATGGGATGAGCCGTGCCAGAGACTGTGGCTCTTGTACATGACACCCACACGTCCTGCCCCGGGGGATAGATACCATTGTGGACATGCGGTCCAGCGAGCAGCTCCAGCGCAGGTTACCCGCCAAATGGCGGGGCAGGGGGTTCCAGCCCGCCTGCTGTGCTGGACTTTCTCGTCCAATGGTTCCTGCAGTCGGAAGAACTGCAGGTATAAGCACGAGTGTCCCACATGTTCCGGTCCCCATGCAGCCTCTGCTTGTCCCAAGCCTGGGGGGGTGCGAGGCAGGGGGAGGGGTGGACAGTGGGCTGGCAAGCCTGCCACGGATGGAACTAGTTCTCCGAAAGGCCCCCTCCCCAATTAATGTGGACATGCTGGAGCGCTGGCTCGCATCGTACCCAAGGGGGGAGGACAGGGAGTACCTTATCCAAGGTTTTAGGCAGGGATTTCGTATCCCTTTTATGGGTGATAGATCTCCTCAGGATGCTCCCAACCTTTTATCCCTCAGGGGAAGGGAGGAGGTAGCCGAGGCCAGCATTAAAAAGGAGTTAGACGCAGGCAGGGTCGCCGGACCTTTTCCCGTACCCCCTTTTCCCAACCTAAAGGTTTCACCATTGGGTTTGGTGCCTAAAAAGTCCCTAGGTGAGTTTCGCCTTATTCACCATTTGTCCTATCCAGCCGGCAGATCGGTCAACGATGCGATACCTGATGACCTTTGTTCGGTCAGGTACACATCGTTCGACCATGCGCTGCGCATGGTGCGCTCGTGTGGCCCGGGTGCCTTGCTGGCCAAGTGCGACATTAAGTCAGCTTTTCGCCTCTTGCCGGTGCACCCGGGCGACTTTGAACTGCTGGGTTTTAAATTTAAAGGGGAGTATTATTTTGATAAGGCCATGCCTTTTGGCTGCTCTATATCATGCTCGGCTTTCGAGCGTTTTAGTACCTTCCTAGAGTGGGCTTTCGTCCGCAGGTCAGGGTCCCGGTCTGTAGCCCATTACCTGGATGACTTTTTATTCGGGGGTGAACGGGGCTGGGACACGTGTGCACGTCTCCTCAATACATTTCAGACGCTAATGCAGGAACTGGGTGTCCCTTTAGCGCCCGAAAAGACCGAGGGCCCGTCGACCAAACTAGTATTCCTGGGGGTTGAGATTGATACCGTAGTACAGGCTTCTAGGTTACCGGGTGATAAGGTGTCTAGGATAGTGACCCTTATCTCGGAATTGCTGGCCAAGCGTAAGGCATCCCTGAGGGAGCTGCAGGTGCTACACGGGCACCTCAATTTTGCCTGCAGGGTGGTCGCACCGGGCAGGGCTTTTGCCCGGCGCTTATGTGATGCCATGGCAGGGTTATCCAGGCCCCACCACAGAGTCAGGCTTACCCGGGGTATCAGGGCAGACATGTTTGTCTGGTTGCAATTCCTGAGGGAGTTTAATGGGGTCTCATTTTGGAGGTCTGACCTCCTGGCATCCCCCAATTTTCAGATCCAGTCTGATGCCTCAGGATCCCTGGGTTACGGGATGTACTTCAATGGGAAGTGGGCCTATGGTGGGTGGCCACCGGCATGGGCAGGCACAGGTCGCCTGCGGGATCTCACATACCTGGAATTTTTTCCCATTCTGGGGGCTTTGATGCT
The DNA here is from genome assembly GCA_035047305.1 of Bradypodion pumilum. NCBI lineage: Eukaryota > Metazoa > Chordata > Lepidosauria > Squamata > Chamaeleonidae > Bradypodion > Bradypodion pumilum. The sequence goes on along the minus strand of JAWDJD010000004.1, from coordinate 27,591,075 downwards.
ATGGGGCGAACAGTGGGCTAATTCGGTGGTGCATTTCTGGTGCGACAATGCTGCCGTGGTGCACATTGTCAATGCACAGACTTCCAAATCGCCCAGGGTTATGGACCTAGTGCGCCATTTTGTGCTGCGCTGCCTGCGCCTCAACGTCATGTTCAGGGCCAGGCATTCCCAGGGGTTAATAACGATATTGCTGACGCTTTGTCCCGCCTGCAGATCTCCCGGTTCCGCGCCTTGGCCCCGGATGCGGAGGAATTTCCCTCGCCACTCCCGGACGAGATGTGGACTATGGGCAAGGAGAGGTGAACCGGGCGATTGGCCTGTCACTAGCGCCACGCACGCGTAAGGCGTATCAACAAGCATTCAATTTGTATAGGGCTTTTGCTACTCGATTTCAATGGCCAGAGACCTGGCCCATCCCGGTGGACCATGTTCTGCGGTTCATGGTTCACCTGCATGCACAGGGCCTCGCACCTCGCACCATAGCATCCAAGCTCTAGGCGTTGGCTTTTATGGCCAAAGTAGGGGGTCATGTGGATACCACCTCTGACTTCCGTGTGAGACACGTTTTGGAGGGGTGGGCGCGCGAGCGCGGGCGTTGCCCGGACGATCGGCACCCTATTTCCCCAGGGGTTCTTACCCAGTTGGCCCGGGGCTGGCCAGGCCTCTGTTTTGATCATTATGAGGCAGCCCAATCGCATGCAGCCACAACGGTGGCATTTTTTGGAGCGCTCCGCATCAGCGGACTCGTGATGCTGTCTAAGGCGGATGCAAGTGGTAGGGCACTGGAACGCGGAGATGTATATGCTGCCAAAGACTGGGCCCAGTTGAGGATTCGCTCCTCTAAAACAGATCAGCATGGCGTAGGCAGTGGAGTAAGACTGCTACGGTGTTCTTTGGCAGACATCTGGCCGGTTGGTGCCCTACAGGAATACCTGGCACTGCGTGGCATGCACCACGGCCCGTTTTTCTGTCACCAAGATGGGTCTCCCCTTACTAACTTTCAGTTTTGGAAGGTGACTGCCAGAGCCCTCACCAGGGTGGGACTACCGGGTGCCCGTTCTGGCACGTATTCGTTCCGTATTGGCGCAGCCTCTACAGCGGCTGCTTTTGGGTACTCTGGGGCTGACATACGTAGCAGGGGGAGGTGGGGCTCACAATGTTTTCAGTTTTATGTGCGCCCACTCCCGCCATGAGTACCAATCCAGTCACCTTACCTTCCTTTTTCTCAATTTTCTTACAGACCCTGGGTGTCGTATTACACCGGTGACAGTATGGCTGGTGGGCCACAGCTATGTGCTCAGGGCAGCGCGTTACGCTGCGGCGACAGAGTGGGGACCCCGACTGGGACTGGGTGACCACGCCAGTCTCTCATGGCACGGTAAGCCTGGGATGTTATGGCGGGAGCTGCGGTCTTTCCTTTTTTCTGGCCTGGGGGCTGACCCGCCTGACATTCTAATCATCCACTTGGGGGGCAATGATTTGGGCCAGGTCACCGGCTTATCGCTCAAGCATGCGATTTGCGAGGACCTCGCCTACTTGCATTATGTCTGGCCTGCCACAGCCCTGGTTTGGTCGGACATTGTTCCGCGCCACTCTTACAGAGGGGGCGTTAACCTCCTGGCCCTTGACCGAGCTAGGCGCGCGGTCAATAAGGCAGTGGCGCGGTTTCTCACCACCAGGGCTTGGGGACGGGTTAGTCATCACCCCGATATTAGTCTACAAAATTGTGACTTGTATGCAGGGGATGGGGTCCATCTGTCGCGAGGAGGTATGGACCTCCTGTTGGGTGACTGGCGAGCAGGCCTGTTGACCGAGCTGACGGTCTGGGGGGGGGCGTCAGGTCTTCTGTGAAGCCCCTCCGTGTGGCGGGTAGCACTGGTAAGGTAAACAGTATGACCCACAAGTATCCGGCAGGTTCGCAATTGACTGGACAACACTAGACAGGAATAAAGTAGTTAAACGTTGTCCGGTCAACGACGAATCAGGCGATGGGGTGATGATGATTGCTAACCAGCATGCATCACCCCTGTGATTTCACGGATACGCGTCAGAGGGTGGGGTCATGAGTTAGTTATTGACTACGGTCAACAATTTGTTTGTTGTTAACAAACAAATTGATACAATTTGATACATTGTAACCAATTGCCGTTGGCAATTTTGGGGTGGTACCTTACCAGTGTTACTTCGGCCTGCTTGCCTTAGGAATTATGATTGGTCGTTTTACCAATACAAATTTATAATTCGGACTAGGGCATTGAATCAATAAATGTGGCCCTTTGCTGTTATCCACTTTCAATGTTGTCTGTGTCCGTTATTGGGGGGGTGCGCCTGCAATGCAAGCGCGGCGCCAAAATGGCCGCCGCGCCCTTTGCGGGCCCCCCCCCCACAGGACAGAGAATCCGGGTAGTTAGGGGCGTGGCCAGCTCCCTTATAAAAGGGGTGGCCACGAGGCAGCCGCGCTGCCATTTTGCCTCAGCGACGGAGCGGAGAAGTTTTTCCCCTCCACCCCCTCCCTAGTTAACAGTGTGATTATGGTCGCTTCGGGGCCGGGTGGGAATTTTTGGTTGGGACCCACATTGGCTTCGGGTCCTGGCTTTTTTGCCCATCCCACACTGTTGCTATGGTTTGATATAGGGGTCTTTCTTCGTTCCTACTGTTGACTTTGGTCACATGGGCGTGTAGCACTGGTAAGGTAAACAGTATGACCCACAAGTATCCGGCAGGTTCGCAATTGACTGGACAACACTAGACAGGAATAAAGTAGTTAAACGTTGTCCGGTCAACGACGAATCAGGCGATGGGGTGATGATGATTGCTAACCAGCATGCATCACCCCTGTGATTTCACGGATACGCGTCAGAGGGTGGGGTCATGAGTTAGTTATTGACTACGGTCAACAATTTGTTTGTTGTTAACAAACAAATTGATACAATTTGATACATTGTAACCAATTGCCGTTGGCAATTTTGGGGTGGTACCTTACCAGTGTTACTTCGGCCTGCTTGCCTTAGGAATTATGATTGGTCGTTTTACCAATACAAATTTATAATTCGGACTAGGGCATTGAATCAATAAATGTGGCCCTTTGCTGTTATCCACTTTCAATGTTGTCTGTGTCCGTTATTGGGGGGGTGCGCCTGCAATAATGCTGGCGAAGACAGAAGGGAGCAGGAAATGAGGAAGACCAAAGAGAAATGGATTGACTCATGGAAGTCAACCCATCTCTTGAGTTTACAAGACCTGTTTTGAACAGGACATTTTGGAGATTGCTCCTTCATAGGGTCACTATAAGTCAGAGGAGACTTTATGGTATATAATAACAATGACATCAATGCAAATCGTTAGAAATATGGAAATAGAGTACCAAGGAACTGGAGAAGATGAGGAGGAGAGATTTCTCTCTCTCTTGTTTGGTCAATAGAGGAATGATGAAAAATGAAACTGGCTAGGTCCCACTACATCAATTATGGGAGAGAGCAGACAGGACCAAGCTAGGCTCAGAAGTTATTTTTGGACATTAACTCAGAAAATACAGTAGTGAGCCTTGCCAACTGAACTATTCAGGACAATAGCCCAAAAAAGTATAGTTTCCAGTACGTGGGACTAGACACATAGGACCTTTTTAAGAAGTATGACTGAGCTAAAATTGAGAAAGTTCAGGTAAGGCTTATGGGTTTTTCCCCTTTTGTTATTAAAGACTTCTCTGTCTCTCCCCTATAACAGGGCAGGGGTGCCCAAACTACGGCCCATGGGCCAGATCCAGCCTCCGACACCAATTCACCTGGCTCATGCCACCCTTGTTGCTCCTGGAACCGGAAGTAAAACACATCAATATGGGCGCATTTTACTTCTGCTTCCAGGAGCGATGAGGGCAGTGCATGCAAAGTGAATTGGCTTTGAGGGCCGGACCTGGCTCATGGACCATAGTTTGGGCACTTCTGGTTTAAGCAGAAAAAATGGCAGCCTAAAATCTATCTCATCCTGTTGCAAATCAAATTACAAGGCATGTTTTACTTCTGCTTCTGGTGGGAGGAACCATGTGACTGGCCCACTGAACCACATGACCGGCCCACGGTCTGGAAAGTTTGGCCACCCCTGCCCTATAACTAGATCATAAACCAGTGTGTTTTTCTGTAGCTTCTGGAAACTTGGTTGGCATTAGAAGTGGCAGTTGTGTCCCTATGCTGGTGTAGGCATGGTTCTTAATTTACATAACATTTTCTCTCCAATTGTCATTATTTCTCTTAAAGTATCAGATGATGCGTATTTTGCATTATGAATTTTGTCTTCAGAAATACTTCATCTGAGCTTGTAGATTTAACACAAAAAAGCCAGATACAGTAATGCATTTTTTGTCCTTTGCTGCTCTTGTCAGATTAACCTTTTCATCTGATGGCTAGTTACCTAATCTGAGAACCTATCTGCAAAGAGGAATGATAATTTAAAGCCATTAAGATAAAATGTTGGGCTATTAGAATCTAATTTTCCCCTGCCATTTAGAGCAAGTTTCAGTTTGTGAGAGACTCTTAGCAAACCTAATATCAGGTGCATTACCTTTTGAGGCTACATTAATGAGCCACATGTTTGTACAAATTAATGTCTAAATTATTTTAATGGTACTCATTATAATTCACAAAAAGCATTCATTTTTCTTTTGAATTGTACTAGAAAAAGTGAACTTATTAGGGTGTGGAAAATTGGTAGCAGTATATTTATGATTGCAGAAAGGTAGGAATAAATCACAGTCTGCAAATAATTAGTTAAAATTAATTTCTCACACATAGCTGGTAAAAATGTCAGCACTGATTTGCAAACTTTTTATTGCATTTGAATATGCTAATGCTCATGTTATGAGTAATGTTTTGCATTAATTTGTTGTAAGATAACTGAGAATGTTGTAATCAGTAGTTTTAATTGATTCAATTTTAAGAAGTTGCTCATAATCTATTCACAATGTAAGTGTTAACATTAATGATTGCAAGATCTCTGTCAGTTGCATATGAATGGTAAAAACATTCTGTGTTATAGCCAGTAAAATGTGTGAGAGAAGAATAGCATTTCATTGCTCTCCTGAAATCCATAAGTGATGGCTAGAATTATCAGGTCAGTAGAAACATATTCTTTGAGATTTCAGGGCCAAAACCTGAGACTAATAGATGTCATAGATTAGTGTCCTTATGTCAGGGGTTCCCAAACTTTTTGCACCTGGGCCAGTCACGTGGTTGAGTGGGCCAGTCGCATGGTTCCTCCCACAAGAATCATTGTTGTAAAATGTGTCAACGGCTGTCATAAATGTGTTTATGACAGCTGCGTCTGCATTGATAGCAGTATTTACGGCAGGTGTGTGTGTGTTTACGCAAGCACAGGCATGTTTTATGGCTGTTATAAATGCGCCTGCTTTTGGTAGCAGTGAGGGTGGCGGCAAACCACATGAAATGGTGCCATGAGACCGGGTCTGGCCTGTGGGCCGTAATTTGACCACCCGTGCCTTATGATGTCATTGTCACAGAGCATGGGCAAGCAGTTAAAAGGAAGGAAGCACGACATGCAAAAATCTCTGCACTGAGACATGGAACTGCCCCAAGTAAGAATGGGTGGAGATGGTGTCATCCTCTCCATTCGAAAAAGTGGCATGGAATCATTTTAGCAATCATTTTCAGGCTGGAAACTGTCATTTACAATAAATGCTGCTACTTCCTGACTAAGTCAGAGAAGTGTTTGGCTGGCAAGACAGATGGCACTAAACCTTTGAATTGGAACCTGGTAAGCAGACCATGTGTTATGTCAGCAGACCAGACACTGATCAGCTGAGCTGGCACCCATCAATGAAACCCCAACTCACCAGTGGAGAAATTAAATTAAATAAAGGGAGCCCAATTGTTAAACCACACCATCAACAGTTGACTGTCAGTTGGGTAAACATGCTATGCTCATCACAGAGCAACCTGTTTCAAACCATTTCAATCTACCTGGACACTCTATCCAAGACCTGAATGTTGTGATTCTGGAACAGAGGAATTACAAGACTAGGATCCATAGAGAGACAGCAGAAATAAAATATAGTGGTACCCCATACAACAATTTTAATCCGTTCCACAGAGCTCGTTGTTGTATGAAACAATTGCTATACAATGCATGCATCGTATAGCGATTTTCCCTTTGGAAAATAGAACACATGGTCATTGTACAGAAACCTATGATAACAGGATAGCACCAGGCCATTTGCCCAATCTGTCTTTGTATTATTAGTACATATAGAGAATGAGACCTCCACACAGTGGTGGTATTCAGAAGCTTTGCCCCAGTTCGCCAGAACAGGTAGCAGAAATTTCAGCTGCCCCCACCCAGCCAAGTTTTGAAATAAAGTAGTCCTAATTCCGGTGCAACACAGAACTTTCCCCCTGGCCTATAACCACCATACCATGCCCACAGAGTAGGCAGCAAATTTTTTTGAATCCCACCACTGCCTCCATGTGTCCAATATGTTACTGAATGTGCATAGGCCTGCTCTTTCTATGTCTACCTTTCAGCATGTCTTCATTTAGTCCTTAAAAACATCAGAAAAGGCATGTGGGTTACAAATCATTCAAAAACAAAGTAATGCAATAGTTGTATAACAAAAAAGAATGAAAGCAGTAGAAGTACACAAACAGTTTTATAATACAAACATGTAAGTTTGTGTGCAGTAATTGATTGGCAAGTTTACACTTATGTTCTTCTCCCATAACAAAGTTTAAGCTGTAAATGCTGTTACAATAAAAAGAGGAAGCAGTCTTTACACAATTAGCTTCTTTATTAAAGGTGCCTGGAAGCATAATTAATTCATGCCTTTTTCCATAATATTCTTTTAATTAGTGGTTTAAAAAGAAAGAAGCATGACTTCTAGATAGACCACAAAGCTACTAATTAATAGGTACAAAATGTTAGTTAATTACTAAGTTCGGTTATCTTCTTTTAAACACTACTTGAATATTGCTTGTTCCTGAAAAAAGAGAACACATTAAATCACATCTGAAGACATTGTTACTTTATGTCATGGGTTCCCAATCTACACCCCTAGCCCGGCCCCGGCCCACGGCACCATTTAATCTGGCCCATTGCCATCGCACCCGCACCCAGGTGGAAGTGGACGCGTTTACATCAGCCGTAAAACGTATCCATGCATGCATGAATGAATGCACATGCAGATCTTGTAAATGTGGAAGTAGGTGCATTTATGGCTGTTGTAAATGCTTCTGGGGGGCGTGGTCAGGTCCATTCATCTGTTCAGGGGGCATGGTCAGGCCTGTGGGGTGAAAAGTTTGGGGGCTCTTGCTCTATGTCAATAGCAAATTAAAATGGAAAACTTTTCTGTGAGGTAACAAGGAATTCTTTTGGAATATATATAAATAATATATTTACTAGAAGCTTCTAATGTCAAACGTAAACAAGTGTACCAGGAAAAAATGAAGCACCTGTTCAGGAATTCTCAGTCAAAGGCAGGTGAGAGGTAGATTGAGATCCACTGGTAGTTCTGGGGTGATTTGCAAAAGATTGGTAAGAATTTGTTACTTCAAATTATTTAACAAAAGCAAAATTGAAAGACTGGTAATCTTCGGAGTGGGAAAAAGCTTGTAGAAAGGCTGAATGTAGATTGTGAGGTGACTATATGGGCATCTAGCTCACTTTCTGGTCTGCTGAGGAGACAGGCTGATTTGCTCCTAAAGATGGTTATCAGATGATGTCTTTGCTGGAGCAAACCATCCAACCCTCACAATAGTTCTACCTGCAACTTTCTTACCCCTGCCAGGAGCTTCTACTTTTTTGATGTGGTTCATTGCCGAAAGTCTGATTGCTGGAAATGTACCAAAAACAAGTCTTCCTCTGTCATTTTGCCATTTTATGAAGTGGCTGAAGAAGAGAGACAACTTCAACTCTTCGCAGTGGCTGAGGATGGTTTTTTTTAAAAAAATAAAGTGTTCTTTATTAAAGTGTGAAGTGATGTGATGCATCACTGTAAAAAATAATAAAGACAAATGGAGAAATCCTCTGGAAAGTGGGAGGAGACAGAAGGGGCAATGAGTAATTTTTCTTGCTTTTCTCTTAAAGGTCCAGTCAAGAGTCTGCCTGAGACCAACAGGTATGGTATTTAAAATTTTTGCTTATTTGGAAATGTCGGGTAATTGTAGCAGAGTTACTACTGAGTTTTGCTTAAGGCTTGAAGAGTGCAAACTGTAAACCATATGTAGCAAATAATTGTTTTTTTAAAAAATCTCTGTAGAATTAGTAAACTTTCTCAGGAATAATATTTATTCATATCTTGTTTAGTTGATATCTAAAGGATAGTTATCAGAGAATAGAAAGCAATGGCTGAAACCCCTTTTCTTTGCATCAGAACACTGCACAATTTAAAATTATGGACAAAACTTTATAAGAAATATAGGTAACGTTCAAAATAAATTAAAATGAAAAGTATTACATTGTTAAATTGCTGAAATCCTGTTGCTTAATGTGGTAAATTGCAGAGTAGGGATCAGTAGGGATCAGAGTAGGGATCAGTAGGGATCCAGTGAAACAATCTTTCCTTAAGATGCACTGATTCAATGGCTGATATCTAGAAGTAAATCAGAAGTAGAGTAGGCCCATTGAATCACATGAATTTGATGTCAATGTTCCATAAATTCTATTGCTTAAAGGAGTCTTTTAGTTGTGACTTACTGTTGGATTTCTGCCAATGGATTTACTCTAGTTGTAATTTACTACACTAAGCAACAGGATTTCAGGGTCTGTTGAATGTGACCATTTTAGACAGTCTGTAGAGAATTCTCCCTAGCCTCAGTTTACCCTCTGTAAAATGTTAATTCTTCAAGTTTAACTCAAAATGTAGGGAGAACAGCAATGTTACAGATTGCAATATAAGCAGCCCAGCAAATATACTAGAGGGGTGATGAATAATTATTATCTCAGTGACTTTCAAATGCATGCATTGCCAGCTAATGTTCCAAAATTAATGTTTAGAAGCGGTGCTTTAATTGATGCTTAAGTTCATTCTCTGTATACATCATAGTACTATATTTAAGGTACAATTGCTATTTTTAATAACACAAATTACCTGGAAAGTGACAGTGTTCATATTTTTTTTACTTTGAATGCCAAGTTAGTAAGAAGTTGTTTTCTTTCCTTTATAAAAAGGAAGATGGTTTAAAATAAACGAATGAATATCCAGGTTGTTTGAAATATTTCTGTACACAAGAATAAATGATGTGAGCGGAAATGGATAGCTCAAAGCATAAAGAAAAAAAGGTTGATCTAAAAACAGGGAACATTTTTTTGTGGACTGATAAGGATTCTTCTTCTAATCAGCTTTTGTAAAGGGCAGGATTCAAATTCTAAGCTGATCTTCTCTTGGTGACTTAACTATCACTCAGAGTAAGTTATACACGGGGACATGGAGTGTCAAATTAAACAATGTGACCCACTTCATGTCACTAGAAGCAGAGATTTTGTAAGAAGGTGACTGTTTTGTATAACATGATCCCCCCATATCATTGCAAATTAGGTTGCATTTGTTTTGTGATTGGTCATTAGACATTACTGTCAAGTTTTGGATTTGAAAATAAGGGAAATTACCCAGACAAAATGGGAAACTTGACAGCTATGCTTATCCTGTTCAGCCCTCCAGTGGCGGCATTAGGGCATTGCAGTCTGACTGATACGAGACGCCGTCGGGAAAGAGGGTAAAATACGGCAGGTTCCCGGCCAATACGGGACACTTGACAGCTATGGTCATTAGAAGGGAAACACAGACTATATTTGCAAATCTTGTTACTAATGCATGGAGCTGTGAAGGTATTGTGTCTCTGGAATTAAAATGTGCTATCATCTTCTGATTGCTAAAGAGAGTTTTTGTCTAATCTAACCTTGGGAGCCAGTCAAGTAATTAAGTCAATTAGGAAGCTGGGATATAGTAACTAGTCTAATGTATCCCTGACCCTGGCTTAATTAATGTACCGCATAAGAGAGAAGGATACTCACTGTGATGGAGTGGATAGAGTGATGGGCTAGGAATTTGGAGACAAGAGTTCAAATCTTCTTCCACTTGGCCATGGAAGCTCATTGGGGAGTAGACCTTGTAAAACCACTCCTAAAATATCTCACTTCCTTTGCCAGTTAGGTTCACTGTATGTCTATTCTGATTTAATGGCACATAACTAATACAAAGGGAACTTGCAGTCTTTGGAATATAGATGAGCATTTCAAACTTGGTCAACTTTGCAGACTTTGACCATTTTGGCTCTTGCTTCAGTCATGGGACTGCAGTGGCTCAAGTGGTTAAGATGCTGAACTCGCTGACTGGAAGGTCGGAGTTCGATTCCCAGGTACTGCATGATGGAGTAAGCTGTTGACTCTGTCCCAGCTACTGCTAACCTAGCAGTTTGAAAGCAAGAAATTGCAAGTAGATAAATAGGTACCACTTTTGTGGGAAGGTAAATAGCGTTCTGTGCGCTGTGGTGTTGAGGCATGCCTGCCACATGTCCATGGAAATGTCTGCAGACACATACAGCACTGGCTCTTTGGTTATAAACAGAGATGAACACTGAACCCTAGAGTCGGATACAACTGGCTTTTGAGAAAGAGCAACCTTTACCTTTACCTCACTCATGTTGCTTTTGCTCACTCACAGACACATCACCAAGAAATGTTCCTCTCTACTAGTATATGGGATTTCTCCATGGGGGGCAGAAAAATCTCAAGGAATTTCTTGTGTTAGAATGCTGACAGGTTGAAAGTAGAACCAGAATATTTCAGAGGATTTTACTTGCAGACAAGCACATGCTTTTCTCAGATGTATAAGGACATGTTCAGGAATGAGTTGTCTCTGACCTTCATACTTGAGTGAATTATGATGATCTATAATTCACAGGCTTATCAGATTGAAGTATCTCTCACCTCACAGTTTTGGAAACTCTGCCTCTAATTCATTCCTGGCTCCTCACCTTCTTTAGCTTGGCTTCTCAACTTTAAATAGCTTTCCACAGTTGCTGATCTAAGTATTCTTTCTGGAATTTTTGTGCTCAGATTTTACAAGTAGTAAACATACTTGTGGTAGCCAGTGTGGTATAGTGGACAAAGCAACAGACTACAACTCAGGAGACCAGAGATGAAGTCCCCACTTGGCTATGGAAATTCACTGTGGGAAAATGAATGGGTAAAACCACTTCTTAAACATCTCCCTTACCTTGAAAGCCGTCTTAAGTTTGGTATTAGTCAGTTCTGACTTGGTGGCACATAATTAACTAAACATATAAATAATGAACAAAGCAAACAAAATAATGCAGAAAAATCATGGATTTCTCATCATCATCCACCACCACCACCACCACCACCACCACCACCACTTTGGGTGCTGAGGGACAAACCAAGTTCTTGTTTTTGCAATTCTACTGGTCTCCACCAGTGTTATTTGGCTTTGTTGTAATATGTCTTTGATGCTATCTCTCCATCTTCCTCTGGGGCTCTTTGTCTTTCTCCTCTCTAGGGATCAGTGCTCATCTCTGTTTCAAAGCCGAAGAGCCAGTGCTGTCTGTTTCTGCAGACGTATCCGTGGTCATGTGCATCCCAGGGACCTCCTAGGAAGGCGGGAATAGTGTGGAAAAGGTCCTCCCACCCCCCAGAGCCTGCTGGGGAGCCACAGAGCTGGAAAAATGCACCCGATGATGGCGATTTTTTTTGGCCCAAAACAGCATGAAAAGGTCGGAGATCATGTCATCCTTTTTGTCGGGGTGGGCACTCACCCTCCGGCCCTCCAGGAAGGGAAGCAGCCAGGTGCTTGGCTGCTTCCCTTTCTGGAGGGCCAAAAATGACCGCATCACATAATACTAAATGGTCATTATGCGATGCACTGTTGTAGCCAAAAAATCAGGTCGTTATCTGATTTGGTCCTTATGCGATGCGGTCGTTATCTGAGGTTTTACTGTACTGTACTCTTGTATGAGGATTTCAGTAAATTTTGATGAGTTCTTAGTAAGAATGAACTGAAATGAATGTTTGCTCTTCCATATCCAATGCTGATGCAGCCGGTATTACGATATTCGGGAGAATGTTGCTAGATTTGTGTGGTGAACTGAAATAAGCACACTTGCAGTGACACACATCAAAATGTATACTTTGTGAGTGGTTCCAAAATTGCTCTACGGAGTATGGTAAATATCTCTTCCTCTCCTTCTTCCTCTACCTCCTATTGTCCATTGGTGCTATATGCTAGGGTGCCCAAACTATGGCCCGGGGCCCGGATCCAGCTCATGACACCAATTCATCTGGCCCATGAAACCCTTGTCGCTCCTGGAAGCGTAAGTAAAAACATGCCCGTATGGGCACGTTTTATTTCCGCTTCCAGGAGAGACGAGGGCTTCATGGGTCGGATGAATTGGCGTCGGGGGCCACGTGACTGGCTCACAGCCCGGAAAGTTTGGGCACCCCTGCTATATGCTCTTCGTGACCCACTCTGAGGAGCTATTCTTTCCACATAATGAAAGAAAAACATGCAGGCCTTCCTTGTTTACATTTGACAACTAAATATTTGAATCAGCCCATCCTTCAACTTGCTGGCATCAAGAATGGATGGCAATGAATAGGACTCTGGAGAGAAGAGAGTAGGCATTGCATGACAGAGTGTTTGGAAAAGGAAATTGTGATACAATCAGAAATTCAGGGGAAGTAAACTCTCCCCCCCCCCCCCAAAAGCTCAGTGGGTGTTCCTCATTCATCTTGCTTAATAATGCTTTAGTTGAACTCTTGCCACTACCCCTTTCAGGAGAAGATGCATCATCAGCACACATGGGGCCTTCTGTGTTAGAAAAGAAGGAGGGGAATCCACCCCTCACTCCACCCCCCCTCACCCTTATACAAATGGCTCCCACTGTGAACAGGCAGTTCTGGATTACAGAGTGGAGCTCTGGAAGAAATAAAAGAACTGTCATTAAGGGAAACAGCTGAAAGAAAAGAACTCATTTTGTAAAGGTCAGCTGAACCCATGGAGCACTTACAAGGTGGAAATTATAGCTTTTGTCTCTCTTCGTTGTTGGGAGGTGCCCCGAAAGGTCCTGTAAAGAGAAAGATGCATAGCAATGTTATAATCAACTGTGAAGCTTTAAAAAAAAAATTCTGCCCGATCTTTTCAACTAGAGAGATGGATGAGCAATTGAAGGTGAACCCTTCTGCATGAAAAACATGTGAAACCCGCTGGGAAACCATGAATTTAATTTCACCAGGGGCAGGGGATAGAAGGATGGAAAACTCTGTCCCGGGGAGTCAGCTAATCACCAGATTAAGATGTGTGGGGCTAGGAAGGATGCTATGATTTAACACTGTGAATGAAGGGACTCCTGGTTGGACTATGGGTCTATGTAGCAGGGCATTCCAAATGAACGAGGTTGGGTGTTATATCCGTGTCTCGCCTCTGCTTCGGGAACTGCACTGGTTACCAGTTTGTCTCCGGGTGCAATTCAAGGTGCTGGTAATGACCTTTAAAGCCCTTCATGGTAGTGGACCAGGTTACCTAAGAGACCGCATCGCCCCAAGGGAGTCTGCCCGCCCCACTAGGGCAGACTGGAGGGGCTCTCTCAGTGTCCCATTGGCTAGAGGGGCCCGCCTCTCTAGCACAAGGAGAAGGGCCTTCTCTGTGTCCACCCCAACCCTGTGGAACCTCCTGCCAGCAGACCTACAGCTACAGACAGAATTGCTGTCCTTTAGAAAAGGGTTGAAAACCTGGCTGGCTGGGCAAGTTTGGGGGGCCGACAGGGTGCTGACTCCCGCTCGTTGGCTCTGTTAAAACTATATGCCCCTTTTATTGTTGGGTGGGAAGGGAGGGCCTTTTAAATTTGGGATGGTGTTAAATAGTTTTTATTGAATTTTAAAGGAGATTTTATAATATTTATGTGTAAGTGCACCGCCCTAAGTTGCCCTAGGGCAAGAGGGCAGGATACAAATCCAAATAAATAAAATAAATAAAATAATTCCGATGGCCATGTGGGGGATTGGACAAAAGCCAGAATGGAATGGGTGAGAACAGCTATTTCATGATAAAAAGTGCCAAAAGTAGTGGGATGTGATAGACCAGGGATTATCAACCTACTGCCTGTGGGCCGGATGCAGCTTGCAGCACCATTTCATGTGGCCCACCACTGCCTCCACCACACAAGAAAGTGCCATCTGGTGGAGAAAGGGCAAAATAGCTATCTGGCCCCCGAAGCTGTCTGAGGAAGTGTGACCCGGCCCCCGTCTTAAAAAGGTTGAGAACTCATGTGATACACAAACATTCAAACAATATTCTCAATATCAAACTTAAGGAATATCACACTTATGTCCATCCTTCATTGTCCAAAGACCCTCCAGAACAGAACACGATGACCCACAAATTCCAAGTGGGATAACTTAATCAAAATCACAACACTTGTGTGATTGGAGGAGAAAGATGCGACAAACCATATATCATATGCAGGAACAATATTTCAGTACCTGCTCCAGACAGAAAATCAATATTGTGAAAAACAGTCCAGAATGGCAGCCCAACTAAAAGCACCAATCCCTAAAATGCCCCCTGGGTAATATAAATTCTGTACCTATTCTGGGCAGAAAAATGATATTGAAAAGAACAAAATATTGAGGAAGGGATGGGTAGATGTTGTTCAGGGAGTGCTTGGTGGCTGGTTGCATCAGTCTTCTCTAGCTGGAAGGAGTGGAGTAATTTGGTTGGGCTGTCCTGCTCAGAAGTTGACAGTCTGGACTATTTTTCACAATATTGTTTTTCTGCCCAGAATGGGCACTGATATGTTGTTCCTGCAGATGATTGGTGGCTTGATGGGTTAGTCTCATACAGTCACATATGTGTTGTGAATTTGGTTGGGTTATTCTACTTGGAATGTGTTGTACTAGGCTACTGTGCTCCTTTCCAGCAAGTTTGGGAACAATAAAGGGTTAATGAAAGAGTAATACTTATAAAAGGCCATGGTGGTTTAGTGGTTAACATGCTGAGCATTATTATTATTATTATTATTATTATTATTATTATTATTATTATTATTATTATTATTATTATTATTATTATTATTATTATTATTATTATTATTATTATTATTATTATTATTATTATTATTATTATTATTATTATTATTATTATTATTATTATTGGTTTATTTCTATACCGCCATTCTTACCCAGTGGGCAACTCAAGGCGGTTCACAACAATAAAGTATACAATAAAACAAAATACAACATACAGCAATACAAAACCTAAATAAGCAGCAATAGCAATACAATAATCAGCAATATGCAAGATAAATAAATATGGAACAATTCAATCTAATCCATACAGTCAGTATTCATAATTAACAGTACATAAAATTCTCAGCACTACAAAATACAAAAAGTTCATCACCCCATACAGTACGTTACAAAACGTCTTGCCTCACGGACCAAAGCCTGGGCAAAGCATAAGGTGCAGTTCCCCAGGTGATGGAGTGACTCCGGGGAGGGCGAGAGAGTCCAGCTGGGTGGCAGCAGTCTTCTCCCTGGCCTGGCGGCCCACGACCCTTTATCCATCCCGCCAGGGATGGGGGAAGGAAGGGCGCCCCCCCCCGCAGCTGCGGCAACAGACCTGGGCGGCGGCGGTCTTCTGCCCAGCCCGGCGGCCCATGACCCTTTATACTCCCCACCAGGGATGGGGGAAGGAAGGGCGGCCCCCCACAGCTGCGGCAACAGTTCTGGGGGGCAGCGGTCTTCTGCCTAGCCCGGCGGCCCGCAGCCCTTTATCCTCCCCGCCAGGAATGGGGGAAGGAAGGACGCCCCCCTGCAGCTGCAGCAACAGTCCTGGGTGGCAGCGGTCTTCTGATGATGACTGGAAGGCTGGCAGATCAGAAGTTCGAAACCTAAGTGCTGTGTGATGGAGTCCTGGGCGGCAGCGGTCTTCTGATGATGACTGGAAGGCTGGCAGATCAGCAGTTTGAAACCAAAGTGCTGTGTGATGGGAGTGAGCTCCATCTCCTACCAACCTAGCAGTTTGAAAGCAAGAAATTGCAAGTAGATAAATAGGTACTGCTTTGCTGGGAAAGGTAACAGTGTTCTGTGCACTCCGGCATCAAGTCATGCCTGCAACATGACCATGGAAACATCTGCAGATGCAGACCTCGCTGGATTTTTGGCTGTAAACAGAGATGAATGCTGCCCACTAGAGTTGGATATGACTGGCTTTCAAGCAAGGGAGACCTAATATTTATTAAGAAATCCTCATTCCAGTCTGTTCTATTTTGTTCTGGATTTCACTTACTCCACCAGGTGGTTTACTGCTTTTTGGCAACTACACCAAGTTTTTATGTAGGGAAAATGTAATTTAGGTCTTGCTTTCCCACCTCCAAGTTCTTTTGAAAAGTGGAAGATGATTTTAGTAAAGGTACAGGTTTCCCTTGCTCAAAAGCCAGTCGTATCCGACTCTAGGGATCAGTGCTCATCTCTGTTTCAAAGCCGAAGAGCCAGTGCTGTCTGTTTCTGCAGACGTTTCTGTGGTCATGTGGCAGGCGTGACTAGACACCGGAGCGCACGGAACGCTGTTACCTTCCCACTAAAGTGGTCCCTATTTATCTACTTGTGATTTCTTGCTTTTGAACTGCTAGGTTGGCAGGAGCTGGGACAAAGATGGAAGCTCATTCTGTCCTGCAGTACTCGGGAATCGAACTGCTGACCTTCCGCCTCCCAGTCAGCGTCTTAGCCACTTGACTAACTTAACTGCTCACAATCCCAGCATTATGAATGTTTGAAAACTGAGGAAAAGTTGTACCATAAAAGGGGTTGGCTTGAAAGTAAATGTAAATATTATGATTTTATCGTTGAAATTTAAGCCCGCCTAGTACTTTATAGCTTCTTGGCTATTTTTACTTATCTTATCCTGGACTACCCAAACCCTCATAAACCACAATGAAATGTACCAAGATTTACTTTAATGCAAACACAATTGAACTCGAAAGGAATTTTTAAAGGTCAGTATGAAATGGCATTAAGTGTTCCTCACTAAAAAGTGAAATGTTACTAAGCATTAGAAGCTTATTTGGCTTTGAAGAAGAAAACACTGGATGTTTATGTAATACTGACTTTATTTACAGACTCATAAATAGAACACGGTGAAAGCAAAACACATCCCTTTATCATGTTCTTTAGCCACTAACGCTGCATCAAGTCATAGAAGAAGTCAGCCCCAGGTGCATATATACCAGTGATGGCGAACCTTGGCACTACAGCTGTTCTAGAACTTCAATTCCCAGAAGCCCGGATCAGCAGGAGTACTGACTTGGGCTTCTGGTAACTGAAGTCCAAGAACATCTGGCGTGCAAAGGTTCGCCATCATGGATATTCTGTATACTGTCCTCATCCATCCATCCAACACTCTTGATTGTTTTAAGGGAGAATGAAAAATATCTGTCAAAATATTCCTTAAAAAACACAAAAACATTCCTTAAATGCCTTAAATAGAACTTCTAAAAGTAATTAGAATGCACTACTCATCACTTACACAAAAAAGGAATGTTGTTTCTACTAACTTGTTACAATAACTTCATTGCTTTTACTTGTTATTTCCAACCTCTGGGAATGTTTGGATACCTTAAAAATGTAATGTGACTTTTAAAATTTAATTGCATTTTTTAAAAAAAGTTTATTTTGTAAGGCTTGTAGGATTTAGAAGTGAATTCATCCTATGTCATGTAAGGATCAGCTTTAAGTTCATTGCAGAGAGACTCAATGAATTCTTTGCTTCAGTATTCACTGAAGAAGACAGAGGCCACATGCCCAAAACAGAGCCTATCTTCGTAGGGAGGGAAACCGAAGAATTAAGCCAGATAGAAATAACCAGGGAGGAGGTCCTTGCATGTCTTGTTAAACTAAACACTAACAAATCACCAGGACCAGATGGCATCCATCCACGAGTTCTCAGGGAACTTAAAGATGAAATTGCTGATCTCCTAGCCAAAATATATAATCTTTCCCTCAAATCAGGCTTTGTGCCTGATGACTGGAAGGTAGCGAATGTAACACCAATTTTCAAAAAAGGATCCAGGGGTGATCCAGGAAATTACCGACCTGTCAGTTTGACATGTGTCCCAGGTAAAGTGATGGAAACCATCCTAAAAGATAGAATTAATAGGCACATAGAAGAGAAGGCGCTGCTAAAGGAGAGCCAACATGGCTTTTGCAAGGGCAAATCATGCCTCACTAATCTGTTGGAATTTTTTGAGAGTGTCAACAAGCATGTGGATAAGGGGGATCCAGTTGACATTGTTTATCTGGACTTTCAGAAGGCTTTTGACAAGGTCCCACACCAAAGGCTCTTGAATAAACTTACCAGTCATGGAATAAAGGGACAGGTCTTGTCCTGGATCAGCAACTGGCTAAGGGACAGGAAACAGAGGGTAGCACTAAATGGACACTTCTCCAAGTGGAGGGAAGTAAAGAGTGGGGTTCCCCAAGGTTCAGTACTGGGACCCCTGCTTTTCAACCTCTTCATAAATGATCTAGAGGTAGGAGTAAAAAGCAAGGTAGCCAAATTTGCTGACGACACTAAATTATACAGGGTAGTGAAAACTGTGAGAGATTGTGAGGAGCTCCAGAGGGATCTCTCGACACTGGGGGAGTGGGCAAAACAGTGGCAAATGAGTTTCAACATTAGTAAGTGCAGAGTGATGCATGTTGGGGCAAAGAACCCCAATTACATTTATAAACTGATGGGGTCTGAACTCTCTGAGACAAACCAGGAAAGGGACCTTGGTGTCCTGGTGGACAACTCAATGAAGGTGTCAACCCAGTGTGCCTCAGCAGTGAAAAAAGCAAACTCAATGCTAGGGATCATTAGGAAGGGTATAGAAAATAAGTCAGCAAGTGTCATTTTGCCTCTTTATAAATCTATGGTGAGGCCCCATCTGGAATACTGTGTACAGTTCTGGTCGCCATACCTCCAGAAGGATATTATGGAGCTGGAAAAAGTGCAGAGGAGGGCAACCAGAATGATTAGGGGACTGGAACACCTTCCTTACCATCTGAGGCTGCAACGGTTGGGCCTCTTCACTCTTGAACGACGACGTCTAAGAGGTGACCTGATTGAAGTTTATAAAATCATGCACGGTGTGGACAAAGTAGATAAGGAAAAACTGTTTTCCCTATCACATAATACTAGAACTAGGGGACACTCCATGAAACTTTTGGGTACTAGTTCTCAAACAAATAAGAGAAAGTACTTTTTCACCCAGAGGATTACTGGTCTATGGAACTCCCTGCCAGAAGAAGTGGTGACAGCTGTCAGTCTTGACAGCTTTAAGAAAGGATTAGACAAGTTCATGGAGGAGAAGAGTATCAATGGCTATAATTATGGATACTTAAGGACAACCTCTGGGTTGGAGAGATAGGCAGGATATCTCTCAATATCATTTCCAGGGAATCCTAAGCAGGTGAAGGCATCTGCTTGGGAATACCCTGAAGGAAATGGTGAGCCACTGTGTGAGACAGAATGCTGGACTGGATGGGCTGTGGCCTGTTCCAGCAAGGCTGTTCTTATGTTCATCTTATCTTGCCCAGGAGTACAACCCAGTAAACATTTTGTCAGTTTGAAATGAATTTATCCTGTAAATATGGGAAGATGCCCTTGCCTCTAGTAGACGATTGAAGACTTTGCTTGGAAACAGTGGAGATCACAATTCTTTAGGAACAACGGGCTTTTTCTTTCTCTTGTAAGAAATAAATTAACTTCTTTACCACATTTCCCCATCTTCATTTCAGTGGCTGATGAGAAATGGATTTAGCAAGGCTAAAAACCCAAGCTTTGCTTCAACAGTTTCAAAATGAAAAGATTATAAAATATAATTGTGTTTTACATAAAGGAGGTCAGGTTGGGGTCCTGGCTTTGAAAAGAAAATGAGATAAAGTAGCATGGAAATATAGTTTGATGTTGCTTGGAAAAAATGGACCCCTTTAAAAAAAACCATGGAATACATAACTGTCTTTTCTAATATAACAGAAATGATTTTGTGCAGACTCAAGGGCAGACCACCACATATTACATCAGGAATGTTTTTATTACAAACTGTTTTGAATTTTTTTGGTTTTGTAAGTTGCTTAATTGCAAACTTTCACATTTATTTTTTACATTTGTTTTCTTTCTCCCCACTGTTTTCTTGTAACAACCCTATGAGTTAGGTAAGGCTGAGAGAGAGTAACCTAGTATATGTTGTATTTGGGTGTAGATTTGAACATAGATCTTTTGAGACACTTTACTCACTATAACTCTAAGGTAGTTCAGAAAGAACTAAACAAAGAACCTGTAGCCTCCCAGAGAATTGTAAAGGTGTGTTGTAAATTTATTTATTTATTTATTTATCTGATTTATATTGCTGCCCAACTCTGAAGACTCTGGGCGGCTCACAGAAAACAAAACCAATCACATTTTAAAAACCAATAAAAACCCTATTAAAACTGCCACCAAAAATTACTCCGACCCCTACAGATTAAAAGAGGGAGAAAGTGTTCTTACTAAATCAGACAGCAGGTAGGGGTCACATCGCTGGTGCCCCACACCTGCTTTGCAATCCAGGTTTTTAGCCCTTTCCTGAAGGACAGCAACTCCATCTGGAGATGCAGCTCAATTGGCAGGAGGTTCCAAAGGGCCAGAGCAGACACTGAGAATGCCCTCCTTCTGCTGCTAGAGAGACGAGTCTCCCTAGCGGATGGCACAATGAGAGAGCCTCTCCGGTCTGCTCTGGTGGGACGGACAGATGTTCTCAGGGTGATGCGATCTCTTAAGTATCCTGGCCCACTACCATGTAGGGCTTTAAAGGTAATTACCAGCACCTTGAATTGCACCCAGAGGCACACTGGCAACTAGTGCAGCTCCTGAAGCAGTGGCGAGGCATGGGCATACCGCCCACACCCCATCACCACCCGGGCTGCCGCATTCTGGACCAGCTTTCGAATGGTTATCAAGGGCAGCCCCATGTAGAACGCATTGCAATAGTCAAGTCTGGAAATGACCAGAGTGTGCATGACCATGGGCAAGGAGTCCTGATCTAGGAGTGGGCGTAACTGGTGTACAACACGAAGTTGTGCAAAAGCCCTCCTGGCCACGACTGCCACCTGCTCATCGAGCAGGAGTCACGAGTCCAGGAGGACCCCCAGTTTATGCACTGGGTCTGTTTGGGGCAAAATAGTCCCATCCAGAACCAAAGATGGTAGCACCCGAGATAATATGGGGCCCTGACGCATAGCCACTCAGTTTTAACGGGATTCAGTTGTAGCCCATTGTTCTCCATCCAGACCCCATCAGCCTCCAGACACTTGGATAGGATTCTGACTGCATCGCTTGGATCACCACGGGCCGAGATGTATAGCTGAGTATCATCAGCATACTAATCATACCCCGTGGGAACGGATGATATTGCATTCTATATATAAATATTGTATTTTATACTAACAGGGGTGCCCGGCTTTGCCCAGGTGGTTCCAACCTGGCTAGCTGAGTGCCAGTGTGATATGAGCTTGGCGATGACATCACAACCCCCCCCCCCCAGTTGGCCTAGCACTGGGGCAGACACAAATCCTTCTGTCGAATATATCCCCCTTTGCAGATCATTTTAGGGGGCAACCCACCGGGCTTCAGGACCCCAACAGTGACCTGCTCACATGCACAAGGTACGTGTGTGCTGAATATCATGGGGTTTGGTCAAGGGGTGCGGCATCCCATTCCGGACACAGAACCCACACCTTTGCTTTATATGAATGCATATTATAAACAAAGTACTGATTTGGTTATAAGTTGTCTGAATGAGAAACTGTTGTATAAAAGATGCAATACACAGTGATTCTCCAATTCTGCTTCTCCAAATATATAAAATATATTTGTATATGAGATCTCCACAGTGCATTCAGAATGCAGTATCATATAATCTTGTTTACCTATTTCTTGAGATGTTATTTCCCCTTCCCCTTCCTCCTGAAATAATCAAGTCCTTTTCAGCATTTCAAAGAAAAAGATTAATTAAAATTGCAAAGGGATTGTTACTCATATAAAACTGTAGATTTGATATTTAATTCAAATTCCCTTAAGAATCTTTGCCGAGATGGAATTTATCTTCCTCCTTACCTTTGCCAGCAATCCTGTCATGGGACATATTTTTTTAAAAAGTTTTAATTAAGAATTGGAAATCTATATTGCTACTAAACATCTGTTGCTACTAGACCAACTGATTCCCCAAAGAAATATGGCTTGGTATTTTATATTATTAATCTTTCAAAAGTAATCTTTCTCTCTTCTCTGTAATTCTCTGAACTCCAGTGGTTTATTTGCTGAGTATTTTCACTGTTCATTTTAATAGAAGCTTCAACAAAAACTTTAATTTGCAATGCAAAGGATGACTAGCTTTTCATAAAGTATGAGTTTCCCATTTTATCTAGATTTTAATATTAAATGTTTTGCACATAAGAACATAAGAACATAAGAACAGCCTTGCTGGAACAGGCCACAGCCCATCCAGTCCAGCATTCTGTCTCACACAGTGGCTCACCATTTCCTTCAGGGTATTCCCAAGCAGATGCCTTCACCTGCTTAGGATTCCCTGGAAATGATATTGAGAGATATCCTGCCTATCTCTCCAACCCGGAGGTTGTCCTTAAGTATCCATAATTATAGCCAGTGATACTCTTCTCCTCCATGAACTTGTCTAATCCTTTCTTAAAGCTGTCAAGACTGACAGCTGTCACCACTTCTTCTGGCAGGGAGTTCCATAGACCAGTAATCCTCTGGGTGAAAAAGTACTTTCTCTTATTTGTTTGAGAACTAGTACCCAAAAGTTTCATGGAGTGTCCCCTAGTTCTAGTATTATGCGATAGGGAAAACAGTTTTTCCTTATCTACTTTGTCCACACCGTGCATGATTTTATAAACTTCAATCAGGTCACCTCTTAGACGTCGTCGTTCAAGAGTGAAGAGGCCCAACCGTTGCAGCCTCAGATGGTAAGGAAGGTGTTCCAGTCCCCTAATCATTCTGGTTGCCCTCCTCTGCACTTTTTCCAGCTCCATAATATCCTTCTGGAGGTATGGCGACCAGAACTGTACACAGTATTCCAGATGGGGCCTCACCATAGATTTATAAAGAGGCAAAATGACACTTGCTGACTTATTTTCTATACCCTTCCTAATGATCCCTAGCATTGAGTTTGCTTTTTTCACTGCTGAGGCACACTGGGTTGACACCTTCATTGAGTTGTCCACCAAGACACCAAGGTCCCTTTCCTGGTTTGTCTCAGAGAGTTCAGACCCCATCAGTTTATAAATGTAATTGGGGTTCTTTGCCCCAACATGCATCACTCTGCACTTACTAATGTTGAAACTCATTTGCCACTGTTTTGCCCACTCCCCCAGTGTCGAGAGATCCCTCTGGAGCTCCTCACAATCTCTCACAGTTTTCACTACCCTGTATAATTTAGTGTCGTCAGCAAATTTGGCTACCTTGCTTTTTACTCCTACCTCTAGATCATTTATGAAGAGGTTGAAAAGCAGGGGTCCCAGTACTGAACCTTGGGGGACCCCACTCTTTACTTCCCTCCACTTGGAGAAGTGTCCATTTAGTGCTACCCTCTGTTTCCTGTCCCTTAGCCAGTTGCTGATCCAGGACAAGACCTGTCCCTTTATTCCATGACTGGTAAGTTTATTCAAGAGCCTTTGGTGTGGGACCTTGTCAAAAGCCTTCTGAAAGTCCAGATAAACAATGTCAACTGGATCCCTGTTATGTATGTATGTTTGCATGTTCATTGTACTGTAAAGGCAAGAATGTAACCACTCCAAATACAAGGTATCTCAGCTGTAAAGGAACGCGAGCAGGCAGCCCATAGAGGGCAGCTGCGAGCGTTCAGTCTCACATGGTTCACATTGCTCAATCACGGACAGCCGCGGGAAAAACCTTCCCCGCATTCAGCAGCAGGAGAAAGATCTGCATTCAGCAGCAGGAGAAAGATCTGCATTCAGCAGCAGGAAGAGAGGCGTGCCTGGGCGAGGCCACGCCGGTAGCAGCCAATGAGCTACCGTGCTACAAGATTCAAATGTATAGGGCTACTGTATATATTGAGATGTATCACCGCTATTACCTCATGCTCCACCGGATCATCATGCAATAAACCTGTGTTAAGCCAACCCTACGGCTGTTCTGTTGTCTTTGGTCCCATACACTAAATTGGCGACGAAGGTGGGATATGGCTGCCCACGGGACCAAGACATGTGCCGGCTACGAGATCAGGAAGCCGGGAGACTTGGAGCTGTTTGAGATAGACTTCAATGGAGCGCTGGTGGAGCTCGAAGTCTCAGATGAGGCCAAGAAGAGGGCCATCTTCGTCCGCATGCTCGGACACGAGACCAAGAGGACCTTGGTGGATCTGATCGCGCCGAGGAGGGTGAGCGACTTCAAGGCCACAGAGCTCCTGGCGGCGCTGCGCACCCACCTCCGGCCCGCAATAGCGATGTTCCCCGCTCGGAGCGCATTCTGGAGGCGAGTCCAGGCGCCCGGGGAATCGGTCGCTGAGTTCGCCGCGGCCCTGCGGCTGGCCGCCGGCCCATGCAAGTGGGAGACCCCAGAAGTCACCCTCCGGGACTGCCTGCTCTGCGGTCTGAGGGATACCGAGACTCAGCGCGCGCTGATGAAACAGGAGCCGCCTCCCACGTGGCAACAAGTCCTCGACACGGCACAGGCCGCGGAGGCTACGACTGCCGGGGTGAAAGAGCTTCAGGACTGGCGCCCGAAACCCGCCAAGGCAGAGAGGTCGGTGCGCGCGGCCCGGCGAGTTTCGAACTCGTCCGCGGAGAGCGGCGACGACGAGGACGTCAGGAGGGTCCAGAGAGAGGGCCGGCGCTGTGACGGCTGCGGCGCCGCCCACGCCCGCGCCGAATGCCCGTTCCGCAAGGCCGAGTGCCACAACTGCGGCCGGCGCGGGCACATCGCCAAGGTCTGCCGGAAACGGCGCGAGGCCAAGAGGAGTTCCCCAGACCGCTCGGCGAGGCAGGACCGCACCACAAGGAGTTCTCCAGACCGCTCGGCGAGGCAGGACCGCACCACGAGGCCAAAGGACGGCACCCGGACCACGAGGACGCGGGACGGAGTAGGGCGCATCTCCGACGACAGCGAGGACGACGCTCCGGTTTGCAGCGTTTCCACGGAGCACCCCCGTTACTTCGTTGAGGTAGTAATACAAGGGGCCCCTGTTAGGATGGAGGTGGACTCGGGTTCTTCATACTCCATCATTTCCCAGGGAGAGTTCATGAAAATCGCCCCCCGCGTGCGGCCCAAGCTCAAAGCGTTGAGGGCCACACTGAAGGACGTGCAAGGGAACCGCATCCCAGTGTTGGGGGTTGGGAAGTTCCAGGTCCAGTTTAAAAAGCACACCGCAACGCTTCCCCTAGTCGTCCTCAAGGGAGGTAAATGCAGCCTCCTCGGGACTCAATGGTTCCAGCCCCTGGGGTTGTTCATTGGGGGGGGTGCACGCCGTGGGGGCACACGCCGCCGGGACTGAACCAATACAGAGCGTGTGTGACGCGCACCCCGAGGTTTTCAAAAAGGGGCTCGGAAAATTCAAGGGCCCCCCAGTGACTTTCGACCTGGACCCTGGAGTACGTCCAATCAGACTTAAACCGCGCAGAGTGCCCTTCGCACTAAAAGACAAAATAGAGGCGGAGTTGGACAAATTGGTGGGCCAGGGGATTCTTGTCCCTGTTGATTCTGCGGAGTGGGAAACTCCAATTGTAACAGCACTCAAGGCCAACGGGGAGGTCCGCATATGCGCTGATTACAAGTGCACCATCAATAAGGCGATCCGCCCTAATGCGTATCCGGTGCCGGTAGTCAGCCACTTGTTGGCCAGGTTACACGGGGGGAGGTGCTTCGCTAAACTCGACCAGGCCCAAGCCTACCAGCAACTCCCGGTGACCCCCGCCGCAGCTGCTGCGCAGACCATAGTCACCCACAAAGGGGCGTTCCAGGTATCGCGCCTCCAATTCGGCGTGAATTCGGCGCCCGGGATCTTCCAGTCACTCGTGGAACGCCTCCTGAAGGGGTTAGAGGGGGTGTTACCCTACTTTGATGACGTATTGATTACAGGGGGGAGCCGGGCCGAATTAGCAACAAGGTTGGGAAAGGTCCTGGCAATATTCGAAAAGGCGGGGTTGCGGTTGCGGAAAGACAAATGCGTTTTCTTCGCAACTGAGGTTGAGTTCCTAGGGTTCCGTGTTACTCCCGAGGGAATAAGGCCATCCCAATCCAAGGTGGCCGCCATCAAGAAGGCCCCTCGCCCCACCTCCAAGCCCGAGTTGCAGTCGTTCCTTGGACTGCTCAACTTTTACCACTCCTTCCTTCCGCGGAAGGCAGCAGTGGCGGAACCGCTACACAAATTGTTAAAAAAGGACGAGGCATGGAAGTGGGGCGACGTCCAGGAGAAGGCTTTCAATGACCTGAAGCGACTCCTGGCATCAGATGCTGTACTGACCCACTTCAATCCCAAACGCCCAGTGGTCCTGATATGTGATGCATCCCCGGTGGGGGTGGGGGCGGTGTTATGCCACGTACTGGAGAACGGGAGGGAGGCCCCGATAGCGTTCTACTCTAGGTCCTTGTCCCAAGCGGAGAGAAACTATGCCCAGACAGACAGGGAAGCACTAGCGATAATTGCGGGGACCAAGAAATTTCATGATTTTGTGTACGGCCGCCCCTTCACCATAGTGACTGACCATAAGCCCTTGCTAGGCATTTTCACCGCAGATAAGCCCACACCCCAAATCCTGTCCCCGAGGATGCTCAGGTGGGCCATTTTTCTCAACGCGTATCAGCACGCGTTGGTATACCGGCCCGGGAAGGAGATCAGCCATGCGGATACCCTGTCGAGGTCCCCCATTCCCCGGGATTGCTGCCACGTGGGCGAGGAAGAGAGGGACCACCAGGTCTTAATGATAGAGGTCCTAGACTCCCCTCCAGTAGTACCGGCCGACATCGCCAAAGCGACCGGCAAAGACAAAACGCTAGCTACAGTTTGCTCCTGGGTACAGAAAGGGTGGCCCGTGTCTTCCCCAGCAGCGGAATTCGACACATTTTTCAAAAAGAAACTAGAGTTGTCCCTAGAGAGGGGTTGCCTTTTGTGGGGACAGCGGGTAGTGATCCCCACGTCGCTCCGGCCGAGGGTGCTTAAACTGCTGCACGTCAGCCACCCGGGGATCGTCCGCTCTAAGGCACTAGCCCGTAGTTACTTTTGGTGGCCCCAGCTAGACGCCGACATCGAACACATGGTCGGCACTTGCGAAGCGTGCCAAAGCTCCAGGCCAGAAGAGGCTCACTTGCCACATAGGGAGTGGGACGCAGCTAGGGGGCCCTGGTCCCGGGTACACGTAGACTTTGCTGGCCCGTTCAGGGGAACACTTTTCCTCCTTGTGGTGGACGCGTTCTCCAAGTGGTTGGAGGTCATTCCAGTCTCGAGCACCTCCTCGGCCACTACAATTAAACAGTTACGGAGGGTCTTTTCCACGTTCGGTTTACCCGACACCCTCGTCAGCAATAACGCTAGCTGTTTCACGTCCGCCGAGTTCGGGGTATTCATGGATCGCAATGCCATTCGGCACGTCACCTCCGCCCCCTTTCACCCGGCCACCAACGGCCAAGTAGAGCGCCTCGTGCGCACCACAAAAGACGCGCTGCGGCGCATGGGCCCCGGAGACCTCGACCTGCAATTGTGCCAATTCCTGCTAAGGTACAGGGTCACCCCATTGGCGTCAGGGTACTCCCCCGCGGAGCTGTTAATGCGCAGGAAGCTGGCCACGGTAATCTCCAAGCTAGACCCCACGAGAGTAGAGGACAAAGGGCGGAACATAGGGGTGGAACCCGCAAAGAGTTTCAGCGTAGGCGCCCCGGTGCATTGCAGGAACTACGCCAAAGCGGGGCCAGCCTGGGTGCCGGGCACCGTAATAGAACAAACCGGCCCCGTCTCATACCGCGTGGAGACCAGTACAGGCCTCCTGTGGAGGCGACACGCGGACCAACTCAGGCGCAGGGTCCCCGGAAAGCAAGACGAAGACGAAAATAGCCACGAATCAGCGTTAGGGTACTCCCCCACCCGTTTAGCCCAAGGGGGAGGAAAAGGGGGACATGGGTCCCCACCAAGGGGGGAGGAAAGGGAATCGATCCTCAGAGATCTTTTGCGGGAGTTCCCGGCAGAAAGGAAGAGCCCCGACCTCACACATACCCCTCGGAAGTTTCCCCAAAACACAGATGCCCCTAGAAGTTTAGACGTTGATTTACAGTACCAGGGGGAGTTAGCGGAGTGGTTCCCCACCCGTCCTAGCGAAAAGAGGGGTTTCAGTTCAGCCCCTGGTACTTCCAGTCCCAGTAGCCCCTGTGAGTTAGAATGCAACATAGCGCCAATTTCCCGGAGACCGACACCCCCAAGACAGGAGGCAACAGCGAGTCCATCCACCACAGTCTCAAGGTCCCCCGAGCGGGGAACAGAAGGTAGCAGAACCACAAGGGCGACCTCATCGGTTCCGCGGTTCACAATAGGAGGGTCCCCCGGGTCCGAGAGCAACAGGCAGGGGTTCACCTCCCAACTGTTCATTCCATTCCCATCCCCGGGCGCAAGGCAGGCACGGACGCCCCACAGAGCCACTAACGAATCCCCGTTTCCCGTTGCAGGACAAGTACCCGCGGAGTCAGAGATCACTGGCTCTCCAGCACTAGGTCAGGCGCAAGCACGCCCCAAGCGCACGTGCGGCAAGCCACAATGGTTGCGGGACTTCGTCCCATCCTAGGGGGGAGGGATGTTATGTATGTATGTTTGCATGTTCATTGTACTGTAAAGGCAAGAATGTAATCACTCCAAATACAAGGTATCTCAGCTGTAAAGGAATGCGAGCAGGCAGCCCATAGAGGGCAGCTGCGAGCGTTCAGTCTCACATGGTTCACATTGCTCAATCACGGACAGCCGCGGGAAAAACCTTCCCCGCATTCAGCAGCAGGAGAAAGATCTGCATTCAGCAGCAGGAGAAAGATCTGCATTCAGCAGCAGGAAGAGAGGCGTGCCTGGGCGAGGCCACGCCGGTAGCAGCCAATGAGCTACCGTGCTACAAGATTCAAATGTATAGGGCTACTGTATATATTGAGATGTATCACCGCTATTACCTCATGCTCCACCGGATCATCATGCAATAAACCTGTGTTAAGCCAACCCTACGGCTGTTCTGTTGTCTTTGGTCCCATACACTATTGCAGGCGCACCCCCCCAATAACGGACACAGACAACATTGAAAGTGGATAACAGCAAAGGGCCACATTTATTGATTCAATGCCCTAGTCCGAATTATAAATTTGTATTGGTAAAACGACCAATCATAATTCCTAAGGCAAGCAGGCCGAAGTAACACTGGTAAGGTACCACCCCAAAATTGCCAACGGCAATTGGTTACAATGTATCAATTTGTATCAATTTGTTTGTCAACAACAAACAAATTGTTGACCGTAGTCAATAACTAACTCATGACCCCACCCTCTGACGCGTATCCGTGAAATCACAGGGGTGATGCATGCTGGTTAGCAATCATCATCACCCCATCGCCTGGTTCGTCGTTGACCGGACAACGTTTAACTACTTTATTCCTGTCTAGTGTTGTCCAGTCAATTGCGAACCTGCCGGATACTTGTGGGTCATACTGTTTACCTTACCAGTGCTACCCGCCCATGTGACCAAAGTCAAGTAGGAACGAAGAAAGACCCCTATATCAAACCATAGCAACAGTGTGGGATGGGCAAAAAAGCCAGGACCCGAAGCCAATATGGGTCCCAACCAAAAATTCCCACCCGGCCCCGAAGCGACCATAATCACACTGTTAACTAGGGAGGGGGTGGAGGGGAAAAAACTTCTCCGCTCCGTCGCTGAGGCAAAATGGCAGCTCGGCTGCCTCGTGGCCACCCCTTTTATAAGGGAGCTGGCCACGCCCCTAACTACCCGGATTCTCTGTCCTGTGGGGGGGGGGCCCGCAAAGGGCGCGGCGGCCATTTTGGCGCCGCGCTTGCATTGCAGGCGCACCCCCCCAATAACGGACACAGACAACATTGAAAGTGGATAACAGCAAAGGGCCACATTTATTGATTCAATGCCCTAGTCCGAATTATAAATTTGTATTGGTAAAACGACCAATCATAATTCCTAAGGCAAGCAGGCCGAAGTAACACTGGTAAGGTACCACCCCAAAATTGCCAACGGCAATTGGTTACAATGTATCAATTTGTATCAATTTGTTTGTCAACAACAAACAAATTGTTGACCGTAGTCAATAACTAACTCATGACCCCACCCTCTGACGCGTATCCGTGAAATCACAGGGGTGATGCATGCTGGTTAGCAATCATCATCACCCCATCGCCTGGTTCGTCGTTGACCGGACAACGTTTAACTACTTTATTCCTGTCTAGTGTTGTCCAGTCAATTGCGAACCTGCCGGATACTTGTGGGTCATACTGTTTACCTTACCAGTGCTACCCGCCACACGGAGGGGCTTCACAGAAGACCTGACGCCCCCCCCAGACCGTCAGCTCGGTCAACAGGCCTGCTCGCCAGTCACCCAACAGGAGGTCCATACCTCCTCGCGACAGATGGACCCCATCCCCTGCATACAAGTCATAATTTGTAGACTAATATCGGGGCGATGACTAACCCGTCCCCAAGCCCTGGTGGTAAGAAACCGCGCCACTGCCTTATTGACCGCGCGCCTAGCTCGGTCAAGAGCCAGGAGGTTAACGCCCCCTCTGTAAGAGTGGCGCGGAACAATGTCCGACCAAACCAGGGCTGTGGCAGGCCAGACATAATGCAAGAAGGCGAGTACCTCGCAAATCGCATGCTTGAGTGATAAGCCGGTGACCTGGCCCAAATCATTGCCCCCCAGGTGGATGATTAGAATGTCAGGCGGGTCAGCCCCCAGGCCAGAAAAAAGGAAAGGCCGCAGCTCCCGCCATAACATCCCAGGCTTACCATGCCATGCGAGACTGGCGTGGTCACCCAGTCCCAGTCGGGGT
Organism: Bradypodion pumilum; assembly: GCA_035047305.1. NCBI lineage: Eukaryota > Metazoa > Chordata > Lepidosauria > Squamata > Chamaeleonidae > Bradypodion > Bradypodion pumilum. Next base: position 27,559,976 of record JAWDJD010000004.1, on the reverse strand, counting down.
CCACTCTGTCGCCGCAGCGTAACGCGCTGCCCTGAGCACATAGCTGTGGCCCACCAGCCATACTGTCACCGGTGTAATACGACACCCAGGGTCTGTAAGAAAATTGAGAAAAAGGGAGGTAAGGTGACTGGATTGGTACTCATGGCGGGAGTGGGCGCACATAAAACTGAAAACATTGTGAGCCCCACCTCCCCCTGCTGCGTATGTCAGCCCCAGAGTACCCAAAAGCAGCTGCTGTAGAGGCTGCACCCATACGGAACGAATGTGTGCCATAACGGGCACCTGGTAGGCCCACCCTGGTGAGGGCTCCGGCTGTCACCTTCCAAAACTGAAATTTAGTAAGGGGAGACCCATCTTGGTGACAGAAAAACGGGCCGTGGTGCATGCCACGCAGTGCCAGGTATTCCTGTAGGGCACCAACCGGACCGATGTCTGCCAAAGAACACCGTAGCAGTCTTACTCCACTGCCTACGCCATGCTGATCTGTTTTAGAGGAGCGAATCCTCAACTGGGCCCAGTCTTTGGCAACATAGACATCTCCGCGTTCCAGTGCCCTACCACTTGCATCCGCCTTAGACAGCATCACGAGTTCGCTGACGCGGAGCGCTCCAAAAATGCCACCGTTGTGGCTGCATGAAAATGGGCTGCCTCATAATGATCAAAACAGAGGCCTGGCCAGCCCCGGGCCAAATGGGTAAGAACCCCTGGGGAAATAGGGTGCCAGTCGTCCGGGCAACGCCCGCGGTCGCGCACCCACCCCTCCAAAACGTGTCTCACACGGAAGTCAGAGGTGGTATCCACATGACCCCCTACTTTGGCCATAAAAGCCAACGCCGAGAGCTTGGATGCTATGGTGCGAGGTGCAAGGCCCTGTGCATGCAGGTGAACCATGAACCGCAGAACATGGTCCACCGGGATAGGCCAGGTCTCTGGCAAGTGAAATTGAGTAGCAAAAGCCCTATACGAAGTGAATGCTTGTTGATACGCCTTACGCGTGCGTGGCGCTAGTGACAGGCCAATCGCCCGGTTCACCTCTCCTTGCCAATAGTCCACATCTCGTCCGGGAGTGGCGAGGGAAATTCCTCCGCATCCGGGGCCAAGGCGCGGAACCGGGAGATCTGCAGGCGGGACAAAGCGTCAGCAATATCGTTATTAACCCCTGGGACATGCCTGGCCCTGAACAAGACGTTGAGGCGCAGGCAGCGCAGCACAAAATGGCGCACTAGATCCATGACTCTGGGCGATTTAGAAGTCTGTGCATTGACAATGTGTACAACAGCAGCATTGTCGCACCAGAAATGCACCACCGAATTAGCCCACTGTTCGCCCCATAGCATCAAAGCCCCGAGAATGGGGAAAAATTCCAAGTATGTGAGATCCCGCAGGCGACCTGTGCCTGCCCATGCCGGTGGCCACCCACCATAGGCCCACTTCCCATTGAAGTACATCCCATAACCCAGGGATCCTGAGGCATCAGACTGGATCTGGAAATTGGGGGATGCCAGGAGGTCAGACCTCCAAAATGAGACCCCATTAAACTCCCTCAGGAATTGCAACCAGACGAACATGTCTGCCCTGATACCCCGGGTAAGCCTGACTCTGTGGTGGGGCCTGGATAACCCTGCCATGGCGTCGCATAAGCGCCGGGCGAAAGCCCTGCCCGGTGCGACCACCCTGCAGGCAAAATTGAGGTGCCCATGTAGCACCTGCAGTTCCCTCAGGGATGCCTTACGCTTGGCCAGCAATTCCGAGATAAGGGTCACTATCCTGGACACCTTATCACCCGGTAACCTAGAAGCCTGTACTACTGTATCAATCTCAACCCCCAGGAATACTAGTTCGGTCGACGGGCCCTCGGTCTTTTCGGGCGCTAAAGGGACACCAAGTTCCTGCATTAGCGTCTGAAATGTAGTGAGGAGACGTGCACACGTGTCCCAGCCCCGTTCACCCCCGAATAAAAAGTCATCCAGGTAATGGGCTACAGACCGGGACCCTGACCTGCGGACGAAAGCCCACTCTAGGGAGGTACTAAAACGCTCGAAAGCCGAGCATGATATGGAGCAGCCAAAAGGCATGGCCTTATCAAAATAATACTCCCCTCTAAATTTAAAACCCAGCAATTCAAAGTCGCCCGGGTGCACCGGCAAGAGGCGAAAAGCTGACTTAATGTCGCACTTGGCCAGCAAGGCACCCGGGCCACACGAGCGCACCATGCGCAGCGCATGGTCGAACGATGTATACCTGACCGAACAAAGGTCATCAGGTATCGCATCGTTGACCGATCGGCCGGCTGGGTAGGACAAATGATGAATAAGGCGAAACTCACCTAGGGACTTTTTGGGAACCAAACCCAATGGCGAAACCTTAAGGTTGGGAAAAGGGGGTGCGGGAAAAGGTCCGGCGACCCTGCCCGCGTCTAATTCCTTTTTAATGCTGGCCGCGGCTACCTCCTCCCTTCCTCTGAGGGATAAAAGGTTGGGAGCATCCTGAGGGGATCTATCACCCATAAAAGGGATACGAAATCCCTGCTTAAAACCTTGGATGAGATACTCTCTGTCTTCTCCCCTTGGGTACGATGCGAGCCAGCGCTCCAGCATGTCCACCTTAATTGGGGAGGGGGCCTTTCGGAGAACTAGTTCCATCCGTGGCAGGCTTGCCAGCCCACTGTCCACCCCTCCCTCTGCCTCGCGCCCCCCCAGGCTTGGGACAAGCAGAGGCTGCATGGGGACCAGAACACGTGGGACACTCATGCTTATACCTGCAGTTCTTCCGACTGCAGGAACCATTGGCCGAGAAAGTCCAGCACAGCAGGCGGGCTGGAACCCCCTGCCCCGCCAGTTGGCGGGTAACCTGCGCTGGAGATGCTCGCTGGACCGCATGTCCACAATGGTATCTATCCCCCGGGGCAGGACGTGTGGGTGTCATATACAAGAGCCACAGTCTCTGGCACGGCTCATCCCATCTCATCTCGGGGTGTAGGGGAATCCTCATACGGAATTCCTCCTCATATGCTAGCCATGAGGGGCCCGGGAAATCTACCATCGCCCTATATATGTTGTCCAAATATTGGACCATGGGAATAGCTAGATCCGGCCGTGCCCTCAAATATACCGCCATGTATATTAAATAAGCGGGGAGCCAGTTAGCCCAGGTACGCGGCGGCTTACGGCGGCGTGCCTGCTCCTTGTCCTTCTCATCCTGACCCTCCCTTTCTTCCTTGGTGGGCTCTCTGTTCAGGAGTGAGAAGATATCTACGTACTCCCCTCGCCATATCTTTTCTCTGGTAGCCTGTGCCAAGTGATCACCCAGTGGCAATGAATACCCTGCCGTCGGCAAAGCCGAAAAGGGGATAGCTGGCCTACCCAAAGGGGCCTGAGTTAACCCTGCCACCCCAAGTACGTTCCCAGCAGTGTAAGAACCGAGGCCCACCCCAGCGGGCATGGTGGCAGTAGTTGTCACCGGGTGGGTCGCCAGCGGCGTAGCCCCTGCACCACCCGCGCGAGGCCAAGGCCACTGAAAGTTCCCCCCTATATTGGGAATGTGTGCGGATGTACTCGTTTGCACCATATACTCACATGCTGCACCCCCGCGGGCCGCCCCCACCGGGGGTTCTGGCCCGCTGGGGGCGTCGGAGCTCACGACCGATGTAGAGCTCATCACCGGGGCTTGACCCGCACCAGGTTGCTGGCTGGGGAGCTGCGAGGCAGTGGCCGGAGCCGCGCCACCCGCCTGCAGCAGCTCAACCCTCGCCGCCGGCCGTTGTCCTGCTGCCGATAGCGCCTCAAAAGGTACCCCAAAAGGGGCGCCTGCCTGACTGGCCCGGGCCAAAGACGCCTCCAAGGCCGCAATACGGGCCAGTAAGGTGTCTACATTGACCACGGGCAAAGAGCCGGCCGGCCCGCCTGACCCTTGTATGGGGGCAGGTCCCTGCACCCCATGACCCATATATGGCCATTGGCCAGGACCGAAGCCCGGTAGGGCTGGTGAGGAAACCTGCCAAGGCAGGGCGCCGGGCCACCCCCCAAGGCTAGAGGGCCCCGGGAGAGGCTGCGGCCCGAAAGTAATAGGCCCAACGGGTTGGGCAGGGGGAGGAGCGGTGTCCACCGCTCGCGGGCCGCGGGCCGGAGCGCCCTCCGCGCCCGCACTCTGATCGGGCCAAGGGGCGATAGACCCCAAGCCACCAGCCCCGGCCGGGGATGGCAAATGTGGCTGTTGAGGAGGCGGCACCACGGTCCTCCGACCTGGGTTGCGCCTCCTAACAACCCGGGCTGAATTCGCAGCAGCCTTCTTTTTGGAAGGCATCTCACCGCAGCAAAAAAGGGAAGCTAGCTAGGCAAAATCGACCCAAAAGGCTTCCCGGTGATACCAACGAGCGACGGAGGCACAGGGAAAAAACTTCTCCGCTCCGTCGCTGAGGCAAAATGGCAGCTCGGCTGCCTCGTGGCCACCCCTTTTATAAGGGAGCTGGCCACGCCCCTAACTACCTGGATTCTCTGTCCTGTGGGGGGGGGGCCCGCAAAGGGCGCGGCGGCCATTTTGGCGCCGCGCTTGCAAAATCCCCCTTATCCACATGCTTGTTGACACTCTCAAAAAATTCCAACAGATTAGTGAGGCATGATTTGCCCTTGCAAAAGCCATGTTGGCTCTCCTTTAGCAGCGCCTTCTCTTCTATGTGCCTATTAATTCTATCTTTTAGGATGGTTTCCATCACTTTACCTGGGACACATGTCAAACTGACAGGTCGGTAATTTCCTGGATCACCCCTGGATCCTTTTTTGAAAATTGGTGTTACATTCGCTACCTTCCAGTCATCAGGCACAAAGCCTGATTTGAGGGAAAGATTATATATTTTGGCTAGGAGATCAGCAATTTCATCTTTAAGTTCCCTGAGAACTCGTGGATGGATGCCATCTGGTCCTGGTGATTTGTTAGTGTTTAGTTTAACAAGACATGCAAGGACCTCCTCCCTGGTTATTTCTATCTGGCTTAATTCTTCGGTTTCCCTCCCTACGAAGATAGGCTCTGTTTTGGGCATGTGGCCTCTGTCTTCTTCAGTGAATACTGAAGCAAAGAATTCATTGAGTCTCTCTGCAATCTCTGTTTCCTCTTTAATAACCCCTTGCCTTCCATTGTCATCTAATGGTCCAATGGCCTTCCTAGTTGGGTTCTTACTTCTAATGTACTTAAAGAAGTCTTTGTTATTTCTCTGAGTATTTTTAGCTATACGCTCCTCAAAGTCTTGCTTTGCTTTCCTGATTGTTGCCTTGCATTTGTTCTGCCAGAATTTATGTTTCTGCCTGCTGTCCTCATTCGGACAAGCCTTCCATCTTCTAAATGAGCTTTTCTTGCTCTTGATCACTTCCCGAACAGCTCCTGTAAGCCACATCGGAGTCCTCTTGGACCTGGCAGTGCCCTTTTTCCTTTTGGGTATGCATTCCAATTGGGCCTCTGTTATTGTTTTTGTAAACAGCCTCCATGCCTCTTGAAGTGTTTGGACTCTCTCAATTTTCCCTTTCAGCTTCACATGGTGACTGTCTGAACAAAAGGCAAAGCAATGACATTTATATTCCACCCCATAGCACTTATTGCACTCTCTGGGTGGTTCACAGAATAATTAGCATTTTGCCCCCAATATGCGGGGTACTCATTTTACCGATCTCAGAAGGATGGAAGGCTGAGTCAACCTTGAATCCTGGTAAAATGAGTACCCAACATGGTAGGGGCAAAATGCTAATAACGTTGTGAACTGCCAAGAGAGTGCACTAAGTGGTATGGGGCAGTAAATAAATATAATTGTGATTGCTGTCTTTTTTTAAGGGGGCATAGAATTCAGTGGATATTATAGAGAACAAAGGCCACTCTTGTCTAATTCTGGACCCCAACAGTGGGGTCTCCTAGACCTTTTAATTCCCTTTTGTTTTAGATATGTTAATTTTAGCTTTGTAAATTATTATATGATGGTGGTGCCTCTGACATGAATAAAGAAAGAATCCATTCTCCTGTATAGGAATACCTAAGGCTATATTGCTTAATCATGCCTGAATGTTACAGAATGCTGAAAGAAGTTGGGCATAAAATCAAGAGTACAGAATGAGAAAAGCAAAGTGTCCATATATTCTCAAGGACTGAGTATGGAAGAAAGAAACAGATTTCTGTTTTGCTAATGTCTAAGTTTTCTTTTAAGAAATTGTTTAATGAAAGCTCTTAACAAACCAGAGAGAATGTGACACATTTAGTTTATTGCCCCAGAAAGCCCTGATGATGATTCAGTATTTTTAGATGTGAAGTAGGGCTGATCAAATAACCAGTCGTCACGGAATAAAAGGAATATGTGTGTTTGAAATCCTGAGAGAATGTCAGACTGACATATTTGTATTGCACATAAAAATGTTGGAGCAGTCAGCGCTAGGAATATAATTCATTAGAATGCTAAAAATATAAAAGACTTGTATAAAGATTTTGAAATATTGTCTATCCTGGTATCTAAGATAAAGAAACTAAAAATGGAAACATAAAACTGATCCTAAAATAAAGCAAACATTGGTCATCCTTTTGATAGTGTCATCATGGCTTTGTTTTATGTTTTGCTTCTCAGAGGGAAACTTTAAAATATTGCAGAAATCTTTGTTTATACAGAATAGGGTGGCCCGTAAGTCTGAACCCATCCATATATTTTATGTATCCAGTGTACAGTATCTGTGTGCTATGTGGGTAGGGACTTACGGGCCACCCTGTATAGTGCGTAGGGCAGGTGTTGGAATTATTGAGAAAAGAATGCAGAACAAGTGAGAAACTTCCCAAAATCCAACAGGGCTTCCCAGCAATTATCAGGGCAGCTTCTTTTTCAATCAGGAGGTTAAGTTTGCCCAAAGAATGAAGCCCACCAGATAGTTTTTTTCCATCTGTAAAGGTAAAGTTTTTACTCTGTAAAGGGTTTTCCCACTTGCTCGAAAGCCAGATGTAACCGACTCTAGGGTTCAGTATTTATCTGTTTACAGCCAAAGAGCCAGCGCTGTTTGCGTTTGCAGATGTTTCCGTGGACATGTGGCAGGCATGACTAGACACTGGAGTGCACGGAACGTTGTTTACCTTTCCACCGAAGTGGGCCCTATTTATCTATTTGCAATTTCTTGTTTTCAAACTGCTAGGTTGGCAGAAGCTGGGACAGAGATGGGAGTTTACTCCATTGCGCAGTACTTGGGTCTTGAACTGCGTAACCACTAAGCCACCACAGTCACTTATATTTGGGGGAGGGGGGGAGATTCCCAGAAAGGAAGCTTTCATAAGAACATAAGAACAGCCTTGCTGGAACAGGCCACAGCCCATCCAGTCCAGCATTCTGCCTCACATAGTGGCTCACCATTTGCTTCAGGGTATTCTCAAGCAGATGCCTTCACCTGCTTATGATTCCCTGGAAATGGCATTGAGAGATATCCTGCCTATCTCTCCAACCCGGAGGTTGTCCTTAGGTATCCAGTGATACCCTTGTCTTCTATGAACTTGTCTAATCCTTTCTTGAAGCTGTCAAGACTGACAGCTGTCACCACTTCTTCTGGCAGGGAGTTCCATAGACCAGTGATCCTCTGGTTGAAAAAGTACTTTATCTTATTTGTTTGAGAACTAGCACCCAAAAGTTTCATGGAGTGTCCCCTAGTACTAGTGTTGTGCGATAGGGAAACAGTTTTCCTTATCTACTTTGTCCATACCGTCCATGATTTTATAAACTTCAATCAGGTCACCTCTTAGACGCCGTCGTTCAAGAGTGAAAAGGCCCAACCGTAGCAGCCTCAGATGGTAAGGAAGGTGTTCCAGTCCCCTAATGATTCTGGTTGCCCTCCTCTGCACTTTTTCCAGATCCATAATATCCTTCTGGAGGTATGGCGACCAGAACTGTACACAGTATTCCAGATGGGGCCTCACCATAGATTTATAAAGAGGATTTGTTCAGGGATTTGTTTTCTATTTTATTTGTTCTGAGCCACTATTATTGTTTCACTAATTTAGAATTATGATATGTTTGCCATTCTCTCTGTAAGTTATTTTGTATCTGTTGTGTTCTGTAAAGCAGTGCCTTTAACAATGTACCTTTGCCATGTGTTATCAATGTAACCTTTCTGTGTGCAACATTATAACCATCACCTGTATCAATGTATGCTTAATAAGGGGACGCGAGCTAGTGACCACCAGAGGACAGTAGCGAGCGTCCAGCTCTAATGGATCAAAGCCACCTGGATCAGCAGCGCGGGAAGATTCCCCGCGACCTCCTCAACTGGTCAAGAAGGGCGTGACCTCCTACGACGTCACGCAGACAGCAACCAATAGTCTGCCAACGAGCCACATTCAAATGTATAGCCAGCTGTATATATTGAGCTACCCAGCCGCCATTACCACATGTTCCTCCGGATCATCATGCAATAAACCTGTGTTAAGCCAACCCTTCGGCTGTTGTATTGTCTTTGGTCCCTTACACGAAATTGGCGACGAAGGTGGGATGGCAGCCCACGGGACCAAGACATGCGCCGGTTTCGAAATCAGGAAACCGGGCGACTGGGAGATCTTCGAAATGGACTTCCAGGCCGCACTGATCGAGTCCGAAGTTACGGAAGAGGCGAAGAAAAGAGCCATCTTCACCAGAATGCTCGGACAAGAAACAAAAAGGACCTTGGTGGACCTGATTGCACCGAGGAGGGTGAGCGAATTCAAGGCCAAGGAACTCATGCGGTTGCTGCGTGAGCACGTCCGGCCCGCCACGGCGATGTTTCCCGCTCGGAGTGCATTTTGGAGGCGAGTCCAAGCGCCCGGGGAGACGGTCGCCGCGTTCGTGGCGGCCCTGCGGCTGGCGGCCGGCCCGTGCAAATGGGAGAACGTCGAAATCACCCTCCGAGACTGTGTGCTGTGCGGCCTGAACGACGCTGAAACCCAGCGCACATTAATGAACCAAGAGCCGCCTCCCACGCTGCAGGAGGTCGTCAGAGCAGCCCAGGCCGCAGAAGCTACGAAGGCCGGGGTCCAAGAGCTCCAGGACTGGCGGCCAAAGTCGAGGAAAGCAGAGGCTCCGGTACAGGCGGCCCGGCGAACTTCGAGGTCGTCCACAGAGAGCAGCGACGACGAGGACGTACAGAAGGTCCGGAAGGAGGGCCGACGATGCGACGGCTGTGGCGCGGCCCACGACCGCGTGAAATGCCCCTTCCGGAAGGCCGAGTGCCACAACTGCGGCTGCCGCGGGCACATCGCCAAGGTGTGCAGGAAGAAGCGCGAGTCCCGGAGGAGCTCCCCAGACCGTTCCGCGGGACGAGACCGCCCAGCGAAACCAAAAGACGGCGCCCAGGCCACGCGGAAGCAGGACGGCGTGGGCCGCATTGCCGACGGCAGCGAGGACGACACCTCGGTGTTCAGCGTGTCTACGAGACACCCCCGCTACTTTGTTGAGGTACTAGTCCAAGGGGTGCCCATTAGGATGGAAATTGACTCGGGGTCCTCATATTCAATCATTTCCCAGAGGGAGTTTTGTGGAATTGCCCCCCAAAAGCGGCCCAAGCTCAAAGCGTTGAGGGCCACACTACGGGACGTGCAAGGGAACAGTATTCCAGTGTTGGGGGTTGGAGAATTTCAGGTCAAGTTCAAGGAGCACGCCGCGTCCCTTCCCCTGGTCGTGCTCAAGGGAGGAAATTGCAGCCTCCTTGGGACTCAATGGTTCCAGCCCCTGGGTTTGTTCATTGGGGGGGTGCATGCCGTGGGGATGCACACTGTTGGGACTGACCCAATTCAAGAGGTGTGCGAGGCGCACCCCGAAGTCTTCAAAATGGGACTGGGGAAATTCAAGGGGCCCCCAGTGACTTTCGACCTGGACCCGGAGGTCCGCCCTGTTCGCCTAAAACCACGCCGGGTGCCGTTCGCACTCAAGGACAAGATAGAGGCGGAACTGGACAAATTGGTGGGTCAGGGGATTCTTGTGCCTGTAGATTCTGCGGAGTGGGAAACTCCAATTGTAACCGCTCTTAAGTCCAATGGGGAGGTCCGCATATGCGCCGACTACAAGTGCACCATCAACAAGGCGATCCGCCCGAATGCATATCCGGTGCCGGTAGTCAGCCATCTGCTGGCCAGGTTACACGGGGGGAAATGTTTCGCTAAGCTCGACTTAGCACAGGCCTACCAGCAGCTCACGGTGTCTCCCGCCGCAGCTGCTGCGCAGACCATAATCACCCATAAGGGGGCGTTCCAGGTGACGCGCCTCCAATTCGGCGTGAACTCGGCGCCAGGAATTTTCCAGTCACTCGTGGAACGCCTCCTGAAGGGTCTGGAGGCGGTGTTGCCTTATTTTGATGACGTGTTAATAACAGGGGGGAGTCGGGCGGAATTGGCCAAGAGGTTGGGGAAGGTCCTGACTATATTCGAAAAGGCGGGGCTGAGGTTGCGCAAGGACAAATGCGTCTTCTTCGCAACCGAGGTTGAATTCCTGGGGTTTTGTGTGACTCCTGAGGGGATAAAACCATCCAAGTCTAAGGTGGCAGCCATCAAGAAAGCCCCCCGCCCCACCTCCAAGCCCGAGTTGCAGTCGTTCCTAGGGCTGCTCAACTTTTACCACTCCTTCCTCCCCCGGATGGCAGCGGTGGCCGAACCGCTACACAGGCTGCTTAAGAAAGACCAGGCATGGAAGTGGGGCGATGACCAGGAAAGGGCATTTAGTGAGCTGAAAAGCCTCCTGGCGTCCGACGCCATACTGACCCACTTCGACCCCAAACGCCCAGTAGTTCTGATCTGTGATGCATCTCCAGTGGGGGTGGGGGCAGTGCTGTGCCACGTGCTGGCGAATGGAAGGGAGGCCCCGATAGCATTTTACTCCAGGTTCCTGTCCCAAACAGAGAGAAACTACGCACAGACGGACAGGGAGGCATTAGCGATAGTCTCGGGGACGAAAAAAATTCACGATTTTCTGTATGGCCGCCCCTTCACCATCGTGACGGACCACAAGCCCCTGCTAGGCATTTTTACCGCGGATAAGCCCACCCCTCAAATCCTGTCCCCAAGAATGCTCAGGTGGGCCATTTTTCTCAACGCGTATCAGCACGCGTTGGTCTACCGGCCCGGGAAAGAGATCAGCCATGCGGACGCCCTATCTAGGTCTCCCCTTCCCCTAACGCCCAGCCAGGTGAGCATGGGGGAGCGGGACCATCAGGTTCTCATGATAGAGGTGCTGGATTCGCCCCCGGTAGTGCCCGCCGACATTGCCAAAGCGACAGAGAAAGACAAAACGTTGGCGACAGTAAGCTCCTGGCTACAGAAAGGGTGGCCCGCATCCTCCCCAGCGGAGGAGTTCGCTCCATTCTTCAGAAAAAAGCTAGAACTGTCCCTAGAGAGGGGATGTCTCTTGTGGGGGCAGCGGGTGGTGATTCCCACTTCCCTTCGGCCGCGGGTGCTCAAACTGCTGCACGTCAGCCACCCCGGCATCGTGCGATCCAAGGCGCTGGCCCGGAGTTACTTCTGGTGGCCCCAGCTAGACGCCGACATCGAGCACATGGTCGGCACTTGCGAAAGTTGCCAATGCTCCAGACCAGAGGAGGCCCGCCTTCCCCACAGGGAATGGGACGCGGCTAAGGGGCCGTGGTCCCGGGTGCACGTTGATTTCGTGGGCCCGTTCAGAGGCACCCTATTCCTCCTTGTTGTGGACGCTTTCTCCAAATGGTTGGAGGTTATCCCAGTCACGAGCACCTCCTCGGCCCAGACCATTAGGCACTTGCGGAGGCTCTTTTCCACGTTCGGCATACCCGACACGTTAATTAGCGACAACGCTAGTTGTTTTATGTCCTCCGAGTTTAAGGCATTCATGGAGATTAACGCCGTTCGGCATATTACCTCCGCCCCGTTTCACCCGGCCACCAACGGCCAAGTAGAGCGCCTCGTCCGCACCACGAAGGACGCGTTGCGGCGCATGGGCCCAGGGGATTTGAACCTACAAGTGTGTCAGTTTCTGCTAGGGTACAGGGTGACCCCGTTGGCGTCAGGATACTCCCCCGCAGAGCTCTTAATGCGCAGGAAGCTGACCACCATCCTTACTAGGCTAGACCCCACGAGGGTAGAGGACAAAGGAAGGAACATCGGGCTGGAAGTTACAAAGAGTTTCAGCATAGGCGCCCCCGTGCATTGCAGGAATTACGCCAGCACAGGCCCAGCCTGGGTGCCGGGCGTAGCCGTAGAACAAACCGGCCCCTGTCGTACCGCGTGGAAACCAGCACAGGGCTCCTATGGAGGCGGCACGCAGACCAGCTCCGACGCAGGGTCCCCGACGAGCAGGACGCGGTTCACGCAGGAAATAAGTCAGCGTTAGGGTTCTCCCCCACCCGTTTAGCCCAAGGGGGAGGAGAAGGGGACCGTGGGCCCCCACCAAGGGGGGAGGAGGATATCCTCATAGATACCCTGGGGGATCTTTCCGAGGGAGAGGAACCCGACCCCATACATATCTCGCGGAAAGTCCCCACAAATGCGGGTACCCCGACCAACTTAGATTTTGATTTTCAGAACCGGGGGGGGTTTTCGGAGTGGTCCCCCACCCGTCCAAGCGAGAAGAGGGGTTTTCCGTTAGTCCCGACGCCCCCCGGTCTGCCCACAATGGAGTTTTTCCCTTCCCCTAAGACCGCCAGACAGCGGAAAGCTACTAACGAGTCTCCCTCTCCCATTTCAGGACAAGGGACCAGGGAACAAAAAAGCAATAACGCCCCCGGGGGGCAGCCTTCTTCACGGCCCACACGCACACGCAACAAGCCATCTTGGCTGAGAGACTTCGTCTCATCCTAGGGGGGAGGGATGTTGTGTTCTGTAAAGCAGTGCCTTTAACAATGTACCTTTGCCATGTGTTATCAATGTAACCTTTCTGTGTGCAACATTATAACCATCACCTGTATCAATGTATGCTTAATAAGGGGACGCGAGCTAGTGACCACCAGAGGACAGTAGCGAGCGTCCAGCTCTAATGGATCAAAGCCACCTGGATCAGCAGCGCGGGAAGATTCCCCGCGACCTCCTCACCTGGTCAAGAAGGGCGTGACCTCCTACGACGTCACGCAGGCAGCAACCAATAGTCTGCCAACGAGCCACATTCAAATGTATAGCCAGCTGTATATATTGAGCTACCCAGCCGCCATTACCACATGTTCCTCCGGATCATCATGCAATAAACCTGTGTTAAGCCAACCCTTCGGCTGTTGTATTGTCTTTGGTCCCTTACACGAAAGTATCCATTGCTTTTTTGTGTATTTTTAAGTTGCTCTTTGTAAGTAAGCAAGTCTTCTTCTTCTTTGTTTCTTCTTTTACCCGGAGATGCAAAGTTCTTGTTCTGGCACTTCTAGCAGCCTTCACCAGCATTATTTGGTTTTCTTGTAATACTTCTTTGATGTTGTATTTCCAAATTCCTCTGGGTCTGCCTTGTGGTCTTTGTCCTTCTCCTTTTTTCTCATACGCCTTGTATGGTAAGGCATTCCAAGATATTTTCTACAAATGGGCAAACCACTTTATTTGTTGTCTCTGTAAGTAGTTTACGATTGGTTCTATTCCAATTCTTTCCCTTATAATCTCATTCCTGATTTTATCCCTTCTAGTCACTTCAGCAGCTGTCTCAGACATCTTATTTCCATGGTGACCAACTTTCATTTATGTTTTGTTGTAAGTGTCCATGTTTGGCACTGGTAACACAAGGTGGGAATGCCTTATGTTGTAAGAGTGGAGCTAAGTGTCCCAATATTTGGTTTGCCTTACTACACCGTATGTTAAACTTTATTGTCCATTTTGCCATCTTCAGTAAATGTTCCTAGGTACTGTATTTGCATTCTGCCACTTGTTTTATACTTTCCCCATCTATTATGATATTTAAAGTATGCTATAGCTCCAAATGAATCCAAATGAGAAGTAAATAAGTAAGTAAGTAAATAGGATACACAGAAAGAGCCTCCTCGAAGATTGTGATATTTCTGAGCCACATCGGGCAAACCCTGCCAAACCGCAACCTTGTGTTGACAGCTAATCTTTCTGACACTAGGTCAGGTGAAAGGAACTCAACAAAAGATGGCTTCATTTTGGCAGTTTCATGTCTGGCCTAGACACGGAAGAAGAAGTAAAAAAAACAAACAAATAGATTTATAGTCCATGTACATCCCTAGTTCCCTCTTCTTGATCATAATTCTTCAAATAGACTGGAGAAGAGAAATGACATGGTGTTCTTCAAATGGTTGAAGACAATGACCATATCATTATTTTTTCTCCAGTCTAAAATAATCTTTCTCTTTTTCCTTATAAGGTTCTACTTTTAAAAATATTTTATTAGAGATAGGACTCAAAAAAATCAAACAAAAATCTCCAATTCCTGGAATGCCTCATTGATCTGAAATATTCTGGGAGCTGCATCTCAAAAGTGTAATATTTGGCACCCCTGTACTTTATCATTTGTTGCCCTCCCTTCAATATAGGTTAGGCCAGTGATGGCCAACCTTGGCACTTCAGGTGTTCTGGAACTTCAATTCCCAGAAGCCCTGATTAGCAGGAGTGCTGGCTTAGGCTTCTGGGAATGGAAATCCAAGAACACCTGGAGTATCAAGGTTGGCTATCACTGGGCTATCTTGACTGTGCAAGTGATAAATTCTAATATGCAGTACTGTGATACTCCTCCTGCTTCATGGGCTCCGTATTACCATTAGAGTTGACTGTGGTGGTTCAGTGGTTAAGAAACTTGCCTTGTTAGCTGGAAGATTGGCAAGTCAGCAGTTCAAGACCCAAGTACCGCATGACAGAATGAGTGCCCATCTCTGTCCCAGCTCCTGCCAACCTAGCTGTTGGAAAGCAAGAAATTGTGAGTAGATAAATAGGGACCACTTCGGTGGGAAAAGATCTTGGGGACATGAAAGGAGCCTCATTCAGGCATCCCCCGAGTGGAGTTTCTCCAGCAAAAATCCTTTCAACCCAGAAAGCACCTTTGTGTGCTTCTGAGATGATAAAACAAAACAAAACACAACCATTAGAGTTCAATTATTTGATTATATTTATGAGCAGAACTGATCTCTTTTCCATCTGTATTTCTTATGATATTACTCAAGTGCTTTCCCTTTGGTAAGAATCAAAGCAGGTCTATCTCATATGACAATAATTTTTTTAAAAAATAAATAAAAAAACAGCTAAGAAGATAACAGCTTGAGGAAATACAACAGCTGTTCCAATCAAGAGAAAAGAAGGATGTTTGAAAGGACTTGAATGACAATGAGAAATGTTTTTCCATAAAATGAGGTATATCAAAACTATTGTCCTTGTCAGGCAGGCAGGCATGGCACAGTTCCAAATGAAGGGATTGGGCAATCAAAGAAGATATTCAAAGGGATAATTAAGTGAGAGATTCGAGACTCTTTTGATAAAGATGGTAACTAATTTCAGTGTATATGGCTATTGTTTCCTGCAGTTATCTCTTTTGGGTTGCAGACTATATGAGAGAGACATTAGAAGAGACATTAAAAGACTAATTGCAGGAGGAAGGTGATACCTTTTATTGGATCAAAGATTGCACAAGCTTTCCTGATTCAGTTGATTAGTTTAATCTCATTGTTCATTTTCTAAAGACCTTTCCAGCTTTGAAAAGTGTATGAATGATAGTGACATTTTTGAATTTATGTCAATCTTATGCCCAAATTTTCAGGTACAGTACTGTATTTCCATTTGCTGAGCTTGTGTGTCTCCCCTTTTTTTTGCTGTCAAAGCCTGGCATTCATGAGCAAATGCCAGGCCGCAACACTTGGCACAGTTCACAGTTTATGCTGTGAAAGATTGTTCTTTCCCAAAGCCACTCTGGATTGAACCCTGACCTACAAAGAACACACCCACAAACAAAAAGAACAACAGCTTTGTGCCTTTGCTACTCCACAACAGAATATGCTAGTGTCATATGATATAAATCAGCACATACCAAACAAGTGGATGTAGCTCTTAATCAATCATGTAGGATTATTACTAGCTGCCAGGAACCTAACCCCACTGAAAATGTCTATTATTTGGTTGGTATTGCTCATCTGGGAGTATTTCAAGAGGTGCTAGCAAATAACAAACCAAATAAGATGATAGAGCACCAAACCGATCTACTTCACAGACACCAACCCTGACAACATCAGATAAAATTGAAGTTTTCTGCATATCTCTCAAGCTATAAATTTTAAACATGAGGAGTCTAGGTAATAATAATTTCGAGTCACAGATTACTTAAGGAGAGCAAAAACAACACACCTTGCTGAATGGATGAAAACTGGAGACTATTTCCCACCAGGACAAGATTCTGGCATTGGTGAGAAGTAGGAAGATCAAATAATAATAAAGTTAAATGGGGCTACTTGAATGAGTAGAACAACTATTCTGTGAATGTGGAGAAATTTAATCAATGCAACATTTATGTGCATGCAAGATGCCGAGACGCCTGCCGCCAGCTCTGGCCCCAACATCGCCGAGGCTCCGAAACAGCATCAGCTGCAGCGGTCGGGCGGTAGAGCTCGCCTCCCGCCCTCCCCCTCCAGGTTCTGCTTCGCCCGGGGAGGGATAAAAGACCGCCATAGCCCCGAAGACGCTGGGACGCCTGCTTCCAGCCTCTGGCCCTGACATCACCGAGGCTCCGAAACGGCATCAGCTGTGGTGGTCAGGCAGTAGAGCTTGGCTCCTGCCCTCCCCCTCCAGGTTCTGCTTTGCCCAGGGAGGGATAAAAGACAGCTGTAGCCCCGTTGATGCCGGGATGCCTGCCGCCAGCCTCTGGCCCCGACATCGCTGAGGCTCTGAAATGGCATCAGCTGCGGCGGTCGGGCAGTGGAGCTCGGCTCCCTCCCTCCCTTCTCCGGGTTCTGCTTCGCCCGGGGAGGGATAAAAGACTGCCATAGCCCCGAAGATGCCGGGATGCCTGCCGCCAGCCTCTGGCCCTGACATCGCCGAGGCTCCGAAATGGCAGCAGCTGCGGCGATCAGGCAGTGGAGCTCAGCTCCCGCCCTCCCCCCTCCGGGTTTTGTCTCCCTCTCAGAACTTTGGAGGTTGTTGAGCTGCTAGCATTCCTGTCTCTTGTGTGTGGACTACCCTGGGGTTGTGGGAAGAGTGTGGGGTGTTGCCATTTGGTAGTGCCCTGATTTTGTTGTACTTCGTAATGTTTTTAGTGCTCTTGATGTTCTTACCTTTTATTATTGTCATTCTAAACCTTTTACCTCATAGGCTGTACCTTCAACTTTGTATGGGCCGCTTTGGGTCATCCTTTGGGCTGAGGAAAGCGGGGTACAAAAATAAATTGATGATGATGATGATGATGATGATGATGCAATTTATGCCTTAGCACATGTAAAAAAAATCTAATAAATGGCTTTCTCTCAAGTCTAGATCAAACTTTAAACTGCCAAAATGAAGCCACCTTCTTGGCTTTGTAATTGGCCAAGATTAAATCATCTTCGGTACATAGTCCTGGTAGTAATCAACAGACAGCAGGTGAGCCGGTCTTTGTGTCTCTCCCCATTCACAAAGCATTGCAGTGCTTTATGGGAAGTCACAGTGGTGACAGCTACAAGCGCTTTTCTATCAGCCAAGTAAGTTATCTTACCAGCCAAATAAATCTCCCATGACTCATGGTGACACTATGAACATAAGAGGGTGTCCATCACTGATCACTGTACCAAAGCATCTATTAAACATGGGGACAGCACAGTTGAGCGTGAACACTTAATGATCTTACTCAGCTGTCAGGTTATTGCTTAATGCACTTTTAGTATAGTTCTTGGTAGGCACAATTGGATAATATGCTAAAAGCGGGAGTCCTATCCTAATGGGATTGATTTGACCCTTTTATACAGTGGTTAAGACATTAAACTGGATGACTGGTTGGTAGGTCAGCAGTTCAATACCCGAGTGCTGCACGATGGAATGAACTCCTGTTTCTGTCCCAGTTCCTGACAACCTTGCAGTTCAAAAGCAAGAAACGGCAAGTAGATAAATACCGTAGGTACCACTTCGTTGGGAAGGTGAACAGTGTTCAGTGCACTCCGGTGTTTAGTCATGCCTGTCACATGTCCATAGACATGTCTGCAGACACAGACAGCACTGGCTCTTTGGCTATAAACAGAGATGAGCACCGAATCCTAGAGTTGGATACAACTGAACTTTACCTTATAGTTTATTCAGCCTTGCTGGCTAATTTGACCTCCTCAGTTATGGGATAGGGGACTAAGGTTAAATGATCTCCTCTGGTCTTCTTTTTGAAGCAGTCCACTTTTGCTCATTTCCTCAAGGTCAGCTCTAGTTTGCATGAGCCAAATGCTATACCTACCCATCCACCTACATTTAAGGTGACCACCTGCCCTGTTTAAGTGAGGAAAGTATTTCATCTGATGTTAGGAGACTTTTTTTCCGGTGGGGCTTATAAGGCCATCAAATACATCCCCTTGCTCAGTGTACAGATCCAGATCAGGGAATCTGAAAGATTGTTGTATAATTTTGAAGAGAAGTCCTCTGTTTGAAGCAGTGCCCAGTACTAGAGTCCTGAAGTCGCCCATCCATAGCTGATACCTAGAAAAGCAGATTCAGCAGGCAGGTATAACAATAAGCATCTGTTCAGTCTTCCTTAATTGAATGAGAGCCATTGTAATTCTATGTAAATTATGAAAATGAATTCCTGTTTTGTTTTTCTATATAAAAACAATATATATCATCTTATCCAAATTAGTGTCCTACTTCTCCCTCCTTTTTGCTAATGAAAATACGCTTTGTAGGCACCCTAAGAACTGTTCCAAGGAGTTAAGAACAGGAATACTGTTGTCATGATGATAGTCATTATCTGGAAAGATACAGCACCTGAAGAAGAAGGCACCCTATCTCCTATGTATGTGCTTCTATATTAAACTAGCAGGGGTGCCCAGCTAGCTGAGTGCCAGTGTTGCCTGGGAAACCCACTGGCCAGGGGTGGGCCTGTGATGTGAGCTCGGCAATGACATCACAACCTCCCTGGTTAGCCTAGCACTGGGGCAGACACAAACCCTCTTGTCGAATATACACCCCTTTGGGATTCGGGACCCTGACAGTGACCTGCTCATGTGCGCAAGGTACGTGTGTGCCGAATTTCATGAGGTTTGGTCAAGGGGTGCGGCAGCCCATTCCGGATACGGTACCCACAGCTCTGCTTTATAAGATGTGGTATGAGTAACTTTTTATTTTCTCTTTTGAATACAGTATGCAAAGTAGGTAGGTAGGTTGGTTGTTATAAGGATAACAAAGCCCATTATCCCACAACCATAGGGCTCGTTAAACCTATGCCCATTCAGGAAGCCAGCATAAATTCTTTTGCTGGTTCAGAGTACATGTGGTTCTGCTCCAGGCTAGAGAAATCTATGATAGGTTTCAATCACTGGCTGTTGCTTACAAACCAGACAGATCAGGTAGGAAATAGCAATGTAGGTTAGGTAGCAATATGAAGTGAGGCCAATAAAATAACTGAAATTCTCCCACCTGTTCATGCTCTCTATAAAAAGTACAAACGTCTTATGTAAAAAGACAGTTTTATTATATGAAGGAAAAGTAGATTAAAAATCAGGATCATAAAAAGGTATAAAAATAAAAAGGAACATTTTTATCTTTCTCCTTTCCCTGGTAAAACAAGAAAGGTATATAGTATCTATCTATACCTATAAATCCAAGGGTTAACCGTTGGAACTTGCTATATGTTTCTACACCCGTCCATCCTATCCCGTACCGAGCCTCCTGCACTCACCCGAACCCGGTCCGGAGGTTACTGCAGGGTTGAGAAAGGCGCCAGTGAAGCAAGAGCCCCATGAATGTGAAAAAGGAAAAGAACTTTACTTATCAACATTCTCTGCGCCACGCTGCGCCACAGCCAATCAGGCTGAAAGGCGCCAGCAAAAAGAACATTGGGAAACATGGCGCGGTCAATTAAAATCGAGCCACAGAAAAAAAAACTGCTGCACGAACGCACAGCAAAAACACAAAACTACAAGTCCCAGCGTCCTACGCGCTGTGAGCACACAGAACGCTGGGAAACCTGGCATGTGAAAAATAAAATTACAAAATGCAACGGGGACGCAAGTTCCCAGCAGGCAGACGCAGCGCCTCACAGCCTCGCAAAACAAAAATCCACAAAAATCCAACGCGACACACCCGCCGGCCTTCTTTCCTGGAGCAATGGGGAAGAAGAGGGACTTTCTCTCTTCCACACTACCCCACCAAAGACACAGCAAGACCACCACTGGCCTCAAAGAAAGTTGAGCCGGGGTGGGAAAAAACCTGCCTGCCAATCTCTGGTTAGGTAAGCCAGGAGAGAAAGGAGACAGAGAGGAGAGAACCATCATCAGGCAGATAGTTCTTCTCTGCCTCCTTCTCCCCCGACCTACCTAACGAACCTTCCCGGGGAAAGAGCCAGCTGACTGCCGGCTCCTCCTTTCCCCCATTGCTGCATCGAAACCAAAATTCAAAGCAGCAATGGGGAGAAGAGGAACCGACAGTCAGCTGGCTCTTTCCACAGGAAGGTTCGTTAGGTAGGTCGGGGGAGAAGGAGAATTTCTTCATGCAAAAATACACAACAACAACAAACAACAACATTAATAAAAATTAATAAAATACAAATAAATCAATAATAAAAAACCCATTAATACACAAAAAAGAAAACAACAAAATACACAAACAAAAACATCCACAATTCCAGAAAAGCACAGACAGAACACCTAACCACAACATGAGAATACCTAACTCTAACAACACAACTACCACAAATTACACAAATAAACAACAGTGAAATCAAAATAATTAAACAAACCAGAAACAAACAAACCAATTAAACAAACCTAAAACCCAACCAAACTACAAAAGAACAAACAGAAACGCCTCCCAGCCCACCACCACAAAAACAAAACAAAGAAAAAACCCAGAAGAAAGAAAACCAGAGAAATCACCAGCATGTCCTCCCTCCACGAGATCGGAACAGAAATGAAGAAACAAAGACTACTTACCGGAAGAAGCCCCACCTAGAGGCCAGGAGAGAAAAAACACGTGAAATGAAAACAAAACCACTAACAGCCCCACCTGCAGGGCTATTAAATATTAAAAATGACTCAAAAACAATAAAGCCCCACCTAGAGGCCACAAGAGTAAAAACAAGTCAAAAACATAACAATAAATCAAAAGTTTACACAAATAACAAACATATGTTAAATAAATAAAATAAAATATTTATAGCATCCTCTGTTGAGTTTTAACTCAAATAAAAACCCAAAACATCTAAACACAGTTTTAAAACATTGAATGTAAAAAACATGTAATTTCACATTTTAAAAAATATTACCTACAGTGCAACTATTAACAACAACAAAAAGTCACATACTAAAACGTTATTTGGTTAAATAAAACAATTTGAAACAATTATATCATCCTTTGTTCTTTTTTTAATCCACAAAAAAACCCAAAAAAAGCTGGTCACAGTTTATAACAGCCTGGCAATGCCAGGCAACCTATACTAGTATAGCTATATTTCCTGGCATAATCAGAATAACATTTTATCTACTGCTCTACACACAAGCAAGCATAGGTAAACTCTTTTCTCCTGCTTTGAACATGCTTAACTATAATGATGTTTTTTCTCCAACATTCTAAGATAACCAAACCCATTTTTCATCCTTTGTCCCTCCTTTTCCTGCCTCCTAACCAACAAGACTGCACATTCAATGTTCATTTTCTGTGCTTCTGTTCCTACAGTCCCAGCTTATTTTGAAATCCAAGAGGACAGGAATCTGCACCTGACTTGAAGGCATTCCAAGACTTTCTTCACCCTTCTCAGGAAGCTAAGAAACATTAGCAACCATTCTTAAATTACGCAAAATAAAGGGCCCTTTTCATTTCATTACAGTTGGTTGATTGATTTGTAAACTGCCCACTAGCAAGCTGTTCATGGTGGTGCATATATAACAATTAATTTTATAACTAGAAAGTCAAACAACAGCTTTCCATTGCTAGAGATTTCAGGGCTAAAACCAGAAGCCATGGGGCAATCTCCACCAACTTTCCCATAAACAGGATGTTCGAGATCAGCCTATAGTTTTAAAGGTTTTCTATGGCCAATGTTTTAAAGATAGTCTTCAGGTATTTCCTTATCTTCTTTTAGAAGCCTGGAAGGCAAGGTAATGATGGGCTATTGAGCCCCCAACCAATGAGGAGGAGATGGATTCTAAGCATTTAAGTGGTCATATACTGTACATCCCTAAATTTAAATTGTGCAATGTTCTGATATGAATAAAGAAAAGACAGATCAAGGCTATCTCTATTCTTCAGTAGCTTTTGCTCCCAGATTTGTTTCTAGGTCTCGAGACACAAGGAAAATTATAGGTTCTCTGATGTTGCAGCCAGTACCCTGACATTTGGAAACTCTACGTGGAAACCATGCTTCTCAAAGTCCAACCCCGTGTCCATGTTGTGAGAAGTGGTAATAGACCAACAAAAGGGACTATTAGAATTGGGTGAAGTATGGTATGGCCTCGTGCCACAGGACTGTTACAGCAGCCATGAAGGCCATCCTGGGTCACCCTGAAACCATCTGGCCAAAGGAACCCTGGTGAAATTGTGACAGGTCCAGCATTCCATGCACTCCGGTGTTGAGGCATGCCTGCCACGTGTCCAAGGAAACGTATGCAAGCGCAGACAGCACTGGCTCTTTTGCTATAAACAAAGATGAGCACTGAACCCTAGATTTGGATACGACAAACTTTTGAACAAGGGTGACCTTTACCTTTATACGTGCAAGCAGATTTGATATATGTGGATGCACTAACTGAAACTTGGAGGCAGTATAAAAAGCATTTATGTGAAACAAGAATTGACAGTAATTGAAATAAATAGCACTGCAGATGGCATATTTTGGGGACTTTGGATGGAGATGTAAAAATGCAGACATGTTTTGGCCTTGTAAGAGCTGGCAAAGGAGGCAAACCGAACCTTCTGTCAAGGAAGAACTAAATGCTGACAAAGAGCGTAACAAAAGATCAAGACGATAAACCCTCACTGTTTGTTGTAAAATAGCCAACTGTCTGTTCTGGTAATGAGACCGAGTCCAATCCTAAGAGTAAATACTAAACTGTTTGAGTCCAAGTGAAAATTACTTTTAATTATCAAACATTTACCAACTAAAAGATAAAAATATTGGCCAGAATCCTATTGAGATTTGCTTAAGGTCTGAGTAATTTGCAGCAGCTATTTTCTGCTGTTACTCTGCCACAGGCAACCAAATGTTTTTGGCCTGTCCCAATCACTCACTGCCACGCTTTGTAGATGTACTTGTCAAGACAGCAGGCGCATCAATTACTAGGAAGTGCAGCATCCTTTGGAGCGCCTTTGAAGTAAGTGCCAGGGTAGAGGTTTGTTACTGGAGCAGGTTCATAAAGCAGCCTGAATGAATACAAAGAGGATTCTGCAGTATAGAGATGTTTAGAAATCAGGTGGATGTTCATGTGAGAGCTTTTATAGAAAACTGACCTTCTTTCTAATCATGTACTTGTTGCCATTTTGAGGGCTTCCTGGTTTGTCTAAATGTATTTTGATGGAAATAAGTGGCTTGAGGTCTTAAGTGTGCCATTTGAGAAATTATAAGCATTTGTATTCTGTTCACTAAAATAGTCCATTTTACAGGAAAGGGAGCTATGTCATCGTGGATGGGCATTGCAAACACGGTGAAATCCTTGGGGGAATCAATAGGTTTGCTCTCCTATAGCACTGCTCTTTGGAATGTCCACTGCATTCAGATGAGTTTGATTTTCAAAATGCAAGTGTTGTGTCCTAAAGCCTGTGCCTTTAAACAATGTACCTATCCATGTGTATCCAATGTAACCTTTCCTATGTGTAACAATGTAACCTTCAGCTGCATCACTGTAACCTTAATAGGACGCGAGCTAGTGACCACTAGATGGCAATAGCGAGCGTCCAAGCTCATTGGTCCAAGACTCACCTAGAACAACAGCGCGGGAAGATTCCCGCCACTACCTTCACCTGGACAAGAAGGGCGTGACCTACAATGACGTCACGCGGACAGTAGCCAATGAACTGTCAAGGAGCCACATTCAAATGTATAGCCACTGTATATATTGAGCTGTTCACCCGCCATTACCACATGTTCCCTCTGACCAGCATGTAATAAAGTTGTGTTAAGCCAGCTCTTCGGCTGTCCTGGTGTCTTTGGTCCCATACACCAAATTGGCGATGAAGGTGGGATAATGGCTGCCCACGGGACCAAGACATACGCCGGTTTCGACATCAAGAAACCGCAAGATTGGGAACTCTTCGAAATGGACTTCCAAGGTGCGCTGGTGGAGTTCGAGGTGACGGACGAGGCAAAGAAGAGAGCCATCCTCACCAGAATGCTCGGGCACGACGGCAAGAGGGTATTGATTGACCTCATCGCACCCAAAAAGGCGGCTGAATTCAAGGCAAAGGAGCTCCTGACGGTGCTGCGAGACCATTTCCGGCCCTCGGTAGCGATGTTTCCCGCTCGGAGCGCGTTTTGGAGGCGAGTCCAAGCGCCTGGTGAGTCGGTCGCCACTTTCGTAGCGGCTCTGCGTCTGGCTGCCGGCCCTCGCAAGTGGGAGAATTTGGAAGTCACCCTCAGGGACTGCGTGCTATGCGGCCTGAAGGACGACGAGATTCAGCGCACGCTAATGAATCAGGAGCCGCCCCCCACGTTGCAGGAGGTCCTGAAAGCGGCACAGGCCGCGGAAGCCACGAAGGCCGGGGTGCAAGAGCTCCAGGACTGGCGGCCGAAGGCCGACAAAGCAGAGAGTTCGGTGCACGCAGCCCGGCGAATTTCGAAATCGTCCACCGAAAGCAGCGACGACGAGGACGTCCGGAGGGTCCGGAAGGAGGGCCGGCGTTGCGACGGCTGCGGGGCGGCTCACGACTGTGCCAGGTGCCCGTTCAGAAAGGCCGAGTGCCACAACTGCAGGCGACGCGGGCACATAGCCAAAGACTGCAGACAACGGCGCAAGGACCGGAGGAGCTCGCCCGACCGCCCAGCGAGGGACCGGAGGAGCTCGCCTGACCGCCCAGCGAGGCCAGACCGCTCGACGAGACTAAAGGATGGCGCCCGGCCCACGAGGAGGCAGGACGGCGTGGGCTGCATCTCCGACGACAGCGACGACGACGCCCCGGTTTTCAGCGTGTCCATGGGACACCCCCGTTACTTTGTTGAGGTACTGGTGCAAGGGGCCCCTGTTAGGATGGAGATTGACTCTGGCTCCTCTTACTCAATCATTTCCCAGAGGGAGTTTTTGAGAATTGCCCCCCGCGTACGGCCCAAGCTCAAAGCGTTGAGGTCCACGCTTCGGGACGGGCAAGGGAACAGTATCCCGGTGTTGGGGGTTGGGAATTTCCAGGTTCAGTACAAGCAGCACGCCGCGGAACTCCCCCTAGTCGTTCTTAAGGGGGGTAATTGCAGCCTCCTCGGGACTCAATGGTTTCAGCCCCTGGGTCTGTTCATTGGGGGGGTGCACGCCGTTGGGTCTGACCCGATACAGGAGGTGTGCGACGCGCACCCCGAAGTCTTCAAGAAGGGACTTGGGAAATTCAATGGACCCCCAGTAACATTCGACCTGGACCCGGAGGTCCGCCCAATCAGACTCAAACCGCGCCGGGTGCCTTTTGCACTCAAGGACAAAATAGAGGCGGAACTGGACAAATTAGTGGACCAGGGGATTCTTGTTCCTGTTGATTCCGCGGCGTGGGAAACTCCAATTGTCACAGCATTGAAGGCCAATGGGGAGGTTCGCATTTGCGCCGATTATAAGTGCACCATTAATAAGGCAATCCGCCCTAATGCATATCCGGTGCCGGTGGTCAGCCATTTGCTAGCCAGGTTACATGGGGGAAAGTGTTTCGCTAAGCTCAACCTGGCACAGGCCTATCAGCAACTCATGGTAACCCCTGCCGCAGCTGCCGCGCAGACTATAGTCACGCATAAGGGGGCGTTCCAGGTGACGCGCCTCCAATTCGGCGTGAACTCGGCGCCTGGAATTTTCCAGTCGCTCGTGGAACGCCTCCTCAAAGGGCTGGACGGCGTTTTACCATATTTTGATGACGTGTTGATAACGGGGGGGGGAGTGAGGTCGAGTTGGCTGAAAGGCTAAACAAGGTCCTGGCGGCATTCGAACAGGCGGGGTTGAGGTTGCGAAAAGACAAATGCGTCTTCTTCGCGAAGGAGGTTGAGTTCTTAGGGTTCCGGGTAACACCCGAGGAGATCAAACCATCCAAATCCAAGGTGGCCGCCATCAAGAAAGCCCTTCGCCCCACATCCAAGCCCGAGTTGCAGTCGTTCCTAGGGCTCTTGAATTTCTACCACTCCTTCCTTCCACAGAAGGCTGCGGTGGCTGAGCCGCTTCACAAGTTGCTCAAGAAAGATGCGGCATGGAAGTGGGGCGATGACCAGGAGAGGGCATTCACGGAATTGAAACAACTCCTGGCGTCTGACGCGGTCCTAACCCATTTCGACCCCAAAAGGCCGGTGGTTCTGGTCTGTGATGCTTCCCCGGTGGGGGTGGGGGCAGTGTTATGCCACGTGTTGGAAAACGGGAGGGAGGCCCCAATAGCGTTTTACTCCAGGTCCCTGTCCCAAGCGGAGAGAAACTACGCCCAGACAGACAGGCGATAGTTGCTGGCGATAGTTGCGGGGACCAAAAAATTTCACGGTTTCCTGTATGGCCGCCCTTTCACCATCGTGACTGACCACAAGCCCCTACTAGGCATTTTTACCGCAGATAAGCCCACGCCACAGATCCTGTCCCCGAGAATGCTTAGGTGGGCCATTTTTCTCAACGCCTACCAGCACGCGTTGGTGTACCGTCCCGGGAAAGTGATCAGCCATGCGGACGCCCTATCAAGGTCCCCCCTTCCCCTGACGCAGAGCCAGATGGGCGGGGAGGGGCGTGACCGCCAGGTGCTCATGATAGAGGTTTTGGATTCGCCCCCCATAGTGCCCGCCGACATTGCCACAGCGACAAGGAAAGACAAGACGTTGGCGGCGGTTTGCTCCTGGGTACAGAAAGGGTGGCCGGCGTCTTCCCCAGCAGAGGAATTCGCCCCATTTTTTAGGAAAAAGCTGGAACTGTCCCTAGAGAGGGGGTGTCTCTTGTGGGGGCAGCGGGTGGTAATTCCCACATCCCTTCGGCCGCGGGTGCTTAAACTGCTGCACGTCAGCCACCCCGGAATTGTGTGCTCCAAAGCGCTGGACTGAAGCTACTTTTGGTGGCCCCAGTTAGACGCCGACATCGAGCACATGGTCGGCACTTGTGAGAGTTGCCAATGCTCCAGACCAGAGGAGGCCCGTCTTCCCCACAGGGAGTGGGACGCGGCTAAGGGGCCGTGGTCCCGGATACACATAGATTTCGCGGGCCCGCTCCGAGGAACTCTGTTTCTCCTTGTTGTGGACGCTTTCTCTAAGTGGTTGGAGGTCATCCCAGTCACAAGCACCTCCTCGGCCGCGACAATTAAGCATTTGCGGAGAATTTTTTCCAGTTCGGCATACCCGACACTCTAATTAGCGATAACGCTAGTTGCTTCACGTCCGCTGAGTTCAGGGCATTCACAGAGATTAACGCCATCCGGCACATCACCTCCGCCCCTTTCCATCCGGCCACTAATGGCCAAGTGGAGCGCCTCGTACGCACCACGAAGGACGCGCTGCGGCGCATGGGCCCCGGGGACCTCAACCTGCAAGTGTGTCAGTTCCTGCTAGGGTACAGGGTGACCCCGCTAGCGTCAGGCTACTCCCCTGCGGAGCTTTTGATGCGCAGGAAGCTGACCACCATACTCACTAGATTAGACCCCACGAGAGTTGAGGACAAGGGGAGGAACATAGGGTTAGAAGCCACCAAGAGTTTCGGCGTGGGTGCCCCGGTACATTGCAGGAACTACGCCAGCGCAGGACCAGCCTGGGTGCCGGGGGTGGTTGTGGAACAAACCGGTCCCGTTTCGTACCGCGTGGAGACCAACACAGGTCTACTTTGGCGGCGGCACGCGGACCAGCTCCGGAGCCGGGTCCCGGGAAGTCAGGGCTCCAGCAGTACAGACACAAATTCAGCGTTAGGGTTCTCCCCCACCCGTTTAGCCCAAGGGGGAGGAGAGGGGGGTCCAGAGTCCCCACCAAGGGCGGAGGAGAAGGAATTTGTCCTCGTAGATATCCCGCGGGATCCCCCAACAGAGTTTGATTTTGATTTTCAGAACCGGGGGGTTTTTCGGAGTGGTCCCCCACCCATCCAAGCGAGAAGAGGGGTTTTACGTTAGCCCCTGGTGCCCCCGGTTCAACCACAACGGAATCTACCCTTTCCCCTAAAGCTGCAAAACCGCAGCAAGCCTCTAACAAGTCTCCCTCTCCCATTACAGGACAAGGGTCCAGGGAACAAGGAAGCGGGAGCGGCCCCCGGGTGGGCCAACCCACATCGCGGCCCAAACGCGAGTGCAATAAACCATCTTGGCTAAGAGACTTCGTCTCATCCTAGGGGGGAGGGGTGTTGTGTCCTAAAGCCTGTGCCTTTAAACAATGTACCTATCCATGTGTATCCAATGTAACCTTTCCTATGTGTAACATTGTAACCTTCAGCTGCATCACTGTAACCTTAATAGGACGCGAGCTAGTGACCACTAGATGGCAATAGCGAGCGTCCAAGCTCATTGTTCCAAGACTCACCTAGAACAACAGCGCGGGAAGATTCCCGCCACTACCTTCACCTGGACAAGAAGGGCGTGACCTACAATGACGTCACGCGGACAGTAGCCAATGAACTGTCAAGGAGCCACATTCAAATGTATACCCACTGTATATATTGAGCTGTTCATCCGCCATTACAACATGTTCCCTCTGACCAGCATGTAATAAAGTTGTGTTAAGCCAGCTCTTCGGCTGTCCTGGTGTCTTTGGTCCCATACACCAAAGCAAGAAAAATATCTTTGAAGCTCCTCTCTTGAGCTTCACTGAATTCAATAGCTGCAGACAGAGTCAAACGTTTCTGGAGTAATGGGCATGGTATGACAGCTTTTGTGTCTCACCTTTGCACCTCTGTATTATTGGTGTTGTGTTGTTGTTCAGTCACGCAGTCAAGTTCAACTCTTTGTGACTCCATGGAACACAGCACGCCAAGCTCCTTTGTCATCTGCCATCTTCTGAAGTCCTCCCAGTTCACACCTACCATGTGAATGATACTGACTACACATCTTGTCCTCTGCTGCCCCCTTCTCCTTTTGCTTTCGGTCTTTCCTAGCATTCTCCAGTGAGACCTCACTTCCCATTTAATGCCCAAAGTATCTCAGTTTCTGCTTCAGCATCTGTCCTTTGAGAGGAGCATTCAGGGTTGATTTCCTTTAGTATTGACTGGTTTGATCCCCTTGCAGTCCAGGGGACTCTCAAATGTTTTGAGGGCCCAATATTACCCAGTCTTGCTTTTTGATTATCCTCATGTACCACATGGCTGAAACTTTTTCCAGAAGGGGCATTTGTAGCTCTTTTAGTTCATCTTGTCAGAGTTCCTTCTGCAATTCAGATGACATTCCTGTTGTGTATGTAACAGTATTACTTTAAGAATGTATGAATGTAACCTGACAATGATTACAATGTAACCCAGCTGTTTAAGGAATGCGAGTAAGCTGCCCATAGAGGGCAGCTGCGAGCGTTCAGCTCACATGGTTCACATTCCCCAATCACCAGCAGCCGCGGGAACCTTTCCCGCGCTAGGATCACCTGGAGAAGATGGGCGTGACTCAGAATGACGTCACGCCGGTAGCAGCCAATGAGCTACCGTGCAACAATATTCAAATGTATTACTGCAGTATAAAATGAGCTGTACCTCCGCCATTACCACATGTTCATCCTGACCATCATGAAATAAACCTGTGTTTTAGCCCCCACTGCGGCTCCTTCTTTGTCTTCCGTGCAAGACACTAAATTGGCGACGAAGGTGGAATCCATGGCGTCCCAAGGTCAAACCTCACCAGTTTGATATCAGCGATCCTGAACAATGGGAGCTGTACGAGTGCCAGTTTCGGCACGCGATGGATGCTGCAGGCATCGACGACGATGGGAAGATGCGCTCGCACTTCCTCGCCCAGGTGGGGCCGGCCACGCTGCGTATCCTGATGAACCTGGTGGCTCCCCGGAAGGTAGACGTGGTGCCCATCGACCGCATCCTGGCACTACTGAGGGAGCACTTCCAGCCTCCCGTTTCAATCTTCCCGGCCCGGGTCGCGTTCCACAGGCGGGACCAGCGCCCGGGGGAGTCCGTGTCCGCCTACGCGGCGGCCCTCAGGCTCGCGGTGGTCAATTGCCAATGGGAGGACCTGTACACGGCCCTCCAAGACCGCATGCTGTGTGGCCTGAGGGACGAGGAGGTCCAGAGGAAGTTGATGACCCGCGACCATCGCCTCACGTTCAATGAGGTATTGCGGGAGGCCCAAGCAGCTGAGGCGGCCAGGAGCGGGGTCAGAGTGTTCAAGTCCTGAGGGGCTGCACCTGAGAGGGCCAAGTCACCCGTGCAAGCGGCCCTGCGGACGTTGGTGAAAACGGCCTGGCAGGCACCCCGGTCACCCGCAGGCACCCCAGCAACCTCCGAGGAGTCATCCACGATGGCGGACTCCTGCTCCAGCGAGGACGACGACATACAGAAGGTGAAGAAACGCGGGGGGAAGCGCCAGACCAGCGAGCGAAGAGGCCACCGTTGTGATGGCTGTGGGGCATCTCACAACCGGACGAGATGCCCATTCTGGAAGGCCGAGTGTCACAACTGCGGCCGGAAGGGCCACATCGCCAGAGTCTGCAGGCGCGGGCAAACTGAGGACAAGGGCGCATCGAGACACCCTCAAGCATTTCCCCCAAATGCGCGGCCCAAGCTGCGGGCCATGAAGTCACACCTACGGGACGTGCAGGGCTATGGGATCCCAGTGTTGGGGGTGGGGAACTTCACGGTGAAGTTCAAAAATTACACAGAAAAACTGCCCTTAGTGGTTCTCAAGGGGATAAGATGTTGCCTTTTGGGAACCCAGTGGTTTGCTCCCCTGGGAATTGAACTGTCCGGCATTAATGCCATAGAGACTGACCCAATGTGGGACGTGTGCGATGTGCACCCGGACGTTTTCAAGAAGGGGCTCGGGACTTAAAAGGGGCCCCCAGTTTCTTTTGAGTTGAACCCAGAAATCCGGCCCATACGTCTCAAGCCAAGAAGAGTACCCTTCGCCCTCAAGGACAAGATTGAGGTGGAACTGGACAAATTGGTGGGGCAGGGGATTTTGGTTCCAGTTGATTCAGCGGAGTGGGAGACTCCAATTGTTACAGCCTTAAAATCAAACGGGGAGGTCAGGATTTGCGCTGACTACAAATGTACAATTAACAAGGCCATTCGGCCAAATGCATATCTGGTGCCAGTGGTTAGCCACTTACTGGCCACGTTGCATGGGGGGAGGTGTTTCGAGGTAGAGCAGGACCATCAAGTCCTGCTGATCGAGTCTCTCGACTCACCCCCCATAGTCCCGGCAGACCTCGCCAAAGCCACGGCGGCCGACAAAATTCTGGCCCAAGTCAGTTCCTGGGTAAGGAAAGGGTGGCCCTCAACTCCCCCCGAGGAGCATTTCAAGTCATTTTTCAGGCGTAGAGTAGAGCTTTCCCTTGAAAGGGGTTGCCTGCTCTGGGGCCAGCGGGTAGTTATCCCAGAGAAGTTGCGGGTGAAGGTGCTGAGGCTACTGCATACCAGCCACCCGGGAATAGTGCGCTCCAAGGCACTGGCCAGGAGCTACTTCTGGTGGCCCCAAATAGACGCGGATATAGAACACTTAGTGGGCACGTGTGAGAGCTGCCAGAGCTCTCGGCCCGAGGAGTCCCGGCTGCCCCATAGGGAATGGGACACGGCCCGCGGGCCATGGTCCTGAATACACGTCGACTTCGCTGGCCCCTTCCACGGGTCCATGTTTCTGCTGATAGTCGACTCCTATTCCAAGTGGCTGGAAGTAATCCCCATGACTAGCACCTCATCTGCCGCAACCATTAAACACTTGCGCAGGGTGTTCAGTTGTTTCGGCCTGCCGGACATCCTTGTTAGCGATAACGCCAGTACCTTCACTTCTGCGGAATTCAAGGCGTTTATCGAGAGGAATGCCATCCGGCACATCACGACTGCCCCGTTTCACCCCGCCACAAACGGTCAGGTAGAGCGCCAAGTGCGCACTACGAAAGATGCTCTGTGCGCATGGGTCCCGGTGAGTTGAACCTCCAACTGTGTCAGTTCCTCATCTGTTATAGGGCAATTCCCCTAGCTTCAGGACTTTCGCCGGCCGAACTCCTCATGAGGAGGCGTCCGGTAACCCTTTTTGATCGGTTAGATCCGACCAGGGTGGAGGATGAAGGGAGAAATATAGTGGTAGAAAGTTCCAAAAGCTTTTCGGTAGGGGACCCAGCTGTTTAAGGAACGCGAGTAAGCTGCCCATAGAGGGCAGCTGCGAGCGTTCAGCTCACATGGTTCACATTCCCCAATCACCAGCAGCTGCGGGAACCTTTCCCGTGCTAGGATCACCTGGAGAAGATGGGCGTGACTCAGAATGACGTCATGCCGGTAGCAGCCAATGAGCTACCGTGCAACAATATTCAAATGTATTAATGCAGTATAAAATGAGCTGTACCTCCACCATTACCACATGTTCATCCTGACCATCATGAAATAAACCTGTGTTTTAGCCCCCACTGCGGCTTCTTTGTCTTCCGTGCAAGACACTAAAATTCCCTTCATCTTAGTATGTACAGGTACAAACAGGATTTTTAAAAAATTATTTCCCTCCCCCACTTTTTTGTCCCTACTCATCCTGTTGGTTTATTTAATGTTGCTTTGTTGCTCTTCCATTTCATGTCCAAAGTTTGCCTTTCTCTCTCTTTCCTCCCCTAAAAATTGACCTTAGCACTTGCATTCAAAAATAGGGAGAGGCACTGTAGCATTTCCCAAGCAGATTCACCTCCCTTTTAACCTAAAGCTCTACACCATTTACATGCACTCACAGAGACACAAGTATTAGTTGAGAGGATGGAAGATGCAGTTGAAATATGCACAATGCCTAACACACGCAAGCATGCACCCACGCACAGAGAGAATGAGAGAAAGGTTGATAGGTGTAAAAAGAAGGGATGGAGTGGGATTAAGGCAAAGGAAATCAGATGTGAAAGAGATACTTGGTGTTTTGTAATATTGAGGTCAGGAGTTGGGCAAATTTATTGCTTAAACCAGGCGTAGACAACCTACGGCCTGCAGTGCCAAATAATCCAGCCCATGCCCTCGCTTCTGCTGTTGCAGGAATCAGCTGCAGACTCATTTACGGCTGTCGTAAACACGTTTAAGACAGCTGTAAACACATTTACGGCAGCCTTAAATGGCAGGGGTGTGTGACCTGTCTGGCCCCCTCAACTGTCTGAGGGACCATGACCTGGCCCCCGACTAAAAAAGATTGCCAATCCCTGACTTAAACACTATCCATGCTGAATCATTCTCAACCACTTCCTTGGTGGAGATGCTTGCTCATATAAATCCCATTATCTTTTGACAATGTGAAATACACCAAGATAAAAGGAAGTGGAAATTACAGAATAGAATACTCTGCCTAGATGGCCTCTAAGTTTTCTTTTTGTTTCTGAGTCACAACATCCTATGCTATCCCTAAACACTCAGAACTCATAAAAGGAAGCCTAGTAGGTATGCTGTGAAATGACTGATGGGGATCTAGATGCATCCAGGTTTTGCCGTTGTTTGTGTCTTTGGCAAACCTTTTGAATGTATTTCCATTCTACAAAACAGTGGTTCAGGTCTGCAGTTATATACAGTGGACCCCCGCACAACGACAAAGCTTGGTTTCAAGCATCGAATCGTTATGCGCAATTTGTCGTTAATCGCGAGTTCTCGCATAATGACGAAAAAAACGGCTTTCTATGAAGACACCTCGAATGATGACGTTTCCATTGAAATGCATTGCAATCAACACACACATTAACTCCATCCCTCATTGCCCCTCCACCCCCAAAAAACTAATCACATCTGCCTACCTGTGCCAAAGAATCATCAAACAAACAGAAGATGAAAATCGAAGAAACAGAAGGAAGTCGCTGGAAACCGCTCCAAAACACTCCAAATTGACACAATCACTGGGAAACCACTGTAGAAATTGCTAGGAAAATCGCTAGGAAAACACTCCAACACTACTCTCCTTCGCCTCATGCAACCCACAAGGGGAAGCAGCATCTGCGTGCTGCTTTTTAACTCCCCCAGACACAAGGCAACACTGGAAGCAGGAAACCAGGAAGTGTGGCAAAGTCACCTCCCACACAACGACATGACGAGGAAAAAATGCGCTTAGGTGAAAATGACATTGTCCGAATGCATCGTTGTGCGGGATTTCACTGTACTAAGAATTAAAGAGGCTTTGAACCAAGGTTTGAGAGCAGCTTCTAGTATTTTCTCATGTTCTCAGGGGAGGACAATCTAAGGCAGAGGTTGGCAACCTTTTTAGGTTGGGGGCTGGGTCAGCTCCCTCAGACAGTTGAGGGGGCTGGACTGGTAGTCCCCCCCCCCCGTGGTAAACTGCTGTAAACGCGTCCACATCTGTTGTTAATGCACTTATGGCAGCCCTAAAATGAGTCCATGCTGATTCTGGTGGCTGCAGCGGCTGCAGCTGCTGCAGCTTTGGTGGCTGTGATGGCTGGAACAAGGGTGCTGGCTGGATTATTTGGTGCCACAGGCTGGATCCAGCTCATGGGTCGTAGGTTGCCAACCCCTGATCTAAGGGTTTGATGTGTTTACTGCTACTTTACTTTTTAATTGTCCCTTTCCTCATCTGATAAGATCATCCCTTTCCACTTCCCTTTCTTTGTGTTTATTGTGAAATGAAGAGCTGCATCATAACATCATGGCAGGAGCTGCAGGCTTAGCTTTACCCTCCTTATTTTTACATTACATGAAAGATTAGAGAAGTCAAGTCTCTTGCAAGTAAATGATGTGAGCTTGCTTGTTTCATTGCAAATAATTATTATTTCTGTGAGTTATGTGCGGCTAGCGCAAAAGTATTAATTTAATGTGAAAGTTTTCCATTTTGTTGCTGTATGCTAAGATGCATGCAGCAAAGAATAAAGAATGAAAAGCAATCAGTAGAGGAAATAAGGTGAGCCTCAAGTGTGGTTTAGCATTACATTACCCAGCTGCAGCATTTTAGATGAAGCATTCACATTTAGGGTCTTTTCATATATGAAATCTAAATTGCCTTAGAGTCTCCTTATAATTTTTATAACTAGTTTAGGTCTTATACTTTTATTGTAATCCTAATGATTGCATCAAGTATGGAACCTTAAGTCTGAAAACATCCTGAGGTTGGGGGGCAATTCCTCAAACAGTGATATCAGTTTGTAGCATTTTCTTCTGTTTTCACAGGATGACAATCTAAGGCAGGGGTTGCCAACCTTTTGAAGTCGGGGGCTGGGTCATACTCCCTTCAGATAATTGGTGAGCCGGACTGGTGGTTCAGCCGCCACCACAGCTGCCTGAATCAGCAGCAGACTCTCAGCTCTTGTAAATGTGTTCACAACAGCCGTAAATGAGTCCATATTGCAGGAGGGCAATATGGCAGGAGAAGAAATACATTTACAACAGCTGTAAATGAGTCTGTGGCCAATTGTGGTGGCAGCTGCAGCTGGAGCAAGGGCACAAGTGGGTTGATTTGGTGCCATGGGCTGGATTCAGCCCATGGGCCGTAGGTTGCCTACCCCTGATCTAAGGGTCTGATGTGATCATGTCTACTTTACTTTTTAATTTTCCCTGCCTTCTTATCATATTGTCCCTCTTATATTGTCAGTCACTACCATTGCCTCACACAATTTGCAACCTGTGTCCTACCAATCACTCTTTATCACGAGGCCATGCATAAATGATTACAGTGCAGTCTAACCCCTTTGTCTAATTAGCGGATTTGATCCACAAAAGCTCACATTAAAATATAGGAATTAGTCTTTAAGGTGACACAACATGCGGGCGCATTTTACTTCCACTTCCAGGAGCGATGAAGGTGGTGTGGGCCGGATGAATTGAAGTAAACCCATTCGTGCAGATTCATGGGGGCTTGGGGTTCTGGGAATTGAAGTCCAAGAACATCTGGAGTGCCAAGGTTCGCCATCACAGGTCTACTCTATTACCATAGCAGGGTAACCTGACTAGACTTTACAATGCAGACTACAAAATTAAATTGCACTATTTTTTAAAGAGAGGAAGCAAGTAAACAAAGTGAAAGAGTAAGACCAATAGTTTGCTCCCTTGAAGTGATTTGGCAGCTGAACTTTGGGTGGAAAGGAATTAGTTTGTTGTTAAGTGGTGGCACTTCTGTGTGAGAGCTCCTAATCTTCTCTTTGCCTCTGTTAGGGGACTGTGCTGTTACATGGGTAGCTGCCATCCTTGCATTACCAGTGGATGCCTGGAGGCTGTTGCAGGCTTTAGATAGATGGCTAAACTGCAGCAGCTGTGCCTGCAGGTGCTGTAACAGCTAGGAGTGTTTCATGTCCTTCTCCTTTGGTAGCATTGTGGCTGTGGTTCTAAATACTGCCAGAGTCTGTTTGCTGCCACCCTGACTCAGAAGATGCTTTAGCTTCTCTTCAGATACTCATTCCTTATTGCTAAAAAGCTGCATTCTCTTCCATCACCCCACTCCTGTTTCTAATTAGATTTGGAAAAACACCAACCTGGCAACCAAGGGATGAAATGCGGGAGGGCAATATGGCAGGAGAAGAAATGCATTTGTCAGATTTACTTTACCTGCCAAAGCTTGTCTAGCTGTTACGTGGCATTAGTGTTCTCCACTAATGTTCCTGCAGCATTGAATTGTACATTAGGAGTGGCACAATAGGATTTTGGCCACTGTTTTCAAGATGAGAAGGTAGAAAAGTGCCTGGGCAGATATAAGGGCTTTGGTTCTTTCCTGCATAGCTGTTGTGCATGTTAGTACTGGTACAAGAGGTCAGTGAAACGTTTTGACTGAGATGGGAATGCAGGTCACACACTACATTTTTCTACTTTTCTCTCCTAGAAATGGAAAAGTCACATTTCTAGATGAAAACTTGTAGAACTGTACACTGAAGGTATATCTACACCAGTTTGATGTCACTTTATCAGTTACAGCTTCATTCTGAAGAATTTTGGGATTAGTAATCTGCCAAGGTGTCAGGATACTGCTGGGTCCAAGGCTTTACTAACTACACAGCGACACTTATCCTGCTTTTTGTGGTATGGGTGACCCACGAGACTCAATGTGGCGGTGTCTATCCTGGCAATCTCTCAGCACCTTAGCCTGACCTGACTAAGTAATGTTCCCAAGGAGTTTCAAAAATACACAAGATGTTGTGCTTTTAAATTCTACACTAATTCTGCAAATTAGTGCTGTCAATACACCCACAAAATAAACAGGCTGCTGGTAAATGTTCAAGGCAAGGATTAAATTTAAGTACCAGAAACCTTCTTGAACCAGAACAGTTATAAAACAAAGAAGCTCTTTTTTATATTTTTAAAGATGGTGAAAAGAATTAAAAAGACAAAAACTCAACAATATCAAGAAAACAAAAGTCAATAAAATTTCTCATTGAAAAGTACCATTGTTGCCGCTTCAGGAAAGTGTACCTAGTATTCTTTGGCTACCTGGTGACTGATGAAAGCAGCAGGGGCAGGGACAGATGTTTAGTGTCTGGAGAACAAAAGAGTAAAGGTAAAGGTTTCCCTTGCTTGAAAGCCAGTCATATCCGACTCTAGGGTTCAGTGCTCATCTGTTCAAAGCCGAAGAGCCAGTACTGTCTGCTTCTGCAGACGTTTCCATGGTCATGGGGCAGGCATGACTAGACACCGGAGCACATGGAACACTGTTACCTTCCCACCGAAGTGGTTCCTATTTATCTACTTGCAATTTCTTGCTTTTGAACTGCTAGGTGGGCAGGAGCTGGGACAAAGACGGGAGCTCATTCCATCCTGCAGTGCTCGGGAATCAAACGCCTGACCTTCCGCCTCCCAGTCAGCGTCTTAGGCACTTGAGCCACTGCAGTCTGAATCTCTATAGCAAGGACATGCCTGTGGACCTAATGAAGTGATTTGGTGGCTATTATTTGTTGCATGCCCCAGACCAGTGTTGGCCAACCTTTGGCACTCCAGATGTTATTGAACTTCAATTCTCAGAAACCCTGATCAACAGATTGTTGACTTGGGCTTCTGGGAATTGAAGTCTAAGAGCACCTGGAGTGCTAAGGTTGGCCACCACTGCCCCAGACCAAGCCTGCACAGCCTGAAGTCTTCTTCTTCTTGAGCCGTATCCTATTCTGAATATTGGCAATCATCATGGCAGGTAGCCATGAAAACTGTCCTGAGAATATAATGTAGTGGCCTTTCATTTGCCTTCTGCATTGCAGTATGACACCTGTGCTACTGATCCAGGTCCATGAGTCATTTTCTGGTCCTGAGCCCTTTTGGCTTGTAAAGTCTTCATCAGCCCTGGCCAATATGGATGAAGCTGCTGCCCTTCATCAAGATGCATTCAATTGGGATTTAATCCACTTGGGGACCATCACCCTTCCCTGTGAACTTTGACACCCAAGACTGTTAGTCTCCAGGGTTGCCAGATTAGTTAACCACCACCTTATGAATCACTGGAAGTATGGTCTACTCTATTACCATAGGAGGATAACCTGGCTGAACTGGATAGCCTAAGAATGACCTGCATATCACATATCACTGGACTTCATTGTCATTCTAGCTTGCTCTTTGCTTAAAAACTGTACACTCAATTAAGTTGTTCCTCTGATTTTCTCCCCCTCCTTTCTCCATCGTGTTAAGTGGATTCTTGATCTTGTTTTGTTGTTTGTGCTTGTCTTCTGTTTGTTTTCAATTCTAACAAGTTGCTCATTGGCTTCCCCTTTCTCTATACCTGTCAAGTTTCAGGAAATTTCTGTCAAATAAAGGAAATTTCCCGACCAAAACAAGAAACTGGACAGCTATGCTTATCCTTTGCTGGCCTCCAGTCTAACTCCAGTCTAATTGCAGTCTAACTAATACGGGATGACGGCGGAAAAGAGTGTAAAATACGGGGGTTTGACGGAAATTTCCTGAAACTTGACAGGTATGTTTCTCCATCCCTTTTCAACAAATGTGAAGAGAGGTGAACTGGAGGTAATACAGATTATATTTTAGTCCTTCTCATCCTTTCTACATCAATTTAAACTGAGTTTCCATATAGTACTCCCCCTTGCCCCCAAGAAAGAGTATCTGGAACAGAAAAGGAGATTACACAGATATAATATGCAGGGTTGCATTGCTGGGAAATGAAGTAATGTATGCTCTTGTGTAAACCAGTTGTAAGAAACTTCTTGTCTAAGAGGCAGATTTCTCTTATCTTGACAAAGTCAACAGTGAAGATAAATTGTGTTCAACTTTTCTTGTTCCTCTTTCAGGTTCTTGCCAATTGTTACAATTTTCTATCTTGTAAAAAAACAGAACCCAAACTGCCAATCCACATATATTTTAGAAGCTATTTAACTGCCACTTTTAGCAATTTAAGAATGAAACTGATTTCAGAATGATTATTACGCCTACTCATTTCCCAAGTTATCATGTCAGTGAATAAAACCCAGAGAGAACAGGCGGAATTCAAATCTGTTCTGTTGTTTGGTAGAAATCTATAGCAGGTATGAGAAAAGGGCCATACTTTTCTATTGTGTTTCTGCTTCAGAAGTGCTCAGAAAGATCCACTGCTCCACACGAGCAATTAAACTGGAAAATATGCATACTTGTATTGGTAATATTCACCTCTCTTGAAACATACAAACTGGGAACATATTCTGATAATAGTTGATTATAAAATGGACTTTTATGAATTTTTTATGAAATGGTTTGTACACCTTTGCAAGTTATACATATGGGAAAGTCTGCTAAAGGCAGCTTCTCCTTTCACAATTACAAAGGCAAAAGTTGAACTTCTTTATTACTCTAAAGACCTCCTCCTCTGGTGTGCAGCAGTAATCCCCAAATTAACATCTTTTATGTGGGTTCTATGGCAGTGTAGGGGAACCTATGGCACATGTGCCAGCAGTGGTACACAGAGCCCTTTTTGTCAGGACGCACTCCATTATGGGCAGATGCTGCCCAGTGCTGTCAATGGCAGCACTGTTTCCCCACCCATCCCTCTCCTCCACCAATAGGGAGGCAAGAGTTGAAGCACAAATCCCACCTGGCAGCCAGCGGAGGCAGGGACAAGGTGAAGCAACCAGACACCACCCCCTCCTAGGAGACAGTGGAGATAGTGACCATGCACTCATGGGGGTGGGTATGTGCATGCACCCATGTGACACCGCCAGATGTACAATTTTTTATGTTGTCATTTGTTCAATAGATTGTATTGTTTTGATACTATAAAGTAATAATAACTTGTAGTTTGTATTTTTTCTAATGTATTTTTGAATATTTGTTTTAACATATATGTTATTTGTAGTTACACATTTTTTAAAAAAAAGAATAAATATATTAACATTTATTTTTTGGTTTTTTTGTGGATTAAAAAAAGAACAAAGGATAATATAATTTTTTCAAATTGTTTTATTTAACCAAATAATGTTTTAGTGTGTGGTTTTTTTTAATAGTTGTACCATAGGTAATATTTTTTAAAATGTGAAAGTACATGTTTTTTACATTCAATGTTTTTAAACTGTGTTTAGATGTTTTGGGTTTTTATTTGAGTTAAAACTCAGCACAGGATTTTAGAAATCTTTTTATTTTATTTTTTGACATATGTTTGTGATTTGTGTAAAATTGTGATTTATTGTTATGTTTTTGACTTGTTTTTACTCTTATGGCCTCTAGGTGGGGCTGTTGAGTCTTTTTGAGTTGTTTTTACTATTCTGCCCTGCAAAGGGGGGGGGCCCTGCTAGGGGTTCTGTTTTACTTTCACTGTTTTTTCTCTCCTGGCCTCTGGGTGGGGCTTCTTCTGGTAAGTAGTCTCTTTGTTTCTTCATTTTTGTTCCGGTCGTCGTGGAGGGAGGATGTGCTGGTGAGTTGTCTGGTTTTCTTTCTTCTGGGGTTTTTCTTTGTTTTGCTTTTGTGGTGGTGGGCTGGGAGGTGTTTCTGTTTGTTCTTTTTTGTTTTGGTTTAGTTTTAGGTTGGTTTAATTGGTTTGATTATTTCTGGTTGTGTTTAATTTGTTTTATTTCATTGTTGTTTATTTTGTAATTATTTGTTGTTTGTTTGTGTACTTTGTGGTTTTTTGTGTTGTAGTTAGGTGTTTTCTTTGTGGTTTTGTGTCATTGTGGATGTTTTTGTTTGTGTATTTTGTGGGTTTTTTTTGTTAGGTAGGTTGGGGGAGAAGGATGGTTCTCTCTTCTCTGTCTCCTTTTTCTTCCGGCTTACCTAATTGGAGATCGGCAGGCAGCAATCCGTAAGGGGTGGTGCTCTTCCTTGTGGATTGCTGGCTGTTGTTTTTGTATTCGGAAATACAAAGGCATCAGCCAGTCATCCGCCAGGGAGGGTGCTTCCCCTCACGAACTGCTGCCTGTTTTTGTTTTTTTTTTCACCCTGGCTCAACTTTACTTGAGGCTGGTGGTGGTCTCGCCATGTCCTCGGCAGGGAAGCGTGGAGGAGAGGGAGTCCCTCTTCTCCCCGTTGCTCTGGGA
The DNA here is from genome assembly GCA_035047305.1 of Bradypodion pumilum. Taxonomy (NCBI): domain Eukaryota; kingdom Metazoa; phylum Chordata; class Lepidosauria; order Squamata; family Chamaeleonidae; genus Bradypodion; species Bradypodion pumilum. The sequence goes on along the minus strand of JAWDJD010000004.1, from coordinate 27,518,257 downwards.
AAGAAGGACGGTGGGTGTCTCGCGGTGGTGTTTCGTGGCTTTTGGTTTTGCGTGGCTGTGAAGCGCTGAGTCTGCCTGCTGGGGACTTGCGCTCTCGTTGATTTTTGTAAGTTTATTTTTTGTGCGCCGGCTTTCTCAGCGTTCTGCGCGCTCAGGGCACGCAGGACGTTGGGACTTGTAGTTTTGAGTTTGTGGTTTGCGTTCGTGTGGCAGTTTTTCTGCGGCTCAATTTCAATTGGCCATGACGTGTTTCCCAATGTACTTTTTGCTCTTGCTTCTCAGCCTGATTGGCTGTTGCGTGGCGTGGCGTGGCACGGCGCGGCGCGGCGCAAAGAACGTTGGGAATTGAAGTCCTTTTTCTTTGTTTGCGTTTGTGGGGCTCTTGCCCTACTGGCGCATTTCTCAACCCTGCAGTAACCACTGGACTAGGTTCGGGCGAGGGCAGGAAGCTCGGTATGGGCTAGTATGGCCGGGTGCGGGAGCCTTTGTCACAATCCAATGGTTAACACTCGGATTTATAGGTATAGATATGCCACTTAAAATCTATCTCATCTTGTTATAAAATAAAATGCAAAGTACGTTTTATTTCCACCTCCGGTGGGAGGAACTACGTGATCGGCCAGCTGAACCACATGACTGGCCCCGGCCCAAAAAGTTTAGGTACCCCTAATCTAGAAAAAAATACCACAAAATCTTCTATTTGGGCTAGACAAAACCCCAAGATAATCATGGACTGCCCTCATCAGATAACATGGAAGTTGTTTTTTTTTTTGGGGGGGGCAAGAGTGTTGCTGTACAGTAAGAGAACCCACCCACAGATGCTCTCCCTTCTAGAGGAAATTAATACTTATTTGAATGCAACCTTAAATCTTCCCTCATGTCCACTCCTTCACTTGGCTGGCAGAGATGCACATGCTATGATGATGTGCTCGCTACTCTTATGCCAAGTGTTAAAAATAGATTTGGCACTTACAATGGTAGCAAAAGCAATCTAAAAACCCATTTTACTTGCTACACTTTCCTTCTATTATGTCTGATTCCATTCCGGAGAAAGGAAAGAATGAATTCTAATTTTGAGAAGTGCACTATTTTTCTTTAGATATTTCTCTTCTCTTCTTTTTTGATCTGCTTTGCACTGGAAGCAATGTGTTTTTGATGCAGCATCTTCAACCATGGGAATGGGGTGGGGGGAGAGAAGTACTTCTGTTGAATAAATTTAACATTCTAATATTAGATTACACCAATATATCCTTAAGGAAGTCAGTCCTGCATGCTAAAAAAAAATAAAAAATAGAAATTGCAAAGTATTGCTTAATTAGGAACTTCAGAAAGGCAATAGAGTTGAAAGCTTATTTTTTTCTCATTTTCTTTAGGAAAGAGAGATGTTTAAGAAGTAGTACTCGAGTTTTACTTGGTTGCTTTTGGAACATTTAACAGCCTATCTTGGACTAGGCTTAGAAGTAGGTCCTTCATAGTTGGGAATAAACATGCTAAGTAAGAGCTCCTCTATATGGGGCACTTGTTCTCAAAATACTGGGTTCTTCATTGATATAATTTGTCTTTGTTCTGCCACTAGTATTATTTTCTGTGACTTTCCACTGTTTTTTATTCCTTGTTTAAGCATGGTTTCTTTTTAGTACTGCTTTGTTGCCGGGGGAGAGCACCTTCTTCTTTTTCAGCTTCTGTATCCGAATCTAAATATTGGTGATTATCATGGCGATCAGCCATGAAGACTGTCCTGAGAATATAATGCACTGGCCTTTCATCTGCCTTCTGCATCACAGCGTGACACCCATACCACTGATCCAGTTCCGCAAATCACTTGCTGGTCCTGAGTCCTGAGCATGCAAAGTCCTCCTCAGCCCCAGACCTATTGATGAAGCTGCTGCTCTCCATCAAGATGGGTTCAAGTGGGATTTTTAAAAACTTATAATTTGCAGCCTTGATCTGACTCTTGAGCAGTGATATAGTTTAGGTAGAGCTTGTGGTCAGGACATCAGGACTTTTCTCTTGGTATGATGAACACACAACTTTTTCTCACTGTGAGGATGGCATAGCTGAGACACACAGCTGTGACAGGGCTTGTACTGCAAAAAATATTACTATGCCACTGCTGTCACTGCTTGCTGTCCTCTCTGCACAAAGTAAACTCATGGGGCAATTCATTTGGCTCTAATCTTGTTGCAGTTGATGCAAATCCCAGTTGTGAATGACCACAGGTTGAGAAGTTCACTTTTCAGCATGCATGCATGCAGCAGCAAATGCCTAACTTCTTAACTGCAGGCAATTTGCAGCTGAGATTTATGCCAATTGTGTTATGCTGGGGGTGTCACTAGCAAGTCTTTGGCCTTTATTTATTATGAACATTAAATTAATTTAAATTTAATTTAATTTTCGCGCTTATATACCGCCCACTCGGGTGCAGCCCAACTCAGGGCGGTTTACATGGCAGACAATAAATACAATATAATAATACAATGACACGTAATAATACAACATTCATTTAATTATTGTATAGGTCACTTTTCTCCCAGAATTGGATCCCAAGATGGTGTGAGTTATAGCAGGGGTTCTCAACTTTTTCAAGTCATGGGCTGGATCATTCTCCCTCAGTCAGCTGAGTGGGCTGGATGGCCATTTTGTTCTGCCTGCATAATGGGGGCAGTAATTTTTGAGGTGGCCATTTTGTCCCAACAGCTTCAAAGGGATGGGCATTTTGTTTTTCCCTGGAAAGAGGGAGAGAGACACCAACCATCAATGGAGGCTTTGGATCCTTGCTCCCCACTATTGAGATTAATTGCCTGCTCGGGGAAATGGTGAGTGGGGCTTTTTAATGAAGCTAGTCCTTCCTTGTGGAGCTAGTCCTTCCTTGGGGCTGGGGTCCCAGAGGAGAGGGGTTGGGTGAGACAAGACCAGGAACCCAACAGTTCTCCCCCCCCATGGCGCCATTTCATATGGCCCACTGTCACTGCTCTTGCCTCCGCCGCTGCTGGCGGTGGTGGTGGTGGAAGTCATGCCAGGTGTGGTTCCTTTTTAATGTAAACAGCTTTTAAATACTGTTTATATTAAAAAGGAACCACACATGGCACAGCTTTCAGCGGTAGTGGCGAGAGCAAGGGGGATAGGCCACATGAAATGGTGCTGTGGGCCAGGTCTGACCTGTGGGTCATAGATTGCAAACCCCCGTACAGTATTATAGTTTTTCAAAGTATCAGTGCAACATTATGAATTACAAATATTAAAATAATCTTAAAAATTCAGAGCTTCACATCTTCTGTCTTAATAACTGTGTCTTAAAATCCTTCTTTATTTAGGAAACCACAACTCATCTGGTCTCCTACAACTGCTAATTAAATTACAGCTGCCTGTGGCTGGAATGAGGAAGTTGCTCAGAATTATCAGTCTAATCCTGCTTAAAACTGGTGCTTTGTAGAAGGAGTCGATGATGAAGAAAAAAATCACAATTTTCTAAAAGCTATGCATGCAGTCTTCCTTTGAAGTTGGATCATACCTTAGGAAGAGAGCAGAAAAGAACCATGAAAACCTTAGTGTGCCAATGGCATGAATGTATTAATTTAGTCTAGCTAATGAGCAGAAGTCTAGTGTGATGTGCGTAATTTACACCAGCCTCCAGCATGGTGCCCTCCAGATCTGTTGGATTAAAATTCCCATCACTGTCAGCAAATATGCTGGGACTTGTAGTCCAATGTCTCTGGAGGATACAATGCTGAGGAAGGCTGTGATAGGTATTAATGACTTAATTTTCATGACTACATTAAGATCTCTGGCAAGTACCATGGGGGTTTGTATTACCTTTCCTGTGTTTCTGTTTGTACAGTATGTGTGTGAGTTTAGCAGTCTTGGTGCAAAACTTGTATCTTGGGCAGACACCAATGACCTCCAACTTGTCCATGATCTGAAACTGTCCATATCCTTTAACAGCAGTAGATGGAGGATGGGGTATAACCCGGACAACATCTTCGTTAACAAGAAAATAGCAGCACAGTGCATGATAGTTATTAATGATCGGATCCCACGCACTCATGTGCATAGTAAATGTTGCAGTAAAACCCCAGGAAGTGCCTTTTCACAGATGGTTTAACTTTAAGAAGGCTAAATGGGTGTATTTTCGAAAACAGCTGGATAAAAGTGTGGTGAAGCCCCCCCAATATATACATATATTAAAAAAATAAAAATAAAAATCCAAATAAATATCATGAATTCATCCATCTTGTGAAAATAATATCAAGTAAAAATATTCCAAGGGGATGCCACACCAAGTACATCCAGAGTTTTACTGATGACATCAAACCTCTGCTAGATAGATATCAGGCACTCTACAACCAGGATCCTTTTCAGGAAGATACTGTTGAAGTTGGGGAAGAACAGATGCAGGATCTAGCTAAAACTCTGAAATCATGATGGTGCACATTAGTCGAGAACCTGGATATGAAGCAGAACAATAGACAAGCCTGGGAATGCCTTAAAAATTTAGGTGGTGATTTAACTCGGCCACAACAAAACTATACTAGAGTAACAGCAGACCAAATACAGTAGCTAGTCAGTTTCTAAAGAATGGAAAAATGCAAGAGAAAAAGGTGTGTGTGGGTGTGGGTGTAGGTGGGGGGGGGGGGGGGGAGACTATCCGACCAGAGGACAAGAGAGGCGTTTACTTAACAGCCCATTTGTGGCATTTGAATTGGAGGAAGCTATAAAATAGCATAAAACTGAATAAAGCAGCAGGTTTTAATGACATAAGAACAGGGCAGATAAAGCAGTTTGATCCCACACTTTGGCTTGGCTCCTGCAATTAATGAACAACTGCATATACCAATTTAAGGTTCTTAAATTGTGGAGATAGGCTAGAGTTGTTGCTTTATTGAAACCAGGCAAAGACCCAGATGACCCAAAAAGCTACCAACCAGTGTCACTCCTTTGCCATCTTTATAAGGCACTGGAATGGATGAATTTATTGATGGAAAGATCATAAAGGAACAGGCAGGCTTCAGGCTGGGCAGATCATGTTATGGTCAAATCCTTAACTTTACATAACACATCAAAGATTTTGCCTTTATAAATCTATGGTGAGGCCCCATCTGGAATACTGTGTACAGTTCTGGTCGCCATACCTTCAGAAGGATATTATGGAGTTGGAAAAAGTGCAGAGGAGGGCAACCAGAATGATTAGGGGACTGGAACACCTTCCTTACTATCTGAGGTTGCAGTGGTTGGGCCTCTTCACTCTTGAACAACGGCGTCTAAGAGGTGGCCTGATTGAAGTTTATAAAATCATGCACGGTGTGGACAAATTAGATAAGGAAAACTGTTTTCTCTATCGCATAACACTAGAACTAGGGGACACTCCATGAAACTTTTGGGTGCTAGTTCTCAAACAATTAAGAGAAAGTACTTTTTCACCCAGAGGATCACTGGTCTATGGAACTCCCTGCCAGAAGAAGTGGTGACAGCTGTCAGTCTTGACAGCTTTAAGAAAGGATTAGACAAGTTCATGGAGGACAAGGGTATCAATGGCTATAATTATGGATACCTAAGGACAGCCTCTGGGTTGGAGAGATAGGCAGGATATCTCTCAATGCCATTTCCAGGGAATCCTAAGCAGGTGAAGGCATCTCCTTGGGAATACTCTGAAGCAAACGGTGAGCCACTGTGTGAGACAGAATGCTGGACTGGATGGGCTGTGGCCTGTTCCAACAAGGCTGTTCTTATGTTAAGGATGGCTTCGAAAAAAAGCAAATTATGGGAGAGAATTTCATTGACCTAACTGCTGCATAGGATACTGTCAGTCATAGGATTCTGCTACGTAAAATAAAAAAGCTTACCAAAGCTTACTAGGGTCACTGGCAGCTTCCTCCAGTACTGGAGATTCTGTGACAATGAATTGAAAGAACAGCAGATGGAGGTTACAGAAGAATGGAAGTGTATTGCTTCAAACCTACACCAGGTGAGAAAATATACCCTCTTGCTGGTATTGCTCCACCTAAGATCAGGAAAGTAGTAGCAGCAGACACTGAGAGAACTAAGCAAGATAATGACCCTCAACACCCTCTGAACGGATATGAACCTCAGGTCCACTGGCTCAGATTCAGGAAGAGCTTTATGCCAAGAACAAACATTCTTGAGAGTACACAAAAGCAAAACCAAATTAGAAGATGGAGGAAGGAGCTCACTGGGCAAGGAACATCATTAAAGGAGGATATAGCTGAAGATCTCAGTCTCCCCTATGTCACCTGGAGGACCCTGAATAAGCGAGGGTTGGAGCATACCTGTCAAGTTTCGGGAAATTCCTGTCAAATAAAGGGAAATTTCCCATCCAAACCGGGAAACTGGACAGCTATGCTTATCCTGTCCTGGCCTCCAGTCTAATCCCAGTCTAATTGCAGTCGAACTAATACGGGATGACGGCAGGAAAGAGTGTAAAATATGGGGGTTTGACAGAAATTTCCCAAAACTTGACAGGTATGGGTTGGAGTCCCTAAATAGAAGACCAACATGCTCAAGTGGGGGAACTGCTGGTGGACACCAACACATGGTGTGAATGTAGAGAGATACATAGTCCGGACCATTTACTGGTTTGCCTATTGCTTCCAGAGACATGCAGCAATAAGGACTTGGATATGGGCAACGACAAAGCAAAGAAAGTGGCTTCATTTTGACATTCCAGGGTTTGATCAGGACATGAAAGAAGAAGTAACCTTGGTTGATTTATCATGTGAAACCTGAAAAATTTCCTCTCCTTTAAGCTATCAATGCAGTAAGGATGGTAGTCCATCAAGAGGTTTTCCTGCATAATTCTGTGAAAATGAAGGGGAGCTGTATAAGAGCTTGGCACTTACTACAAAGCCAGATAACTTCCCAGTCAGTTGCTTCTTACTTTGGCAAAACTGAAGGATGATTGTATGGGTAAAAATTACATATATGCCTGTTGTGTATTTGAAAAGGACTATACGGTGAGATTAAGCTACCACCCAGCTTTGATTGTTTCAAACACCAGCTGAAAACCTATCTGGTTGTGCAACCATTTTATTTTATGTATGCCTTTATGTGGCACAATTGTTAAGCTACAGTAATGCGGTACTGCAGACAAACCCATGCTCATAATTTGACTTCAAATTTTATGGGCTCAAGGTTGACTCAGCTTTCCGTCTTTCCGAGGTTAGTAAGATGAGTACCCAACAGGCTGGGGGCAAAATACTAAATATATGTGAACTGCCCAGAGAGTACTGTAAGAGCTATGGGCAGTATATAAATGTAATTGCTATTTTTATTGTTTTTATACTGTACCTTGTTTTTCATTGGGCTGCTTGGAGGTTCTCCTTTGAGAGGTTTCTCTTCTGAGATTTCAGACTTAGCTATTAGGATATGTTCACCAAAAGGGAAAATGAAAATGTAAAGCACAAACTGAACCCTCATAGAAGTACATTGTGATATTAGTAACAGAAAACAATCCATCTTTTCAGTTAGTTGATGGAAGGAGGAAGACGTCTTGCTGCTTGCCAACTTTCTGAGCTGAATTTCTTACCTTCAAGTCACTTGCCCCCTCCTGGTGTGCCTAATAGATATTTGCAAGGGTGAACAAGCATGTGGAAACCTGCAGGGAGAAAAGCAACTGGAAAATGATTTTAAATTGAATAACTGGAGGCTGTAGCAATGGGTGGTCATTGTGGTTGGTAGATTGGAATTTACAGCAGCCGAGGTGGACAGAGCCAGATGTAACAGGCAGAGTTTAAGATAAAATCAAGTGTTCAGATAGATGGTTATTCTATTAAAATAAAATAAAATGCAGATACACTATTAACTACATAGATTCACCCAGGGTTTATCTAGCACAAACATATTGAAATTCTAATATCCAAAGCAAGGCAGTAAGGGCTTATATGACGTATACTTAGTTGCCTGCATGTGTATCATTTGCAGCAACCAGTTTGGGTTGTGTTTCTATTACTGTTGTTATTGTTTTGTTAGTTGATAAATAAACAAAACTTCTTCTTTGCTTCTTTTTTAACCCATTGGGTGTTGAGGGAGATGCAAAGTTCTTGTTCTGGCACTTCTAGCAGCCTCCATTAGTGTTATTTGGTGTTTATTGTAATATTTCTTTGATGTTATCTGTCCACCTTCCTCTGGGTCTGCTTCATGGTCTTTGTCTTTCTCCTCTTTCCACATATGCCCTGTAAGGTATGAAATTCCAAGACAGTCTCTCCAAATGGGCAAACCACTTTATTTGTTGTCTCTGTATGTAGTGCAAGATTAGTTCTGTTCCAATTACAGTATTTCCCATATAACCTCATTCCTGATTTTATCCCTTCTAGTCACTCCAGCAGCCTTTCTCAGACATCTTTATATTTAATTGTGTTCAGACAGTGGTAGACACACACACTTATGCACACACATATATAAACACAGAGAAGCAGGCTTTCACTCAGACAATGGCCTGCTCTCAATCCATTCCTTACCTCTACAACTCAGCTAAGGAGCAGAAAAATCACCTTTTCCTCCCATGGGGAGAGCAATTAATGGCTTCCCAAGGAACTCTCAGTTCTCCTCCTGGGATGTCTGCCCCAGGATTGAAAACTGGCTACTATGATTCTTATTGTGGTGGTGTCACAATAAGTGAATGAGTGTGAAATGGATCTTAGATGTACATATCTAATTCTTCTCATTCTAGAGCAGGGTTCCCAACCTAAGGTCCATGGGCCAGATCCAGCCCGTGGCACCATTTCATGTGCTCCCCACCCTTCCAAAGGCATTCGATAAACAAAATGGCCATCCCCTTTGAAGCTGTTGAGACAAAATGGTGCAGACAGGACAAAATGGCCATCCGGCCCTTGAAGCTGACTGAGAGAGTGTGACCTGGCCCCCGGCTCAAAAGTGTTGGAAACTCCTGTTCTAGAGGATGACAGTAAGTTAACTGGGTTAATGCTGAATTAATAAAGGTGACACATTATGAATGTGATCCAGTATTATGAAAGAAATTAGAATCTGCTTAACTTCCATATTACTGATGCTTTTCAATTTAAAATGCATGCAATATTATGGAAAAATAAGGATTCATGAAAAATGATGAAAGAGTAAGATAAGCATAGAAAAGATTGTAGCTGCTGGGGCTGAGATGTGGCTTTTTAATGTGTCATCTCTTTAGCATAATTGCAAGTCAAACACAGGATTTGCAGACATAAAAATGAGATACCTAACACATACTTTCTTTCCTAGATATGCTGCCATTCATTCAATCCCTCCCTAGTTTCTTGATAAACTGGAATTTTCATTGCTGCAAGCCCAGAAAAGGATGAGTTCCAGTTTCATAAAAAGTCAAAATGTTCCCTTGCCTGAGAAAGGAACTGTGTGCCATTGGTAAAGCTATGCTTTTTATACATAGAGAAGGAGCTAGTCAACTCCCCAGTATTTCCAGAACAAAGGACAAAGAGAAAGCAGATAATGTGAAAAATCTCTATCTGAGTTCCAAGATAGCCACCATTAATCAGAGTTGGAAAAACTGGGCCAGTGAGCTAAGGCTATCATAAAGCAATTTCCTGTGGTCCCTTACACAGGGGTCCCTTACACATAGTTATCACAATTTGCTGCTGCTGTTGTTGCTGCTACAAAAGACTAACATACCTGTTTCTCTGAAAAGTGTTTCCTTCCTAGGTATGCTGCTACGGAATAGTCCCTTACACAGGGCTATATAACAAGGGTGGGGAATCCTCCATATGTTGGATTCCAACTGCCATAAAATCCAGCCAACATAGATTAACATGGTCAATCAATACATGGGGAAATGGGGATATTTGCACCTTTCTGCCTTATAATAATCTCATGTGTTAGATTAGACTGAAGAATTACTGTGGCCAAAAATCACACAAGGCTGTTCATGGGTGAACCAGCTGTTGAAACCCAGTCTTTCTGGTGCATACCATGTACCTTCACTATTATATCACACTTTTCAGAGAAACAGCTATGTTAGTCTTTTGTAGCAGCAACAATAGCAGCAGCAAATTGCGATAACGATACATCAGCCATAAATGCGCCTGCTTCTGGGGTGCGCCTGCTTCTGGGGTGCAGTAACAACAGCAGCAGCAAATTGTGATAACTATACATCAGCCATAAATGTGCCTGCTTCTGGGGTACGTGGTCTGGCCCGCTCAGCTATTTCGGGAGCATGGTCTGGCCTGCTCAGCTGTTTCAGGGGTATGGTCAGGCCAGCAGTGCAAAAAGGTTGGCCACTTCTGATCTAATCACTTCCAGGCTTGATTCCCCCTCCCCCAAACTTTGGGGGCATTTTTCATCATTCCTTGAGCTAACACGAATAACAGCAGGTGCTAGAAATAAAACTATGACACACCCCAGCTCATAGAATTTACTCACTCAGTGCAGAGATTCTCATGTACAATCATGTAGAAACATGCCCTGCTAGCAATGTAATGCCAAGGTTAGAACTACTTTCTCTGATCCCATTCTAAAACCCACATAGAGAGCCTTCATTAGAATGAAAACGTCATGAGGTCATCCTCTGTTTATGCTTTCCAAATTAAAGTTGAATTGCTATGGCAGTGAGAACATGGTAGGGCAAGGAGAAGTGGGGTAGGGAGAAGGCCCTTCACTAACTCAGGAGGGAGATGTTTGGAGGAATGTGACTCAAAGGAGGAGAAGAGTAGGGGATCACTCTGAGAGTCTGAAATTACAGAATAAATTTGAGGCTCTTTCCCTCATCACACCTGATGAGGAACACACGGAGGAACAACTGGTTCCACCTGATGATCTCTCCTTCATCACACTTGATGAGATCCAGGAAGATAAACAACAGGAACAAACTGAGGTTCTCTCCCTTAATATGGTTGATGAGGTGCATGTAGATGAACAGTTTGCAGGAGAGAGGCTCATTGTACTAGGCGATTCAATAATTAGAAATACAGAGAAATGGATTTGTGATGCACATGATAACCGTATGGTGACTTGCCTGCCAGGTGCAAAAGTTGCAGACATCACAAGAAATCTAGATAGATTGTTAGAGAGAACTGGGAACTAGCCAGTTGTCATGGTACACGTTGGTACCAATGATGTTGGGAAGGCCAAGCGGTCTGTCCTGGAAGCCAAATTCAGGTTGTTAGGAAGAAGATTGAAGTCCCGGACTTCCAAGGTAGCATTTTCAGAAGTGCTGCCTGTCCCTCGCGCAGGACCTACCAGGCAGGCAGAGCTCAGAAGCCTCAATGCGTGGATGAGGCGGTGGTGTCAAGAGGAGGGTTTCAGATTTGTCAGGAACTGGAGAACATTTTGGGACAAGCCAAATCTGTTCAGGAGGGATGGGTTGCATTTGAACCATGATGGGACCAGATTGCTGGCACTCAACATCAAAAAGGCTGCAGAGCAGCTTTTAAACTGATAACTGGGGGAAAGCCGACAGGAGCTGGGCAGCATCCGGTTCGGGAAAGTGTGTACTTGGGTAGTGAGGAGGATGCAAAAATTACTGAGCAGAGCGAGGAGCTAGTCACTAGCATTCTAGCAGAAGGATGCAAGAGGCAGTCTAACAATGCAACTGGACACAAAAGACTGTGTCAGAAAAGCATATATAAATGCTTGTATACAAATGTCAGAAGCCTCCGGAACAAAATAGGGGAGCTGGAATACTTAGCAATAGATAAGAATATTGATATTATTGGTATCACTGAAACCTGGTGGACGGATGATAACCAATGCGATACAGTTATCCCAGGCTACAAACTGTACAGGAAGGATAGGAAGGGGCAAACGGGAGGTGGTGTAGCCTTGTATGTCAAAGAAGTGATAAAATCGTATGAATTGGAATATCTAGGTGATTTGGAGTCACCATTAGAAGCTCTGTGGGTAAGAGTACCAGGCCACAAGGATGGTCTAACAGTAGGCATATACTATCGGCCTCCGACCCAAACTCTTGAGGGAGACTGGCAGTTGGAGAATGTTGTAAAGGAGGCATCCAAGAAGGGAAGCCTGGTTATAATGGGGGACTTCAATTACCCTCACATAGACTGGGTGAACTGTTGTTCAGCACATGATAAAGAGATAAAGTTCCTAGATATGCTAAATGATTGTTCCCTGGGACAGATGGTTGAAGACCCAACTAGAGGTACAAGAATCCTTGACTTGATCCTGAGTAATACTCAGGATCTGGTGCAAGATGTTAATGTGACTGATCCAATAGGGAACAGTGACCACAACTCAATTATGTTTAACTTGATCATAGACCACAAGTCACTGATAAAATCTAACACAGAGACCTTAAATTTTCAAAAAGGAAATTTCCCAAAGTTGAGGAAACTAGTAAAAAAGAAGCTGAAAGGGAAAATTGAGAGAGTCCAAACACTCCAAGAGGCATGGAGGCTGTTTACAAAAACAATAACAGAGGCCCAATTGGAATGCATACCCAAAAGGAAAAAGGGCACTGCCAGGTCCAAGAGGACTCCAATGTGGCTTACAGGAGCTGTTCGGGAAGTGATCAAGAGCAAGAAAAGCTCATTTACCCATTACTTCTGCCTTAAGTCCTTGTAGTTTCAAAAAAATTTTTTTATCCTTACTATTTGCGTGTTCTACCTGTAATTGTTAAACGAGATTTGATTTATTTAAATAGGGAATATTTTGAATTTAGTAATAAGAACTCAAAATTATTAGCAAGGGCAGCTAAGGTTAAAAGGGAAAAGAGAGAAATTGGGGTGTTAGTGGATAGGCAAGGTTCAAGGTGCAATAAGAATAGCGATAAATGTAAAATAGTTAGAGAATTTTACCAGGAGCTATATGCAAAAAAAGAAATAGATAAAGAAAAACTTAAGAAGATATTGGAGAGGCAGTTAGGAAATGGGATAAAACAAGAGCATAGGGAGAAAATGGAGGAAAAAATAACTGATAAAGAGGTTAGGGGGGTAATAAGTGGATTGAAGATAGGGAAAGCCCCGGGGGATGATGGACTATCAACAGAGTTCTATAAAGAATTCAAAGAGGTAGTGGTTCCGAAATTGGTGAAATTATACAATTATATATTGGATGGAGGATCAATTCCGACCTCATGGTATAACACCACAATTGTTCTTTTGCCAAAACCTGGAAAGAACTTGGAAAGAGTGGATTCGTACAGACCAATCTCGCTTATAAACCAAGATGCGAAGATCTTCACAGCAATATTGGCTAATCGTTTAAATAGTTTTATGGGGGAATATATAGAGGTTGATCAAGTTGGGTTTTTAAAAGGACGACACATGGCGGATTTGACTAGAAGGGTATTAGATTTAATAGACAATGTCAATCAAACAAAGGAAAAAGTGGGATTACTATCATTGGATATTTTTAAGGCATTCGATTCACTGCAGTGGTCTTCAATTAAGGAAATAGTTAGAAAATATGGGTTTGGGGATAAATTTAATAGGGTTATAGATTTACTATATCAAAAAGGAAACGCTAAGGTTAGAGTGAATGAGGAGCTAACGGACCTGGTAAAGCTAGAGGCGGGCACTAGGCAGGGTTGTCCTTTATCCCCTATCTTGTTCATAATGGCAATGGAGATTTTAGCTAAAAGTATAAGGGAAGACTCAAATATAGAAGGGATTATGGGTAATAAAGTGAGTATGTATGCAGACGATACATTGCTTATGGTGAAGCACCCGGAACAGGTAATGGATAGGATTAAAGATCATTTACAAATATTTCAAGCTATAACTGGATTAAAGATAAATTGGGACAAGTCTGAATTGATGTTGTGTAATTTGAAAGTGAGCGAGATGGGTAGGATGGTGTCGACACTTAATATACAAGTTAAAGAGAAGCTGAAGTATTTAGGGATAATTATTTCAAATAAATTAGAAGATCTTAAACGATTGAACTATGACAGCTTAAGAATTGAATTTAAGAATAAAATACAAGAACTCCAGAAGTTAAAGCTGTCATGGTTCGGTAGGATTGCTATGTGTAAGATGATATTGTTACCAAAGATTAATTTTTTATTTGATACACTAGCGATCCATTTAAAAGAGAAAGAAATTAATGAGTTTCAAAAAATGTTTAATGGGTTTTGTAATGGAGGAAAAAAATCTAGGCTTCCAAAGAAACTATGGTATATGTCTCAGAAAAAAGGGGGTCTGGGTATGCCTAATTTGCTAGTATATTATCGAGCATTTCAAGTCAGGAATGTTGTGAAGATCTTGGCAAGAGAAAAGGTGATTTGGGAACAATTGGAAATGAAAGAGTACAGAAATATTGGAAAGTTGATTTTCTTGGGAATGAAGGATAAGGTGAAAAGGTCAAACAATACTATGATGAAAGGTCTCATGGAGGTATGGAAGAAGGTAAAAAAAGACATGGTTCCGAATCTCTCTCCAATTTTGGAATTGACTGATATGATGTGTTTCCCAATAAAATTAGATAAAGAAAAAATGGAAATATTGGATAAAAATGGGAGGTTGTTATTGAAGGATTGGTTAAAAGCATGTGAAGTTGATGACGAGCGGAAAAAAATGTTTGAGATTTTAAATTTGAACTGGTTTCAGAAGTTAAAGGTGGATAATTGGAATAAAAAATATAAAAAAGAAATAGGGATAGATAGAGTACATACAGAATTTGAGGAATTGGTAAGGAAGATTAGAAAAGGGGAAAGCAGTACTAAAGGTCTTGTAAGCAAGCTCTATAATATATTGAATAGAGGTGCAGATCCACAGGAGGACTTGAAACGGAAGTGGGAACAAAACTTGAATATAAAAATTGGGGAGATTGAATGGAAAAACAAATGGAAAAAGAGAATTATGAGAACAATGTCTGTAAGAATTAAAGAACATAATTTCAAAATGTTGTGGCAATGGTACCTGACACCATTAAGACTTTACCAGATGGATAACAAAAGAGATAAGTTATGTTGGAGATGTAAAGAATATGACGGAACATATGAACATATGTGGTGGAGTTGCAAAAAAATAAGGGATTTTTGGGCAAGAATAGAAAATGAGTGTGATGAAATATTGGGTAAAAGTGTTAAGTTGGTGTCGGGTACCATTCTTTTAACGAATGTGGAAGGTTTGGGTTTAAATAAAGAGGAAAAAGAACTATTGGAAATTATATTGACAACAGGTAGACAATGTATAGCAAAAAATTGGAAAAACGATATAGATATACAGATTGGAGTATGGTATAAAGAAATGTGGAGTTTAGCACTGAATGATAAATTGACCTGGGAGATTAAAGTCAAAAGAGATAATTTAAAAGAGAACAGATTTTGGAATATATGGAAACCGTTTGTGGATCACTCTATTATGGCAAGCGATAGTTCAGGACCAGTACCATCACAAAGAAGCTTCTGGAACTGAGTAAAAAATAAACTCTCCGGGCATTGTATATATACACTGGGTGATTATTATTTGTTAAAAAAGATTAGTGCTAGTACAGAAAGTTTTTTTTTTTTAATCATTTTGGATATTGAAATAATGGTTTTTAATATTTGGTGGTTAAATAGCAGTTAATGAGTATAGATATTGTTATGTGCTAGCATATAGTAATGTTTGTTAACATGATATTAAGAATTTGTTAGTGTATTGTATCGTTAATGTATTGTTAATGTTTTTTTTTCCTTTCGTTTTCTGTATGTGTATTAAAAACTCAATAAAAAAAAAATTAAAAAAAAAAAAAAAAAGAAAAGCTCATTTAGAAGATGGAAGGCTTGTCCGAATGAGGACAGCAGGCAGAAACATAAATTCTGGCAGAACAAATGCAAGGCAACAATCAGGAAAGCAAAGCAAGACTTTGAGGAGCGTATAGCTAAAAATACTCAGAGAAATAACAAAGACTTCTTTAAGTACATTAGAAGTAAGAACCCAACTAGGAAGGCCATTGGACCATTAGATGACAATGGAAGGCAAGGGGTTATTAAAGAGGAAACAGAGATTGCAGAGAGACTCAATGAATTCTTTGCTTCAGTATTCACTGAAGAAGACAGAGGCCACATGCCCAAAACAGAGCCTATCTTCGTAGGGAGGGAAACCGAAGAATTAAGCCAGATAGAAATAACCAGGGAGGAGGTCCTTGCAAGTCTTGTTAAACTAAACACTAACAAATCACCAGGACCAGATGGCATCCATCCACGAGTTCTCAGGGAACTTAAAGATGAGATTGCTGATCTCCTAGCCAAAATATATAATCTTTCCCTCAAATCAGGCTTTGTGCCTGATGACTGGAAGGTAGCGAATGTAACACCAATTTTCAAAAAAGGATCCAGGGGTGATCCAGGAAATTACCGACCTGTCAGTTTGACATGTGTCCCAGGTAAAGTGATGGAAACCATCCTAAAAGATAGAATTAATAGGCACATAGAAGAGAAGGCGCTGCTAAAGGAGAGCCAACATGGCTTTTGCAAGGGCAAATCATGCCTCACTAATCTGTTGGAATTTTTTGAGAGTGTCAACAAGCATGTGGATAAGGGGGATCCAGTTGACATTGTTTATCTGGACTTTCAGAAGGCTTTTGACAAGGTCCCACACCAAAGGCTCTTGAATAAACTTACCAGTCATGGAATAAAGGGACAGGTCTTGTCCTGGATCAGCAACTGGCTAAGGGACAGGAAACAGAGGGTAGCACTAAATGGACACTTCTCCAAGTGGAGGGAAGTAAAGAGTGGGGTCCCCCAAGGTTCAGTACTGGGACCCCTGCTTTTCAACCTCTTCATAAATGATTTAGAGGTAGGAGTAAAAAGCAAGGTAGCCAAATTTGCTGACGACACTAAATTATACAGGGTAGTGAAAACTGTGAGAGATTGTGAGGAGCTCCAGAGGGATCTCTCGACACTGGGGGAGTGGGCAAAACAGTGGCAAATGAGTTTCAACATTAGTAAGTGAAGAGTGATGCATGTTGGGGCAAAGAACCCCAATTACACTTATAAACTGATGGGGTCTGAACTCTCTGGGACAAACCAGGAAAGGGACCTTGGTGTCCTGGTGGACAACTCAATGAAGGTGTCAACCCAGTGTGCCTCAGCAGTGAAAAAAGCAAACTCAATGCTAGGGATCATTAGGAAGGGTATAGAAAATAAGTCAGCAAGTGTCATTTTGCCTCTTTATAAATCTATGGTGAGGCCCCATCTGGAATACTGTGTTCTGGTCGCCATACCTCCAGAAGGATATTATGGAGCTGGAAAAAGTGCAGAGGAGGGCAACCAGAATGATTAGGGGACTGGAACACCTTCCTTACCATCTGAGGCTGCAACGGTTGGGCCTCTTCACTCTTGAACGACGACGTCTAAGAGGTGACCTGATTGAAGTTTATAAAATCATGCACGGTGTGGACAAAGTAGATAAGGAAAAACTGTTTTCCCTATCGCATAACACTAGAACTAGGGGACACTCCATGAAACTTTTGGGTACTAGTTCTCAAACAAATAAGAGAAAGTACTTTTTCACCCAGAGGATTACTGGTCTATGGAACTCCCTGCCAGAAGAAGTGGTGACAGCTGTCAGTCTTGACAGCTTTAAGAAAGGATTAGACAAGTTCATGGAGGACAAGAGTATCAATGGCTATAATTATGGATACTTAAGGACAACCTCCGGGTTGGAGAGATAGGCAGGATATCTCTCTATCATTTCCAGGGAATCCTAAGCAGGTGAAGGCATCTGCTTGGGAATACCCTGAAGGAAATGGTGAGCCACTGTGTGAGACAGAATGCTGGACTGGATGGGCTGTGGCCTGTTCCAGCAAGACTGTTCTTATGGGGTGACAATTTTATTTCAGTGTGATTTTCACAGGGACTCTGGCCTTGTTATCCTGCAATGGTAATGGAGTAGACTATACTGCCAGCGACTCAATTGTCAGGTGGTAGTTAACTAACCTGACAACCCTGAGGACTAACAGCCTTGGGTGCCGAAGTCCACAGTGAAAGGTGATAGTCTCCAAGTGGATTAAATCCCACATGAATCCATTTTGATGAAGGGCAGCAGCTCCATCAATACTGGCCTGGGGCTGAGTAGGACTTTGTGTGCCAAAAGTGCTCTGGACCAGAAAGTGACTCTTGGAACTGGATCAGTGGCATGAGTGCCACACTGCAATGCGGAAGGCAAATGAAAGGCTACTGCATTATATTGTTGCCAGGACAATCTTCATGGCTGATCACCACGATGATAGCCAATATTCAGAATCAGATACAACACTTTAAGGAGAAGGAGAAGTGATTTTCATAACAATTTAGTAAAATTCATGCATTCCTTCATATCTGGGGTGAAAAGAACTTCAGTTTGAGTGTAGGATAAGCAAAAGTTAACACATTTCTCCACCACGACCCAGGGCTTTGACTTCTTAAGTCTGATAATCTTGCTTTCAATATCTATGTCTGCAATCATGTCATGCTAAATTAGGCTTTTATCTCTTCCACACCCCACTTCCCAAAAGTCTTCTCATTTTAAAGATTTATATAAGGCAAGGTTCAACTCCATACAGGGAACAGCAGGCTCTGTACTACCTCCTCTGATTACGGAGGAAGTGACTTTCGCAAACCTTCCCCAAAGACTAGCTCCCCACAATCTTAAATTGATGTCTAGCACCAAGGGGGTCTTGTGTGCCAAGGCATTGTGGGGAAAGCTAACTATAAACATCTCCTATTTTTTCAGGCCGTCTCTATCATAATGCCTTGACTCTATGCACCCCCTTTGGAACTAGCCACTGATTTAAGAAACCAAAAAGCAACAGTTAGAACAGGATATGGAAATACTGATTGGTTTAGAATAGGAAAAGGAGTACGACAAAGCTGCGTATTGCCACCCTGCTTATTTAACTTGTATGCAGAATACATCATGCGCAATGCAGGGCTGGAAGAAGCACAAACTGGAATTAAGATTGCTGGGAGAAACATCAACAACCTGAGATATGCAGATGATACTACCCTAATGGTGGAAAGTGAAGAAGACCTATAGAGCCTCTTGATGAGGGTGAAAGAGGAGAGTGAAAAAGCTGGCCTGAAACTCAACATCAAAAAAACCAAGATCATGGTATTCGGCCCCATCACTCCCTGGCAAATAGAAGGGGAAGAAATGGAAGTACTGTACTTTACTTTCCTGGGATCCAAGATCACTGCAGTTGAGGATTGCAGCCACAAAATAAAGAGACACTTACTTCTTGGGAGGCAAGCAATGAAAAACCTAGGCAGCATAATAAAGAGTAGAGACATCACCCTGTCTACAAAAGTCCTCATAGTCAAAGCAATGGTATTCCCAGTAGTAATGTATGGCTGTGAAAGCTGGACCATAAGGAAGGCTGAGCGCAGAAGAATAGACACCTTTGAATTGTGGTGCTAGAGGAGGCTCTTGAGAGTCCCTTGAACTGTGAGGAGAACAAATCAGTTGATCCTGAAGGAAATCAATCCTGACTGCTTATTGGAGGGACAAATACTAAAGGTGAAGCTCAAGCACTTTGGCCAGAAAATGAGAAGAGAAGACTCACTAGAAAAGGACTTGATGCTGGGAAAGACTGAGGGCAAAAGGAGAAGGGGGCAGCAGAGGATGAGGTGGAGGGATGGCATTGTCGATGCAATGAGCATAGAGCTGTGTGGGCTGATGAGGATGGTGGAGGACAGAGGAGCATGGCATATGATTATCCATGGGGTCACAAAGGGTTGGATTTGCCGGGGAGTGCGACGCGGCTGGAAGGAACTTTGCTGGCTCCAGCGTTGGTTGAGCCACCACACCCCCGGGCTACTGTCCCCATGCCACCAGGGCCGAAAATGCCGGGAGGGGCGGTGCGGTGGCAGAAGGGCTTCTCTTATCCTACTTTCTTTAGTTGGGTGTGAGTGGGGGCCCTCTCTTTGAGTTCTTGTTTTTCTTGTTATTATTGAGCTGTTTTGATTGCTATGTTGTTTAGGGTAATTTGATATTGTATTGCTTATGCTCTTGACATTTTGTACCTTATTTGCATATTGCTTTGTATTATTTGTATCGTATTCTGTATTGTTTAGCATGATTATTGTAAAACGCTTCGAGTTCCCTTTACGGGAAGTAAAGCGGTATAGAAATCTAAACAATAAATAAACAATAAATAAATAATAAAATAAATTTGACTGTGCAACTGAACAACAACAACAAAGGTCTATGTGGAGCCAATCTTTGGTGGGAAGCATGCAGATGACTCCTGTTCTTTCTCTGGTAATGTGGGTGGAAGACATATGCACACAGATGGTGGCTGGGCACATACTGTTGCTGCTCTTTTTAAAAAGTAAATGTTTCCGGAGTTGTAACTAGGGCAAAACAGCTAGGGAACTGTAATGCAGAGGACTAATAAATCTAATGGTGGATCTTCTGGTGAGCCGTAAGAAAACAGGTGGCAATGCCTTCTGGCTCTATTTTTGGTCTTTTGGAGAGACATCACATTATTTTCTTCATTTACCTTGGTGGTGGCTCATGCCCAGGTCTGATGACTAAGTGGATGGGAGGTAGCACCATTTGCTGACCAGATGACAACCATTCTATGTCTCTCAATCTTCTTTTGTCATTGTAATGGGATGGGGTATAGCATTCCTCCTCCTGCAAGTACAAATCTCACCCCCTTCCCTGTATAATGGGAAGACAGCATCTTGTTTCCCATTTAAGGCAAGGAGAGATTTGTGTGCACTTGTTTAGGACAGAAGGAGTCCGCACATTGGTAGACATTTCCACAATGACATTCTACACATGCAAATGGACTTGAGAAACCATAACGTGTGCCCTCTGCTTTCACTTTGTCCAAGGGATCGGACAGAGGACGCTTTGGTGAGTTTTAGTTGCAGCCTAACATCATTGACAAGAGATGGGCAACACTGCCTAGTTAGACCACTCTAGCCCCCATGCTTTGACCAGGCTCTTGCTTAGCAGGGAGAACTAGCAATTGAAAAAATGCAAGTGCAGGAGAAAACAAAATGGGCAAGCTTTCCCTACCCCTCCATACAGTACGATTGTAACATACTTTACCAAGGGTTGTTCATCTCCTCTAGATCTTGGTTCTTTCTTTATTCATGTCAGATGCACCACCAGCATAATAACATACAAAGCTAAAATTAACACATCTAAAAAAATAGAATTAAAAATCACTAGATGACATCTGCCCAATATTGGACCACATCAACAACATTTCCTCTTGCCAACATAAAGTCCTCCTCAGTGCATGTTGAGGGGCATCGTGTTCATTGTATCATATGGGAGATAGCTTGTACTTCACATTCGCACAGGCTGTCATCTACAAGGAAACCCCCCTTTCTCAGATTAGCCCTTGATCTTCCTACCCTGGCACGCAGTCTTTTTAAAGCTTTCCACACAAGCCATGGTTATTCTTGGCTAGGTGGTAAAGAGTCATGTGGGTCTACCCAGTTATCTGGTAGCTCCTTGCTCACCTTCCATAGTTCTAAGGTGGTCTATGGGGGCAGGTTGTTCGGAGGGGTAGAAGTTGTGAGGAAACTATGCCTTGATTTCAGTCTCTGCTTTGGTGGTTGGTGATCAAACAGCAGGTGTGTTTCCATGGGGGCCCTTTATCCTCCCAGCTGGTGGGAGGGCCGAGGAGGGTGCAGCATTGTTTTTGGCCTCCCTTAGCCATGGGGGCCCTTTATCCTCCTGGTCAGTAGGAGGGCTGAGAAGGGCATGGCAGCACGGCAGAATTTTTGGCCTCCCATGGCCATGGGGGCCCTTTATCTTCCTGGCCCGTGGAAGGGCTGAGGAGGGCATGACAAAAACCTTCTGTTTGGTATTAAGTCAGTGGTCCAAAATGGGGACAACAGACTCATTTGACCCAAAACAGACCTTTTCCTGGGTTCTCTTTCAGGTAGCAAGAAGGGTCTCTGCTCCACAATCACTGATCTTTGATGATGGCCATTCCTCTTGAGCTGATAAAGAGACACTATGCGGAGTTACTCCAAGACCAGTATGCTAGACTGCTGCCTTTTGTCATTGAATCAGGCACATTCTAAAAAAGACTTGTACAATAAACTTGTTCTGTTTATGGGTGACCCTTCTGGTTGTTCAGATGCAATTGACCAGTATCTTTTGTGGCCTTGTAAAATGCCCCACATGGTGTCTCAAGATGTCTCAAGATGTCATGGAGAGCTTTAAGTGCTCACCTGTATGACAGGGACAGGCCTGGACATTCACACATGATGTTTCAGTACTATAGTGCACTCAGTGGCAACAGGAAACTGTGATAGCTCCAGGGCCGGATGTAGGATCTGTAGGTCCCTAGGCTGAACCTGTGGTGCGGGCCCCACCGGGGAAAGTATTTTTCTAAAATTAACCTACAAAAATCACATTTTCAACAATTATACAATTAAAAACTGAAAAATAAATGTTTAAAGTTTATTATTAAATTATAGAAATTTTATGTACAACATTCCGATGCAGTACAGTAATACATCATACAAAGTCTGTTTTGTACAACATCGAATGAATACAACATCTCCTAATTTCTTGAAAAACGTTGCCTCATACAAAGTCGCTGCAACTTTTTATAAGGCATTGGGGTTTTTCCCAGGTTGCATTGTGCCTGGGCAGTATAAAAGGCAGGACACATGCGTGCATTGCTCTTGTGGGTTTTGCACAAGGTGAAGAGTGTTTAGGAGTGGTTTTGAACTTGATTTGGGAGGGTTTTTTTATTTTTTTCATCAGAATTTTTAGAAGCATCCCTGGGATTTTTGCAGCATTCTTCAGGTTCTTGGACAATCAGGGTTGTCAGTTTCCTGTCTGTTTCCTTGACTTTGTCCTGAAGTCTGTGCTGTTACAGTACAATGTATCTTTATGGAAACGACGTTGTACGAGGCATCGCGGCAAGGATTTGGACATTGTATGAGGCATCGCGGCTAGGATTTTGCATGCCTCATACAAAGTCCAAATCCATATGAAGTCCAAATTTGTGGAACCAAGTTTGGATGTTGTATGATGTATCACTGTATTTAGAATTTGATGAATTCACGAGATGATAAAAATGAAAAGAACTGAACATCATTAAGGTAATATATCTTAATGGTATTTAACATGATGTATTAACATTGCTACAAACAACTATATTATTAAAAAAAGAATACAAAGTTGATATTCAAGTCTATGTTTCTAAATATGCAAATATAAGTATTACGGTTTTTTAAAAAAAACATCGTAATTTTAAGTAAACGTTAAAAATGCAAAATGCAAGATAACAAAAAGGAATGTAATGAACAAGCAACATTCACTTAACCTATACAACATACATAATATATTATTTCATTCAAATACAGAACTTTTCCAAACAATCTAATTATAACGAAAGTGTCACATAATCTTAATGGCTAATTAGTTTACACCTACACTTTGTACTAATGAAGCTACTTATAAAATCATGCATGGTGTGGACAAAGTAGATAAGGAAAAACTGTTTCGCATAACACTAGAACTAGGGGGCACTCCATGAAACCTTTGGGTGCTAGTTCTCAAACAAATAAGAGAAAGTACTTTTTCACCCAGATGATCACTGGTCTATGGAACTCCCTGCTAGAAGAAGTGGTGACAGTTGTCAGTCTTGACAGCTTTAAGAAAGGATTAGACAAGTTCATAGAGGACAAGGGTATCAATGGCTATAATTATGGATACTTAAGGACAACCTCGGGGTTGGAGAGATAGGTAGGATATCTTTCAATGCCATTTCCAGGGAATCCTAAGCAGGTGAAGGCATCTGCTTGGGAATACCCTGAAGGAAATGGTGAGCCACTGTGTGAGACAGAATGCTGGACTGGATGGGCGGTGGCCTGTTCCGGCAAGACTGTTCTTATGTTCTTATGTTACTTATAATATCTTAATAATTTTGTGGTCTTAAAATGTCACTTTCAATGTTGAGTAAAGCTAAAGCGTTGAGCCTGTCTTCTAACATGGAGGTTCGAAGTCTGTTTTTGATCAACTTCAATTTTGAAAATGACCTTTCTCCACTGCTATTTGTGACCATAAGTGACAGGTACATTCTTAAGGCAATATCAATATTAGGAAAACAACCTTTAACGTGTCCATAATACTAGATTAAATAAAAAATATATAAAAAATGACTTGAATAAATAATGATGAATAAATAAGAAAAATAAGGTGCCACACTATGTCCACAAAGCAGACTTTTATATCAACACAGCCCAAATAAACACATTTAATAATTCACAATCCAGAACAACAGAACATAATCGTGACCATACAGCAGACTTTTCATATCACCACAGCAAAAACAAAAACAAAAACACTTTTTTTGCTGTAGAGAAAGTCTGCTGTGGGTCTTTCTTTCTCCATCTCTCTTTTACTTCTTCCTTTTTTTCTTCATCTCCCCATCCCTTTTTCCTTCTTTCCTTTCTCTCCAACACCCCTTTCTCTCTCTCTCTCTCTCTCTTTTCCCTACTGCAACCAAAATGTTGTGAGTATCATCCTGAAAGGAATCAAGGTTGACTCAGCCTTCCATCCTTCCAATGTATGTAAAATGAGTACCCAGCATGTTGGGGGCAAAATGCTAATAAATTTGCGAACCACCCAGAGAGTGCACTAAGTGTTACGGGGCAGTATGTGAGTGTAATTGTTATTGCTATTGTGTGTGCACAGAATATTTGTACCTTTGAATGTCTGGCTGAGAACATGTTCTGAATGGAGAATTTGGGTCACTCTAAAAAGCTTTCTACCGTGTTTCCCCGATTATAGGACCTCCTCCCATAATAAGACACACCCCCTTTTCCCCTGCCTTTGAAATATAAGGCCCCACCCAAAAATAAGACCCCCTTACCTCCTGCCCGGCTCCGGATGGAGGCCACGCGGCCGTGGCGGTAGTTGGCTTTCCTTCCCACCGCGGCCCAGCTCCTCCTCACCCCCAGCTGGGGGTGTGGTCTCCGGGTCCGGGCGGCCCGTGCCCGGTTCCAGTTGAGGCTACGCGGCCGCGGCGGTAACTGGCCTTCCTTCCCACTGCGGCCCAGCTCCTCACCCCCGGCTGGGGGTGTGGTCTCCGGGTCCGGGCGGCCCACGTCCGGCTCTGGTCGAGGCTATGCAGCAACGGTGGTAGCTGGCCTTCCTTCCCGCCGCGGCCCAGCTCCTCACCCCCGGCTGGGGGTGTGGTCTCCAGGTCCAGCCAGGGGTGAGGAGGAGCTGGGCCGTGGCGGGAAGGAAGGCCAGCTACCGCCGCGGCCATGTAGCCTCCGTCCGGAGCCGGGCGTGGGCCGCCCAGACCCAGAGACCACACCCCCAGCCGGGGGTGAGGTGGAGCTGGGCTGCAGCGGGAAGGAAAGCCAGCTACCGCTGCGGCCGCATGGCCTCCATTCGGAGCCGGGCGTGGGCCGCCCGGACCTGGAGACCACGCCCCCAGCCGGGGGTGAGGAGGACCTGGGCCACGGTGGGAAGGAAGGCCAGCTACCTCCGCGGCTGCGTGGCCTCCGGCCCGGACCTGGAGACCGCACCCCCAGCTGGGAAAAATAAGATCCCCAAAAATAAGACATTGTGCTGATTTTGGAATTTTAAAAAAATATAAGACAGTGTCTTATATTCGGGGAAACAGGGTACGTTTATCTTTCTAAAGGATCAAAAATTAGATATTGTCAATTATTTTTCTTCTTTGCAGTTAAGAATTCAGGTTGAAAAAATCCCATAGTCTTTAATCAAACTGTTTCATTTCCTGCTTACCACATGGGAATTTTGGGCACCAAACTGAAATATTTTCATTATATGCCACCAAATTTAATAATGTGAAAAACCAGCATTGTTATCAAATTTGTATTTTTATTTTGGTGATCAAGTAGTCTGAGATGAAATAGCAATAATTTGAAAGCAGTATCAAAATTGGGATCTAATCCAGAGAAGTAGTTTCCATTACAAATAGCTTAAACATGACTAGACTCTTAAATCTAAACTTAATATATAATATTTTCAGGCTAATCTGCTATTGTGCAATACCTAAGCAGAGCAGAGCAGGAGATCACCTGAATATTTATATTTATGTTCCTTCTTCCCTCTCTTTTTCTCCTCATGCCTTTTTGTGCCTGCCTCCCTTTTTTGTTTTCCCACCTCCCGAAAAGGAAGGGAGATGATGGGGAGCATGGGGGAGGGAGGGGGAGGGGCACACGGGCAGCTCCTGCCTCCTCCCCTCCGTCACTGGGGCAATACACCAGCCAATCCCCTGAGTCAGATGGGTGGCTGTCATTCTCACTCCCGTCCCTCCTTTGCTCCCTCCTTTGCCCGCACAGCTCTTTCTTGCCTGCCTGGTGCCTGCCTTCTTTTTTGGGGGGTTTGTGTGTGTGTGTGTGGTGCGGGCCCCCCTGTGGTGCGGGCCCATAGGCTGCAGCCTAGGTAGCCTATGCTTAAATCCGGGCCTGGACAGCTCTCTCTCAACATACAGTAATACCTCAGATAATGCTAAATGTTGGTTCCACAAGTCTTAGCATTATCCAGTTTTTAACGTTGTGTGATACATTAATTGCATGACATTAAAAGAAGCCCGGTTCCCTTTCCGAATAGGAAAGGGAACAGGGGGTCTATCCACCTGACTCTTTTGAAAGGGCAGCGGGGATTTCATGTGTGGAATCCCTGCTGCCCTTTCCAAAGAGGTAAGGTAACACACCCAAAAGGAACCAGTTCAACTGCACAAAATAAGCTTTAATATACTTATACAAACATGGAAAATAAATGTGAGCTAATGTGTGAATACGATAAGCAAGTTACTGAGCCTAATAAACATGATGTTAAAACGACTACACACCCGCCCCCTAGTTCCTGCAAAGATCTAAACTATATCTCCGGAAACTCCCTGTAAGTGATCATGGTAAAGTTCATAAGAACGGTCTTTAACACAGCTCAGTCCGTAACCAATCTTGGAGCTATCAAAAAACTTTGAGACAGAATTCAAGGTGGGTCTAATCTTCATAAAGATCACTGCCGGGGAGAACGATGAGGTTAAAAACATGCAGGTAGAGGTGCGGAGTGGAACACTAGGTCTCGATATCCATCCGGTAAGTGGACATTTCGCGAGCCTTTTTCGAGAGTCTGTAAGATAATTACAATGCAACTATTCCATAGCACCCAACCAAAGAAGGACGTAACAAGGAACACACAATAATAACAAATACTACATATAATAAACAGTTATACATAAAATCAAGAATAATCAACAAGATCACATACCTAGAATATTTTCATAGCGTGCATCAAACCTCCATGGTAATATTCTTATTGGGTTAGAGCGTTACTGTAATCCAGCAATGCTGAAGAATAAATTCCTATGTTCTTATAATTAGTGCATGTGCAATCCATTAAATTTAATTAACCGAATTACATGGCTTATGCTGAAAACTAGAAAGATTTAAAGACACAGAATCAAGGGAACGATAGAGCTGTGTTTATAGAGATGAATTCACAAAAATGCTGAGAGATCGAGGTCCGTATTCAAGCCCTGAGGTGTTAAAGTTCCAAATCTGTGTATATAGAACGCCTCCCTCTGTAAGAGGAACTGTTCTACGTCAATAACCTGACGTTTGTTAGGGCGATATGTTTCCAACACTATGATTTTCATATCCCTGTGTGTGTGCTCTTTCTGGATAAAATGGGCGACCATCGGGGCAGTATTGACATGATTTCTAATGCGAGATTGGTGTTCCCCTAGTCTTATCTTAATGGGCCATCTCGATTGGCCAATGTACACCCTCTGACAAGTGCAGAGAATCATGTATACTGCATCGTGTGTTACAATTCGAGAAAGTAGTTAAGTCAAGAGAAAACCTACTCCCAGGTATTTGCACAACGTTGGTATGCCACATGTATGTACAGAACTTGCAGTGTCCGAAAGCATGATGGCCCAGTGGCGATCCAGATGAGATGACTTGTCGTGGAACAATATCAACTCGGGAGACTAGACTCGCTATGGTGTTTGTTTTGTGGAACCCTATGGTGGGTCGCTCCTGGCACCCTGGGATGGAATCAAGGACATGCCAGTGTTTCAGAATTGTATTTTTGATCTTATTCGCCAAAGGAGTATAGTTTAAAGACCAAAACAAGTTTGAATGAGATGATCTGTCACTCTGAGAAAATAAGCCTCTCCTGGGGCGTGAGTTCACTTTATTTCGTGCTGTTTCAATGATCCTCGCTGGATAGCCCCTATTTCGTAGTTTAGTAGAGATCTTATTCGCTGCAGTGGAGTAATCATGATCTTGCGAAGAGTTGCGTTTGGCCCTTATCAACAGACTATAGGGTATATTGGCCTTAAGATGATGGGGGTGGAAAGAATTAACCTGTAGGTAAGCAAACCGATCAGTTGGTTTATGGTAAAGTTTGGTTTGAATTTTCCGGTTACAGATAAAAACAGATAAGTCCAGAAAGGGTAAGGATATAGGATCCATAGTGTGCGTGAAGGTGAGGTTATTGTGTTGTAAGTTAATCCATTGGCAAAAATCTGAAATTAAAGACTGATCTTTGAAAATAAAAAACAAATCATCTATGTACCATTTGTAACAAATAATTTCAGAAAAATAAGGGTTGACAGATGAATTAAGTATAAAGGTTTTATCAAAATGGCACATAAAAATATTGGCAATGGAGGGAGCGAAATTGGACCCCATGGACACACCTTGGACTTGTAAATAATAAGATTGTTCGAACCTGAAAAAAATTGTGCTCAAAGCAAATAACTAAAAGGTCTAATAGAAAGTCAGATGGAGGGATAGGAACCGCCTGGGAATCCAAGTGATGTGTGATCAGGGAACGGGCTTCTGGGAGGGGAATGTTGGTGTATAATGATGAAACTTCCATGGTAAGTAAAACAGCATTAGAAGGAACTGAAAAGTTTTCCAGTAGTTGTATAAAGTGACTAGAGTCCTTGGCGTACGATGGTGTGTCCATGGCGAAAGAATTAATGTAATGATGGATGTATTTGGCGAGGGGCTCTAACAAAGAATTATTCGCCAAAATTATAGGCCTGCATGGAATGTTGTCAGTGTTCGAAGAGATTTTGTGTACTTTGGGGAGTAAGTAAAAAACGGGGACTCTAGGAAATGTGTTCATAAGAAAGCAGAAACGTGCTGTCAGTTATATGCCCCATAGCCAGTCCTTCTTGTAATACAACTGAAATTATATTAGATACATGTTGGGTGGGGTTATTCTCTAATTTCTGATAGCAATTAATATTGGATAATTGGGCAAATGCTTCCTTCATGTAATCTATCTTGTTAAGAATTACCAGGCCCCCGCCTTTGTCGGCCGGTTTAATGACAATATCGGGATCCTTTCCTAAGTTCTTAAGGAGGGCCATGTCCTATTGTGATAGATTGAAGGAGCTCTTAGAGTTGGATTCCAATTTGGAGATATCCCGTAAAATAAGGCGTTTGAACACTTCTATGGATGAGTTATCAACATTGGGTGTGAAGTTGGACCGTGGCGTAAACAATTTGGGTAGTCCTGGGGAATCTTTGAAGAACACACATAGTTTAAGGAGCCTAATGAGCTTGAATAGGTCAATTCGGGTCTGGAAGGGAGAGTATCTAGGGGTGGGAACGAACCCTAAGCCTAGATTTAACAATTGAAGTTCTCTTACCGATAAGACCCGCTTGGAGAGGTTGAATACCAATGAAAGAGCTACTTCTTCCGGTGTGTTACCTTACCTTACTTGTTCCTACACCCCAGCCGTTCTCCCGCTGTCTGGCCCTTTCCAAAGAGGCAGGCGGATCGAGCCAAGCCCCAAAGTCAGCAGGACTGGTCTCCGGCTTTGGGGCTTGGCTCTCCAGTGGTCTGAGCATCTGAGCGCTGGTTTCCTTGGGGTGAGGGCACGCATGCCCGGTCTCCCCCCAAGGAAACCAGCGCTCTGAGCATCTGAGCATCAGTTTTCTTGGGGTGGGGCACACCCTATCACCCAGAGGAAACCGGCGATCTGACACTTGGGTCTATGGAGGCCTCCTTGCCCCCCCCAGCAAGGGGGCCTCTGGGGATCTCTGCTCCAAACTTGGTCTCCAGCCCTGTGGGCTTTGGGGCAGAGATCAACATTGAGGAATTTGAGGAAAACTTTTGCATCACACAACGTTATCTTAACATTGTGCAGTGCAAAAGCTTTCCTCAAATTCCCCAACGTTATCCGGTTTTAATGCTGTGCGGTGCACACGTTAACCAGGGTATTACTGTATAACATCTTCTGTATTGAATGACAAGTCAATTGTTTCCATTTTAAAGCAAGATTTTAGTGCCATGGCCCAAATAGGTGGAATATATTTTCTCAAAAATATTCAACACTTTATTCAATGATGTGATGTGTGGTTTTTTTTAGGACTCTCTATACAGTAATTGTCTGTGTAGCAGTATGGCATAATATATACACAGGAGAGTGGCAACTTACATTTCGTTAAAAAAGACAAAATACTCCACCAGAAAAGGCAACACAGATTTGCATAAGATTGGTGTGCAATAATAAATACATGCAGATGTAAAATTAGAAATTATTTTTGAATTTACATAGGCATTCCATACATCTCAGCACAGTGGAGAAGGCTGTGACCAGGAGATGTTTATTCCTCCTCAGTTTGCTGTTCAGTGCTGACTAACTAGGTGCAGACAGATAACCTCAAATCCTCTGCTGCCCCTTCTTATGTTTTTCTGTTGTATTGTGCTAAATGAAATTATATGGTTACATGCCATTAATTCACTTCTGACATGTGGAGAAACCTAATATGATTTCCAATACATTTGTGTATTTGGGAACTAGTCTACCATTAGCCCCCCTCCAGTGATTTTCCATGGCCCAGCAGGAACTTAAACCCAGGTCTATGGAGTCCAAATCCAAGAGACACACACTCCCTTTTTTGTAAATAAAAGTGGTGTAGAAATGTTTTAAAGTACAGTGATACCTCATACAACGTCCAAACTTGGTTCCACAAGTTAGGACGTTGTATAAATTCCGACTTTGTATGAGGCATACAAAATCCTAGCCGCGATGCCTCATACAATGTCCAAATTATTGCCACCGATGCTTTGTATAACGTCGTTCCCATAGAGATACTGTACATTGTAAGAGACGCTGCACCCCCTCTCCACAGCTGACTGTTCTCCGGGCCAGCCCGCCCGGAGAGCAGAAAAGCGAGGAGGATGCCGTCGCTGCGAGAGTCTCCCTGTCTCGCAGCTGGGGGGGGGGGGGTGAGAAGGAGGAATGGCTGAATAGCAGGGGAAAATCATCCACCGCCGCCGCCATGAGGCTGGGGGTGGTGGTCTCCGGGCGGCCCCTGGCTTTGGTGGCCTCGCGGCAGCGGTGGCGCATGCCCCAAAGTCAAGGCGGCAGATGGCTTTCCCCACTGTTCAGCTGGTCCTCCTCCTCCTCCTCACCCCCCCTGGCTGCGAGACACGGAGAGCAGAAAAGCGAGAGGATGCCATCACTGCGAGAGGCTCCCTGTCACGTAGCCGGGGGGGGGGGGTGAGGAGGAGGAGGAGGAGGAATGGCTGACCGCTGCCACTGTGAGCCATCCACCGCTGCCGCCCCGAGGCTGGGGGTGGTGGTCTCTGGGCGGCCCCTGGCTTCGGTGGCCTCACCACGGCGGTGAATGACTTTCCCCGCTGTTCAGCTGGTCCTCCTCCTCCTAACTCCCCAGCTGCGAGACAGGAAGCCTATGTTCAGCTGACTTCGCTCTCCGTGCTGGCCCGCCCGGAGAGCAGAAAAGCAAGGAGGACGCCATCACTGTGAGAGGCTCCTTGTCTCACAGCCAGGGGGGGGGTGAGGAGGAGGAGGAGGAGGAGGAGGAACGGCTGAGCGGCGGGGAAAACCATCCACCACCGCTGCCGCGAGCCATCCACCACCTCGAGGCTGGGGGTGGTGGTCTCTGAGCGGCCCCTGGCTCCGGTGGCCTTGCGGCGGCGGTGATGAATGGCTTTCCCCACTGTTCAGTTGGTCCTCCTCCTCCTCCTCACCCCCTTCCGGCTGCGAGTCAGGGAGAGCAGAAAAGCGAGGAGGACGCCATCATTGCGAAAGGCTCCCTGTCTCGCATGGGGGGGGGGTGAGGAGGAGGGGGAATGGCTGAGCGGCAGGGAAAATCATCCGCCACCATGAGGCTGGGGTGGTGGTCCCAGAGCAGGGCAACAAAGCAGTGCTGCAAGTCCAAACTCCAGCCAGGGAGAGGGCTGAGGCGAGGAGGCAGCAGCGGCCAACTTCAGAGTCTTTTGCCATGCCAGGGGACCTTATGCCTCATACAATGTCCGGCAACGTTGTATGAGGCACCTTTTTTCCAAGAATTGGGCGACGTCGTATGGATCTGACGTTGTATGAAGCGGACGTTGTATGAGGTATTACTGTAAATACAATGGTATGATATGACACAGTTTAATGTAGTGTGGCATGGCACAAAATTATATTTATAAACATTTCTGTGCCACTTGTCATTTTAAGCTGCCAAAGTCATTTCTATACCTATAAATCAAAGCGTTAACTGTTGGAATGTGACAAAGGCTCCCACACCCGGCCATACTAGCCCATACCAAGCCTCCTGCACTCGTCCGAACCAGGTCCAGAGGTTACTGCAGGGTTGAGAAATGCGGCAGTGGGGCAAGAGCCCCACAAATGCAAACAAAGAAAAAGGACTTCAATTCCCAACATTCTTTGCGCCTTGCCGTGCCACAGCCAATCAGGCTGAGAGGCGTGAGCAAAAAGAACATTGGGAAATGCATCGTGCCAATTGAAATTGAGACGCAGGAATAAAACCACCGCACGAACACAAACCACAAATGCAAAACTACAAGTCCCAGTGTCCGGCGCGCCCTGAGCACGCAGAACGCTGAGAAAGCCGGTGCACGAAAAATAAACTTACAAAATCAACGAGAGCGCAAGTCCCCAGCAGGCAGACTCAGCGCTTCACAGCCATGCCAAACCAAAAGCCACAAAACACCACCACGAGACACCCGCCGTCCTTCTTTCCCGGAGCAACAGGGAGAAGAGGGACTCCCTCTCCTCCACGCTATCCTGCCGAAGATATGGCGAGACCACCACCAGCCTCATGTAAAGTTGAGCTGGGGTGGAAAACCCCCCCAAAACAGGCAGCAGTTTGTCAGGGGAAGCACCCTCCCTGGCGGATGACTGGCTGATGCCTTTGTATTTCCGAATACAAAAACAACAGCCAGCAATCCACAAGGAAGAGCACCACCCCTTACGGATTGCTGCCTGCCGATCTCCAGTTAGGTAAGCCGGGAGAAAAAGGAGACAGAGAAGAGAGAACCATCTGCCTCCTCCTTCTCCCCCGACCTACCTAACAAAAACATCCACAATGGCACAAAAACACAAAGAAAACACCTAACTACAACACAAAAAACCACAAAGTACACAAACAAATAACAACTAATTACAAAAATAAACAGCAAAATAAGAAAAATTAAACAAAACCAGAAATAACCAAACCAATTAAACAAACCTAAAACTCAACCAAAACAAAAAAGAACAAACAGAAACACCTCCCAGCCCACCACCTCAAAAGCAAAACAAAGAAAAACCCCAGAAGAAAGAAAACCAGACAACTCACGTTCTCCCTCCACGACGACTGGAACAGAAATGAAGAAACAAAGAGACTACTTACTGGAAGAAGCCCCACCCTGAGGCCAGCAGAGAAAAAACAGTGAAAATAAAACAGAACCCCTAGCAGCCCCACCTGCATGGCAGAATAGTAAAAACAACTCAAAAAGACTCAACAGCCCCACGTAGAGGCCACAAGAGTAAAAACAAGTCAAAAACATAACAATAAATCACAATTTTACACAAGTCACAAACATATGTCAAAAAAATAAAATAAAAAGATTTATAACATCCTGTGTTGAGTTTTAACTCATATAAAAACCCAAAACATCTAAACACAGTTTAAAAACATTGAATGTAAAAAACATGTACTTTCACATTTTAAAAATTATTACCTACGGTACAACTATTTAAAAACCCCCACCAAATAAAACATTATTTGGTTAAATAAAACAATTTGAAAAAATTATATCATCCTTTGTTCTTTTTTTAATCCACAAAAAAACCCCAAAAAAGCTGATCACAGTTTATAACAGCCCGGCAACGCCGTGCAAACTATGCTAGTATAGTAATAAAAAAGGGGGGGAAATATAAAACCAAAATTGGTTAAAAATGAGAAAATAATTCACTGAATTCAGTTCATCTAAAAGACAAGTGTAATGGAGAATGGTAACTCACAGAAAATCTGTCCAGGAAAATGCCTGCACTGGTTTGAATCATCTCAAATTGGGTGAATGTCAAATGGTGGCAGGGAGATTATTCCACATGATGTATGCCACAGCAGAGAAAGTCTTCCTTAACATTGCAAATTAGTGAACTTCACTAGGGTATGGTATAGTAAGTAGGCTCCTCCTTAAAATTTAGGGACCAGGTCAATCAATACAAAATAAAGTTTTCCCTTCAGGGTAATCTGGTCCTGAACTATTCAGTGCTTTATAAATCAGTAGTTTCACGTGGAACCTAGTTTAACAGCCAGTGGGTAGCCAGTATGGATCTTTTAACATAGGAGTTACATGTTTTGGGTATGAAGTCCTAAAAACAGCCTAGCTGTTGTATTCCGTACCCACTAAATTATTCATTCTAGTTGATTTGTGTGATCTTGAAAAGACAAGACACATCAAAAAGGATTCCCCCCCCCCCCGGGCCACCTTAATGTTCTCTTCAGTCTATGTAGAATGATGTTGGTCATCTTCCTGTTCTTTTTCAACTGAGAAGCAAACACACACACACACACACACACACACACGTGCGCCAAATCTTCATTATTGAACCATCTAACATCACGGTTGGTTTTTTTAAAATGTATCTTTAGCTGAATAGTCCTCATCCACCACTGCATCAAAGTACAAATCCAGATTTCATGCAAGCTTCTCTGGCTAAGATGTAAGAAAGAGAGAACACAGAGAGGGTCATCTTCATGCTGCTGAAACCCCATTCCAATTTCTCTGGTACATGTGTAGCCCCCATTCTCCCAAACAACTAGCCCAAAGACTCACTGGGTGGTAATTATTACAAGTCTCTGGCCCCAAGGATGGCATTTTTAGGAGTGGCCTTTCATTTTTCTGAAGGGCCTACCGGGCTAGAAATAATGGAGTCATAGAATAATTGAGTTGGAAGGGGCCTTTGAGGCCAGAGAGTCCAACCCCCTGCTCAATGCGGGAATCCAAATCAAAGTAGTTATGACAGATGGTTGTCCAATTTTCTTTTAGATGCCTCCAAGGTTGAAATACTCACCATCTCCCTGAATAATTGCTACAACTGTAATAGCTAAGACGTTTTTCTTCACATTCAGCTCATATCTGTCTTCCTGTAACTTGAATCCATTATTATGTTTCCTGATTGAGAACAAATTCTGCTCCTCCTCTTTATGTTGATCTTTCAAGTATTTAAAAAAGCTACTGTATTATATCTCCCCTCAGGTTATTTTTCTCAAGGGTAAACATGCCCAGTTTCTTCGGTATTTTCTCATATGGCTTGGTTTCTAGTCCCCTGATAATCCTTGTTATCCTTCTATGATCTTTTTCCAGATTATTGGCATTTAAAGGGTGGTGTCCAGAACTGAACACAGTACTCTAGACCAGGGGTTCTCAACCTTTTAAAGCAGGGGGCTGGATCACACTCCCTCAGACAGCTTCAGGGGCTGGATGACTCTTTTGCCCTTCCTTCACCACATAATACTTCCAGGTGTGATGGAGACAGTGGGGGCCACATGAAATAGCACTGGGAGCTGCATCAGGCCCATGGGCCGCAGGTTGAGAATTCATCTTCTAGATGAAGCCTAATTAGTGCTGAATAGAGAGGGATGACTATCTCATGGTTTTTGGAGACTATACTTCTGTTAATGCAACCTAAAACAGCCTATTCCTTTTTTGCAGCCATATCCCACTGTTGACTCATTCTAGCTTGCAATTTACAGCAACAAGACCATTCTCACATGTAGTATTACTGAGACAAGTATCTCCCATCTTGTAACTGTGCATTCCCCTTCCCAGTGTAAAACTTTGTACTTATCCATGTTTAATTTCATTCTGTTGTTTTTAGCCCAGTGCTCAAGCTTATCAACCAAAATCTTTGTGAATTTTGTTCCTGTCTTTAAAGGTATTAGCTATTCCACCCAATTTTGTGTCATTTGCCCATTTGATAAGTATTCCCTGTGCTCCCTTATCCCAGTTATTAATGACAATTTTGGAGAATATCATGCCCAGGACTAAGCCTAGTGGTACCCAACTTGGTACCCCCTTCCAGTTTGAAAAGGCACCAATTGTATGTCAGGTTGTTTCATCCAGCCCATACCTAGTTGCTTGCTAATCTTATCATGGGGCACTTTGTCAAAGGATTTGCTGAAATCAAGATATATTAAATCTACAGCATTCCTATTGTCTGATGCTGGGAAAGGTGGAGGGCAAAAGAAGAAGGGGGCGGCCAAAGATGCAGTCGCAGTCGATTCTGACCCTTTGCGATCCCATGGACCATTTTCCTCCAGGCACCTCTGTCCTCCACCATTCTCCTCAGCCTGCCAAGCTCTGTGCCCATTGTGTCCACAATACCATCTATCCATCTCATCTTAGGACACCCCCTTCTTCTCTTGACCTCCACCTTTCCCAGCATCAAGGCCTTCTCAAGTGAGTCCTCCCTTCTCATTTGATGTCCAAAGTACTTTAGCTTCATCTTCACTATTTGTCCCTCCAATGAACAGTCAGGGTTGATTTCTTCCAGTATTGACCTATGTGTTCTCTTTGCTGTCCAAGGGATTCTCAGGACTCTCCTCCAACACCACATCTCTAAGGCATCTATTCTTCTGTGCTCAGCCTTTCTAATGGTCCAGCTCTCACACCCATACATTACCACTGGGAATACCATTGCTTTGACTATGCGGATTTTTGTTTTCAAGGTGATGTCTCTGCTTTTCACTATATTCCCCAGGTTTCTCATAGCTTGTCTCCCCATAATCAGTTGTTTTTTTATTTCATGGCTACAGTCACCATCTGCAGTGAGCTTTGATCCTAGAAAAGTAAAATCTGTAACTGCTTCTACTTCTTCCCCATCTATTTTCCAGGGACTGATCGGACTTGTTGCCATTATCTTGGTTTTCTTGATATTAAGTCTCAAGCCAGCTTTTGCACTCTCCTCCTTCAATCCAATCAAGAGGTTCTTTAGGTCTTCCTCACTTTCTGCCATTAGGGTGGTATCGTCTGCATATCTCAAATTGTTGATGTTTCTCCCAGCAATTTTGATCCCATATTGTGATTCCTCCATCCCTGCATTGCGCATTATGTCCTCTGTGTATAGATTGAATAAGCAGAGTGATAAAATGCAGCCTTGTCTTACTCCTTTACCTATTCCAAACCACTCTGTCATTCCGTGTTCTGTCCTAACTGTTGCTTCTTGGTTCATGTAGATTTCTCATGAGGCATATGAGGTGTTTTGGTATTCCCATCTCTTTAATTACTTGCCATATTTTGTTGTGGTCCACACAGTCAAAAGCCTTGGTGTAGTCAATAAAACAAAAGTAGACTTGTTTCTGATATTCCTTTGTTTTCTCCATGATCCAACGTATGTTGGCAATGTGGTCTCTAGTCACACAATGGGCACAGAGCTCAGTGGGCTGAGGAGGATGGTGGAGGACAGGGGTGCCTGGAGGACAATGGTCCATGGGGTCGCAAAGGGTCGGAATCGACTGTGCGACTGAACAACAAATAATATAGTAACTACTACTATTCCCTCAGAAATAAACTTCTTTTTTACTTTCTGGTCATGCATTTATTACAGCTGTTTTTCAGTTCATTTGTCTTACTAATAGCTATTGCATTATTAGAGAACTGGCTGGTAGGCTAGGATGTTAATACTGTGTGACCATAGAGTTGGGCATAGCCATGTTTTTGTGTGATTCTGAGAAAGGAAACTTTGATCCATGTAATAATGGGAGATGAAAGAGCAGTTAATGTCTCAGTTTTCATGTGCTGCAGTGTATAAATGAACATAGTTGGCATCAGTTTCTTATGTGTTTCATCACAGGTCTATTCCATCAAGTTCTCTATATTTAAAAAGGAATAAACCAATCTACAATCAAATTATATTCTATTTCACACATAAAATACACAATTTTGGATTCATTTCCACCTAAAGTGTGCATTTTTGCACCCACTTTCCTAATAAGAATATTTTTGTAAAATGTTTATAAATGCAAAAGAACACTAAAAAATCTGAAATCTGCATGCTTGTCTGGGAAGAATAAATTATTGTGAAAAATTCTGGACTAAACAAAATCATCTTACTCCAAATTACTTTATCCAAGCTCATCTACTGGAGTTTTCTTTGCATTCTTACTGGAGGCATATCAAATAGGACCACCTGAGGATGACACTATATGACATATCAGATATCTCTCCGACCTTAAGTGACCCTATTTAGCCCACACCACACTGCTCCAACCAACCCATTTAGCTAAACCCATAGAGAGTCCGTAAGTGCTCAAAATCCAGGAACTTCACAGCTTGAGTCTTACAGTTTTGTAGTGACAGAAGCACGGGGCTGATTTACTAGTTGTTTCTATACAACATGGCTCATTGATAAATTAATTATATTCTATCAAATCAATTCCAGCATTGGGCTTTCTCAGTATAAAGTGCTCAGGAGTGGTTCGCCAGTCCCTTCTTGTGGTAGCATTCTGGGACTGTGTAGCATGCATGAGGCCACACAGGATGCCTTTTCTTCTATGTTCAGTAGGAAATAAAGCTAAATATGACCTTTGAATAATGCAGGGGTTAGGGGCAACATCCCCCTGTGCAACTGAAAATCAGTATTATCCTGGGCAACTGTAGTGATCCATCTCCCCTGCATCTGGCGTGCCAGGTCTTTCTTCAGCTTGTTGCTCCTCCTCCTCCCGCTCTTGTGATAGCACCACCACCACTACCACTACCACCACCACCACAACAACAGCACTCTATTAGCCAGGCAGAGCTCCTGGAGTTGCCTGTCAGCAACCACCAGCACCACTGATGCCAGGGGAAGTCTTTAATCTCCCCCTGACGTTCCTTGATGATAATTGAGAAACTTCAGTGGGGGAAAAATATGTGTGCAAGTGTACCTCACAGTTAAAAACCTGCATTGTTCAAGGGTCCACCTGTACTGACTATTGTCTGCTCAGTCAGCTGCTCCTTCCTACTAATCCAGGGATTCTCAACCTGCTGCCCACAATACCATTCCATGCGGCCCACCCCCACCATCATCACACCAGGAAGTGCCATGTGCTGCAGGAAGGGCAAAAGGGCCCTCCAGCCCCTGAAGCTGTCTGAGAGAGTGTGACCCAGCCCCCAGCTTAGAAAGGTTGAGAACTCCTGTACTAAGCTATCCAGCCAGCACAATGTGGTTACCTGATGATAAGTAATTATTTCCCCGGTTGTCAAAGACTGAAATATTATGAGATTAGTAGAGTGCAACATCAAGGTCAGGCTTCAGAGAAGTTAGAATCTCTTTCATTATGGTCTAATGACTCTATGCCTTAAACACATAATATGAATGGATTGCAACCAACTGTGTTCTTCTGCCAACAGAATTTTAGCAGAAAGTATTTCTGCTCCTGTTACAGGCTCATTTCCCCCACAAAACAAAGCCCGCTAGCTCAAGATTATTTGAGGACCCTCCAGAAACTGCTGTGAAGTGGCAGGTGGCCACAGACCTAGGAGAGGAAGGGAAATGCTTGTTGGCCTAGTGAAGGTGTGCTTTTGTGACAGTAGAGGTAACACCAGTTTTCTTCCTATGCCACTCTGCTAGCGATATCTCACACAAAGAGTGAGGAAGGAAAATTATAGATAATATAAAACCAGATAAAATAGGGGAAAGTAGGGAGGGACAAACTCACAAAGGCCACATGAGCAAACTGACTTTAGATGGTGTACTAAGCAGAAAATCAGCTTTAAAATGTGAAGCCATCACGCTTTTATCTTCAATACTTTTTTTGTTCTGTCTTGCTTCCCATTCTGCTTTGCTCCCTTATCTCCATCCCCTGAGAACCAGCATGCTGCAAAAATTAAAAGAGGGAGGGAGGGAGGGAGGAAGAAAAAAAATGTACACATATTGTTGACTTAAATTTATTTTATTTTAATATTTATTTATTTTAAAAAATTCTACCCCGCCTTCCTCATCCAAGGATGACCCAAGGCGGCTTACATGGCAGTTAAAATACAAACAGGCTAAAACAACAATATCCACCCCAAACTTCCTAACCCCTTAAGAAAAAAAATACATAGACAAAATTTAAAACTGTTAAAAGAGAATTAAACAACGCCAAAAATGATATTAAAAAGTTAAAATAAGCTAAAAGAGGGAGGGGACAAAACAGGGGACAAGGGGGAGCAATAAAAAAAACCAGACAGGTGTAATAAAAACAGACAGGTGTGTTACAGCAGGCCATCATACCAGCCAGCGGGACTGGGCCATTACAGCTGACGGGCCCCATACCTGCTGGCACAGCCAGGTCTTAAGGGCCTTCCTAAAGGGGAGCAGCTCAGTCTGGAGGCATAGTTCTGATGGTAAGAGGTTCCACAGGGCCGGGGCAAACACTGAAAAGGCTCTTCTTCTAGTCCCCACAACATGTGCCTCTTTGGTAGGCCGGACCACCAAAGAGCCTCTGTTCTGCCCTAGTAGAACGGGCGGAAAACCTCAGGGCAACGCGGTCCCTTAAGTATCCTGGTCCTGGCCACTGCATTGTAGGGCTTTAAAGGTCAAGACCAGCAGCTTTAAATGCTAGGATATTGTCTCTATGAGATTACCAGTCCTGGTAGGCTGTTTGAAAGCAGCCAAGGCACATCATTTTTGTAAAGTTTCTTCTGCCCAGGAAAGATTAGAGCCAGGATGTACTTTGGGTGGTTAAGTGTTCGGTATGTGGGCCTCCATTCTGCTATGGTAACTGAGGCATTGAATTGATACGAAGGCTAAATCATACACCTGTTTGATAATTATGGAACAATTAAGCGCCAAGAGAAGAAATCAAAGGTAGTCTCTTTATTTTAGTTCAATTAATGTTCTTCAGAAGAGGCTTCATGTCGTTTGGCTTTGTCTACGTTTCACATTAGCGTCCAGTTTTGTTAGTCATTAGAACAGGCAACTTCCAACTTTTCTTTTCTAGCATGTTTTTTTTCTGTCTCCGTTACCCATCTCCCACTGATTTCTGATTTCATTTGTCACAAAAG
Source organism: Bradypodion pumilum (assembly GCA_035047305.1). Lineage (NCBI taxonomy): Eukaryota > Metazoa > Chordata > Lepidosauria > Squamata > Chamaeleonidae > Bradypodion > Bradypodion pumilum. The sequence continues at coordinate 27,477,107 of JAWDJD010000004.1, read as the reverse complement.
CTTATAATTTGTTGAAGAGGAGAAGAAAGTTGCATGCAGCGATCAGAAATAAATGAAATGCATTTCTGGGAGGACCAATACAGACATCCAACATTGTTGGGAAGCTGCCAGTGTCATAGTGGGTCTTACTGCTGACAGTTGCCTTCAAACCTTTGAGCACACACTGGGAACTTGAACCTCACACAGTCTAATTACCCACAATGACCCTGATGAAGCATTCCAAATGTGCAGGAGATTTAAATAGCAGAGTATTAATTCAATGTCTCCGAAGTTAGAACCTGGATGTAATGCATCACAAGCAATGGTGTCACATGTAATGTGCTACATTTTGGAAATAACAAGAGTGCATCAACATTCCCTTTGTAAGGAACATGGAGTTGGCAATGCCATTACTTTATTCCATTGGTGTGTTACAGTTTCTTTTTGCTCTTAGAGGACCAAAATAATAATAATGACAATAATAAATTTTAATTTATATCTCACACTTTCTTAGCTGAAGCCGACTCAAGGTGGCCATCACAACATGTATATATCAAACAATACAATAATACCATAACATAATAATAAAGAACAATCATAATCCAATTAAAACAATAAAACAATAATCAATAATAACAGAAATCAACCAATAGAATATAATATATACCTATAAATTCAAGGGTTAACTACTGGAATGTGACAAAGGCTCCTGTACCCATCCACACTATCCTGTACCGAGCCTCCTGCACTCGCCCGAACCCAGTACGGAGGTCACTAAATGTTTGAGAAACGTGACAGTGGAGCAAAAGCCATGCGAACAAAGGGAAACAACTTCAATTCCCAATGTTCTTTGTGCCGCACCGCACCACAGCCAATCAGGCTGAGAGGCGTGAGCAAAAAGAACATTGGGAAACACATCACGGCCAATTGAAATCGAGCCGCAGAAAAAAAACGGCGCACAAAAGCAAACCACAAACACAAAATTACAAGTCCCAGCGTCCTGCGCGCCATGAGAAAGCCAGCGCGCGAAAAATAAACTTACAAAATGCAACAGGAGTGCAAGTCCCCAGCAGGCAGACTCAGCGCCTCACAGCCACGCAAAACAAAAAGCCACAAAATGCCACCGCGAGACACCCGTCGTCCTTCTTTCCCAGAGCAACGAGGAGAAGAGGGACTCCCTCTCCTCCATACTACCCTGCTGAAGACACGGCGAGACCACTACCAGCCTCAAGTAAAGTTGAGCTGGGGTGAAAAAAAACCCCCAAAACAGGCAGCAGTTCGTGAGGGGAAACACTCTCCCTGGCAGATGACTGGCTGATGCCTTTGTACTTCTGAATACAAAAGCAGCAGCCAGCAATCTGCAAGGAAGAGCCCCACCCCTTACGGATTGTTGCCTGCCGATCTCCAGTTATGTAAGCTGGGAGAAAAAGGAGACAGAGAGGAGAGAACATCGTTAGGCAGAGAAAGCTCTTCTCTGGCTCCTCCTTCTCCCCCGACCTAACTAACAAATCTTCCTGGGAGAAGAACGGGCTGACTGCCTCTTCCTTCTTTCCCGTATTGCTGCATCTAAACCAAAATTCAAAGCAGCAATGGGGAAACGAGAAACCCACAGGCAGCCCGTTCTTCAAGCTAAAGTAACCACCAAAAACAAACACCAAAATTAATAAAAAATAATAAAACAAAAATAAATCAATAATTTAAATAAACATTAATAAACAAAAAATAAACCACAAAATACACAAACAAAAACATCCACAATAACACAAAACCACATACAAAACACCTAACTACAACACGAAAAAAACCACAAATTACACAAACAAACAACAACTAATTACACAAATAAACAACAACAAAATAAGAAAAATTAAACAACACCAGACATAACCAAACCAATTAAACAAACCTAAAACTCAACCAAAACAAAAAAGAACAAACAGAAACACCTCCCAGCCCACCACCTCAAAAGCAAAACAAAGAAAAACCCCAGAAGAAAGAAAACCAGACAACTCACCAGCATGTCCTCCCTTCACAACGACCGGAACAGAAATGAAGAAACAAAGAGACTACTTACCGGAAGAAGCCCCACCCAGAGGCCAAGAGAGAAAAAAACAGTGAAACTAAAACAAAACCACTAGCAGCCCCACCTGCAGGGCAGAATAGTAAAAACAACTCAAAAAGACACAACAGCCCCACCTAGAGGCCACAAGAGTAAAAAACAAGTCAAAAACATAACAATAAATCACAATTTTACACAAATCACAAACATATGTCAAAAAAATAAAATAAAAAGATTTATAACATCCTGTGTTGAGTTTCAACTCAAATAAAAACCCAAAACATCTAAACACAGTTTAAAAACATTGAATGTAAAAAACATGTACTTTCACATTTTTAAAAATATTACCTACGGTACAACTATTAACAAAAAAAAGAAAAACACCCCACAAACTAAAACATTATTTGGTTAAATAAAACAATTTGAAACAATTATATCATCCTTTGTTCTTTTTTTTAATCCACAACCCCCCCCCAAAAAAACCAAAAAAACAAAAACTGATTACAGTTTATAACAGCCTGGCAACGCCGGGCAAACTATGCTAGTATAATATAATACAGTGCAAACCATAACCTCCCTAACCCAGCTACAAACAAGTCCAAACAGAAAGAGATAATAAAGTCCAGCTGTTCAATTACCGCTCATTACCACCACAGTCCTCGAATCCCAACAGGGGGCAAGGGTCGGGGCATTGAGATGGAAATTGTCCCGACTCGTACTGACCCACCCTAAAAACATCCCGGACAGTAACAAAAAACCAGCCGTGGCTGCCTGCCTTCAAAACCCAGTAGGTCAACAAAGACGGAGACGCTGTAGATCAGAATGGTCCTGATGCCCTCCATCCCACCGCAACCAACTCCAAAATGCTTTCCTGGAGCATTTGAGGCCACAGTTGATTGGGAAAGTTTAGCCAGAAGAAGAAATGACCAAGAGATGACATAATAACAGTCTTCAAATATTTGAAGAGCTTTTGTGTAGATTATGGAGCAGGTTTTGTTTCATGTTTCTTTAGGTGGTACAATTTTAAGCAGCAGGTTCAAACAATGAGAAAAAGAGAATATTAAAACCTCCCAAAGACACAAGCTATTTGGCAACAGAAGAATATACAAGCTATTTGGCAACGGAATTATGTTCCTTGGTGTCACTGCAGGGATGCTTTATATTTATAGGGATGCTACATCAATGGATTCCGGTGTTGGCAGGAGAAAGTAGATGGCCTTTCATACCTCTTCTGACTCTATGGCTGAAATCCTGTTTGTAGTATAAGTCAAATAATAACTTTCTGTGTGCTTCTTCCTGGAAAACAAAGCCACGATTCTTGGGTATGTGTGCGTGTATGCCAGCTTGTTACACACATATGTGTGCCCTCAAGAATTATGGCAGAAGTGGTTTGTTTACTGGGAAAGAACAGATGGAAAGTTATGATCTGATTTATGCTATGAACAAGATTTCAGCCTATAATTCTAACATGCTGAGAAGATGCTAATTTATTTTGTTCAACATCCAGCTCTCTTGAACAACTTTATCACTTCTTCCTCTTCACCCTGGAATGCCTTCCCAGAATTTGTGTATGGTGCTGCCTTCTCCCTCTTTCCTCCTATTTAGCTATTTAAAACTGTGCCATTATGAACATGTTTAGAGGGAAATACCCAGTTCTGCCTCCTCTGTCACTGTATTCCTGAAATTTCACTGTGATGTCTGAGAGAAGAGGTTTATTCCTAAATGTTAATTCTACACAAACAAAAATCCTGATGCTAAAACTAGGAAGAGTAATGATAACAGAGAGTATGGAGCTAAGTGCCTTCACTCTACACACATCCACAGTGACAACATTTGTAATATGTGAGTAGGGCTTTTCTCTCCCTCCCTCTCTTATTTCAAATTATTTGTGAGTAAAACCCATATTCTTCATAAAGTCTTGAACTGGCCTAGTTCAAGTGATTCTCACTTTCTTCTGTAATAGTGTGTAAGTGCCTCTAATTGCATTAATTTGATGTTGTATACATAGCAATTGGAGCCCTGGGAGCAATATCTAAAAGAATCCCAAGCTATTTGGAATTTTTGGATTTATTTGATTTGAATATCCTACATTTACAAAAAACAACAACAACTATACTAGGAACTGCCTATATACCTAGACATTACCTTAATAATTCTTATGTTCTTGGTTAGGTCTTGAACTGTTAATTTTATGCCAGTATTGACTGTAGATCTAATGGTAGATTTTGATGATAATGATGATGCATAGTATTTAAAAAAAACCAATTAACAAATGTATATTAAAAAGAAGCACTGAATGAAAGCCATTTTTAAAAAGCACAAGAGAGAAATCTATATCTATAAAACATAGGTGTGGTCTTGTATGTGCTCTCAAGGAACCCACACCCCTGGACCAATGTCGCTGAAAATTGGCACACATCTACCTTGGGCTTGCAAGATCAGCACTGTGGGGGTCTCAAAACCCATTTGGGGGTTTATATCCCACAAATTGGGACACAAAGGGGACACCTCCACCAACGGGAGAGAATGCACGTACCACTACTAAAAAAAAGGGTGTGTGTGTTCCTTTCTCAGAGCTGAAGAATAAAAAAGTATTTAAAAAGAAAAGAAACCTGTTTTTATTCTTTCCTTCAATGGGTTATTATTGTTAAAGTATTAAAAGATTGTGTTGGGATATTGTGGAACAGAGAAGGGAGGGGAATGGGGGAGAAAATGGGATAGTGGCACCCCATGGTGTGGTACAATGGAACGGTCCACTCTCCTCCAGCGGTTGGGGAGGAAAAAAATCCACTAGAGCCTTTTGTTTGAGCCCTCAGAAGAAGGAGGAAAGAGGGTGATGGTTGAAGAGCGAGGCTGGTTACTTTAGGATTGCCCCCTTCTTCCCCTCACCCTTTTAGGACATTGTTCCTCTCATGGTGGAAGTGTACGCCCCTTTGCAATGTGTTTGGCCTTGAAGTAAAGCTCAATTCAACTCAATAAGATTCGCTGGGCACATATCTCAGTTGCTTAAAAGGAGTGAATTACCTCATGCTCGAGAAAGAAATCCTCAAAAACCAGGCATACAATACAAGAAAGTCAGCAACACAATAGAGATGTCCCTTGCAATGGGTTTGGCCTGGGAGTAAAAATCCAATCAGCACAATAGGACTCACTGACCAGATATCTCAGTTGCTAAAACGTACAGTGAATTTTACCTCATGCTCAACAAAAATGCCTGCCAGCAACAATAAAAGGAGGAAACAACACACAAAACAATACAGGCAGCAAAATCACAAGACACACAGCAACAACACAAGAGGTGACAACAGAGGTGTCAACAGAGGCAGCAGAATGATAATGCAGCCAGTGACAACAGTGCAGGCAATGATGGCAGAGGCAGTGATGAAGAAAGCGGAACTACAAGGCAGGACATGCCGGCAGAACTATACTTCCTTTAAAGAAAGAAAAAACCTGAGCGAGGCCGGGTAACCAGCTACTAAAATATACAACCACACACCATTAAAAATCCCTCTGGAACAGAAGTGGACACATTTATGCATGCATGGCCACATGCCCATACATGGGCAAATGCACCCGTGGTTGTCGTAACCATGGAAGTGGGTGCATTTATGGCAGCCATAAATACTTCTGCTTCTGTGGGTGTGGTCCAGCCCACTCAGCTGATGGGGGGCATGGTCAGGCCCGTGGCACAAAAAGGTTGGCCACCCCTGATCTAGTTAGTGGTCAAAAGCTTGTTTAAGCAGAAATGTCTTTGCTTGTTGGTAGAAAGATTATTTTTTTGGGGGGGGGGGAGAGAACAGGCCAGCTTCTTCTAAATATGGTTGTTAGGATGATGAGAGGAAGAGAAAAGCATTTCCTTGAATTAATAACACCATGTAACTGAACTAATATGTAGCTCACATCAACACAGAATTATTCCAGGATAAGTGTTCTGAAAGTAACCTTGTGCTTCAGACTTTGAAAACTAAATGTATATGGGATTTTTTATTTTAAAAAATCATTATTTATAGGCATGAGATAATTGTCAGTTAAGAGTCTCATTAGAAGCCATTGGCACACGAGGCATCCTGGGTGTTTTATTTTGTAGTCTCATTAGCAGTCATGAAAACACTGTCTATTGTTTAAGTGTTGAGACCTTATTAGACTCTTTCAGCTTTTCAACTCTGGGCTAGATGAACAATGAAGGAGAAGAAGATCAGCAGCATTATTAATAGAAACAGCAAAGCAATTCCTTTATTATCCAGATGGATTCTTCTCCCAACACTGAGGCAGTAAAACAAGGTCTTTTTCTTCTTCTTTGAGTTAGTGAAGTTCATATTCTTTTTAGTTTTACGACGGAGGTGTATTTTTGATGTGTTTGAGAAGCAATTAGTCTTTGCTGAGGTATGACAGAATGTCATGAAAAACCATTTCTGGTGCTAGCCTCTTCCCATTTTCCTATCCTAATTGTTACTGACTGTTAAAAGTGTCAAGATTGTACCAAATCCTTCAGCATAGAAATAGTTAAGAAGTAAACAAGATTGGCATTTGCTTATTCTAAACTCCTGCCTATTTGAGCTTGCGTGGGTGTATCGTGGTCTGCAGTTGCAAAAAGCACTCTCTAATACATAAGCCGAGCTTTACTGTTCCAAGGCAGTTGCAAGGAGACTAATCTGTCAGCCATGGGGAAACTATGCCAGTTGACTCATTTTGAGTCTCTGGGTTCCTGCCATAGGGATTAAGACTTTAATCCTAGGTTTTCAAAGGCCTCAGCAATCTGAGAAACCTCCTCTGAAAGATCTTCTCATCTGATATTGAACAATAAACCCAGGTACAGGAAAAATATAGACTATGTGTCAGCCACAGAATGCAAGCACGGCGCCAAAATGGCCACCGCGCTCTTTGCGGCCCCCCCCACAGGACGAATGATCCGGGTAGTTTAGGGCGTGGCCAGCTCCCTCATAAAAGGGGTGGCCACGAGGCAGCCGAGCTGCCATTTTAGCTAAGCGACGGAGCGGAGAAGTTTTTTCTCTCTGTGTCTCCGTCGCTCCTTACCTAGTGTGGAAGCCTTTTTTGGCGGCGAATCTTCACTTTCGGCTTCCTTTTGCCTTGAGTGAGATGCCTTCGAAGAAGAAGGTGCTATCGGGTGCGGCTCGCACGAGCAGGAGGCGCAATCCGGGTCGGAGGACCACGGTGGCGCCTCCCCAGCAGCCGCCTTTGCCAGCACCCGCCGGGACCGGCGGGATGGGGTCGATCACCCCTTGGCCGGAAGCGGGAGACCTGAGCATGGGCTCGGTGAGGGCTGCGGCCCGCGCCCCACATGCGGTGGACACCGCTCCTGGATCTGCTCATTCTGCTGGGCCTGCACCAGCGGTGGCGCAGCTCCCCCCGGGGCCTTCTAGCCTTGGGGGGTGGTGTGGCCCCCTGCCTTGGCAGGTGCCGGCACCAACCCTTCCGGGCTTCGGTGCGGGACAATGGCCCTACTCGGGTCCTGGGGTACAGGGCCCTGTACCCGCGCTTCTCACAGGCGGGCCGGCCGGCCCTTGGCCCCAGGTTAGTGTGGAGGCCTTACTGGCCCGTGTGGCGGCCCTCGAGGCCTCCTTGGCTCGGGCCAGCCATGCTGGGGCTACTTGTGGGGTTAGTTTTGAGGCGCCGTCGGTCGGGCAGCAGCAGGCGGCGGGACGGGTCGAGCTGCTGCAGGCGCGTGGCGCAACTTCAGCCACTGCCTCGCAGCTCCCCGGCCAGCAAGCAGGTGTGGGTCAGGCCCCGATGATGAGCTCTACGGCGGTCGTGAGCTCCGACGCCCCTGGTGGGCCGGAACCCCCGGTGGGGGCGGCCTGCAGGGGTGCGACATGTGAGTATGCGGTACAAGCCAATACACCTACACACATTGCCACTACGGGGGGGGGGCTTTCAATGGCCTTGGCCTCGCGCGGGTGGTGCGGTGGCCCAGTCGCCGGCGCCCCACTCGGTGATGACGACTGCTACCCAGCTCGCTGGGGTTGCAGGTGTTCCCTACCCTGCCGGGAATGTATTGGGGGTGGCGGGGCCAGCACAGGCCCCTTTTCAGATGCCCGCGTTGGCTGCGGTCCCGGTTTCGGCCTTGCCAATGGCGGGATATTCTTTGCCACTGGGTGACCACCTAGCGCAAGCCACCAGAGAAAAGATATGGCGGGGGGAGTATGTAGATATCTTCTCACTCTTAAACAGAGAGCCCACCAAGGAGGAGAGGGAGGGGCAGGACGAGAAGGATAAGGAGCAGGCACGTCGTCGCAAGCCACCACGTACCTGGGCCAACTGGCTGCCGGCTTATTTAATCTACATGGCAGTGTACTTGAGAGCGCGGCCAGATTTGGCTATTCCGATGGTACAATATTTGGACAACATCTATAGGGCGATGGTCGACTTTCCGGGCCCCTCGTGGTTGGCTTATGACGAGGAATTTCGCATGCGGATTCCCCTGCACCCCGAGATGAGGTGGGACGAGCCGTGCCAGAGGCTTTGGCTTCTGTACATGACGCCCACCCGCCCAGCGCCAGGGGAGAGATACCATTGTGGACATGCGGTCCAGCGAGCGGCTCCAGCTCAGGTTCCCCGCCAGGTGGCGGGGCAGGGGGTTCCAGCCCACCTGCTGTGCTGGACTTTCTCGTCCAATGGTTCCTGCAATAGGAAAAATTGCAAGTACAGGCATGAGTGTCCCACCTGTGCGGGCCCCCACGCAGCCTCTGCCTGTCCCAGGCCTGGAGGGACGCGGGGCAGAGGGAAGGGCGGACAGTGGACTGGCAAGCCTGCCGCAGATGGAGCTGGTTCACCGAAAGGCTCCCTCCCCAATTAATGTGGACATGTTGGAGCGTTGGCTCGCATTGTACCCGAAGGGGGAGGATGCAGATTATCTACTTCGGGGCTTTCGACAGGGGTTCCGTATTCCTTTCATGGGTAGTAGGTCCCCTCAGGATGCCCCCAATCTTTTGTCCCTTAGGGGGAGGGAGGAAGTGGCGGCCGCCAGCATTAATAAGGAGGTCACTGCGGGTAGGGTCGCTGGCCCTTTCCCGGTGCCCCCGTTCACTAACCTTAAGGTATCGCCCCTGGGCTTGGTTCCCAAGAAATCTCCAGGCGAGTTTCGCCTTATCCATCACTTGTCCTACCCAGCCGGCCGATCGGTCAATGATGCTATCCCTGATGACCTTTGCTCAGTCAGGTATACATCTTTTGACCATGCGCTGCGCATGGTGCGCTCATGTGGCCCGGGTGCGCTGCTGGCTAAGTGCGACGTTAAGTCGGCTTTTCGCCTCTTGCCGGTGCACCCGGGCGACTTTGAATTGCTGGGTTTCAAATTCCGGGGTGAATATTATTTTGATAAGGCCATGCCTTTTGGCTGTTCCATATCATGCTCGGCATTCGAGCGTTTCAGTACCTTCCTGGAGTGGGCTTTCGTCCGCAGGTCAGGGTCCCGGTCTGTAGCCCATTACCTGGATGAATTTTTATTCGGGGGTGAACGGGGCTGGGACACGTGCACACGTCTCCTCAACACATTTCAGACGCTAATGGAGGAACTCGGTGTCACTTTAGCGCCCGAAAAGACCGAGGGCCCATCTAACAAGCTAGTATTCCTGGGGGTGGAGATCGACACAGTAGCGCAGGCTTCCAGGTTACCGGGGGATAAGGTGTCCCGGTTAGTGGCCCTCATCTCGGATTTGCTTGCCAAGCGCAAGGCATCGCTGAGGGAACTCCAAGTGTTACATGGTCACCTTAATTTTGCCTGCAGGGTGGTCGCACCGGGCAGGGCTTTTGCTCGGCGCTTATGCGACGCCATGGCAGGGTTATCCAGGCCCCACCATAGAGTCAGGATTACCCGGGGTATCAGGGCAGACATGTTCGTCTGGTTACAGTTCCTGAGGGAGTTCAATGGGGTCTCATTTTGGAGGTCTGACCTCCTGGCTTCCCCAAATTTTCAGGTCCAGTCTGATGCCTCAGGATCCCTGGGTTATGGGATGTACTTCAATGGGAAGTGGGCCTATGGTGGGTGGCCACCGGCATGGGCAGGCACTGGTCGCCTGCGTGATCTCACATACCTTGAATTTTTTCCTATCCTGGGGGCTTTGATGCTGTGGGGCGAGGAATGGGCCAACTCGGTCGTGCATTTCTGGTGTGACAACGCTGCGGTTGTCCACATTGTCAATGCACAGACTTCCAAATCACCCAGGGTTATGGACCTAGTGCGCCAGTTTGTGCTGCGCTGCCTGCGCCTCAACGTTTTGTTCAGGGCTAGGCACGTCCCAGGGGTTAATAATGATATTGCCGACGCTTTGTCCCGCCTGCAGATCTCCCGGTTCCGTGCCTTGGCCCCAGATGCGGAGGAATTTCCCTCGCCACTCCCGGACGAGATATGGACCATTGGCAGGGAGAGGTGAACCGGGCGATCGGCCTGTCACTGGCGCCCCGCACGCGTAAGGCGTATCAACAAGCTTTTAATTCTTATAGGGCATTTTCTGCCCAGTTTCACCTGCCAGAGACCTGGCCTATCCCGGTGGATCATGTGCTGCGGTTCATGGTTCACCTGCATTCCCAGGGCCTCGCACCTCGCACCATAGCATCTAAGCTGTCAGCGTTGGCTTTTATGGCCAAGGGGGGGGGTCATGTGGACAGCACCTCTGACTTCCGTGTGAGACATGTTTTGGAGGGGTGGGTGCGCGAGCGCGGGCGTTGCCCGGACGACCGGCACCCTATTTCCCCAGGGGTTCTTACCCAGTTGGCCCGGGGCTGGCCAGGCCTCTGTTTTGATCATTATGAGGCAGCCCTTTTTCATGCAGCCACAATGGTGGCATTTTTTGTAGCGCTCCGCATCAGCGAACTTGTGATGCTGTCTAAGGCGGATGCAAGTTGTAGGGCACTGGAACTCGAAGATGTCTATGTTGCCAAAGACTGGGCCCAGTTGAGGATACGCTCCTCTAAGACTGATCAGCAGGGCGTAGGCAGTGGTGTAAGACTGCTACGGTGTTCTTTGGCAGACATCTGTCCGGTTGGTGCCCTACAGGAGTTTCTTGCACTGCGTGGCACGCACCATGGCCCGTTTTTCTGTCACCAGGATGGGTCTCCCCTCACTAAATTTCAGTTTTGGAAGGTGACAGGCAGAGCCCTCGCCAGGGTGGGCCTACCAGGTGCCCGTTATGGCACACATTCATTCCGTATTGGGGCAGCCTCTACAGCAGCTGCTTTTGGGTACTCCGGGGCTGACATACGCAGCATGGGAAGGTGGGGTTCACAATGTTTTCAGTTTTATGTGCGCCCGCTCCCGCCGTGAGTACCAACCCAGTCACCTTACATCATTTCCCTCAATTTTTTCTTACAGACCCTGGGTGTCGTATTACACCAGTGACAGTATGGCTGGTGGGCCACAGCTACGTGCAAAGGGCAGCGCGTTACGCTGCGGCGACAGAGTGGGGACCCCGACTGGGACTGGGTGAACACGCCAGTCTCACATGGCATGGTAAGCCTGGGATGTTGTGGCGGGAGCTGCTGCCTTTTCTGTTTTCAGGCAGAAGTGCTGCCCCGCCTGACATTCTCATCATGCACCTGGGGGGCAACGATTTGGGTCAGGTCACCGGCTGGTCGCTCAAGCATGCGATTTGCGAGGACCTCGCCTACTTGCACTACGTCTGGCCTCCCGCAACCCTGGTTTGGTCGGACATTGTCCCGCGCCATTCTTACAGAGGAGGAGTTGACCTCATGGCCATTGACCGCGCTAGGCGCGTGGTCAATAAGGCGGTGGCGCGGTTCCTTGCCGACAATGCTTGGGGACGGGTCAGTCGTCACCCCGCTATTGGACTAGAAAATTATGATTTGTATGCAGGGGATGGGGTCCATCTGTCGCGAGGAGGTATGGATCTCCTGTTGGGTGATTGGCGAGCAGGCCTGTTGACCGAGCTGACGGTCTGGGGGGGGGGGCGTCGAGCCTTCTTTGAAGCCCCTCCGTGTGGCGGGTAGCACTGGTAAGGTAAACAGTTATGACCCACAGGTATCCGGCAGGTTCGCAATTGACTGGACAACACTAGATAGGAATAAATTAGTTAAACGTTGTCCGGTCAACGACGAAGCAGGCGATGGGGTGATGGCGATAGCTAGCCAGGATGCATCACCCCGTGATTTCACGGATACGAGTCAGAGGGTGGGGTCATGAGTTAGATATTGACTACGGTCAACAATTTGTTTGTTGTCAACAAACAAATTGATACAAATTGATACATTGTAACCAATTGCCGTTGGCATTTTTGGGTGGTACCTTACCAGTGTTACTTCGGCCTGCTTGCCTTAAGAATTATGATTGGTCGTTTTACCAATACAAATTTATAATTCGGACTAGGGCATGAATCAATAAATGTGGCCCAATGCCGTTATCCACTTTCAATGGTGTCTGAGTCCGTTATTGGGGGGTGCGCCTGCAATGCAAGCTCGGCGCCAAAATGGCCACCGCGCTCTTTGCGGCCCCCCCACAGGACGAATGATCCGGGTAGTTTAGGGCGTGGCCAGCTCCCTCATAAAAGGGGTGGCCACGAGGCAGCCGAGCTGCCATTTTAGCTAAGCGACGGAGCGGAGAAGTTTTTTCCCCTCCACCCCCTCCCTAGTTAACAGTGTGATATTCTGGTCGCTTCGGGGCCGGGTGGGAATTTTTGGCTGGGACCCACATTGGCTTCCGGGTCCTGGCTTTTTTGCCCATCCCACACTGTTGCTATGGTTTGATATAGGGGTTCTGCTACGACTACTGTTGACTTTGGTCACATGGGCGGGTAGCACTGGTAAGGTAAACAGTTATGACCCATAGGTATCCGGCAGGTTCGCAATTGACTGGACAACACTAGATAGGAATAAATTAGTTAAACGTTGTCCGGTCAACGACGAACCAGGCGATGGGGTGATGGCGATAGCTAGCCAGCATGCATCACCCCGTGATTTCACGGATACAAGTCAGAGGGTGGGGTCATGAGTTAGATATTGACTACGGCCAACAATTTGTTTGTTGTCAACAAACAAATCGATACAAATTGATACATTGTAACCAATTGCCATTGGCAATTTTGGGTGGTACCTTACCAGTGTTACTTCGGCCTGCTTGCCTTAAGAATTATGATTGGTCGTTTTACCAATACAAATTTATAATTCGGACTAGGGCATGAATCAATAAATGTGGCCCAATGCCGTTATCCACTTTCAATGGTGTCTGAGTCCGTTATTGGGGGGTGCGCCTGCAAATCACAGTTTGCTTGTTATGTTAGAATAACTAGTCAGGTTTTACTTGGGGCTTAATGTGAATTTATTTTCAATAACAAACTTCAGAGATGAGAAATGTTTTGGGCTACGGTTCCCAGTTGCCATCTAGCACATAACTTTTTCCACATTGTGAGCTGCTGTTCTATTATTATTATTCTTCCAAGTGTCATATCCATTTCGGATATTGGCTACAGTGGTGGGATTCAATTTTTTTACTACCTACTCTGTGGGCATGGTATGGTGGGCATGGCCAGGAGGAAAGTCCTGCGTTGCACCCGAATTAGGACTACTTTATTTCAAAACTTGGATGGGTGGGGACAGCAGGAATTTCTGCTACCGGTTCTGGCGAACTGGGGCGAACCTGCTGAATCCCATCACAGATTGGCTATCATCATAGCAATAGTCTTCCTGTTCTTCACTTCTTGGAACAGTTCTTCAAAGGATGCTGCACACCAGTATCTCAGGTTCTTTAGCCACAAAGTCCATCTATGCCCAGAGCCTCTAATCCCAGGGATCTTCCCTTGCATAGCGAGTTGGAATATTCTATATTTTATGTCGTTCCTCATGATATGCCCAAGGTATTAGAGCTTTCTTTGCTTAATGGTCTTAAACAGTTCTTGTTCTGTATCCATCTGGTGCAACACTTCTACATTAGACAAATGGTCAACCCATTATATCCTTAGCAGCCATCTATAGATCATCCACATTTCAAAAGCTTCAATTTTATTTTCAGATGCTTTAGTCAATGTCCAAGCTTCAACGCCATATAGCAACACTGGGAATACTGTATGTAAAATCTCACTATTCAGATCTTTGCAGTGAGAGATCTCTACTGCATAACAAATGTCACATTTTTTATGAAGGTGGGTCTTGCTTTTTCTATTCGTATTTTAATCTCTACCATGAGATCCCAATTTTTATTTAACATACTTCCGAAATAGACAGTTTTATCCCTCTTTCAATTTCTTGTGTTCCTGCCATTAGCTTGCCATGAGTTGGTGCTCAGCTTATAAGATATTTAGCATTTTTGGTGGTGATATCCAAACCATTTTCTGCTCTTATATATCTGCCCTATACTTCAGCTGTTCATCTGTCTACTACTATATGGCATTAAGAGTGCAAGCTCTTAAAATCATCAGGTAAGGGATTTACCAACTGTCTTTCATGGGATCTCTTAGCTAGATATTGTTAGGTACTGAACATGGCATTTAAGATTGCAAGAGAATATGCTTTGCATTTATGCTTTTTCTTTCTGTTGCAGCAAATGAACAGCAGAAGAAAACAGTGGAATTACAGATCTACTTTGAAGGAACTCTGTAGCCACTTTCTCATAGGCATACAACACAGGGTGTATTGGGTAACTTACTCCAACCATTGGATAGAGTGGTTGTCTTTGCCACTGCATAACATTAATCTGTTCACAAACACTGAGGGCGTGGGAAAGTTACTATAAATCCCAAAAAGCTCCAGAAAGCATGGGGCTCTGGGAGCTGTCATTCAAAAAAGTAACTTTTCCTGTGGGAGTTTATCTGATCTTGCAAGTTGCCTTAACTGCCTTTCTGTGTGTTCCTGAGTCTATGGATGGGGTGACGTGAGATGAGGTGTGTTTTGTACATGCGCAGAAAGTGTGAAAAATGCTGATTCACGCTCCATATATGGGTCTGAGATTCTGATAGGCTGATGTGCATATGACTCTTGTATCTTATACTCTGTTTAATAAAGAGACGCCATGATTCCTTTGTTGAGCTCTAAGACTGCAGTCGTGTGTCTTCCCTTTTCTGCCTAAGGGAGCTGGCCTTCGTTAGAATTCCTAATTCTTCCTTTGTTTATCTGGGGCTGTAAACTGCTCTGCCTTAGACTGATAAGATCTTTACATGCTCCAGATGCCATCAAGTGGCGCTCCGTGGGAGGCCTTTGAACTCTGATACAGCCTTCTTTGAACTCTGCTTCAGCAATTATCACCTCATAGCTACTGGGACAAGGTCTCCTCACTCATCTCCGACCAGAGAAAAGGTCTCCAGGCGCCTGATATCATCCAAGTTCTACTTTGGATCTCACAGGGTGAGTGAAAGATTTATCATGGGGTGTGTGCTAACATCGCCACAGCAGGAGTTTTGTAAGGATCTATCATATCTTCTGAATAAGAATGGACAACGGGCAGATACGAAGGAGGTGCAAACTTTGGTTCAAATTATAGGGCAAGTTTGTCCTTGGTACCAAATTGGATGTTTAGACTTAAAAATTTGGGATAGGATTGGAAATGAATTGCAGAAACATGCTGGAGTTTCTGTCCCAGTGCAATATACCTGGAATGAAGTCAGAAATTGTCTTCAAAGACTTACTCCAAAAAATATTCTGTTATCCCAGAGTCTTGCTGCCCCACTGCCACAGCTTTTGCCCCCAGCCAAGAGAGGGACTCTGCACGCTACTGCCCCTCCACCATATGGGAAACAACAGCATGAGCCCCCTGATGGAGGTGGGGTTGGAAATGGAGATGGGACATTATATCCTGCCTTGCAGCAATCAAGTACTGCTAGCACTACTAAAACACCGTTCTCTGCTGCTTTAACTGCAGCTGTGCTGGATGTGGAATCTGCTGAGATATACCCAGTGATTAGAGGGGCTCCGGCCATTGGAAATGCTCCGGCAATCCCAGATAGATATGAAACCCTCCATTACAAATATCTGAAGGAACTGAAAGTCAGCATACGTGACTAAGGGGTTAATGCACCTTTTACAAAAGCTCTGTTAGAAGCCATTGCTTCTCAAAAATTGATACCAGCTGATTGGAAACAGATGATCAAAGCACTCCTGCCTCCTGCAGAAGCCATGCTCTGCTTGCAGGAGTGGAGGGATGTTGCTTGGGAGGTACATCACACGCGCCCTGCGCTCACGATGGACGTATTATGTGGGGAGGGAAATTTTGCCAACCCCACACAGCAGTTGGCACTCACTGATGCCCAGTTGGGAGATATTGCACAGATAGTCATGCGTGCGTGGAGTAAGATTCCTTCCAAGGGGGACAGCTCAGTTGCTGGGTTTGCAGCAATTAGGCAGGGGCCTAAAGAGGATTACACTGAATTCATTAACAGACTCATGACTGCCCTCAACCGCCAAGTGGAAAATGTCCCGGCAAGGGAAATGCTCATGAAACAACTGGCTTTTGAAAATGCCAATGAGGATTGTAAGGGTGCTCTGACAGATGTTTATGCTCGGCCAGGCACATTGATAGCAGACATGATGAAAGTTTGCCAAAATGTGGGGACTCACAGTTACAAGGCTCAACTTCTGGTGGCTGCAGTTCAGTTGCCCGCAACTCAGGCCCAAAACAAACGTTGTTTTGGTTGTGGGAAAGAAGGGCATTTTAAAGCACAATGTCGCTCCTCTCAAAAGCCAGCAGCACGTCATTCAAGGAAATGTCCCATTTGTCAGAAGGGGTAACATTGGGCCAATCAGTGCCGCTCAAATCCTAACGCCAACCCCTAGCTGGTCAGCACAAAGACCCTGGCTCTTCTCCACAGCAGCAGGGAAATGGGATTGCGGGACATGCTTGGGCCCAGGCAAAACAATAGGGCTGCCAGAGGTCAGTGAGGAAGAGATGGAGGAAGATATGGAACTTGCCCAAGAAATGATTTCACGATATAGAAAGAACCATCCTCTAAAAGAAGGACTATTATTGAGGTTATCTAAGGACTGTACCTTTACTGTGCCAGGGTGTGTGGAGGCTCTTCCCACACTGGTTGATGATGTTATTCCCCAGGGCATGGTGGGCATTGTTCTTCCTTGCCCAGATGCCTTGCCCGCTTCTGTACACATTGCACCAGGTCAGTTACACTGGGTCACAGAGAAATTGACATCCCTGCATCAGCCTCACAACATCTCACCCTGCCTAAGGGACAGCCTGTAGGATGTCTTCATCTGCTTCCACTAGGGCCCCCTGTAACTCCATCCCAGGAGGGGACTGTAACAGCGGCTATGGCTGTGATACAAATCACCGAGGATAGACCGACCCGCTCGCTGATTATGGGTGGACGTTCAGTGTTTGGACGAATTGATACAGGAGCCGATATTTCAGTGGTGGCAAAAAAAGATTGGCCAACTGGATGGGCCGTCCGCCCCTGTAGGGAGGTTTTTGGGGTGGGCGGGTACGAGCCAGCACAGCAGAGTGTTCATCCAATCGTCTTTGAGACCTCAGGGGGAACAAAAGTTTCTCTTCACCCACTGATCATGGATATTCCTATTACCCTGTGGGGCCGGGATCTCATGGCTAAAACAGGGTGTACTTTGCAGACAAATTTTTGATACGGGCCTCCCCTGCAGCGCCGTTGCATGCACTTCCACTACAATGGAAAAATACCCCGCCAGTGTGGAAGATCAATGGCCGCTCTCAAGAGAAAAGCTCCAGGCAGCGGAGGCCCTTGTACAGGAGCAATTAAGTCTGAGACATATTCAAACAACCACTAGTCCTTGGAACTCTCCGGTTTTTGTGGTGAAAAAGAAGTCTGGAAAATGGAGATTGTTGCATGATTTGAGAAAAGTTAATGAGCACATATTGCCAATGGGACCTCTACAATCTGGGCTCCCTAATCCAAACATGGTTCCTGAATATCACCAACTCATGGTCATAGATTTGAAGTACTGTTTTTATACAATCTTGCTAGCGCCACAAGATAGAGAAAAATTTGCATTTACATTGCCAGTATACAATAATGAACATCCTACTCAACGGTTTGAATGGTGTGTCTTGCCTATGGGTATGGCCAACTCGCCGACTCTATGCCAACATTTTGTGAACATGGCTTTGGAACCTTTCAGGCAACGCCATCCAGAGGTTAAAGTCTATCATTACACAGATGACATTTTATTGCATGGTCCACAAGTCACAGAGAAACACCTGCAGGACCTAGCAGACATTTTGCAACAAGCAGGCTTGATAATAGCTCCTGAAAAAGTGCAGCGGATGTATCCATTCCAATATCTGGGACATAGGCTCTCAGCTACAGCTTCAACTCCGCTGTTGCCAACAATAGCTATTCCAGAACAGTTCACTCTTGTACAATTGCAACAATTGCTAGGGAACATAAATTGGGCTCGTCCCTTCTTGGCCCTGAGCACTGAGGAACTGTCACCACTCTTTGCTGCTCTTTCTGGACACACTTCTCCAGCGGACATCATTCCCTGCACAATGGAGATGCGTACAGCTCTTCAACGCCTCAACGAAAAGTTACATACCATCGCTGTGGATCGTGTGCCCTCAGGTACCATCGTGCTGGCATGCGCTCTTCTTCCCACACCGGGCTGCCCACTGCTGTTTTGTTCGCGCCTGTCAACGCTCAGAAGGTGGCCATCGTGGAATGGCTTCACTTGGCGCACACTCCCTCGAAAAACTGTTATCGCCTGCCTGATGCGATTGCTGATCTTTTCCTTAAATGCCGTACTAGGGCAAAGCATTTGACAGGCTATGACGTTGACTTTGTTTGTTTTCCTTTTTCGCAGGATCAGCTAACCGCCTTACTACAGCATTCTGAGGCATTTCAGGTGGACTTTGTTTGTTTTCCTTTTTCGCAGGATCAGCTAACCGCCTTACTACAGCATTCTGAGGCATTTCAGGTGGCCATGTCGGACTTTAAGAACATAAGAACAGCCTTGCTGGAACAGGCCACAGCCCATCCAGTCCAGCATTCTGTCTCACACAGTGGCTCACCATTTCCTTCAGGGTATATGTGGGACTTTGTGGGACAAGTTAAATTTAACCCCCCCAAAGATAAGCGGTTTACCTTGCTGAATCTCACTTCTTACTCCCTGTCATCCCCGCTTTCCATGCAACCTATCTTGCATGCCATTACTCTTTTCTTGGATGGCTCCCCCTCCCGTGGAGTCCTTACATGGCAGGGTCCTACTGGGGAATGGGAAGTTGTTTTTACAGGACCTCAATCATTGGCCCAGCGGTCGGAACTAGCAGCGGTCATACTTGCTTTCTCTACGTTCTCTGATGTGCCTTTCAACCTGATTGTGGATACTCAATATGTTTACCGCCTTGTTTTTACTCTAGCTCAAGCTTATTTGTCTCCATCGATGGATAGGGATCTTTTTGCTTTATTCCAACAGCTTCAAGGTTTTCTTTCCAACCGTACAGTTCCATTCTTCATTGCCCACATACGCTCTCACACGAGGATTCCGGGATATTTGACTGAGGGCAATGCACGAGCAGATTCTGCTCTCCGGGACTCTGCTGAGGTTTTTTCTCTCTTTGACAACCCCATTGACAGTCATGCAATGTTTCATCAATCTGCTAAGGTTTTGCATAAACGATTTTCCATTCCTATGTCACAGGCTAGAGACATTGTGTCATCCTGTGCTTCCTGTACGAAGTCTCCTATATTCCTGCCATTTGATGCTGTTAATCCTCGAGGAACAGAAGCCAATCAGTTATGGCAGATGGATGTCACGCAAGTACCTGCTTTGGCTCCGCTTTCTAAGTTACATGTGATTGTTGATACCTTCTCTGGATTTATATGGGCTACACCCTTACGGGGGGAAACATCCAGACATGTTATACAACATTGCATTCGTTCTTTTGCGGTAATGGGTAAACCTAAAGGCCTTAAGACAGACAATGCACCATCATATGTTTCTTCTGCCTTTCAGGACTTTTGCCGTCAGTGGGACATTAAGTTAACCCATGGAATACCCTATAACTTGACTGGACAGGCAATTGTGGAAAGAGCCCACCTGACATTCAAAAATTTGTTACACAAGCAAGTGGGAGATAGAGGGGTTCCTGTGGCTGAAATACCTACAGCTGTTGCTAAAGTACTGTATACTCTTAATTTTCTTCTTGCTCCCCATAACAGGTCATACTCTCCAGTTGAATTGCATTTCAGGACCGAGGAGTGTCTTCCTAAGCCATTGGTCGTTTATCGGCAACAACCGGATCCTGAGTGGAAGGGTCCTGTGCCTCTAATCACCTGGGGACGAGGATACGCAGCTGTTTCTACTACCTCAGGACCTGTGTGGGTCCCTGCTCGAGCGATCCGCCCATGGAGAGAAAAGAAGGTTACTCAGCTCTAGGACGGTGGTTCACCAGTAAACTAAATTTACTGACATTTGTTCTTTTCTTTCTTACTGTGCTTCCAGCTGTAAGAACAATGATTCATGGGGGCAACCCCAACTTTTGGCTTCGCCATGCTAACTATATGTTTGAGGTTCATGGTAAGAATGCAACGTTATACTATGAGCATCCACTGGCAGTGTCTCAAATGGCCTTTCTTCCGGCATTGTTCAACACGCCTGAGTTGGTTATCGGACACTTGCAACATATTGACAGGTCTACACTCTTCTCTAACCCCCCAGAACAATTTAACAACACCCACTGGCAAAGCATGACATTCAAGAAATACACTAAAGGGCTTTGTTTCTGCTGTCATAGTTCTGGG
This sequence comes from Bradypodion pumilum, assembly GCA_035047305.1. Classification (NCBI taxonomy): domain Eukaryota; kingdom Metazoa; phylum Chordata; class Lepidosauria; order Squamata; family Chamaeleonidae; genus Bradypodion; species Bradypodion pumilum. Next base: position 27,456,389 of record JAWDJD010000004.1, on the reverse strand, counting down.
GTCTGGAATAGTAAATGGAAGCACTGGACTCAAGCAAAAAGGGTTTTGCAGAATGTAGGCAATTATACAGGATGTGATGATTATTTTTGGTTATGGGGTAGTTATAACAGTTCTTATAAGCTTAATTATACTTTGTTTAACACTACTATTGAAGATATATATGATGTATTTCCTATGTTTACTCCTGATTATTCTGCTATAGATAGTGGTTCAATTTGCAATGGATGGCAAATTAAGGATCCCAACATGTGGTTCTTTTTTAATGGAGTTGCCACGAATTTCCACCCAGGACAATATCAATGTGCAGCATTGGGTTATTTTACCTTACCCATACAAGTGCAAACGCCGTTTCAGGCAGATGCACTGCGCCGGGGAGCTGTTGCCGGCCCGATGGGTTTTGGTTGCAATGATGAAGTGATAATCGATGTTCAGCTTTCTGATGGTAGCTCCTGGGGGAGAGCTATAGGGAGTGTTATCACTGGAGCACTCACCTTGGGATCATACCCAGGTGTCATTTCCCAGGAGAATAGAAGGTCCATTTTGGGACTCACCTGTAGGCTGGAGAAATCAATCAACGCCACAGGGAGGGTTATACGGAATCTTCAAATGGAAATCACTGAGCTCCATCAAGACCAAATGCAGGACAGACTGGCCATAGATTACCTATTAGCAAAATCCGGAGGATTTTGTAAACTGGTCAGGTAAAATTCCAGGATCTGAATAATACTATTGAGAAAGAACTTCAGAATTTACAGGAAAGCATTACTAATAATGTATGCACTGATGTTAATCTCTTTGATTGGATGACTTCTTGGTTGCCTGATCTGTCTGTCCTTAGACAAGTTTTCTTTTATGGGGTCATTACTATTATTTGCCTTATATTCTTATGTTTTTGCATTTATTGTATTCCTAATCTTATTTCTATGTGTAATGCATGTCCACTGCGTAGAAGGGAAACATCGGGTTTTGCACGACGGCAATTGTACTCAATGAGGTATCATCCTCTGGAACAAGGTACCAGGAGTCAGGAGGGGTACGATGTCCAGGAGGACAGTGATGATGTGTATGGAGGAGTAGTTATGGAGTATGCTGACATGCAGGGGTATGATTAGCCGTCCCTCTCTCAACATTAAAGTAAAGAAAGAGGACATGTGGGAGTTTATCTGATCTTGCAAGTTGCCTTAACTGCCTTTCTGTGTGTTCCTGAGTCTATGGATGGGGTGACGTGAGATGAGGTGTGTTTTGTACATGCGCAGAAAGTGTGAAAAATGCTGATTCACCCTCCATATATGGGTCTGAGATTCTGATAGGCTGATGTGCATATGACTATTGTATCTTATACTCTGTATAATAAAGAGATGCCATGATTCCTTTGTTGAGCTCTAAGACTGCAGTCGTGTGTCTTCCCTTTTCTGCCTAATGGAGCTGGCCTTCGTTAGAATTCCTAATTCTTCCTTTGTTTATCTGGGGCTGTAAACTGCTCTGCCTTAGACTGATAAGATCTTTACATGCTCCAGATGCCTTCATTTTCCAAGCTTTGTCTGATGATCTGTTGCTATTGGCAGTGATTCCCATGTCCAAAGATAGGAAATCCGTTTGAGGCTTGAATATGTAGTAATATAATATAATGTTTTATTCTGGTAGTTAATATATTCAGAATCTTCCAGTAGAGCAATACAACAAGTCCAATACATTGTGAAAGTCAACCGGTATGCAGACTCTTTCAGGAGAATTTCCCTTCATCAGACAACTTGACTTGCTAACTTTCCAATATCTGAAAATATATACAATATATATATAAAAATTAATTCTGAACTGGAATATTGCTACTGAGCTAAGTATAAAAGAGAAACCCACCTGGATATATAACATTTAGTTTTCAAAGGGTATCTTGTTTTCATGTTGCATCCAAACCTCTTTTCGTTTATTCATTTTGGGCTGTGGATGTTACTGACTCAAAATATTACTCCCCTTATAAATCCTGCTGATAGGAAACCAGGTGTGCATAATCTAGCATTCCCCTCCCATGCCTCCTAATTGACTAAATATATTTATACATTTTTATATTTTTATATTTTTATACATTTTATATTCCAGGGCTACAAATTGTACTTCTGTAGATATATATTTTTGTCCCCCTTTACACAATTATGTCAATTTGTAAGCCTGGAATATAAAATGTATAAAAATATAAAAATATAAAAATGTATAAATATATTTAGTCAATTAGGAGGCATGGGAGGGGAATGCTAGATTATGCACACCTGGTTTCCTATCAGCAGGATTTATAAGGGGAGTAATATTTTGAGTCAGTAACATCCACAGCCCAAAATGAATAAACGAAAAGAGGTTTGGATGCAACATGAAAACAAGATACCCTTTGAAAACTAAATGTTATATATCCAGGTGGGTTTCTCTTTTATACTTAGCTCAGTAGCAATATTCCAGTTCAGAATTAATTTTTATATATATATTGTATATATTTTCAGATATTGGAAAGTTAGCAAGTCAAGTTGTCTGATGAAGGGAAATTCTCCTGAAAGAGTCTGCATACCGGTTGACTTTCACAATGTATTGGACTTGTTGTATTGCTCTACTGGAAGATTCTGAATATATTAACTACCAGAATAAAACATTATATTATATTACTACATATTCAAGCCTCAAACGGATTTCCTATCTTTGAACATTGCTACACCGTTTGGCCACTTCTGTGTACCTGTGCTTTTGCATTTCTTGGCTTTATGGCATTTGAGAATGGGCAGATCCTCCAATGGCACCTCTATTTTGATGTTTCAAACTGTTTACTCAGGGCTTTTACAAAGACTATAAAACAGTGGGGATTCCACAAGCATGAGACCTCTTCCCACAGCTGTTACTAATTACTTACATGGCCAGCGTTATCCTGGCTAATACAATTCTGAGATTGTTAAGAGTTCAAGCATTGTGGTGTAATGTACTTCTGTAGATATATATTTTTGTCCCCCTTTACACAATTATGTCAATTTGTAGCCCTGGAATATAAAATGTATAAAAATATAAAAATATAAAAATGTATAAATATATTTAGTCAATTAGGAGGCATGGGAGGGGAATGCTAGATTATGCACACCTGGTTTCCTATCAGCAGGATTTATAAGGGGAGTAATATTTTGAGTCAGTAACATCCACAGCCCAAAATGAATAAACGAAAAGAGGTTTGGATGCAACATGAAAACAAGATACCCTTTGAAAACTAAATGTTATATATCAAGGTGGGTTTCTCTTTTATACTTAGCTCAGTAGCAATATTCCAGTTCAGAATTAATTTTTATATATATATTGTATATATTTTCAGATATTGGAAAGTTAGCAAGTCAAGTTGTCTGATGAAGCCCTATATGGCAGGGGGCCAGGATACCTTAGAGACCGCATCGTCCCAAGAGTGACTGCCCGTCCAACCAGAGCGGACCGGAGGGGCTCTCTAATGGTGCCGTCAACGAGGGGTGCACATTTGTCTAGCACCCGAAGGAGGGCCTTCTCCGTGTCCGCACCAACCCTCTGGAACCTCCTACCAACAGATCTAAGACTTCAAAGTGAACTGCTGCCCTTCAGGAAAGGAGTAAAGACCTGGCTGGCAGGGCAGGTGTGGGGCCCGAACGGGACTATGGTTCCCGCCGGCTGGCTTTTATAAGAACTCTCTCTTCTTGTATGGTGGGTGGGATGGGTGGGTGGGATATGGGTTTTTAAATGGGGGGAAGTGGGTTTTTACAGGTTTTTATAATGTTTTATGTATTTTTAGAAGTGTTGTGATGCCGCCCTGAGTCGGGTTCTGCCTGAGTGGGCGGCATATACAAATGTGACTTATAAATAAATAAATAAAAATAAATAAATAAATAAGGGAAATTCTCCTGAAAGAGTCTGCATACCGGTTGACTTTCACAATGTATTGGACTTGTTGTATTGCTCTACTGGAAGATTCTGAATATATTAACTACCAGAATAAAACATTATATTATATTACTACATATTCAAGCCTCAAACGGATTTCCTATCTTTGAACATTGCTACACCGTTTGGCCACTTCTGTGTACCAGTGATTCCCATGTCAGCTATTCGCACCACCAATAGATAGCATTCATACAATCACTGTGTATAGCTAACCCAGTGGTTCTCAATCTACGGCCCATGGGCTGGACCCGGCCCTTTGCACCATTTTATTGGCCTGGGTCACCACTGCTGCCACCACTGGAAGCAGAAGTGTTTACGGCAGCCATGGATGCATTTTTATGGCAGCGTTTATGGCAGGGGGAACCACCAGTCCAGCCGGCTCAGCTGTCTGATGGGGTGTGGTCCGGCCCATGGTTTAAAAAGGTTGAGAACCCCTGATCTGGGATCTTCCCAACCAGGTATTTCTTCCCTTTTAAGTACCTGGCTCAGCACTAAGTCTCAATTCTTCTTATTGGCTTGGAGCAAGTGCTTTCCCCCCTGCAACTTTCTGCTCCTTTTCAAACCTTCTGAAAGCTTTATCTGCTTCCAGTATTGCTTAATATAGGAGGTAAGGTTAATGGCATGGAAGAACACAAGGAGAGCAAAATTGGCAGGGGCAAAATAACATTATTTTTTAAAATAGGTGGACATAGCTAGCAGACTGTGAGTGAAAGGTCTGATGAAGGAAGGAGGAAAAGAAAGCAGTGGGAAATGAATACATGGACACAGGCTATGAAACTACTGTTAATTTCCATCAATGAGTGTTACAAAATGATGAACAGATGTAAGGGGGAAAGCCAGTTTAGAAGATCCTTTGGTTTAAGGAAACTGGCAGGCTAAAATTGAGGATCCTGGTCCCAGTTGAAACCAAGAGATTAAGGGAGATTAAGAAAAATGTCCAATAAAAGATAACCCCCATGAAATTGCGTAGGCATGCCCTCCTGTTTGTTTAGCCTTTCCAAGCTTGCTAAAAACATCACTGCACAGGCCTGACTACGCCAAGCCATTTGCATTCCCTTCAAATGCAAGGATGGTGGAGCTCTTTCATTTCAGATCTTGCTTTTGATGTGCCAAAGTGTTGGTACCGTACAGTGGCATACAAACATACTCAAGTGCAACAAAGAGATGAAAGGAAAAGCTTTATGCATTTCAATTTTGGATGTTGAGCACATTGGATACATAGCTGTCTCCCCCCCCTTCCTTCACAAATGTTCTGCCAAAAGCCAAGCAATTTTCTTGCCTCTCCCTCAAGAAATATTATTTTCTGTACTGTGTATTAAAGAGTGCCCGATTATTAATTTTCCACTTACTGTGGTTGGGCAGAACTGATCAGAGAAGAGATGCAAATGTCCAAGCATCACCATCACCTAATAATTTATTCTGCTTCATGGTTTGCTGGGAAAGACTGGAGTTTCAGATATGGTAGCCACATGATGAAGATAGGACTAAGCTTTGTAAAGTCAAAATGCCAGAGATTCATGCTCAAAGTACCAAAATGTATACCAAGATGATATCTTTACTGAGTGAGCAGAAAGACATAAAAAGTTATGCAAAAGCACTGTTCAAACATTTGATGGAATCGTCTCTTTATTAGACAAAATGTAAAAAGCAAGCAGAATGGGAGAACGAAAATGGGGAAAGGAAGAGGAGGGAGATTGGATTTTAAGGGCTCATTTTCCAACTGTTGCTACAGGAAATAATGCAGGTTGGGGTGCTTCTGACAAATATCCGGGTTTTATCAGGTGAGAATGGTTTGAGACTGTATCCAGTAGAGAGACTCAGATCTGAAAAGTGAGAAATATCTGGACTTCCATCTTAAGTAATATAAGGCAATATGCAAGAACAACCAGTTGTTTCTTCCTGATGAAATGTCAACTAATTTGCAACTCCTGAAGCTGTGAAAGCTGTTAGAGGAGAATCACACACACTTTACCACAAAGGTGGCTCTTTGTTTATTTTGATCCTCTGACAGGCCACACATGGAGCATTGTGTCCCATTCTGGCTGTCTGAGAACACAGCAAGAGAAGAACCAGACATGGATGAAGGTTCTGAAACCAGTATTCTATGAAGAATGGCTAAGAGAACTTGATGTAGTCCGGTTGGTGTTCATATTTATTAGTTAAATTTTCAAAGTGGTCACCACTTTGTTAGCTGTGCAAACATATTAGACAAGAAATGAAACAAAACAAAAGTAAAAACAAAGAAAAAAATACAAAACTGTTGTGGAACCTTAGAGACTAATTGTTGTATTTTAATATGAGCTTTTGTGGGTCAAGTCCACTTCCTCAATTAAACTTATATCCCATTTTCTTCCTTTAATAAGCTCAACAGTGTATATGTTGTTCACTCCCTTTCAACAAAACAGAAGTAAGTAGTTTGTTCAAAAAGGAAAAACAAGGTGATCAGATTCAACCAAAAAGCTTCATGATTCAGTGGAAACTAAAAGGTGGATTACGCAAGTTTAGCACCCTAACTGCTACTAAGGGACTAAGAAGAGACATACAGTACTGTACTAGCTATCTTCAAATACACAAAAGGCTGTCAAATAGAAGGTGGGCTGGTTTGTTTTGTGTTACACAGGGCAGGACTAGAACTAGTAGGTGGAAATTACAGGGAGAAAGAGGGGGCTGCAGATGATCACCCCAACATCTGTTTCTTCATCTTAATTTTTCTATATACTGAAGAAGTTCTCTTGCACCCACTAGTGGTCATTTTTTTTAAAAAAAGTGGTTACATTTATGTAAGTGTGTTTGAAATGAAATTTGGAGCTGGAGAAGAGCTTTTTAGATATCTTGGACTACAACCAGAAAGATGAACAACTGAGTCCTAGAGCAAATCAAGGCTGAACTATATCTGAAGGCACAAATGATGAAATTAAGGCTGTCCTACTTTGGATACTTCATGAGAAAGCAAGATTCTCTAGAAAAGAAAAACAAACAACTAAATGGCATGCTGGGGATGATGTGAGATGTAATTCACAATGTCTGGGAGCTCCGAAGGGTACTGTAACCTGGGGTTGGCAAATTTTCTAACGACATAGACTGATGAAAAAATGCCAAAGAACATTTAAAAACTGAGATCAAACCTACAGAAATTGGGCTTCAGAAACAGCCTTGGGGGAAATATGTAGCCCCAAGGCTGCACCTAAGGGTACAATACACACCCAGTATGGTGCAGTAGGAAGAGTGATGAATTAAGTTTAAAGGTTCCGAGTTTGAATCTCTGCTTGCCTATGGAAACTCATGAGGTTTCCATTCCCTAAGGATTGATTGAGCTCACTTATTTCACAAGCCCCATTAGGGTAGCTGTACATTGGTTCATATTTGCTGGTGTCAAACTCATACAAGATGTTATAGTCCAGAGTGTGAGCAGCTGGCAAGTAACACAAGAATTAGGAGCCAGGGCAATCAGACAACACAGTAACCATATCATGGTCCAAGTCAAAGTCCAAAATCAAACCAGAGGTATACTGGGATACAGAGTTGGGCCAGACAGCAGGGCATAGTTCAAGCAAACCAGAAATCAGGTAACCAAGAGAACAAGTGAGGCAGAGTACCTTTGAGGACTGGAGCAGGGCAAAGATGGGGTTCAAAGAGTAAAGTTCCAGGCATGGAATGACAACAGTCCACAGGACCTGGGAAGGAAGGATTTGGGAGCAGGAACCAGGAAGGATATTTTTAGATGCTAGTGTTTCCTAACCTTTGGTTCTTGGACTTCAATTCCCAGAAGCCTAAATCAATTCCCCAAAGCACTGATCAGCCAATGTACTGACTTAGGCTTCTGGGAATTAAAGTCCCCCTGTGGGTCATGAGCCCTATGCTGGGAACCACTGGGCTAGCACCAGAAGCTAGGCAAGAGATCTTCAAAGGCAGGAACTAAGCAAGAGATGTCTAGAAACAGGAGCCAAGCACGCACAAGTTCATTGACCTTTGGGGAAGAGCTGGTTCTTATATAGCTCAGCCTCCCAGGGCCTCCAGGTGGAGTTTATGTTGGTCCAGATCCTTCACTAGAGGTCTCAGGTGGGGCAACAACTGCAGCAGGGTGTCTAACCCTTCAGATACTAGAGCTGCCTTCCAGGCTGGGGGGATCTAATCCTGCAAGCCTTAAAGCTACCTCTGGGGAACTCATCCTGCAAATACGAGAGCTGCTTCAGATTCTGACAAAGGCCACAATGCTAAATGTTTTCCTTTTTTACCTCTCGGGAGTCTTTCCCACAGTGGGCTCAAGTAAATTATTCGGTGTTTAGAGTGCTTCAGATAAATCATTACAGCAATACTTATCTCTGTAACTCTTGAAATAAGTGGTGGAAATTGCTTCTGAACTCTAGAAATATATAGCATAATTAGCAGCGCCTAATCATGTTTTAACGAGATCCCTCCAAAAAGATGGCTTTTGACTTGTGATGCTTGGTTACTTAAAAATTTCAGAGCACCACTTCAAAGTGCCAATAACCTTGAGAACATAGCTAGTGAAGTTGAAAGTTGTCATCTCTCCCCACCCCCCACCCCCAATCTTTTTCATCAGTGAGGTAACCTACTTTGGAGGAAGTGTCAGTTTGGAAGTAACAATTGCAGCCAATAGAGGAAGTGCCAGCCCATCATTTTGACTTTTATTCTTTTTATGTGCTGGCATCTGAAGACTACATTTGCACACTCAGTTTAAGATCAGCTACCATTAAATGCTTTGCCCTAAATAAACAAGAGTGCGGTGTAGGTAGGATTGCCACACGTCATAGAAAACCAGGATTGTCCCGATTTCAAGGTCGAAAAATTGTCCCGTCCAGTTCAACAAAAATCATGTGAAAATCCCGGATTTTTACACTCATATTAAAATACAGCAGTTAGTCTTTCAGGTGCCACAAAGGGGGTTGTCTTTTTGTTTTGTTTACTCCTTTCTATGATGGGATCACCACCTGCCCACAGGCTCTCAGCCAGGCGATTGTTGTTGATGCAAAGCGTGCAGGAAGACTGGTGGGGTGGATGGGATCAGCCTTGGGGGTGGTGGGGATCTGCCGCCAATGGCATAAAATCATCCATTCTTTGCCATGCCATGGAGACCTGCCCGCCTCAGTACTGGAAATGGTGAGCACACTCGTGCTGGAGGGGGACAAACTGGTGCTTCAGAGGGGGGTTCAGAGAGCTGCCACCTTATTTCACTCCCACCCCCACGAGCAAAATAAACCCATGCAGGGACTGGTTGAGACACATGGCAGGGGTCGGTAGGTAGTTGGGTAGAAAGATGCATGGATGGTGCCCGCAGAACAATCTTTCTGTGTCTTTCCATAGGCTTCATGCTTCCCTTTATTAGGAACAAGCTTAATTTGCTTTTCCCCCCAAGTAGATAACCCACCCATTTTTGTCAAGTATACTTCTGTCCCGGTTTTGTGGGAGACAATTATGGCAACTCTATGTGTAGGCATTGCACTGGCTGGTTAACTGAACACAGGAACTGGGAGTGTGGTTCACGACAAGTAGTTCTTCACTTGATGTTGTACATATTATAAACTCCTTCCCTCACTGTTCACATGCACTGAGCAAAAATGTATGGAGAAGAGACCCCTGTATTTACAACACTTTCAGGCTCTGAATTGTCAGGAGGTATCTATTTATAACAATAGCAGTTACAATTATATACCATGCCATAACACTTAGAACACTCTCTGGGTAGTTCACAAAATAATTAACATTTTGCTATCCACATGATGGGTACTCATTTTAATGGCCTTGGAAGGATGGGAAGGTGGTCAACCTAGTGTTCATCAGGGGATTAAACTCAGAATGTGAGCAGACTTTTCACTGCAATACTGTAGCTTAACCACTACATCACAGGGGCTCTTGCCATAGCTGTCAAGTATCCCGTATTGTCCAGGAAAAGCCCTTATTTTACCCTCTTCTCTGCTGTCATCCCGTATTAATTAGACTGCAATGCCCTATTGCCGCCATTGGAGGGCGGCAAAGGATAAGCATAGCTGTCAAGTATCCTGTATTTGCTGGGAAATTTCCCTTATTTCCAAATCCAAAACTTGACAGGTATGGCTCTTGCACTGCAGTAAATGTGGCATTTTCCTCCATGCACATTTGTATTGTTCATCTGCATGTCATTGAATATGCAAACATAAGTGAGAGGAACTATATATACACAAATAGCATTGTGATGGGGCTACTCAACACATTCCTGCTTCTGGGAACTTGTTTCTAGTTTATGCATTCATCTAAGAGTGAAAGTGATACCAAACTACAGTTATGGGCTATTGGGTATTTTGGAAAAGCTAAGAAAAGCAAAGAGGTAAATAGACAAGACCTTAAGGAAAATGATAAGGAGGTACACCTGTCCTTTTGCTAATGCAGTTTATTCTTCCAGAAAACAAGGATTGTGACCAAGACAGCATTGCTTTAAGGTCCAGGCTTTTCATAACACAAAATTCATTCAGTTCCTAACTATGCATCCCAGAAGAGCCAGCCTATGTGGCTTTGGGCAAGCTGCCCAGGATGCCACCAGAAAAAAAGGAATGATAAAGCACTTCTAAGTATTCTTTACTTAGAAAATCCTAGAAATGGTTGCCGTAAGTCAAAATTGACTTGATGGGACACAACTTTTATGAGCTGGCTGTTTAGCTACTGAACTGTAGGTGTCTGGCTACAGAGCAGGGGTTGGAAGTTCAATTCTTGACTGTGCTTCTTAGGAAAAGAGTAAACCTGTATAGCCTTGGGCACGCTGCACAGTTCCAGATAATGGTAATGGTAAGCAATTTCTGAGTACTCTCTGCCTAGAAAACCCTGAAAAGTATCACCATAAGTCAGAATTGATTTGGCAGTACACAATTATTAACTATTCAGCCACAAAAGCAAGAAAAATGCAAATCCATTCCCTCCTTTCCCTCCTTGGAGGATTAAAAAAAGAGAGAGGATATAATCCAGTTAGGTCTAATGCAAATGCAAATGTGGAGCATTAATTAATATGAACCCACACAGCAGTTGTTAAGTGCAACAAGAATATGTACAAGATCTGTAGGTCCCCTGCAGCTCTGTCTTGTGATAATTAGGATTTCTTAGAGACGAGGAAATAATATTTCAGGGAGGCAGAAACATTGCTTTGGAGGATTGTAGGGGGGCTCTGGTATATTTATCTTGTTTTGCAATATCCCAGGTGTAATCACTATGCAGATCCACCACTGTCCTTTCTGACATCTTGCCAGTCGCTCAGCATTATCCAGCTCTTTGCCTGGCAGGGATGCTGCCTCTAAAATAACATATGGCGCACAAAGCAGTGAGAAGGAAAAAGTGTTATTAAAGGACCTTTGTGTTTTTTCTTAATGTCTCTTCCACATCTGCATAATTGCAAACTTTGAGTAGTAAAGGAATTTTAGTGGCAATTCCTCCTCAGTGACATGTTTTTAAAAGGCAGTTCTTTGCCTTTTGGGGAGATCAGACTGAAAGAGAAAGAGAGTGTAGAGAAGTGTAGAGAAGTGACATTCTAAATCAGAAAAGAATTGAAAAGGGCCATATTGTTTTTAAGGTTACACAAACGAAATAGTAGACAATACCTTTATTAGAACGTTAAGAAAAAGCCCTTCAAATAATCAGCTTCTCCTCCTCTGTCCCCAGCAGCAAATGATCTGGACTCTCCATCTCTCCACATAGCGCACCATGAGTTGTTGTCAGCAGTCCCCATTTAAGCATGTTAGTCTTGCATTTAGGGACTCTCACCCTCAGCCTATTCAGGGTGCTCCAAGTGACATAGGGGAGGTTGAGATCCTCAGCTATATCCTCCTTTAATGTTGATCCTTGTATAGTGAACTCCTTCCTCCATCTTCTAATTTGGTTTTGCTCTTGCCTTGCGTACCCTCAAGCATGTTTGTTCTTGCCATAATAAAGCTCTTCCTGGACCTGAGCCAGCAGACCTGAGGCACATATCTATTTAGAAGATGTTGAGGGTCATTCTCTTGCTTAGTTCTCTTAGTGTCCAAGAGAATAATCAGCAAAGATTTTATGAATGAAAATTCATTCCTGTAGGTTTATGAACCAACAACTACTGTATCTCGCCGGACATGCAGCTACAGTAATGGAGTAGACCGTACATCTAGTGACTCAACCCTGAGTGTTGGGTGGCAGTAAATAACCTGACTCCCTAAAGGGGCCAATGGCTATGGGTGGATGAGCCTCTTTAGGTGGGGTTATGGTCCCCTCAGTGGAGGAAATGTCACTGGAAACCATCCTATTGGGCCCAACAGCAAAATGAATGGAGGAGGAATGTAGTGTATGTAACTGTATCACTTTAAGAATGTATGAATGTAACCTGACAATGATCACAATGTTAAAGGAACGCGAGCTAGCTACCCATAGAGGGCAGCTGCGAGTGTTCAGCTCACATGGTTCAAATTCCCCCAATCACCGGCAGCTGTGGGAACCTTCCCGCGCAAGGAACACCTGGAGAAGAAGGGCGTGACTCAGAATGACGTCACGCAGGTAGCAGCCAATAAGCTACCATGTAACGCTTTTCAAATGTATTGTTGCAGTATAAAAAGAGCTGTACCTCCGCCATTACCACATGTTCATCCTGACCATCATGCAATAAAGCTGTGTTTTAGCCCTCACTGCGGCTCCTTCTTTGTCTTCCATGCAAGACACTAAATTGGCGACGAAGGTGGGATCCATGGCGTGTCCCAAGATCAAGCCTCACCAATTCGACATCAGCGATCCTGAGCAATGGGAGCTGTACGAGTGCCAGTTTCGGCACGCGATGGATGCTGCAGGCATCGACGACAAAGGGAAGGTGCAGTCGCACTTCCTAGCCCAGGTGGGGCCGGCCATGCTGCGCATCCTGATGAACTTGCTGGCTCCCCAGAAGGTTGACGCGGTGCCCATTGACCACATCCTCACAATGCTGAGGGATCACTTCCAGCCGCCCATCTCTAATTTTCCGGCCCGGGTCGCATTCCACAGGCAGGACCAGTGCTCGGGAGAATCCGTGTCCGCCTACATGGCCCGTGACCATCGCCTCACGTTCAATGAGGTACTGTGAGAGGCCCAGGCGGCCGAGGCAGTGAGCAGCGGGGTCAGAGTCTTCAAGTCCCAGGGGGCCGCACCTGAGAGGGCCAAGTCACCGATGCAAGCGGCCCGGCGGACTTCAGCACAAGCGGCCTGGCGAGCCCCCCGACCACCAACAGGCACCCCAGCAACCTCCGAGGAGTCGTCCATGAGTGCGGACTCCTGCTCCAGTGAGGACGATGACGTGCAGAGAGTCAAGAGGCACGGAGAAAAGCGCCGAGCCAGCGAGAGAGGAAACCACCATTGCAATGGCTGCGGGGCATCTCATGACCGAACGAGGTGCCCATTCCGGAAGGCCGAGTACCACAACTGCGGGCGGAAAGGCCACATCGCCAGGGTCTGCAGGCGTGGGCGAACGGAGGACTAGGGCTCATCGAGACACGCTCAAGCACACCAATGCAAGGCGGCCAGCATCGGAAAGGTCTCAGCCAATGACGACGCGGTGGCCGTGAACTGCGTGGGCCTGGAGCACCGGCGCTTCTTCGTAGAGGTACTGTTACAAGGGGTCCCGGTTAGGATGGAAATAGACTCAGGGTCATCCTACTCCATCCTGTCCCAGAAGGAGTTCCTACGCATTCCCCCAAATGTGCGCCCCAAGTTGTGGGCCATGAAGTTGAACTTACGGGACATGCAGGGTTATGGGATCCCGGTTTTGGGGGTGGGAAACTTCACGGTGAACTTCAAAAGGTTCACAGAAAAACTGCCCTTAGTAGTTCTCAAGGAGGGGACCTGTTGCCTTTTGGGAACCCAGTGGTTTGCTCCCCTGGGAATTGAACTGTCCGGCATAAATGCCATAGAGACTGACCCAATTCAGGACGTGTGCGATGCGCACCCTGCAGTTTTCAAGAAGGGGCTCGGGACTTACAAGGGCCCCCCAGTTTCCTTTGAGTTGGACCCAGAAATCCGGCCCATACGTCTCAAGCCAAGAAGAGTCCCCTTCGCCCTCAAGGACAAGATTGAGGCGGAATTGGACAAATTGGTGGGGCAGGGGATTTTAGTTCCAGTTGATCCTGTGGAGTGGGAAACTCTGATTGTTACAGCTTTAAAATCCAATGGGGAGGTCAGGATTTGCGCTGACTACAAATGTACAATCAACAAGGCCATTCGGCCAAATGCATACCCGGTGCCGGTAGTTAGCCACTTACTGGCCACTTTTCACGGGGGGAGGTGTTTCGCAAAGCTAGACCTAACGCATGCGTACCAGCAGCTCACGGTAACCCCAGCTGCTGCCGCTGCGCAAACCATCGTCACGCATAAGGGGGCATTCAAGGTAACACGCCTACAGTTCAGCGTAAATTTGGCCCCCGGGATCTTCCAGTCCCTCGTGGAATGCCTTTTAAAGGGGCTTCCAGGCATGCTCCCATATTTTGACGATGTTTTGATAACAGCGGGGAGCGAATCGGAACTAGCAAAAAGACTAGACAAGGTCCAAACTGTATTCGAGAAAGCGGGACTGAGGTTGAGAAGGGACAAATGTGTGTTTTTTGCGAGGGAGGTTGAGTTTCTCGGGTTCAAAATAACCCCGGAGGGCATCAAGCCATCCGAGTCCAAGGTTGCGGCTGTGCAAAACGCCCCTCGCCCCACCGCGAAACCGGAGCTGCAGTCATTTCTAGGGCTCCTGAATTTTTACCATTCCTTCTTGCCAAGGAAGGCATCCGTTGCGGAGCCACTGCACGGGCTACTTAAGAAAGATGCGGTTTGGCGGTGGGGAGATAGGCAGGAGAAAGCGTTCAAAGAGCTCTAGGCGCTCTTGTCCTCAGACGCTGTCCTGACCCATTTCGACCCGCGGAAACTGGTAGTTTTGGACCAGTGGGGGTGGGGGCAGTGCTGTGCCACATGTTAGAGAACGGGCGGGAAGCCCCGGTTGCCTTCTATTCCAGGTCACTTTCAAAGGCGGAGCGCAACTACGCGCAAACAGATAGAGAGGCCCTGGCCATAATCGCGGGAACAAAGAAGTTCCACGATTTCCTGTATGGCCGCGAGTTCACGATTGTGACCGATCATAAGCCCCTTTTGGGAATCTTTACCACATGCAAGCCCACCCCACAAATCCTGTCCCCCAGAATGCTGTGTTGGGTGATTTTCCTCAATGCCTACCAGTACGAGCTGGTCCATCACCCAGGGAAGGAGATCTCCCATGCAGATGCGCTGTCCCGATCTCCCCTCCCTAGTTTAGGAGACCCCAAATGCGAGGTAGAGCAGGACCACCAAGTCCTGCTGATTGAGTCTCTCGACTCACCCCCCATAGTTCCCGCAGACCTCGCCAAAGCCACGGCGGCTGACAAAATCCTGTCCCAAGTCAGTTCCTGGATGAGAAAAGGGTGGCCCACAACTCCCCCCGAGGAGGAATTCAAATTGTTTTTCAGGCACAGAGTGGAGCTTTCCCTTGAAAGGGGCTGCCTCCTCTGGGGCCAGCAGGTGGTCATCCCAGAGAAGTTACGAGCAAAGGTGCTGAGGCCACCCGGGAATAGTGCGTCCCAAAGTACTGGCCAGGAGCTACTTCTGGTGGCCGCAGATAGATGTGGATATAGAGCACTTGGTGGGCACATGCGAGAGCTGCCAGAGCTCTCGGCCCAAGGAGTCCCGGCTGCCCCACAGGGAATGGACACGGCCCGCGGGCTATGGTCCCGAGTACACGTCGACTTCGCTGGCCCCTTTCGCGGGTCCATGTTTCTGCTGATAGTCGATTCATATTCCAAATGGCTGGAAGTCATTCCCATGTCCAACACCTCATCTGCCGCAACCATTAAACAATTGCGCAAGGTGTTCAGTTGTTTTGGCCTGCCGGACATCCTTGTAAGCGATAACACCAGTACTTTCACGTCTGCGGAATTCAAGGCATTCATCGAGAGGAATGCCATCCGGCACATTACCTCTGCCCCGTTTCACCCCGCCACAAACGGTCAGGTAGAGCGCCAAGTGCGCACTACGAAAGACGCACTGCGGCGCATGGGTCCCGGTGAACTGAACCTCCAGCTGTGTCAATTCCTCATTTGTTATAGGGCAACTCCCCTAGCTTCAGGACTTTCGCTGGCTGAGCTCCTCATGCGGAGGAAGCCGGTAACACTTTTTGATCGGTTGGATCCGACCAGGGTGGAGGATGAGGGGAGAAATATAGAGATAGAGAGCTCCAAAAGTTTTGCGGTAGGGGACCCAGTTCACTGCAGGAATTATGCAACCTCAGGACCAACATGGGTTCCAGGAACGGTCATTGAACAAACGGGGCCAGTGTCTTACAGGGTTGAAACAAGCACAGGTCTGCTGTGGAGAAGGCACGCTGACCAGCTCAGAAGGTGAGTTACCAGTGAAAGAGAGTCAGCATTAGGGTTCTCCCCCACCCGTTTAGCCCAAGGGGAAGACACGGGGACGTCCCTAGGTACAAATGCATACCCTGGATTCTCACACGAGGAGGAGGATACTTTGAAAGAGTGGGATGAGTTTGATTTTATGTTGCCATACCAGGAGGATGTCGCGGAGTGGTCCCCCACCCGTCCGAGCGAGAAGAGGGGTTTTAGTTCAGCCCCTGGTATTTCCAGTCCTCCCAGTCCTTTTGTTCTAGAGTTTACCCCATCACCAAGACCCCCAACCCAGGCAGCAGGGGGAAGTTCGTTCTCTCCATCCCCAAGACCACCGAGTCAGGCAGCAGGGGGTAGCACAAGTACGCCAGTTGCAGGCGCAAGAAACCAGGGCGAGACAACAAGGGTCTCCTCATCGGTCTCGAGATTTGTGCTGGGGGGTTCGCCAGGCGCTATGAGCGACAGGCAGGGGTTCACATCCCAGTTACATGTTCCGTTCCCCTCTCCAAATGCAAAGTTGCCACAGAGTCCCCGTCAGACAACTAATGAGTCCCCCCTTTCTGTTGCAGGACAAGAGTCTGTGGAACTCGGAGCCCCTAGTTCCCCTGAGCTCAGCCAAGCAGTCGTACGCCCCAAGCGCACATGCGGGAAGCCACAATGGTTGAGGGACTTCGTCCCATCCTAGGGGGGAGGAGTGTTGTGTATGTAACTGTATCACTTTAAGAATGTATGAATGTAACCTGACAATGATCACAATGTAACTCAGCTGTTAAAGGAACGCGAGCAAGCTACCCATAGAGGGCAGCTGCGAGTGTTCAGCTCACATGGTTCAAATTCCCCCAATCACTCGCAGCCGCAGGAACCTTCCCGCACAAGGAACACCTGGAGAAGAAGGGCGTGACTCAGAATGATGTCACACAGGTAGCAGCCAATAAGCTACCGTGTAACCCTTTTCAAATGTATTGTTGCAGTATAATAAGAGCTGTACCTCCGCCATTACCACATGTTCATCCTGACCATCATGCAATAAAGCTGTGTTTTAGCCCTCACTGTGGCTCCTTCTTTGTCTTCCATGCAAGACACTAAAAGGAACCACTTTACTATTCTGATTCCCAGCAGTCATGGAGGCAGAAGAGGCCATGCCAGTTGGACTGACCATGAAGGTGCGCCCTGTTAATACTGTATCCTCAAGGCTGCAGCAGTCCATTGCAGTCCCACTTTTAAATCCTGCACGTTTCATTTCATACGTGCCTCAGGAGATGGCTCCATGATCACAGTGTGTGTCACTTCATGGCAAGCTGAGTTCCACAAATTCACACCAGTGACATAATGTATACTTGGATACGAGTAGCAGCCAACGATGGTGAATCAACATTCCATGGATATTGCAGAAAAACTATAAGAAGTCCAAAAATTTATGAAAGATGGCCATGCCAAGTCTGCTTGATTTGAGTTCAGACATTGTCTGTAGACCCTCAGAAGTGGGGTGGAGGCCTCAAGCCCCATCTCTGGCAGTATGATTTGAATTTTCCATGCAGCTCCTCATACAAAGACTTGTCAATTATCTTGTAATCACCCTCCTCCCTGTACACCCACACATTACTTGCTTTTGAAACATAACTTTCTCTCACTTAAGCATGTTGGTCTTACATTTAGGGACTCTGACCCACAGTCTATCCAAGGTCCTCCAACTGACATACGGGAGGGTAAGATCCTCAGTTATATTCTCCTTTTATGTTGTTCCTTGTCCAGTGAGCTCCTTCCTCCATCTTCTAATTTGGTTTTGCTCTTGTGTACCCTCCATAATGTTTGTTTTACCTAGTGAGTCTCAGTTTGGAGTCCCATTTAGTTTATGTCAAGAGTCCACATTGTTCTACAGATAGACTCTAGCAAGTTATTGGTATCTTATATAGTCCAGGAAAAAATAGGAAAAGGCTGTGTGATTGAAAATGACATAACTCCAAAAGTAAATGATACCATTTTTAAACCACTATGAAATAATCGGCAAGCTTTTTGGAATAAAATTTTCTCCTTCAAGCTTGTGAATCAGCCAAAGTAAGTGCTGAGGTACATACTGTATTTTTGCATTCAACATTATTTTACAAGTGGAAATGTGCCACTTTTCTTTGTGATATCTTGTGCGTAGTACACATTATTCATTCACACACCCACGTGCCCTCCTGTCAGGGCTCAGTGAATGACATATTTACTCATGACCTTCTTCTGATGGCAGAATACTCATTTCTTTATAGTACAAAGGCAGGGGTGGGTGTGCTGCATTAGTTAAAATTCATGTTGCCTACAGTTCAACATTGGGGCAGCATGAGGGTGCTTGTACTATGGCTGATTCAAGATAGTCTGCTACTGGAGCCAGGGAAGTAAATGGTGTCCTCCTCCCAATACTTCAAGCAAGCCATGTTGCTTTGGCACATCTTGTGGTCATCTCTCCCTGGTAGTTAAAGTAGAACAACTATCAACTCTACAATTGACTATTCATTTATTTTAATGGCACTGAAATCTGATGCCTTACTATGCCAAATGGGTTAAGCATGCCTTCGCTTGCACTGCATCCAGAAAGTGATTTCCATAGCTGGTTCAGAAAGGGCATGTCAGGAGCAAACCACACACTTTCTCATAGGGCAGGCCAGCCTTGTGATTTACCAGGCTTAATTGGCCTATTAATTATACATGGTATCCTCAGGGTGTTAAACCTATGACTTTTGACCCTTGATCTCCTAGCTCTTTTGGCAGGGCCGCCATCAGAAATTTCTGAGCCCCATACTGAGCAATCCTATCCCCCCCCCACACACACACATACACACATACTACGGCAGGCAGTGGCAGCCCCTGTCAGCTCTGGGTCCTATATGGCAGTACTGGTAGTGCTGCCCTGATGGCAGCCCTGTCTTTTGGACTTCAACTCCCAGAAGCCCCAGTCAGTATGTAAAGTGGTACCAGACTCTGGGAACAGAGGTCTAAAACCTCTGGAGACCCAAAGGCTGAGAACCACTGTATTGAGCTATTATTATATGGAAACATATAGTGAGTCAGGCATATGAAAAATTTGGTTGTAGAGGTGCCAGTCAGCTCTAGACATCCTAGCCAGCAGAGCCAGTGGCAAAGGATTGTGGGACTTTTAGCCCAAAACATCAGGAGAACCACATTTCCTACTGTTTCAATAAGGCAAGTTTTCAACCTTTTAAAGCCAGGGGTCGGGTCATGCTCCCTCAGACAGCTTCGGGGGCCAGATGACCATTTTGCCCTTCCTCCACCACATGGCAATTCCTGGTGTGGTGGAGGCGGGGGGGAGGGGGGGCGCATCCGGCCCATGGGCTGAAGGTTGAGAATCCCTGCAATAAAGGATTAGAAAGAGTTTTGTTTAATGGTTAATTCCTTTCAGCTGACCACATAGAGGTCAACAGGGAAAGGGGAGTAAGTTAAGCCTTCTTTGCAAAATGTTAACCATTTGAATCTTCTCACTGCATTTGAGGCCTGGATCTACCTGTTTTCTTCTTCCCTTCCATTCTTATTTCATTTCTTTCTTTCCCCCCTTATTAAATACATGCTGTCCTGGTGCTCAAAGAGGTTGGAAGAATAGAGGAAGGAATTGGCGGAAAGATTGGAAGAAATCTTCACATTTCAGCCTTCTTTCCAGCTTAAGGTAGCTCTGCTCTGGCTGACAGAATTGAGTTACCTTCAAACTTCTTCCTTTCTTTTTCTCTCCTTTGGGCCAGATGCTCGAAGGCTACATTAGCAAGACTTTGAAGGTGGGGTGGGAGAAAGAGAACAGGAAGGGAAGGTGAAATCAGATCCAGTAACCAGGTGTGGGAAGGAGAGGACGCAAAAGACAACCACTTTCCCTGTTCTGCTTTTGTCATTGTTGCTGTAGCCAGCTGGAATAGTTATAAATGCAACAGCAGCAAACTCATCCACATTGGCTCAAACAATCATGACATCTGGTGTGAAGACATCCCGGAATGCTATGCTTGAGTTGTGTCTCTTACTGCCATTCTAGATTCTCTTTGTCTCCTTCTATTGACGTACTGCTTTGAACATTAATACCCTTCTAGCATGTTTCCCTCATTTATATATTTGGAACACTATAAAAAAAAAATCAGTAATTCTTATCACAATGGGGAACGCTGTATTCCGATGACCATCACCAATTCCTCCTCCTCGTCCTCCTTCTGCTGCCGTCGCTTTTGCTTATTCCTCCTCCTCCTCTTCCTTTTTGGGTCTCAAGGGCCCAGTATCCCAGGTGCTAATTCTCAATGAGCAGCTTTACAGACTTTGCTCCTACTCAGTGATGCACTGCAGCAAATTCTGCAGAACCGCCCGGTAGTAGAAATTTCCCCAGGCCACGCTCACTTGGATGGCCATGCCCACCTCCATAGCCCATAATGCAGGATGTTTGACCACACCCACAGATTTGACCCCACCCACAGATTTGGCCAGCCCACAGAGTAGGTAGTAAAAATGTTTGCAGTGCATCACTACTCCTACTCCTTATTATTTCTTTATTATTATACCAGATATGGACTGAATAATCCTTCAGATGCCCTTCAGATCTGACATATAGAACGTAATCCTCTCTAAGGTAGGACATAGGTGTTGAGTCCTAGAGTAATTAGCAATGCAACCGCAGATCATGGGTAAACCAACAAGTCATTTATTACAGCTCAGTTCAGACTGAAGAAAACAGTCCCGCATTAGTTAATGCGGGAAACCTGTGCAGAACCAATCAGGGTACATTGAAAATGTATGAATAATGTGCATTACAGAAAAGGGCACAAATACAGCAAATACTTAATGGTGCATGTAACTTAAGCAATATATGTTACTAAATGTTTGGACACAACAATAGGAACCTTCCCGACCCCATTAGTCCTCTG
Source organism: Bradypodion pumilum (assembly GCA_035047305.1). Classification (NCBI taxonomy): domain Eukaryota; kingdom Metazoa; phylum Chordata; class Lepidosauria; order Squamata; family Chamaeleonidae; genus Bradypodion; species Bradypodion pumilum. The sequence continues at coordinate 27,435,184 of JAWDJD010000004.1, read as the reverse complement.
TAAAGCATGTTTCTCTTGCTTGGCCTCCCTTTTCTCTCTCTTTCTTTTACTCTTTCTTTCTGTCTTTCATATACACACATTTCATGGAGACATCCAACTAACTGGCCCCAGGCTGTGGATTCCTGACATAAATCTCTTGTCAAAGAAACGTTGCAATCTCAACTTTCAAATCTGAGTACAGTTCAGTCTTTCTAACAGGCATCTCATGCCATCCAGATAATCACAGCCAATGTGCTCATAATTCATGGCTGTCCTCCTTTTTCTTTGAAACACAGAAACATAATGTTCCAAAACAGAACAAATTCCATCGATGTTAGTGGGAATGGTGCCCAATCAGCAAGTTTGAATAGGGCTAGAGAAAGAGACTAGAATTAAGCTCCATGTGCAAATCCAGACGGGTACTTAAAATGACACTGTGGAGGTTGACTTGGATTTTTCAGCAGCCATTATTCATAATAACAGGGGTGAGAATAATAGCACTGATTAATTAAGAAAGTCTACCCACCAGCTTTGCATGTGTGCCTTTTTTGTAGAGCATGGGTCTATGCAAATTTCTAAATGGATGTTTTGTTTGCATAGTATTAAGAATATTCTCAAACATTTCATGCCAAAATGACTCCATTTTCTAACCAAGGCTTTTAGATGCACAGATGGGAAGTGTTTTTCCCCGAGTATGTATGCTTAAAGGGAAGAAAGCAGAGCTATAGTTTTGAACTTCCCCCAATGCATCCATTTTTTTGGCAAAAAACAATATTGTGAATTACATTCATTTTCTACTATTGATAAGGAAACGAGAAACGAGAATAAGGCATGTGAGAGCAGTGTACAAGCATGGCCATTGTTGTGTCCAAATGTTATATTGCTTAAATTCTTAGAACACCATTAAGTCTTTGCAGCAAAAGTGCGCCCTTTCTCTAAGGCGCTAAATTTGTATCACTGTCAATGAAAGCTGATTGGCTCTAACACAGGTTTCTTGCATTTCAGTTACCCGGGCAAATGTATCTCTGTAACTGCCGTTCTGTCTGTATTTAAGTCGCCACCTCGTCCCCTTATTCCCCAGTCCAAACTGAGCTGTAAATAAATCACTGTTGGTTAACCCCAAACTTGCTGCCGCGTTGCATATTGTTATCGGACTCAACAGGCACCCATATGGGGTATAAAGGGAGCAGCTATTCCACCCACCACACCAATCCAAAGATAAGACAGATTCTCAGAGAGAGGCTGAAGTATGAAGCAAAACACACAGCCACCACTTTCTCCATTTGTTTGTAAGAAGTTAGCCTGCTTCTTTGTGTGTGAGTGTTCTTGGTGAGTGAATTTGGCATTCATTGATTTATCCACTGTCTGAAAGAACTTTGTTCACTTTCAAGCCATTTCCTTTTAGTCTTCTCTGACACAAAGTGATTATCTATAAATAACCTGAAATAACTAAAATGAAAAGAAACCTATGAATAATTTCAAAAACAAAATAAATGATAAACAGTTCACGAATCCAAGATTTTAGTTATAGCTGTGATTGTACATTTATGTATCTATCTCAAAGGAAGCAAATAAAAGGAACAAGTATATGATCATACTAACTAGAATCTTAGTTTGAAACTGATTGGCTTCTTGATTTGATAAACATTTAAAACATTGCCAATGCATGCAGATAAGGTCCATTATTATTATTATGCCAGTACTGTGGGTATCAAGCCTACAGCTAAAATACCATGATTATGCTAACCTCTTGTAACATAGCCCAATATCATTACATAAATTTTGCAGGTGGAGGAGCAGGAATTTAAAGTACTCTATGATAACCTGGCTCAGCATTTCTCTCCATTTTCTGGTGTGCTGGAACATTGTCGGGAATGTAGTGGCAGGGTTTGGTTGTAATTTAAACGGTAGTCACTGTGCAATTTTTTAAGAAACAAAGAAACCTGGAACGTGAGCATAGAGTGAGGGTCACTTGTAATTTCTCATTTTTGAGGGCTGGGTAGGGACTCTCTGGGTTGATCTATATTTCAGAAAATTTCTACCTCAAAGTTGATTAAAGGATTTCCAAAATGACACCAAACCATACACATAATTCCCTTGGTCCAAAATTAATATACATTATCCAGAATCTTACCTGGATTTATACTGGAGAATCATGACAGTGAATTACCACTAATTAACAAATCGCTGCTTTCATTCCTGCTCTACTATAGAGGAACACAGCTTGTTAATTAGCAGAAATTCTCTACCACAGTTTATGCAATTATCTTTAAGGTCACCCTTGCTCGAAAGCAGTTGTATTCAACTCTAGGGTTTGGCACTCATCTCCATTTATAGCCAAAGAGCCAGCGCTATCTTCATGTGCAGATGTTTCCATGGTCATGTAGCAGGCATGACTAGATGCTTGAGCACATGGAACACTGTTTACCTTCCCACCGAAGTGGTTCCTATTTATTTACTTGCAATTTCTTGCTTTCGAACTACTATGTTGGCAGGAGCTAGGACAACGACGGGAGCTCATTCCATCCTGCAGTATTCGGGTATTGAGCTACTGGCCTGCTGCCTTCCAGTCAGCATTTTAGCAACCTTTCCTTTAATCTATGGGTGCTCTGGGAGCATATGGCTTGTCCAAGAGCACCCCACTATTACCAACATAGCCCACTATACAAGATGTACTCCATTTGCCCAGTGTCTTTGGGGGGGGAGTGGGTCTTATATGCCAGCAAATACAGTACTTGCAATTTCTTGCTTTTGAACTGCTAGGTTGGCAGGAGCTGGGACAGAGATGGGAGCTCACTCCATCCTACAGCACTCAGATCTCAAACTGCTGACGTCCCAACCTTCCAATTGTCAAGGTTAGTGTCTTAACCTCTAATTGACTGCAGCCATGACATAAATCCCTAACAAATTTTGCTGGCATGCTCAGACCTACATATGCCATGTATGCTAAAGCAGAATACATGGACTTATTACTTAATACATTGCTGATATATAGTAAAAACAGAGCTTAATTTTACTGAGGAGGAAAGAAAATCCTAATAGTGGCTATTTGAATCGAAGGTGTGTGTGTGAGAAATGTTTTAAAAAGATGTGTAGATCTAGCCAATTTCTGTCTCTGCCTCTTTTAGTACAGATATTGCAGGCGCACCCCCCAAAGAAAGACTCAGACACCGGTATATGGATGAAGGCATTGGGCCACTTTTATTGAATAATGCCCTAGTCCGAATTATAACTTTCAATTGGTGTATTCATCCAATTGTAATTCTTAAGGCAAGCAGGCCGCAGTAACACTGGTAAGGTTCCTCCCAAAATTGCCAATGGCAATTGGCTACAATGTATCCATTTGTATCAATTTGTTTGTTGATACAAACAAATTGTTGACCGGAGTCAATAAACTATCTACTGACCCCACCCTATGACGTGTATCCGTCAAATCACGGGGTGATGCATGCTGAAAAGTTCCTGCCCTCACCCCTTGCCTGGTTCATCGTTGACCGGTCAAAGCTATTACACCTGTACCTGTCTAAGTGTTGGCCAGTCAATTGCGAACCTGCCGGATACCTCTGGGTCATAAATCTTTACCTTACCAGTGCTACCCGCCACACGGGGAGGCATCCATGATGACTCACCGCCCCCCCCCCCCGACCGTCAGCTCGGTCGCCAGGCCTGCTTGCAACACACCCAGAAAGAGGTACATACCTCCAGCCGACAGGTGGACCCCTTCTCCTGCCTACCAGCAAAATTTTTGTAAGCCTATCCTCAGGTGTCCAATGGCTGTCTCCCAGCCATGCTCAGCAAGGGACCGAGCAACAGCCCTGTCCACTGACTGCCGGAACAGTCCGAACCACGGAGATCCACGTCTCCCCTAAATTGGTGTCTCGGCACGATGTTAGACCATAGCAACCGTGTGTAAGCCATACGTGATATAAAACGCCAGGTCACAGCCCCTCGACAGTTTAGGAACAGCAGTGATCCGTATAAGATTGTTGCCGCCGAGGTGCCTATTAAGAACATTGGGCGGTCCAGCATCCCCGATGGACATCCGGAATGGCCACAGTTCCTGCCCCCTTGTGCCATGCATACCATACCATCGCATACGTGCGGATGCACACAGCCCAAGTTGGGGTCCACTCTCTGTCGCCGCAGCATATACTGCTGCCCAGTGTACATAGCTGCGGCCCACCAGCCCCACTGCCACCAGTGTGTAGAGACACACAGGATCTGTAAAAGAGGAGAAGAGGTTAAGGACATAACTAGGTACTCGTACAGTGAGGGGACGTACATATAAGAAATTGCGCGTACACGCATGTCCGCCTCCAAGTACCCCAAACGTAGCCGCGATCAACGCGACGCCTATCCTAAATAAATGGGTGCCAAAACGGGCCCCCACACCGCGAAGCGCGGCACCGGTCACCCTCAGTAACATTACTTTGGCAAGGGTAGACCTATCCTGGTGGCAGAAAAACAGGCTGGGGCGCGCAGCAGGCACTGTCAAAAATTCATGTAGGGCACCAACCGGACAGATGTCTCCAATAAAACTTCGTAGCAGTCTGACTCCACTGCCTACGCCGTGCTGAACAACCTTTGAGGACCGTATCCCCAATTGAGCCCACTCATGTGTGACAGAGACATCATCGAGTTCCAGTGCCCTACGAGACACATCTGCCTTACACAGATGGTACCAACTCTGGCACCCACTCACTGATGCGGAGCGCTCCAAAAAGGCTACCGTGGTAGCTGCGTGACCAAGAGCCACTTCACACCTATCCAAACATAAGTAATGCCAGCCTCGTGCAAGGTGGGTCAGAAACTCTGGGGAACTGGGGTGACGCGTGTCCGGGCGGCGGACACGTTCACGTGTCCACCCCTCCAAAACAAGACACATGCGGAAGTAACTCACGCAGTCATTGAACCCCCCAACGTTGGCCATAAATGCCGGTGCCGAAAGTCTGAAGGCTAGAGTACGGGGGGCCAAACCCTGACTGCAAAGATAAACATGCATTGTAGAATCTGGTCCACAGATATTGACCACACTTGAGGTAACTGTAGTTACTCGCAAAAAGTTCTAAATAGCATGAACGCATGGTGATACGCCTTATGCGTGCGAGGTGCCAATGACATGCCCGGTTCACCTCTCCTCGCCAAACGTCCAAATATCTGCCGGGAGTGGCGAGTGGAATTCATCTGCTTCCGGAGTAAGGCACGGAACCGGGGGATCTGCAGGCGGGATAAAGCAGCAGCAACGTCGTTATTAATACCTGGAACATGTCTGGCCCTGAACAGCACATTTAGGCGTAGGCTCCTCAACAAGAATAGACAAACTAATGTCATGACCCTGGGGGATTTGCATGTCTGGGTGTTGACAATGTGCACCACTGCCGCATTATCACACCAAAAATGGACCACTGAGTAGGCCCACTCATTGCCCCATAGCATCAGTGCTCCCCAAATTGGGAAGAAACTAAAGGAAGGAAAGATTGCGGAGGCGATCCGTGCCAAGCCATGCGTGATGCCATTGGCCGTAAGTCCACCTACCCTCAGAGTAAACCCCCATAAGTCAGGGAGCTGGAGGCATCCGACTGTACTTGAAATCTAGGGCAGACCATAAGGTCTGATCTCCAAGAAGAGACCCCGTTAAAACCCAGGAGTAATTTGAGCCAGGCCGGAAGGTCCACCCGTATGCCCCTAAGAACATAAGAACATAAGAACAGCCTTGCTGGAACAGGCCACAGCCCATCCAGTCCAGCATTCTGTCTCACACAGTGGCTCACCATTTCCTTCAGGGTATTCCCAAGCAGATGCCTTCACCTGCTTAGGATTCCCTGGAAATGATATTGAGAGATATCCTGCCTATCTCTCCAACCCGGAGGTTGTCCTTAAGTATCCATAATTATAGCCATTGATACTCTTGTCCTTCATGAACTTGTCTAATCCTTTCTTAAAGCTGTCAAGACTGACAGCTGTCACCACTTCTTCTGGCAGGGAGTACCATAGTTCTCTTGGGAGTTCCAAGAGAAAAAATACTTTCTCTTATTTGTTTGAGAACTAGTACCCAAAAGTTTCATCGAGTGTCCCCTAGTTCTAGTGTTATGCGATAGGGAAAACAGTTTTTCCTTATCTACTTTGTCCACACAGTGCATGATTTTATAAACTTCAATCAGGTCACCTCTTAGACGTCGTCGTTCAAGAGTGAAGAGGCCCAACCGTTGCAGCCTCAGATGGTAAGGAAGGTGTTCCAGTCCCCTAATCATTCTGGTTGCCCTCCTCTGCACTTTTTCCAGCTCCATAATATCCTTCTGGAGGTATGGCGACCAGAACTGTACACAGTATTCCAGATGGGGCCTCACCATAGATTTATAAAGAGGCAAAATGACACTTGCTGACTTATTTTCTATACCCTTCCTAATGATCCCTAGCATTGAGTTTGCTTTTTTCACTGCTGAGGCACACTGGGTTGACACCTTCATTGAGTTGTCCACCAGGACACCAAGGTCCCTTTCCTGGTTTGTCGCAGAGAGTTCAGACCCCATCAGTTTATAAATGTAATTGGGGTTCTTTGCCCCAACATGCATCACTCTGCACTTACTAATGTTGAAACTCATTTGCCACTGTTTTGCCCACTCCCCCAGTGTCGAGAGATCCCTCTGAAGCTCCTCACAATCTCTCACAGTTTTCACTACCCTGTATAATTTAGTGTCGTCAGCAAATTTGGCTACCTTGCTTTTTACTCCTACCTCTAGATCATTTATGAAGAGGTTGAAAAGCAGGGGTCCCAGTACTGAACCTTGGGGGACCCCACTCTTTACTTCCCTCCACTTGGAGAAGTGTCCATTTAGTGCTACCCTCTGTTTCCTGTCCCTTAGCCAGTTGCTGATCCAGGACAAGACCTGTCCCTTTATTCCATGACTGGTAAGTTTATTCAAGAGCCTTTGGTGTGGGACCTTGTCAAAAGCCTTCTGAAAGTCCAGATAAACAATGTCAACTGGATCCCCCTTATCCACATGCTTGTTGACACTCTCAAAAAATTCCAACAGATTAGTGAGGCATGATTTGCCCTTGCAAAAGCCATGTTGGCTCTCCTTTAGCAGCGCCTTCTCTTCTATGTGCCTATTAATTCTATCTTTTAGGATGGTTTCCATCACTTTACCTGGGACACATGTCAAACTGACAGGTCGGTAATTTCCTGGATCACCCCTGGATCCTTTTTTGAAAATTGGTGTTACATTTGCTACCTTCCAGTCATCAGGCACAAAGCCTGATTTGAGGGAAAGATTATATATTTTGGCTAGGAGATCAGCAATTTCATCTTTAAGTTCCCTGAGAACTCGTGGATGGATTCCATCTGGTCCTGGTGATTTGTTAGTGTTTAGCTTAACAAGACATGCAAGGACCTCCTCCCTGGTTATTTCTATCTGGCTTAATTCTTCGGTTTCCCTCCCTACGAAGATAGGCTCTGTTTTGGGCATGTGGCCTCTGTCTTCTTCAGTGAATACTGAAGCAAAGAATTCATTGAGTCTCTCTGCAATCTCTGTTTCCTCTTTAATAACCCCTTGCCTTCCATTGTCATCTAATGGTCCAATGGCCTTCCTAGTTGGGTTCTTACTTCTAATGTACTTAAAGAAGTCTTTGTTATTTCTCTGAGTATTTTTAGCTATACGCTCCTCAAAGTCTTGCTTTGCTTTCCTGATTGTTGCCTTGCATTTGTTCTGCCAGAATTTATGTTTCTGCCTGCTGTCCTCATTCGGACAAGCCTTCCATCTTCTAAATGAGCTTTTCTTGCTCTTGATCACTTCCCGAACAGCTCCTGTAAGCCACATTGGAGTCCTCTTGGACCTCGCAGTGGCCTTTTTCCTTTTGGGTATGCATTCCAATTGAGCCTCTGTCATTGTTTTTGTAAACAGCCTCCATGCCTCTTGGAGTGTTTGGACTCTCTCAATTTTCCCTTTCAGCTTCTTTTTTACTAGTTTCCTCAACTTTGGGAAATTTCCTTTTTGAAAATTTAAGGTCTCTGTGTTAGATTTTATCAGTGACTTGCGGTCTATGTTCAAGTTAAACATAATTGAGTTGTGGTCACTGTTCCCTATTGGATCAGTCACATTAACATCTTGCACCAGATCCTGAGTATTACTCAGGATCAAGTCAAGGATTCTTGTACCTCTAGTTGGGTCTTCAACCATCTGTCCCAGGGAACAATCATTTAGCATATCTAGGAACTTTATCTCTTTATCATGTGCTGAACAACAGTTCACCCAGTCTATGTGAGGGTAATTGAAGTCCCCCATTATAACCAGGCTTCCCTTCTTGGATGCCTCCTTTACAACATTCTCCAACTGCCAGTCTCCCTCAAGAGTTTGGGTCGGAGGCCGATAGTATATGCCTACTGTTAGACCATCCTTGTGGCCTGGTACTCTTACCCACAGAGCTTCTAATGGTGACTCCAAATCACCTAGATATTCCAATTCATACGATTTTATCACTTCTTTGACATACAAGGCCACACCACCTCCCACTTGCCCCTTCCTATTCTTCCTGTACAGTTTGTAGCCTGGGATAACTGTATCCCATTGGTTATCATGGGATCAGCCGGACCCTGTGGTGACGTTTTAACAGGCCAGCCATGGCGTCACACAGGCGCCCGGCCAATGTGCTGCCGGGTGGAACCACCCTGCAGGCAAAGTTAAGGTGGCCATGAAGTAACTGCAGCTCACGAGGAACACTTTATGTTTGGCAATCAATGCCAAAATCACCGCGGAGATCCGAGCCACCTTATTCATGGTTAATCCGGATGCCCGTGCGACAGAGTTGATTTAGAAATGTGAGCTTAGTAGCTGGGCCCTCGGTCTTTTCAGGCACCAAGGGGATACCCAGTTCCTACCTGAGTGTCTGAAATGTAGTGAGGAGACGCGTGCACGTGTCCGAGCCCCGTTCATACCCGAACCAAAAGTCATCGAGGTAATGGGCTAGAGACCGAGACCCCGACCTGCGAGCAAAGGCCCGCTGAATGAAAGTACCGAATCGTTCGAATGCTGAACATGAAATAACTCAGTCAGAAGGGGTTGGCCTTATCTAAGTAAAATTCCCCTTGGAACCTAAAAACCCAATAGCTCAAAATCCATTGGGTGCACTGGCAGTAATCGGAAAGCCGAGTGCATATCATACTGTGCCAGGAAAGCACCGGGACCGCATGAGCGGTCATAGGGGCTGAAAAAACTACGAGTACCTGACTGAACAAGGTCATCGGGAATGGCATCCCTGACCGGAGAACCCACAGGGTAAGCTAAATGGAGGATTAAACGACATTCACCCTGGTTCTACCTCGGTACTAGTCTCATAGGGGAGACTTTCAAAGTAGGAAAGGTGGTTCTAAGAAGGGACCCGCTACTCTCATAGCCTCAACTCCCGTAGCTGTGCACAGTGGAGCCACCTCTTCGTTACCTTTCAAGGGAACTAGATTAGTAGCATCCTGGGACCCCTAACACCCCCGAATGGAATACAAAAGCCCCATTGGAAACCCTCCAGCAGGTACCCCGCATCATCCCTTCTTGGATGAGCTGAGTGCCATCGCTCCAGCCTAAGTACACTAATTGGGGAGGGGGGGCTTTGACAAGGCTAGTTCCTTCAGACGGAGCTCTGATCACCCCCTGTGCACCCCTACCTCTGCCCCGTAACCCACCAACCCGCGGGCACGCGGAGGCGGCATAGGGGCCAGCGCAAAAGGGGACACCCAAGTTGGTAACGACACACGTCGCTAGCTGAGCAGGTCGAACACAGCAGGCGGGCTGGAACCCCCTGCCCGACCAGTTAGCGTGGAGCCTGTGTCTGAGCAGCCCGCTGCACAGCATGACCACAATGGTACCTATCACCAGGCGCCAGTCACGTGGGAGTCATGTACACGAGCACAATTGCTGACAGGGCTCATCCCACCTCCTCTCAGGGTGTTGGGCCACCCACATCCACATTCCTCATCATAAGCCAACTGCGATGGGCCTATCAAATCAACCATCGCCCTGTAAATATTAGCAATGGATGGAACCATCGGGATGGCCCAATCAGGCCGGGCCCTGAGGCATACCACCATATATATAAGGTATGCCGACAACCAGTTGGCCCAGGTGCGCGGTGGCTTACGATGACGGGACAGCTCTTTGTCTCTGTTGTCCTGTCCCTCTCTCTCCTCCTCAGTGGGCTCACAGTTCAATAGGGAGAATATCGAGGGGCGTGGCTAAGATGGCCGACGAGTAACATCTTGATCCGGATGCTCGCGCTTATCAATGGGGTAATCGATGGGAAGGAGTGAAATCGAAAAATTTTAAAGTGGTAATTTCTGTGGCTAAGACTCCTGCTTGCCTTTTTGGAAAATTTCGGGAAGTTTTGAGGTCGGATGGTCGAAGTTCGGGAGGTTTTCCTTGGCGGGTGAGGCCTGCGACGGCAGTCGCGGCTTTTCTGCCGAGGAGCCGAGAACGGGACCAGCGAGACTGTGGCGGAATACTGGAATTGGCAAGAAGCTGTTTGGTTTGAAAACAACTGCATGTAAGTGCATGAAAGGACATATGGAATATTAAAGCTTAAAGTTGGCTGGGGATTTTGTTTAGAAGAGCCTGGACTTTGAAATGGAAATGGGTGGAAGTAGTTGAAACCGAGTGGCTGTTTCGTTAATGGCGGGGGCCCTGGAAAACGAAAGTGATCCTGTCTGGGCTTTTGGCTTTTTCGCATCCCAGGAGAACCGCGACACGTTTTAGCGATAACAAAGTGGATTAAAAAGTATCATCTGGGCTATAATATTGGAAGGTAGCAGTGTGTTTCCCAGCTTGAAGCGTGTGGTAAAAGTTTGCGGTTCCACAGAAGAAGAAGGGGGGGGTTTCAACTCCCCGAAGTTAGGGAAGCTGCTGAATAATGGCGTTTTGATCTGTCCGCCTCAAGAGAAGGTTTAATAGGGCTCTTTTTTTGCTCCTTCACCGTGTGGATTACAAATATTTTTTTCTTTTTGAGTATACAGCTTCTCACGCATTTTTCCTTTCCTGCTTGGGTTTTGGGCTTCCTTTTCCTTTCATCTCCCCCTCCCTTTTTTTCCTTTCTCGGCGGCTTGGACTTAAACGAGAAGTTTTGGGTGACTGTTTCCTTGGAGCCTTTATTTTTGCAGTTTGGAAAACAACCAGTTGGATTGCTTGCCTTGGGAAAACGGATTTGCTGTGGATCTTGCTGCCTGCTGGGAGTACATTTTGATTCCTTCTGCCTTTTTTGTGGAGTACAGTATTTAAATTGGATTTCTTCCTACATACAAGTTTTCCTTCTGCACTTGTGGAACCAGGGGTTGCAGTGTTATAGGTTTTATTTGATTGGCTAATCTCCACAATGTTCTGCAACATTGGAATTTGATATACTGTATTATTATGGATAAAGGTACAAGAGGGAAAGCAAAGGAAGAAGAACCAGTTGTCAAGCCCAAGAAAAAAGAGAAAGTACCAATGGAAGAAACATCTCAGTCTTCATCTCAGTCTTCATCTCCCCCTACAGTGTCCTATGATCAAACCCAAATTATGGTGGAAATTGGCAAGTTGTTTCAGAAATTGGAGAAGAATGAGGATTCAAGGGTGAAAGATAGAAATGAAATGATGAAAAAGCAAGATAAGGTAGTATCATCTGTTGCAGATTTTTCAAAAAAGGTGGATTTAGGCTTGAAAAAAATTGAGGGAAATGTGAAATTGGTTCAAACTGAGGTAATTGCCATAAAAAATGAAATAAAAGGGACTCAGGAGGTGGTGCGGGAGAATAAGCTGAAATTGGATGAGCAAGAGAGAAGGATTGATGCTGTGGAAGATATGATGAGAAAGCAGAACATTGTGATCCGTCAGGTCGTGGAACGGACTCCGGACTTGTTAAGAGAAAGAGTGGTTCAGTGGTTAAATGGTCTGAATATGGGAAAAGAATTTGTCCAGGAAGATTTTGTAAGTGTATTTCAGGTGGGCCCAAGAAGAGGGAGGGTAGTTCAAAGAAATGTGTTGGTAAAATTTGCAAATTGGGCCGATAAGCTAAAAGTAATGGCCCATCTGAAACGTGTTGGTTCTGATGCCCTGAAATTTGATGGTTCTGACGTAGAAGTTTATAATGATATCTCATTGAAAGGAAGAACGTGGAGATACAAGATGAGGCCTGTAACTAAACTGTTGATGAGTAAAAATATAAGGTATAATTGGAGATTTCCACAGCAACTGCGCTTTTTTATGACAAAAGAATGCAAGTAATTGATGAAGGGGCCAACCCATTGGAGTACTTGAGTTTGTTGGAACTGGTAAAAATAGATTCGGAAGAATGGATAAATCTTAAGAAGGAATTGATGGAATCCGGAGCTTTGGGGAGGGAGTATGAGAGGGAGGAAGCTGGTGGGGCAACAGGTGGAACATCGCAGTGAAGGGAAGAGGAGGAGGATCTGTCGTTGATCATGGTGGAGGAGGAGACAAGTAAGGAGCAATGAGATTTAGATTATAACAATTTAAAATATTTAGCCGATATAGAAAGGTGAATAGCGCATAGCACCGGTAGGAAGGCACATCTTGCATGTCCCCCCTCTCCCCTCTTTGGTGGTCAAGGGCGGCTTTTTTTGTAAGAAGGTGGGGAGAGAGATATTGTGTGTTACATGTAGCTTTATGTGGCATAGGGGTAAGGGGTTGTTGGTGGCACGCCCAATGGAGAGTTTAGAGCTTAGAAAGGAGATAGGTTATGGGTAGTATTAAAATAATATCATGGAATGTGAAGGGTACAGGTTCTGTTCTTAAGAGACGCAGATTGGAACTGGCGCTGAAGAAAGATAGACCCGATATATTGTTCTTACAGGAAACGCATCAGAAGTCAAAAGACACGAATAAACTTTTTTTGGGATGGATGCAACATTATCAGATGGCGTTTGGAACTTCAAAAGCAAGAGGGGTAGCAATCATGATTTCTAAAAAATTAGGATTTGAGATTACAAAAAGTATTGTTGATCAAGAGGGCAGATATTTAATTGTGAGAGGAAAAATAGAGGATGAGGAAATCATGTTGGTAAATATTTATGCTCCAAATGATCATCAAGTGGAATTCTTAGAAAAGGTTCGGAAAATAGTGGAATTAGAGAATGTTCCAAAAACCATTGTGGCTGGAGATTTTAACTTGATAAGGTCGGGACTAGATTGTACAAACATAGCAAGAAGTGGAATTGGTTTGAAAGGGAAGGTTTTGGATAAATGGATGGATGCAATGGGTCTGAAGGATTCTTGGAGAGAGTTTAAGGGTTCAAAAAGGGCATATTCTTTTTTTTCACATGTTCATGGGACCTACTCAAGAATAGATTATGTTTTTCTTACGGAAAATTTGATCAAAGATATAGAAGGAATGGAAATTGGGATTATTAAGGAATCGGATCATGCCAAAGTATATTTGGAATTGAAAATACAAAAAAATATTCGAAGAGGAAGAAGTTGGAGGTACGATCCTAATCTGTTTAAAGATCAGAAGTGTAAAAAGCAGATTATGGAAAGTTGGAAAGAAATCTGGCAGTGGAACGACAATAATGAGGTTAAGTTTAATATTGTATGGGATACCATGAAGACGGTTTTTAGGGGGGAAAGCATAAAGTTGGCGAGCTCTAAATATAAAAGATATAAAGTAGAACAGATAGAAAAAGAAAGAGAAATAAAGCAATTACAGGAAGAGCATGCGAAAAGTAAAGATAAAAAAATCCTCACGAAATTACAAAGACTTAAAGCAGAATTAATGGGTAAGGATATTGATAAAGTTAAACGAGATTTGATTTATTTAAATAGAGAATACTTTGAATTTAGCAACAGAAGTTCAAAACTACTAGCAAGAGCAGCCAAGGCTAAAAGGGAAAAAAGAGAAATAGGGGTATTGGTTAATAAACAAGGCTTAAGGTGTAATAAGAATAGAGATAAATGTAAAATTGTTAGGGAATTTTATCAAGTATTATATGCAAAAAAGGAAGTAGATTTGGAGAGGCTCAAAAAGATATTGGAGAGACAGTTAGGGAATGGAATAAAACAAGAACATAGAGAGAAAATGGAGGAAAGGATTAGTGATAAAGAGGTTAAGGAGGTAATTAGCGGGTTGAAGATGGGGAAAGCTCCGGGGGATGATGGATTATCGACAGAGTTTTATAAAGAATTTAAAGAAGTAGTGGTTCCAAAATTGGTGAAGCTATATAATTACATTTTAGATGGAGGATCAATCCCAACTTCATGGTATAATACTACAATCGTTCTACTGCCAAAGCCTGGTAAGAATTTGGAAAGAGTGGAATCGTACAGACCAATTTCTCTTATAAATCAGGATGTCAAGATATTCACAGCAATTCTGGCTAATCGTCTAAATAGTTTTATGGGGGAATATATAAATGTTGATCAAGTTGGTTTTTTAAAGGGTCGGCATATGGCGGATCTGACTAGAAGGGTATTAGATCTAATTGATAATGTTAATCAAACAAAGGAAAAGGTAGGCTTATTATCATTAGACATTTTTAAGGCATTTGATTCATTACAGTGGTCTTCAATTAAGGAAATAATTAAAAATTATGGGTTTGGGGATAGATTTAATAGGGTAATAGATTTATTATATCAAAAAGGCAATGCTAGGATTAGGGTAAATGAGGAGCTTACTGATGTGGTAAATTTAGAGGCAGGTACCAGGCAGGGCTGTCCATTATCTCCTATCCTGTTTATTATGGCAATGGAGATATTAGCTAAAGATATAAGGGATGATTTAAATATAGAAGGGATTATGGGTAATAAAGTGAGTATGTATGTGGATGATACATTGCTTACGGTGAAACATCCGCAGTTGGTAATGGACAGGATTAAAGATCACCTACAGGTATTTGAAGCTATAACTGGACTAACGATAAATTGGGATAAATCAGAATTGATGTTGTGTAATTTGGGGGTAGGTGAGATGGACAAGATAGTGGAAGTGTTTAATATACAAATTAAAGATAAGTTGAAATATTTGGGGATAACTATTTCAAACAAATTAGAAGAACTTAAACGATTGAACTATGACAGCTTGAGAGCCGAATTCAAGAATAAAATACAAGAGTTTCAGAAGTTGAAGCTGTCATGGTTCGGAAGGATTGCAATTTGTAAAATGATATTGCTACCAAAGATTAATTTTTTATTTGATGCACTAGCGATCCATTTGAAGGAGAAGGAAATTAATGAGTTTCAAAAGATGTTTAATTGTTTCTGTAACGGAGGTAAAAAATCTAGACTTTCAAAGAAGCTCTGGTATCTGTCTCAGAAAGAAGGGGGTCTGGGCATGCCAAATTTGTTAGCATATTATCGTGCATTTCAAATTAAGAATGTTGTGAAAATTTTGGCAAGAGAAAAGACAATTTGGGAGCAAATGGAGATGAAAGAATATAGAAATATTGGCAATATGATTTTTTTGGGAATAAAGGATAAATTGAAAAGGCCAAACAATACTATGATGAGAGGTCTCATGGAAGTGTGGAAAAAGGTAAAGATAGATATGGTCCCAAATCTTTCTCCAATTTTGGAATTGACTGATATGGTGTGTTTCCCAATAAAATTAGATAAGGAAAAAAAGGAAATATTGGTTAAAGATGGGGTGTTTTTACTGAAGGACTGGTTGAAAGCTTGCGATGATGAAACTAAGAGAAAAAATATTTGAGAAGTTAAACTTGGATTGGTTTCAGAAATTAAGGGTGGATAATTGGAATAAAAAATATAAAAGAGAAATAGGGATAGACAGAATTAAGACGGAATTTGAGGAATTGGTAATAAAGATTAGAAAAGGGGAAAGAGGTATTAAGGGTCTTGTAAGCAAACTTTATACTATATTGAATAAGGATAAAGATTCACAGGAAGACCTGAAACGTAAGTTGGAACAAAATTTGAATATAAAAATTGGGGAGGTTGAATGGAGAAATAAATGGAAAAAGAGGATCATGAGAACAATGTCTGTAAGAATTAAAGAACATAATTTTAAAATGTTATGGCAATGGTACTTGACACCACTAAGGATTTACCAGATGGATAATAAAAGAGATAAGTTATGTTGGAGATGTAAAGAAACTGATGGAACATATGAACATATGTGGTGGAGTTGTAAAAAAATAAGGGATTTTTGGGGAAGAATAGAAGGGGAGTTTGGTGAAATATTGGGTAAAAACGTTAAGTTGGAGTCAGGTATCATTCTTTTAACAAATGTGGAAGGTTTGGGTTTGGATAAGGAGGAAAAAGAATTATTGGAAATTGTATTAACTACTGGTAGACAATGCATAGCTAGAAATTGGAAAAACGATGTAGATATACAGATCGGAGAATGGTATAAGGAAATGTGGAGTCTAGCATTGAACGACAAATTGACATGGGAGATTAAAGTGAAACGAGATAATTTAAAAGAGAATAGGTTTTGGAATATATGGAAACCGTTCGTGGAGCACTCTCTCATGGTAAATGATTGCTCAGGACCTGTACCATCTCAAAGAGGTTTTTGGATTTAAAATAGAAACTAAACTCTCCGGGCATTGTACATATTCACAGGGTGATTTGTAAGTACTAAAAAACTATAATAGAGGTAGCACAGAAAGCTCTTATTGTTTGATAGTGTAATATATTGTGGTATATAATAATGATGGTTATATGGTAAATAATTAGCTCAAGTATTGTTAGAAGCCAGCCTCTATGAATGTGAGTTAATATTGCGTTGATGTTATTTTTGAGTTATTATTGTATTGTATTGTTACTGTTTTCTTTTTTTTTGTATGTCTGTCGAAAAAAACAAATAAAAATCATTTAAAAAATAGGGAGAATATCCACATATCCCCCTCCAGACCTTATCCCTTGTGACCTGCGGCAAATGATCACCCAGGGGCAAGGAATAACCAGCCGTCGGCAAAGCCATCGACGGCACGTTCTGTATAAAGGGCATACGCAGCAGGACCTGGACAGCCCCTGCGATGCTCGGCACTGCCCCAGGGGCGGACACCCCCGCTCTTAATGAGGGACCATTTAGCAACCATGGGATACTGGGATAAGATGGTAACTGATGCCCGCTCGCATCAACTTGACGAGGCCAGGGCCACTGAATCCCACCACCGTACGTGGGCTGTGGTGTTGGTGCACTTAAATTGAACCTGATACTCACTAGGTGCACCCCCGTGAGCCGCCCCCACCGGGGGTTCCGGCCCATGGCGGGCGTCGGAGCTCGCGACTGGAATCGAGCTCTGGGATCAACCCCGACTGCTCCCAGCCTGGACATCAGGTAGAACGGGGAGCTGTGAGACACCAGCTGGGCTGGCCGGACCGTCTCATGCAGCTTGACCCGGTTGGCCGCCCGCTGAAGCATAGCGGCCGGCAAGGTAGCCGGGTCGATGAAGGGGCCCCTGTTGAAAAAAGAGAAGTGCCCCCCACTCCCCAGGAGGCTGTGTAATGCCCAAGGATGCTTCCAGCACTGCTAAACGTGCTGACAGAGCATCCACTGCCACAGAGCCCCCCAGCATAAGGCGGGCCGGGTGGGCCGGACGGCCCACTAGGCAGTTGGAAAGGTAACCCAAATTGGCGAGCCAGGGCCAGAATAGGGCCATGCCCAAAACTCCGGCCCATGAGGGGCCGGAGGGGGAACGGGTTGTATGCCCACACCAGGCCCTCCCATGCTGCCCTGACCCATGGCCAGTAACGGCGGGCCAGGGGCCGAAGCCCCTGAGGGGCCGGCCTGTAGCTGGCCAGCCACCGAGCCGGAGCCCGGCTGCCAAGTAAACTGCGGGCCAAGGGCCGGAGCTCCTGAGGGGCCGGCCGAAGGCCGGCCAGCCAAGGGCCAAGTACCAGCCTGAATCACCCCACCGGTATCGGTGGGCAAGGCTGTGATAGTGCCCTGCCGCGGGAGCGCAGCCCTGGTCCTCCGACCTGAAGGCTGCCCCCCGTCCTGCGCAGGGCCCGCAAAAGTCCTCCCCTTGGGCTGCGGTTTCGTCGCCGGGGCCTTCTGTTTGGGAGGCATATCTTCCAAGAAAGAGCAGGATCCCTTTCCAGGGATCAAAAACCTAGCGCCAAAAACACAGAGCAAAGCAAGCTAAGGCTCTGTGCTAATCCTCCCTTCCCAGCCGGGAAGGATCAAGGGCTAAAGAGCTGAAGAGTACGGACAAACAGCGACGGAGAAAACTTCTCCTCCCCGTTGCTCTTTTTAAAATGGCAGCTCGTCTGCCTCATGGCCACCCCTTTTATAGAGGGGTGGCCACGCCCCCTAACTCACCCGGATGTCTGAGTCCGGGTGGGGGTGGGGGCCCACAAAGAGCGCGGCGGCCATTTTGGCGCCGCGCTTTCATTGTAGCTGTGGCTGGTGCAATGGCCTCCTCAGAGGTTCTTCCTTTCTTATGCCTTGTAGTTCCATGAATGCCCGAGGACTCAGGAGAACCCAATTCTATATATCCAATATTTCATTCATCAGAATACCTGAAAAGGGCATTAATATGGATCAGTTTTCCAATAATTTTCAAGTTGCATCGATTCTTTTAAAAATATTCATACTTAGGATTGATTGTTCTTTGGAAGGTAACAACAGCTTTCAATCATTTTACTGAGAAAAATCAGAATTATTCTAATCTTCCACTTAATAAAGTAACATGAAATACTAAGGAAATATAGAACTGCTAATAAACTGCTAATTGCAAACCCCAATTTAGTTGTTAAGTGAGTTTTTGGTTGGTTTTAGTTGTTAAGCGAGGCAACCATTCAGAGAAAATTCTGCTCTTTGAACAAGTTAGTCTCTAAGCGAGGCACTCTTTATGTGAAGTTTTACTGTATTTCATTTTAGTTGTACATCCAGGAGAAAAATCAGGATCACTCCATGGCTTTGATAATTGCTGGGAGTTCTCATTTTTCATCACATCTTCTTTCTTTCCCTGTTGATTTTATGTGGGTTCTACTGAAATGCTCCTTCAATGATTAAACTATATTTGTGTGTGCAGAGGCAAAAGCAGTGAAAGGCAATTCTTTTAATATGAAACAGCAGTCCATCAGATAGCCTTCATCCTTGAATCCCCCCCCCCCTGTATCAAAGAGCTAACTCTTTGCCTTTTTTGCTTCATGCTATATTTTTAAAACTCTGTGGGGTAGAATAACTCATACTTTCCATTTGTGATACATATACTTTCTGACTGATGCATTTTTCTAGGAATGAGATATGGGCTGCTTAGTGGTGAAATGAGACCATAGAGTATCCATTGAGTATTATGGGAGAGAGTGCTGCTGGTTAATTATTGTTTCTCCTGGTCTTTCTGTGATGCCTGTTACTATTACAATTGCACTTACAGGTATATAACACCCCATAGCACTTAGAGCACTCTCTGGGTGGTTCATAAGGTAATTAGCATTTTGCTTCCAAAATGATGGGTATTCATTTTACCAACTTCAGAAGGATGGAGGGCTGAGTCAACCCTGGGTCCATTGGGATTAAAACTCAGACTGCTTGCAGAGTTTAGGCTGCAATACTGCAGTTTAACGACTGTGCCAGAAGTATGAAAAGAGAAAATGGAGGAAAAGATAACTGATAAAGAGATTAAGGGGGTAATAAGCGGATTGAAGATAGGGAAAGCCCCGGGGGATGATGGATTATCAACAGAGTTTTACAAAGAATTTAAAGAGGTGGTGGTCCCGAAATTGGTGAAGCTATATAATTATATATTAGATGGAGGATCAATCCCGACTTCATGGTATAACACTACAATTGTTCTTTTGCCAAAAATTGGTAAGAATTTGGAAAGAGTGGATTCGTACAGACCAATTTCGCTTATAAATCAAGATGCGAAGATCTTCACGGCAATATTGGCTAACCGTTTAAATAGTTTTATGGGGGAATATATAAATGTTGATCAAGTTGGGTTTCTAAAAGGACGACACATGGCGGATTTGACTAGAAGGGTATTAGATTTAATAGACAATGTTAATCAAACAAAGGAAAAAGTGGGATTACTATCATTGGATATTTTTAAGGCATTTGATTCATTGCAGTGGTCCTCAATTAAGGAAATAGTTAGAAAATATGGGTTTGGAGAGAAATTTAACAGGGTTATAGATTTACTATATCAAAAAGGAAATGCCAGGGTTAGAGTAAACGAGGAGCTTACGGATGTGGTAAAGCTAGAGGCTGGTACTAGGCAGGGTTGCCCATTATCTCCTATCTTGTTTATAATGGCAATGGAGATTTTAGCTAGAAGTATAAGGGAGGACTCAAATATAGAAGGGATTATGGGTAATAAAGTGAGTATGTACGCAGACGATACATTGCTTATGGTGAAGCACCCGGAGCAGGTGATGGATAGGATTAAAGATCATCTACAAGTATTTCAAGCTATAACTGGATTAAAGATAAATTGGGACAAATCTGAATTGATGTTGTGTAATTTGAAACCGAGCGAGATGGGTAGCACGGTGTCGACACTTAATATACAAATCAAAGATAAGCTGAAGTATTTGGGAATAATCATTTCAAATAAATTAGAAGAACTTAAACGATTGAATTATGACAGCTTGAGAATTGAATTTAAGAATAAAATACAAGAACTTCAGAAGTTAAAGCTGTCTTGGTTCGGAAGGATTGCCATGTGTAAAATGATATTGTTACCAAAGATTAACTTTTTATTCGATACACTAGCGATCCATTTAAAAGAGAAAGAAATTAATGAGTTTCAAAAAATGTTTAATGGTTTTTGTAATGGAGGTAAAAAATCTAGGCTTCCAAAAAAAATTATGGTATTGGTCTCAGAAAAAAGGGGGTTTGGGTATGCCAAATTTGTTATTATATTATCGATCATTTCAAGTCAAGAATGTCGTGAAGATCTTGGCAAGAGAAAAGATAATTTGGGAACAATTGGAAATGAAAGAGTATAGAAATATTGGAAACTTGATTTTTTTGTGAATGAAGGATAAGGTGAAAAGGTCAAATAATTTTATGATGAAAGTTCTCATGGAGGTGTGGAAGAAGGTAAAAAAAGATATGGTTCCGAATCTCTCTCCAATTTTGGAATTGACTGATATGATGTGTTTCCCAATAAAATTAGACAAAGAAAAAAGGGAAATATTGGATAAAAATGGGACGCTGTTATTGAAGGATTGGTTAAAAGTGTGTGATGTTGATGCCGAGCGGGAAAAAATGTTTGAGATATTAAATTTGAATTGGTTTCAGAAGTTAAAGGTGGACAATTGGAATAAAAAATATAAAAGAGAAATAGGGATAGATAGAATACATACGGAGTTTGAGGAATTGGTAAGGAAGATTAGAAAAGGGGAAAGCAGTATTAAAGGCCTTGTAAGCAAGCTTTATAATATACTGAATAGAGGTGCAGATCCACAGGAGGACTTGAAACGGAAGTGGGAACAAAATTTGAATATAAAAATTGGGGAGATTGAATGGAAAAATAAATGGAAAAAGAGGATTATGAGAACAATGTCTGTAAGAATTAAAGAACATAATTTTAAAATGTTGTGGCAATGGTACCTGACACCATTAAGACTTTACCAGATGGATATAAAAGAGATAAGTTATGTTGGAGATGTAAAGAAATTGATGGAACATACGAACATATGTGGTGGAGCTGTAAAAAAATGAGGGATTTTTGGGGAAGAATAGAAAATGAGTTTGGTGAAATATTGGGTAAAAGTGTTAAGTTGGTGTCGGGTACTATTCTTTTAACGAATGTGGAAGGTTTGGGCTTAAACAAGGAGGAAAAAGAATTATTGGAAATTGTACTGACAACGGGTAGACAATGCATAGCTAGAAATTGGAAAAAAGATGTAGATATACAGATTGGAGAATGGTATAAAGAAATGTGGAGTTTAGCACTGAACGATAAATTGACATGGGAGATTAAAGTCAAAAGAGATAATTTAAAAGAGAACAGATTTTGGAACATATGGAAACCGTTCGTGGATCACTCTATTATGGCAAGTGATAGTTCAGGACCAGTACCATTTCAAAGGAGTTTTTGGAGTTGAGTAGAAAATAAACTCTCCGGGCATTGTACATATTCACAGGGTGATTATTATTTGTTAAAAAGATTTGTGGTAGTTTTGGTGTATGCAAACCAAGACACAGGACACAGCCTCGGGCTGGGTTAACTCAGGTTTATTGCATCGTGGACAGAGGGAACATGAGGTAATGGCGGATCGATAGCTCTTTATATACAGTAGTAATACATTTGAACGTGGTTCCATGGTAGCCCATTGGCTACTGTCTGCGTGACGTCATTGCGGGTCACGCCCTTCTTGTCCAGGTGTAGGTGGTGGCGGGAAAACTTCCCGCGCTGTTGCCTTTGATGAGTTTGGACCAAGGAGCTTGGACGCTCGCTGCTGCCAGCTGGTGGTCATTAGCTCGCGTCCTCTTACAGGGTTCATATGATGCAGCTGAAGGTTACATTGGTTCAGATACATTGTGGAAGGTAAAACCATTAGAACACAACACCCCTCCCCCCTAGGACGAGACAAAGTCTCGAGCCCACACTTAAACACACTCCCCCCCCCCTAGGAGACAAAGTCTCTCAGCCAAGATGGCTTATTTCGAACACGCTGGGGTCTCGATGCGGGCTGCCTTTCCCCGGGTTTGCTACCTTCTCTTTGTCCCCTGGTTTCCTGTCCTGTAATTGGAGAGGGAGACTCGTTAGTGACTTGCCGCGGCTCCGCGGCGTTGTTGGAAGGTGTGCTCTTTCTTAGGGAGGAACCGGGGGCACTGGGGGCTAACGAAAAACCCCTCTTCTCGCTTGGATGGGTGGGGGAACACTCCTGAAAACCCCCCCGGCTCGCCAAATCAAAATCAAAATTACATTCGGGGGCAGCGGTCGCGAACTCCTCTCCCCCTTCCCCGGCCTCTGATAGGACTGGTGTATCAAAAGGGTATGGGTCGGGGCCGCTGCTTCTGCCTTCCCCCCTTGCTTGGGACTGTTGTCCGCTGCTGTCTCCCCCTTGGGTTAAGCGGGTGGGGGAGAACCCTAACGCTGAATCCTGTTGCTGAGCCCCACTGACTGGCCTACTCACTCGGTGCCTGAGTTGGTCAGCGTGCCTCCTCCAGAGGAGGCCGGTGTTAGTCTCGACTCGGTACGACACTGGCCCCGTCTGTTCTACAACCGTCCCTGGTACCCAGGCTGGCCCTGCGCTGGAATAGTTCCTGCAGTGAACAGGGTCGCCGGCGGCGAAACCTTTCGAGACTGCCAACCCTATGTTTTTCCCTTTATCCTCGACTCTCGTTGGGTCTAGCCTGGACAGGATCGTGGTCAGTTTTCGCCGCATCAAGAGCTCTGCCGGCGAGTAGCCTGACGCTAAGGGGGTCACCCTATACGCTAAGAGGAATTGGCATACTTGGTGATTCAGGTCCCCCGGGCCCATGCGCCGCAGCGCATCCTTTGTTGTACGCACCAGCCGTTCCACTTGGCCATTCGTGGCCGGGTGAAACGGCGCGGATGTGACATGCCGAATGGCGTTTGCCTCCATGAATGCCCCGAACTCAGCGGAGGTGAAACAACTAGCGTTATCGCTGACTAAAGTATCGGGTAAACCGAACGTGGAAAAGACTCTCCTTAGCTGGCTAATTGTCGTGGCGGAGGACGTGCTCTTTACTGGGATAACCTCCAGCCACTTGGAGAATGCATCCACCACCAGGAGAAACATGGTTCCTCGGAAAGGGCCAGCGAAATCTACGTGCACTCTGGACCATGGCCCCCTTGCTGTGTCCCATTCCCTATGCGGAAGACGGGCCGCCTCTGGTCGGGATCCCTGGCATGCCTCACAAGTGCCGACCATGTGCTCAATGTCCGCGTCCAGCTGTGGCCACCAGAAGTAACTCCGGGCCAGCGCCTTTGAACGAACTATGCCCGGGTGGCTGACGTGCAGCAGTTCGAGCACCCTCGGCCGCAGGGACGTAGGGACCACCACCCGTTGGCCCCACAACAGGCACCCCCTCTCTAGGGACAACTCTAGCTTTTTCCGAAAAAATGGGTCGAATTCTGTGCTTGGGGACGATGCCGGCCACCCCTTCTGTACCCATGCACTAACTTTCTCTAGCGTTCTGTCCTTGCCTGTCGCCCTAGCAATGTCGGCTGGTACTATTGGGGGTGCGTCTAAGACCTCAATTAGCAACACCTGGCGGTCTCTTTCTACTCTCGCCTTTTGGTCGTCCGACAAGGGCAAAGGAGATCTCGAAAGTGCATCGGCATGGCTGATCTCCTTTCCGGGCCGGTACTCCAACTCATGTTGGTATGCGTTGAGAAAAATAGCCCATCGCAGCATTCTCGGGGACAGGATCTGCGGCGTGGGCTTGCTTTCCGTGAAAATCCCTAACAGTGGCTTGTGATCAGTCACGATTTTGAACGGGCGGCCATACAAAAAATCGTGAAATTTTTTGGTTCCCGCTACTATTGCTAATGCCTCCCTGTCGGTTTGTGCGTAATTGCGCTCCGCTTGGGACAGGGACCTTGAATAAAACGCTACCGGGGCCTCCCTTCCGTCATCCAACACGTGGCAAAGCACCGCCCCCACCCCCACCGGGGATGCATCACAGACTAAGACCACCGGCCGTTTGGGGTCGAAATGCGTCAGGATTGCCTCAGATGTTAAGAGTTGCTTTAGTTCTTTGAACGCCCTCTCGTGCTCGTCACTGCATCACAGACTAAGACCACCGGCCGTTTGGGGTCGAAATGCGTCAGGATTGCCTCAGATGTTAAGAGTTGCTTTAGTTCTTTGAACGCCCTCTCGTGCTCGTCACCCCACATCCATGTCTCCTCCTTTTTAAGTAACCGATGGAGCGGTTCGGCCACGGACGCCTTCCGCGGGAGGAATGTATGGTAAAAGTTGAGGAGCCCCAGGAAAGACTGTAGCTCGGTTTTGGATGTGGGGCGAGGGGCCTTCTTTATGGCTGCTACTTTGGATTTAGACGGCTTAATCCCCTCGGGTGTGATCCGGAACCCTAAAAACTCGACCTCAGTTTCAAAAAAAAACACATTTGTCCTTCCTTAGTCTCAGCCCCGCTTTCTCGAACACGGTTAGTACTTTGTCCAATCTCTTTGCCAGTTCAGCCTCACTCCCCCCTGTTATCAACACGTCATCAAAATAAGGCAACACCCCCTCCAGTCCCTTCAGGAGGCGTTCCACAAGCGACTGAAAAAGGCCGGGTGCCGAGTTCACGCCGAACTGTAAACGCGACACCTGGAACGCCCCTTTATGTGTAACTATCGTTTGTGCCGCGGCCGTGGCGGGGGTCACTGGGAGTTGCTGATAGGCTTGTGCCAAATCGAGTTTAGCGAAACACTTTCCCCCATTCAGCCTGGCCAAAAGGTGGCTGATCACCGGCACCGGGTATGCATTAGGGCGGATCGCCTTGTTAATTGTACACTTATAATCAGCGCAAATGCGCACCTCCCCGTTAGCCTTTAGAGCCGTTACAATTGGAGTTTCCCACTCCGCGGAATCAACAGGAATAAGAATCCCCTGGCCCACCAGTTTGTCCAGTTCCGCCTCTATCTTGTCCTTGAGTGCGAACGGCACTCTGCGCGGTTTGAGTCTTATCGGGCGGACCTCCGGGTCTAGGTCGAAGGCTACAGGGGGTCCCTTGAACTTTCCGAGTCCTTTCTTAAAAACGGCGGGATGCGCATCGCAAACCGCTTGTATTGGGTCCACCCCCACTGTGTGCACTCCCCCTATGAACAAACCTAAGGGCTGAAACCACTGCGTCCCTAGGAGGCTACAACTTCCCCCCTTAAGGACAACTAGGGGCAGTTCCGCAGAATGTCTCTTAAATTTTACCCGAAATTTCCCGACCCCCAACACCGGAATGCTGTTTCCCTGTACGTCTCGTAGCGTGGACCTCAACGTTTTAAGTTTAGGCCGCACGTGGGGGTCGATTCTCAAGAACTCTTTCTGGGGAATTATAGAATAGGAGGACCCTGAGTCAATTTCCATCCTAATAGGGGCCCCTTGTACTAGTACCTCAACGAAGTAATGGGACTGTCCCGCGGACACGCTGAACACTGGGGCGTCGTCCTCACTGTCGTCCGAGACGCGGCCCACGCCATCCTGCTTCCTCGTGGTCTGGGCGCCATCTTTGGGCCTCGCTGGACGGTCCGGTCTGGCCGAACGGTCTTGTGACTGCCTCCGGCCCTCCTTCCGTTTTCTGCATGCCTTGGCGATGTGCCCCCGACGGCCGCAGGTGTAACACTCGGCCTTCCTGAATGGGCATCTCGCGCGCTCATGGGCCGCTCCGCACCCATCGCAGCGTCGACCACCCTTTCGGACCTTCTGGACCTCCTCGCCGTCGCTGCCTTCCGTAGACGACTTTGATGCCCGTCGAGTTGCGTGCACCGCCTGTCCGGACTTCCCGTGCACCGAATTTGCCGCCTTGCCGGCTCTAGGACGCCACTCACGCCACTGGTGCATCTCGTCCACTCCAGCATTCGTGGACTCTGCGGCTTCCGCGGCCTCTACGACCTCTGCCAGTGTGGGTGGCGGCTCCTTGTTCATCAAGCTGCGCTGCACCTCCTTGTCTTTCAGGCCACACAGCACGCCGTCCCTGAGGGCTATCTCTAGGATATTGTCCCATTTGCAGGGGGCGGCGGCTATCCTCATGGCGGCCACGAATGTCTCAACCGACTCGTCCGGCGCTTGGACTCGCCTCCAAAACGCGCTCCGAGCGGGAAACATTGCCCTCGAGGGACTGAAGCGCTCTCGCAGCAGCTTCATGATGTCGTCCGCCTTAAATTCGCTCACCTTCTTCGGAGCGATGATGCTCACCAGCGTCCGCTTGGTTTCCATCCCGAGCATTCTGGTGAGGATGGCCCTCTTCCTCTCCTCGTCGTCTCCTTTGACTTTGAGTTCCACCAGTGCCGCCTGGAAGTCCATCTCAAGCAGCTCCCAGTCTTGCGGTTTGGTGATGTTGAACCCGCTCTGTGCCCTGGCTGTTCCGTGGGGATCCATGATCCCACCTTCGTCGCCAATTTGGTGTATGCAAACCAAGACACAGGACACAGCCTCGGGCTGGGTTAACTCAGGTTTATTGCATCGTGGACAGAGGGAACATGAGGTAATGGCGGATCGATAGCTCTTTATATACAGTAGTAATACATTTGAACGTGGTTCCATGGTAGCCCATTGGCTACTGTCTGCGTGACGTCATTGCGGGTCACGCCCTTCTTGTCCAGGTGTAGGTGGTGGCGGGAAAACTTCCCGCGCTGTTGCCTTTGATGAGTTTGGACCAAGGAGCTTGGACGCTCGCTGCTGCCAGCTGGTGGTCATTAGCTCGCGTCCTCTTACAGGGTTCATATGATGCAGCTGAAGGTTACATTGGTTCAGATACATTGTGGAAGGTAAAACCATTAGAACACAACAGTAGTACAGGAAAAAAAATTTTCTTTCTATCATTTTGGACTTTGAAATAATGGCTTTTAATATTTGGTGGTTAAATAGTAATCAATGAGTATAGATATTGTTATGTACTAGCATACAGTAATGTTTGTTAGTATGATACTACGGATTTGTTAGTGTATTGTATTGTTAATGTATTGTTAATGTTTTCTTTTCTTTTTTGTATGTTTATTAAAAACTCAATAATTTTTTTTTTTAAAAAAAAGAAGTATGAATAGAGCAAGCTTCTTTAAACATTGGTTTAAAGGTCATAGCAACTTGCATGTTGGATAGGAGTTTCTTTTTCTGAGACACTTAAGCATGTTTGACTGCAATTTGGCAGCTCTAAGTTCAAACACACACACACCGGCATAAAATTTACCATGGAAGTTGTAGCCAGCCACACTGTTTCAGCTTGATTGATGGTGTTGTTGTGAGCATAAAGTGGTTGTGAGGATAAAGTGGGAGAACCTTGTACAGTACACTGCTTTGTGCTAACTGAAAATGGGATATAAAATGTAATTAATGAGTTAATATCTTTTGCTTCGGTTTTATTTAGAAATCTAAATCAAATCAAATAATCTTTGAAGAACATAAAGGGAATATAGGGGAGGAAAGCCCCAACAAACATATCTGGAGAAACATTGTTTAATTCAGATGGTGGCTTGCCAGTTATAAAGTACACACTATAGATAACTGAGAGTCATATAACTAGTTATTATTGGGCAAAATCCTGTTGAGTAAATTACCCTGTGTAATGCTGATAATGCTACCAGCAGAAGGAGATTGATAGTAATACATCATACAAAGTCCGCTTCGTACAACATTGGATTCATGCAACATCGCCTAATTCCTTGAAAAATGTTGCCTCATACAAAGTCGCTGCAACTTTGTATGAGGCATTGGGGTTTTTCCCAGGTTGCATTGTGCCTGGGCATTATAAAAGACAGGACACATGCATGCATTGCTCTTGTGGGTTTTGCACGAGGCAAAGAGTGTTTAGGAGTGGTTTTGAGCACGATTTTGGATTGTTTGGTGTTTGCTGCTGTGGTTTTTAAAAACAGATTGCATGCTCCATACTTTTTCCTATGTTGGTCTTTTTGGGGGAAGCACTGTTTGGTGGGGTGGGCAATTGTTTGATGTTTGCTGCTGTTTGGATGATTAACACTGTGTTGCATGATGCGACATGTTGGCATCCATTTTGTCCTTGCTTCCATCCAGTAATTGTTTACAGTAGCTTGTACAAAATGGGTGATCGGCCGTATGGCTGCAGATTAACACTGTGCTGCATGATGGGACATGTTAACTTTTAAACTTGCACTTCATAAAGTTTTCAGAAGTTAAAAACTTGTTGTATGGTTTATCCCCTAAAATCAGGGTTGTTTGACATGTTTTTGTAATGTATTTAACCTTTAAACAATGATTTCTTAAAGCTGTCAGTTTCCTGTCTGTTTCCTTGACTTTGCCCTGAAGTCTGTGCTGTTACAATACAATGTATCCCTATGGAAATGACGTTGTATGAGGCATCGCGGCAAGGATTTGGACGTTGTATGAAGCATCGCGGCTAGGATTTTGCATGCCTCATACAACGTCCAAATCCGTATAAAGTCCAAACTTGTGGAATCAAATTTGGACGTTGTATGAGGTATCACTGTAATTAAAAAGTCCCTACTTAAAATGTTTTGTTCTCTGACTTACCCGCAACTCATTTGCAATTAGCCTCATTGCATGTGAGCAGGTAACCTCTAGAATCAAAGGAAGAACTTTATAATTACCAGCAATCACACTGTTCTAGATGATGTTACTGGCAGTGGCCGATTGCTAGTAATTAAAGAGTTTCTGTTCTGAGCCTGGAGATGGGAGGGTCACCTAACTTGTACACAATGCATACCTGTCAAGTATCCCGTTTTGGCCAGGAAATCCCATATTTTATCCCTCTTTCCTGCCGTCATCCCGAATTTGGAGCTGCCGGGAGTGTGTGTGTGTGTGGGTTACTGCACATGTGCAGCCATCAGAGGCAGCGGTGTGCATGTGTGAGGGGTTGCTGCACATTTGTGAATGGGTTACTGTGCATGCGCACCTGGCGGAGGCAGCGGAGCACATGCACAAAGGGGTTACTGCACATGCACGAAGGGGTTAATGTGCATGTGCAAAGGGGTTACTGTGCATGTATGCCCATAGGAGGTTGTGTGTGTGGGCGTAGGCACCTGGAGCCGGAAAATTTCCCTTATTTTTGCGGCCGAAACTTGACAGGTATAACACAATGTGACTGGTTGCAGGTGAGCTGGGGAAGCCCCAATAACTTTTAACTATTGGCGATCTTGCCCTGATAGTGACATCATCACCCTTATGCAGGCATAATTTATGCAGGCATAATTTATTTACTCAACAGGATTTTGGACATTAACTTTAATGTTAAGAGAAGGAGCAAAACCAAAGTAGTTTGTGTACATGGGTACATCTTCAAACTGTTCAAATACCACAAAAAGGAACCAAGCAATGAAAACATCACATATTTTCTCAAGGAAACCAGCTGTGGTCTGTTTTTTTCCTGACCATGAACTTCTGAAGTTACCTTGACATTTTACTTCAAATGAAACACATAGAAGTGGGGAAAGGAAAGGGAGGGGAACAAGCGGAAAACATAATCTTGTAAATCAAAAGGTGCAAAAGGCATGCATATCATCTTGAAACCTGTCACTGCAAAACAAAGAACTTGTTCTAGTTATTTTTCATTAATTTTATCCTGTGAATGCTGCCTGCTGTCCTAACCCAAAGAATGGAAAAAGTTGACCCTTCTGAACAGCAAATAAATAAAACTTTCTCTGTAGTATTAGATGATGGCAGGGCCAACTGCAGCCCAAAGTATTAGTAAGAAGTGGGTGAAAATATCCTGTGGGATAGACAATAAACAGAGCTACATTCTCTGGCAGAGATGGCTGTTCTCACTGCACTAGCTGCAGTGGTTCCTAATGTGGGGCTCACACCTCACAGGGGGGACTTCAATTCCCAGAAGCCAAGTCAGTACATTGGCTGATCAGTGCTTTGGAGAATTGACTTAGGCTTCTGGGGATTGAAGTCCTAAAACCGAAGGTTAGAAAACACTGAGCAAGAGTCTCAATGAGATGTCTGTACAAAGTACTTCCTCACACAGGAGATTGAGACAATGAACTCTTCTCTCTGTTAAAGTTTTCTGTAATTTTTATAAGCTGTATCTATGTAAATTTGCATCTATGTTTCTAGTATTATCTCTTAGGGACTGCAGTGGCTTAGTGGTTAAGACGCTGAACTTTACAACTAGAAGGTCGGCAAGTCAGCAGTTTGAGACCCGAGTGCTGCATGATGGAATGAGCCTCCATCTCTGTCCCAGCTCTTGCCAGTCTAGCAGTTCAAAAGCAAGAAATTGCAAGTAGATAAATAGGTACCACTTCAGCGGGAAAGAAGGTAAACAGCGTTCCGTGCACTCCAGTGTCTAGTCATGCCTGCCACATGTCCACAGAAACGTCTAGACACCTGTGTGTGTCACCAATGTATAAAATATGGCCTCCCACTGCAGCAACTGGAACAATCCACACATACTTTTCAACAAGGTGTACTACGACATTATTAGCAGGGGAAACTCCTGTAAGAGCCCATTGCATTGCATTATCCATGGAAATAGTTGCATCTAATGAAATCGATGGCATTTTTCATTTTTAAATTGCAAAAAGAAACTTGTTGTTGAGTTTGATTTATGACACCAATAAAATGCTACACTAGCAACAATTTATCACTCTGCATCAAGAATCTAATACATCAGCGCCAGCACAGAATCAATTTGTCATAACACTGCACACTGTACAGTATTGGAAAATAGATGAGTTGGTTCCAGATGTCAAGTAAGGGGACCCGGACAGGAGAAAGATAAAATGTGAATCAAATTAGCACTGATCAAAGCAAGAGGAAAAAGGTAAGAAATGACTGCAGTCCCTTTTTTGTTTGATTATGTAGTACTGGCCTTTCATCTTAACCCTTCTGTAATCATTTTATTATTACATCAATTCAGTACAAATTATGTGTGTTGAAGATGTTACCTACATATGTAATGTTCAGATGACATAACAAATACATGTAAACAGATTAAAAGGGCAACAACCAATGGCAAAGCTAGCACTCAACCAGTTAGACACAGTGGTAGAAAAAAATACTTCAGCAGTCCAAAGTAATAGGTCTTGCTACTGTTGGAAAGTACCCTTTGGGAGATGCCATATTTTGCTTGACTTTTTCCTGTAGTCTAGTTAATAACCCTTAAGTCTAGTTCAGGATAGAGTTGGCACCTCTCATGGTGGGGGATGAAGACTCAGGGAATGGCTATTCTTCCTCAAAAGGACCTTTTAAACACACCGAATGCAGAACATGTGTCTAAGACCCTTCCTCATTACCACCTTTTGGTAGTTAATATGCCCCTACCCAAGTATGATTCCCCCTCTCATATGTAAAACCCATTTCCCTTGAATCCATCTCCAAAAGTCCTTGTTCTTTGGGTTTCAAGGTGTGGAAACAAATCTAAGGACCAAAAGTGCTAAAAGAGGAAAAACTTTGGCTTTTGGAGTAGGAGGTGGCTTTAACATCTAGGTATCCATTTTCACCATACCAGCTGGTAGCAGGGCTCATGGAATTAGCATAAGAGTGTTTGACTGTTGTACTTGCTTGCTTGCCTATGTGCCTGCATTTAAGACTGTTTAGGGCAGTGATGCACTGAAGCAGGTCCTGTCCTGTTCGGGAGAACCGGTAGCGGAAATCTCCCAGGCCATGTCTACCTGTCTCGCCATGCCCACCTCCATGCCCCATTGCGTGGGCCATGCCCACAGATTTGGCCCCGCCCACAGAGGTGATAGTAAATTTTTTTGGAATGCATCACTAGTTTAGGGGCTTTCATACTTGTGTTGGTTTTACCTATTTTGTCTTGAATTGGTTTTTTTTTTAGAACAGTCAATGTGCCTCATCATGAACATCTTTAGTGATTATTCTTCATCCATAGCTGTAACCTCCCCTTACAGCTTGCTGCACTCTGCTAATGTAACAGATTCCTACACTCTGTCCTGCCTATGTTGACATCATAAGCCTTTACCCTTCTAATGTCACGAAGACCTTTCCTCATGACATTGAAAGAACTCACCCCCTGCCCTTTGCATTTGGCCTTATTGTCTCACAGAGTAGGGTGTTCTTGTGACCTAATAGTTTTGTTCAGGCATTCAAGATTGCACCTGTGGATAAGAGTGAGTTGCATTCTGTAGCCCTGTCATCTCTCCCACACTCTTCCTGTGTGTTTGCTGGAAAGGTATGAATGTAAAAGAAAGTTGTATTGAGGTGAACAGATTTGTGAGAGATCCAATAAACGTGGGATCCCAAATACAGGGAATTTTGTAACTATGTTTGAGATAAGTGCAGTTACATTTTCCCTATGACATCCAGGGTGAATAGAGAAATATTGCAAGAGGAGGGGGGGGGGGCGGAAATGAAAGAATGAGTTAATGTTCCTTTTCTGTGTATAATTATATCCTGCTATGGTAATGGAGTTGACCATACTGCCAGCTACTCAATGCTGAGCGTCAGACGGCGATTAACTAACCTGACAACCCTGAGGACTAGTGGCCTTGGCAAAGTCCACATGGAAGGGTGATGGTCCCCATGTGGATTAAATCCCACTTGAATCCATCTTGATGGAGGGCAGTAGCTTCATCAATACTGGCCTGGGACCATTGAGGACTTTGCATGCCAAAAGGCCACAGGACCCAAAAGTGACTTGCAGAACTGGATCAGTGATACGGGTATCATGCTGTGATGTGAAAGGCAGATGAAAGGCCACAGCATTATATTCCCAGGAGAGTCTTCATGGCTTATCGCCACGATGATTGCCAGTATTTGGAATCAAATACAGCACAAGAAGAAGAATTACTGAATACCGTATGATTCTGTTCAATATACAAGCAGTGCTTATATTGACAAACCACCTTTTGCTATATTTTTCTGTTCACATTTATGAGTGTAAGGATTTTTTTTTTAAAAAAACTTCAGTTTGTTTTTCTGTAAGGATTTTTGTATAAGGATTTCTCAGTTTCACAAATTTTTCAAATTTGGAATGCAAAGAAAATAAACCAAAACTGGGTTAATGAATTGATCCATGCTCAGGTTTTTGAGCATGTAATTCCTAAAATTCTGAGTTGGACCACTGTCTTTTCCTCCATTTAGCATTTAGGTGTTTAGAATTCAAAATTGTTCTGGTGGGGTTGGGGGATGTATAGAGAAAGGCCACAGTTTAATTCAGGGGGCCTCTTTGGTTGAATCTCTGTCCCTGCTGTACAAGATTATCTTGATACTTCCTCCTTTGTGATTAGGAGAATTGAATTACATTACTTTCCATTTTAGGAGCATTCAAGAAAAGGAAAGGACTTGACTTTGCAGTCAAAATTAATAAAACCATTAGGCAGTGCCAGATGACATGATTTACAACTCCTGATATTATTAGAATGGAGCCAGGAGTTATCCATTGCTCTTTATATTGCATCCCACTTAATGTTCTTGTAGTTCTTTTAAGGACCTTCTCATGTAAAAATTCCTTTTGATGTGGATAAAAAACTGTAACTGAAGAAGATCCTTGTTTATGGCTGAAGCACCACCATACAAGTAATTCTTTATTCGTTTCAGACGCACCACCAACATATAATAACATACAAAGCTAAAATTGACACATCTAAAACAAAACAGAATTAAAATGTCATCCGCCTAATACCAGGCCACATCAACAGCATTTCCTCTTGCCAACATAAGGTCCTCCTCAGTGCACGTTGAGGGGCATTGTTTGCATTGTACCATATGGGAGATAGTTTGCACTTTATCTTCCTACATTGGTAAGCAGACTATTTAAAGATTTCCACACATATGGAAGGCAAGCAAGGAGCTACCAGATAACTGGGCAGAACTACATGACTACCACCTGGCCATGGTTGTTCTTGGCCAGGTGGTAGAGAGTCATGTAGTTCTGCCCAGTTATCTGGTAGCTCCTTGCTTGCCTTCCATAGTTCTAAGGTGATCTGTGGGGACTGGTTGTTTGGAGGGGCTGAGGTTTTGAGGAAATTATGCCTTGATTTCGGTCTCTACTTTGGTGGTTGATGATCAAATAGCAGGTGTGTTTCTGAGGGTACAAGTAATAAATACACTTAATAAATAGGCTGATGATTTTCATCATATAAAGGGGAATATTAAGAACATTTGGGACAGCTAACATCAAAGCTGCCATAATACACATTGAGAGTCAGAGAGTACACTGACATTTGTTGTTGTTCAGTCGCATAGTTGTGTCCAACCTGTTGCGGCCCTATGGACCATCACATGCCAGGCACCCCCTGTCCTCCACCATCCTCCGCAACCCGCTCAACTCTATGCCCATTGTGTCAACAATACCATCTAGCCATCTCATCCTCTGCCCTCCTTCTCCTTTTGCCTTTGATCTTTCCTCTCTTCTAATTTGGTGTCCAAAGTACTTTAGCTTCATCTTCAATATTTGTCCTTCCAAGGAGCAGTCAGGGTTGATTTCCTGACATACAATAGATCTAATGTTGCCTGTTCTTCTCTACACTCACAAAGGACGGTGCTGGTGTGCAAAAAACCTGTTTTCTTAGGTTCATTCCTGCTGGATGGAAGGGACAACCCATTGCAATAGTTAATTAATTTATTATTATTAAATCATACATATCTCTGCCCTGCCAAGTGTCCAAGGCTGCTGATAGACTAAAACCTCTCTGCAAAAACAGTATTTGCATCCAAGTAGAAAAACAACACAGAGAGAACAATCCTAGCACTCCCTTATATGTCTATTTTTCCCAGCCTGAGCACAACTAGTATCTTGAGCCAATGACCTTCAAAACTGCCAGTATCCTTTAACAGTATCCAATGGAGGATGGGGTATAATCCTGCCAACATCTTTGTTAGCAAGAAGACAGCAGCACAGTACAAGAAATTTGTTGATGATCCGATTCCACACACTTGACATAGACCCATCGTGTCTATAGTAAATGAAGCAGTGAAACTTCAGGAGATGCCGTTTCACAGATGTTCAATTTTAAGAAGGCTAAATGGGTGAATTTTCAAGAGCAGTTGGATAAAGGTATGGAGAAGATCCCTCCGCACCGAGATAAATATATGAATGTGCTCATCTTGTGAAAGTAATAACAAGGGAAAATATTTAAAGAGAATGATGCACCCAGTACTCCCAGGGCCTGACTGATGACATCAAACATCTGCTGGATAGATATCAGGCATTCTACAACCAGAATCCTTTGGAAAGAAAGCTACAGTGATTTTTCAAGTACAGTAGTATTGAAAATGGTCTCTGTGCATTGTCTTAGTATTATTATATTGCAAATGAAGGAATTGGAGCAAAGAGAGAGAGTACCTGTTTTAGTGATATTGTCATGATACAAGCGAGATTTGAATCAAGGAGTAATTGTTTCACAACTCTGGCTCAGCAGTTATGTCACTTTCTTAATTGACTGTTCTTTGCACCTATAATCATGGTATGTGGATACAGTATGGGTGAGTAGGTAAGGTCAAAGACTGCAGAACACTATAAATCAACACTGATCCATCCTTCCAAAATAGGGCCAGTTCTACTCTCAGGCAGAATGTAACATCTGTTTTAGATTGTAGGAGAGGACAACAGTTTAAAAGCCTCAGCTATGTCTCCTGAACCCTCTGACCTTTCCCCTCTTTTGAAGAAGTGTGTTACATAGCTTTTGCTGCACCATTAAAGATGCAAGGTATGAAGGACCATATCCCACTCCCAGTGGGAAGAGACTGCCAGTTTAGTCAGCTTCCATAGATGGAATGGAAGAATTGTATCATGTCAGTCAGCAGAATATTTTGGATGGGCCTTCCTTTAAACCCATGTACAGTATCTCCTAGAACTTTTATTTCTTTAGGAAATAGGTGGGAGCCAAATAGCCAAATTTGCTGACGACACTAAATTATACAGGGTAGTTTTAGTGTCTGTTCCAGGAGACATAGAAGGAGTCGCAGTATGGACTAACACAGGTTTATTGGTTGATGATCAGAACGAACATGTGGTAATGGCGGAGGTATCTCACATTATATACAGTGGTACAACACATTTGAACTTGGCTGCATGGTAGCTCATTGGCCGCTACCGGCGTGACGTCATCCCGGTCACGCCCGTCTTCGTGGTGGATCAGGGGTAGTTGTTTGCTGCGGGAAGTTCCCGCAGCTGCAGGCGATTTGAGGAATGATGACCATGTGAGTTGAACACTCGCAGCTGCCCTCTATAGGCAGCTTGCTCGCGTTCCTTTAACAGCTGGGTTACATTGTGATTGTGGCTGGGTTACATTCATACATTTCTTAAAGCAACATTGTACATTCATATGAAGCAGCATTGTACATACACAACATCCCTCCCCCCTAGGATGGGACGAAGTCCCTCAACCATTGTGGCTTGCCGCACGTGCGCCTGGGGCGAGCGGCCGCTTGGCTTAATACAGGGGAGCCTGGCTCTGCGGAGTCCTGTCCTGCAATGGAAAGGGGGGACTCGTTAGTGGCTCGGTGTGGGCTCTGTGGTAACCTTGCATTAGGGGAAGGGAATGGAATGAACAGTTGGGAAGTGAACTCCTGCCTACCGCCTGAGGAGCTAGGGGTCCCCCCCAGCACGAATCTTGGGACCGACGAAGAGACCCTCGTGGTCTCGCCACCCCCCGTACCCTGCCTGGGAGTGCCGGGGACTGTGGTGGTTGGACTCCCCCCCCGATGCCTGTCTTGGGGGTGTTGGCCTCCGGAGAGCTGGAGCTATGGTGTATTCTAACACAAAAGGACTGGGGGGGACTGGAGGTACCAGGGGCTGAACTGAAACCCCTCTTCTCGCTAGGACGGGTGGGGGACCACTCCGCTACACCCCCTGGTACCGTAACTCATACTCGTCAAACTGATCCCTCTCTTTCAAAGTATCCTCCTCCGTGGCTGAGAACCGAGGATATGCATTTGTATCCCCGGTTTCCGCCGTGTCTCCCCCTTGGGTAATGCGGGTGGGGGAGGACCCTAACGGTGAATCCCCTTCACTAGTGACCCGCCTTCTGAGTTGGTCGGCGTGCCTCCTCCAGAGTAGACCCGAGCTAGTCTCGACCCTGTAGGACACTGGTCCCATCTGCTCGATGACTGTCCCTGGGACCCACGCCGGCCCTGACGCCGCGTAGTTCCTGCAGTGAACCGGGTCCCCTGCCGAAAAACTTTTGGAGCTCCCTCCCCCTATATTTATGTTTCTCCCTTCATCCTCCACCCTGGACGGATCCATCCGGTCAAAAAGTGTTACCGGACGCCTCCTCATGAGGAGTTCGGCTGGGGAAAATCCTGAAGCTAAGGGGGTTGTCCTATAGCAGATGAGGAACTGGCACAGATGCAGGTTCAACTCACCGGGACCCATGCGCCGCAGTGCGTCTTTCGTAGTGCACACTTGGCGCTCTACCTGACCGTTTGTGGCGGGGTGAAACGGGGCAGCGGTGATGTGCCTTATGGCGTTCCGCTCTACAAACATCTTGAACTCTGCAGACGTGAAGGTACTAGCGTTATCGCTAGCAAGGACGTCTGGCAGGCCGAAACAGGCAAAAAGCTTGCGCAACTGCTTGATGGTTGCGGCGGAGGAGGTACTGTTCATAGGAATTACCTCCAACCACTTGGAATAGGAGTCGACTACCAATAGAAACATGGACCCGTGAAAGGGGCCAGCGAAGTCGACATGGATCCGGGACCATGGCCCGCGGGCCGTATCCCATTCCCTATGGGGCAACCGGGACTCCTCGGGCCGAGAGCCCTGGCAGCTCTCACACGTGCCCACTAAACGCTCTATGTCCCCATCTATCTGGGGCCACCAAAAGAAACTCCTGGCCAGAGCCTTGGAGCGCACGATCCCGGGGTGACTGGTGTGCAATAGTCTCAGTACCTTGGCCCTCAGCTTCTCTGGGATAACTACTCGCTGGCCCCAGAGTAGGCAGCCCCTTTCCAGTGACAGCTCTACTCTGCGCCTAAAAAATGGTCTGAACTCTTCCTCGGGGGGAGTCACGGGCCAGCCCTTCCTAACCCAGGAACTAACTTGGGCCAGCATCTTGTTGGCCGCCGTGGCTTTGGCGAGGTCGGCCGGGACAATGGGGGGTGAGTCGAGAGACTCGATCAGTAGGACTTGGTGATCCTGCCCTACCTCGCATGTGGGGTCCCCTACACTTGGGAGGGGAGATCGGGAGAGTGTGTCCGCATGGGAGATCTCCTTCCCTGGGCGATAGACCAGCTCATACTGGTAGGCGTTGAGGAAAATGGCCCAACGCAGCATTCTGGGGGATAGTATTTGCGGTGTGGGTTTGCCGGTAGTGAAGATCCCCAACAGTGGTTTGTGATCGGTCACTACCGTAAACTCGCGGCCGTATAAAAAGTCATGGAACTTTTTCGTTCCGGCGATGATGGCTAGGGCCTCCCTATCAGTTTGCGCGTAATTGCGCTTGGCCTTTGAGAGGGACCTAGAGTAGTACGCTACCGGGGCTTCCCTCCCGCTTTCCAACATGTGGCATAGGACCGCCCCCACCCCCACTGGGGACGCATCACAGACTAAAACCACTGGTTTTTTCGGGTCGAAATGGGTCAGGACAGCGCCCGAAGACAGGAGTGACTTAAGCTCCTTGAATGCTCTCTCCTGCCTGTCCCCCCACCGCCAAGCCGCGTCCTTTTTGAGCAGGGCGTGCAGTGGCTCTGCGACCGATGCCTTCCGAGGCAGGAAGGTATGATAAAAATTTAGGAGCCCTAGAAATGACTGTAGCTCCGGTTTTGCGGTGGGGCGAGGGGCGTTCTTCACGGCTGCAACCTTTGACTCAGAGGGTTTGATCCCGTCCGGGGTTACCTTAAAGCCTAGAAACTCAACCTCCCTCACAAAGAATACGCATTTGTCCCTCCTCAGTCGAAGGCCTGCCCTCTCGAACACTGAAAGGACCCCATCTAGCCTCTTTGCCAACTCTAATTCGCTTCCCGCCGTTATCAACACGTCGTCGAAGTATGGGAGCACACCTGGAAGCCCCTTTAAAAGGCGTTCCACGAGGGATTGGAAAATTCTGGGGGCCGAATTCACGCCAAACTGAAGGCGCGTTACCTTAAACTCCCCCTTGTGCGTCACTATCGTTTGCGCGGCGGCAGCAGCCGGGGTTACCGAGAGCTGCTGATACGCCTGAGCCAGATCTAACTTGGCAAAACACTTCCCCCCATGTAACGTGGCCAGCAAGTGGCTGACCACGGGCACTGGATATGCGTTTGGCCGAATGGCCTTGTTAATGGTACATTTATAGTCTGCACAAATCCTGACTTCCCCGTTCGACTTAAGGGCTGTAACAATCGGCGTTTCCCACTCCGCCGAGTCAACTGGAACCAAAATCCCCTGCCCCACCAACTTGTCCAGTTCCGCCTCGATTTTGTCCTTTAGGGCGAAAGGCACCCTCCTTGGTTTGAGGCGGATGGGCCGGATTTCTGGGTCCAGCTCGAAGGAAACCGGGGGCCCCTTGTATTTCCCGAGCCCCTTCTTGAAAACGTCCGGGTGCGTGTTGCACACGTCCTGCATTGGGTCAGTCTCGATGGCGTTAATGCCGGACAGTTCGATTCCCAGAGGAGCAAACCACTGCGTTCCCAAGAGGCAGCACCTCCCCCCTTTGAGGACCACTAAGGGCAGTTTCTCAGAGTAGCCCTTGAACTTCACCTTGAAATTCCCCACCCCCAACACTGGGATC
Source organism: Bradypodion pumilum (assembly GCA_035047305.1). Classification (NCBI taxonomy): domain Eukaryota; kingdom Metazoa; phylum Chordata; class Lepidosauria; order Squamata; family Chamaeleonidae; genus Bradypodion; species Bradypodion pumilum. The sequence continues at coordinate 27,395,019 of JAWDJD010000004.1, read as the reverse complement.
CCGTTTCCCTGCACGTCCCGAAGGTGTGACCTCATGGCCCGCAGTTTGGGCCGCTTGTCTGGGGGAATACGCATGAACTCTTTTTGGGACAGGATGGAATAAGATGACCCCGAGTCTATCTCCATCCTCACTGGGACCCCTTGCAACAGTAGTGAAAACTGTGAGAGATTGTGAGGAGCTCCAGAGGGATCTCTTGACACTGGGGGAGTGGGCAAAACAGTGGCAAATGAGTTTCAACATTAGTAAGTGCAGAGTGATGCATGTTGGGGCAAAGAACCCCAATTACATTTATAAACTGATGGGGTCTGAACTCTCTGCGGCAAACCAGGAAAGGGACCTTGGTGTCCTGGTGGACAACTCAATGAAGGTGTCAACCCAGTGTGCCTCAGCAGTGAAAAAAGCAAACTCAATGCTAGGGATCATTAGGAAGGGTATAGAAAATAAGTCAGCAAGTGTCATTTTGCCTCTTTATAAATCTATGGTGAGGCCCCATCTGGAATACTGTGTACAGTTCTGGTCGCCATACCTCCAGAAGGATATTATGGAGTTGGAGAAAGTGCAGAGGAGGGCAACCAGAATGATTAGGGGACTGGAACACCTTCCTTACCATCTGAGGCTGCAACAATTGGGCCTCTTCACTCTTGAACGATGACGTCTAAGAGGTGACCTGATTGAAGTTTATAAAATCATGCACGGTGTGGACAAAGTAGATAAGGAAAAACTGTTTTCCTTATTGCATAACACTAGAACTAGGGGACACTCCATGAAACTTTTGGGTACTAGTTCTCAAACAAATAAGAGAAAGTACTTTTTCACCCAGAGGATTACTGGTCTATGGAACTCCCTGCCAGAAGAAGTGGTGACAGCTGTCAGTCTTGACAGCTTTAAGAAAGGATTAGACAAGTTCATGGAGGACAAGAGTATCAATGGCTATAATTATGGATACTTAAGGACAACCTCCAGGTTGGAGAGATAGGCAGGATATCTCTCAATATCATTTCCAGGGAATCCTAAGCAGGTGAAGGCATCTGCTTGGGAATACCCTGAAGGAAATGGTGAGCCACTGTGTGAGACAGAATGCTGGACTGGATGGGCTGTGGCCTGTTCCAGCAAGGCTGTTCTTATGAGCACACAAGTCTTATAATAATAATTACCTTGGAACTGCATAGCTGGAAGAGACCGTGTAGATCATTGAGTCCAGCGCCTGTCAAGGAGGCAAAGTGGGGAATCGAACTCCTAACCTCTGAGCAATCTAACAGTTCCAGTCACAAGTTCTGATTTCTGTCTAACATTTTCCATTTGCTGGTTATATATTCTTCTTGCATGGTGTTCTTCCTCTTAAGTGTTGGTGAAAACAATGGGAGATAACTTTGATGACTGACTAGAATTAAATTTGTGCAAACTGCTAATTAATTACACTTTACACACCAGTTGTCACCATAAAACCTAATGTCAGCCTTGATCACTGGCTGATTAACAGTTGTGTGTAAGAGGCTGTGAACATACTGTTCCAGAACAATGCTGCTGCTGCTTCAATTAAAAAAAAAGGGAAAATACAAATTGCTGCAGTAGCAATCCCTCCCTCTATTTTCAAAGTAGCTTTTGTCATCTTTCTAAGCCATTCTTTTGTACAATAAACATTTGTTGCAAGGGGACATAGAGGACGAAATGGCTTACCCTTTCTTTCCTATGTTCATTCTGTTAGAATGAATTTCTGGTTGGATTACATCGTTTGATCTGTGCTGGAAGAGAATCTCTGCCATTTTACAACAAAACCGATTGTTTGAAACACAACTCTCTAGCAGTTGGGGAGTGGCATGCAGGTGGCCATACATGGACTTCTTGGGGCCACATATAGGCCATCTTTTGCACAGCTGAATCTTCACACCTCTGTTTTTTCTGCATTGCCAGGATTTACATTTACTGAGCCCATGTTTACCTCCCAACCACCATGCACAAAACAAAGCATGCTAAATAAACAGGTGAGGAAAGTCATGTGTTGAAACAAAGGCACATCTTCAGAATATGTACTAAGTGAATCTTCTAGTCTGACCTGGGATTGAATCATTAACTGCAGAGTGGATCCACTAGAAGAAGTAGAAACATGTTCAGCAGTTTTTGACAAGTCAACCTAAGAGCCTAGAACATATTGATGAGGATTGGTCAGACAACTTTGGGCTGGGTGATCAAAAGAGCAATCTAATTACCTAAAATGTGCAGCATGGTGAGGGAATGGGGTTGGCCATTGATCCAGAACTTGCCAAAAGTTACTTTTTTGAACGACAACTGTCAGGATCCCAGAGGGCTCCAGTTTTTTCCCAGGCATTTTACTTCCACTTCCGGGAGCGACGAGGGCGGCGTGGGCCAGATAAATCACAGTAAACCATTTCTTGTGGATTCACGGGGGCTTGGGCTTCTGGGAATTGAAGTCCAAGAACATCTGGAGTGCCAAGGTTCACCATCACAGATTTAGGTTTTCCTTCTCTTCAGTATTGTGGGGAAATAGAAATGGCAAGAAGACCTCTTCCTTGGCATCTGCATTTCAGTCCCTGCCAAATACTAATGAGTGGATACAAAATGGATAATGAGAAGAAATCCTTAATCAATTCATTTCTTAATTAATAGGAATTGAAATGAATGGGCTGCATTAACTAAGAGGTCGTCCCCCCCTTGCAAGTTACATGTCTTGCTTGATGTTGGGGTCACTTGTAGCCCAAATAAGCCAGCTGCCAGCTGTGCGGTTAAAAGGGTTGCTATTAATATTCATTTTCTTACTTTTTAAAGCATGAATCAATTTTCTGGCTCTTGGCTGATTTTTCAGGGAGAGGTGAACAGATTATGCCCTGAAAAATGGCACGCCACTCACTTTTTGTCAGTAAAGTTGCACTTAAGTTGCACTTCCTTGACCACTGCTGTCTCACTCATTGAAACTGGATGAGATCCTAATCTGTTCAAGTGGGTAAACTTTGCTTCTCACTGTAAAGTTATTTTAAAAAATGTTTTCTATCTGCTGGAATGTTAGGGACCGCGGTAGCTTAGTGGTTAAGATGCTGGCATGTCGGCAAGTCAGCAGTTCGAGACCCGAGTGCTGCATGACAGAATGAGCTTCCATCTCTGCCCAGCTCCTGCCAACCTAGCAGTTTGAAAGTAAGAAATTGCAAGTAGATAAATAGGTACCACTGTGGTGGGAAGATAAACTGTGTTCCATGCACTCCAGTGTCTAGACATGCCTATCACATGTCCACGGAAACATCTGCAGATACAGACAGCGCTGGCTCTTTGGCTATAAATAGAGATAAGCACTGAACCCTAGAGTCAGATACGACTGGTTTTAAAGCTTTCGAGCAAGGGCTGAAACGTTGCAACTTCCAATTTATGGTGATTCTGATTTTTTTGATATTTGTGAGGTGTCCAAGCCGTGATTTACCATTGCCGCCATCTGATGAGCTTTCATAGCTGAGCAAGAAATTGGGCTCAGACCTGCTGAATCCTAGTCAGACACTCCCTTTCACTGTCTCTTCAACTAAGAGCCTATCTAGATGGGTATATACTGTAGCTCCCTATGTGGATCTCTTTGGGTATGGTTTGATTTGAATCAAATTATGGCATCCACATGTTTTCTGACTCAGAACATTCAACCCCATCCTCATTAGAGCTGACTCTCTCCTTTCTGGCACAAGGTAGGGCTATAGATTTTCTATGCACTCCTAATTTTTCTGTTTTGAAGTCTGTTCAAATGGCTAGTTTGCATCAAAATAGAACTGTGGGCAGATATAAAAATGCTCACATTCCCCACCTACACATACACACAGACATAGACACAAAAGAAAAAAGCCATGAAAAATAAATAAAACTTTAACTTAAGCTCCCCAATCTGCCTTTCAGAAAGAGACACAAATCTTGCTTTGGATGCATGAAAAGATTTCTTGGGGAGAATTCCACCAAGGAAACCAAGGAGGATAGAAGGGGAATATCTCCAAATGTTCTACAGAAAGGCGCTGAAGGGGAGGGAAGAAGGCACCAATAACCTAAAGGAGAACAAATTGGAGGGATCCAAAGACTCTGTCTAGAATGGTGTTTCCCAACCTTTGGTTTTTGGACTTCAATTCCCAGGAGCTGTTAATCAGCCAGTGATCAAGGCTGACATTAGGTTTTATGGTAACAACTGGTGTGTAAAGTGTAATTAGGCTTCTGGGAATTGAAGCCCCCCTGTAAAGCATGGGAACCACTGGTCTAGACTCTTCTTATGGGAGAAGAAATGGAGAAAACATTATAACTCTTTAAGCAGGAACCAAACTGCTCTAAATTTACAACTCTCTTCTATTATCTTGACTGTCTGCATTTACTTTTATGAACTGAAGAAATATTTCTAAATTTTGCAAGTAATATTTTGCTTTCAAAATTTATTTAAGCCATCATCTCAGTTTTTTTAAAAAAGAATATTTATTTATTTGATTTTTATACTGCCCATCTGGGTAGTGTTCCCACTCTGGGAAGTTTATTTATTTTATTATTTATTTATTTCTGCACATTTATATCTGCGACAAACCAGGAAAGGGACCTTGGTGTCCTGGTGGACAGCTCAATGAAGGTGTCAACCCAGTGTGCCTCAGCAGTGAAAAAAGCAAACTCAATGTTAGGGATCATTAGGAAGGGTATAGAAAATAAGTCAGCAAGTGTCATTTTGCCTCTTTATAAATCTATGGTGAGGCCCCATCTGGAATACTGTGTACAGTTCTGGTCGCCATACCTCCAGAAGGATATTATGGAGTTGGAAAAAGTGCAGAGGAGGGCAACCAGAATGATTAGGGGACTGGAACACCTTCCTTACCATCTGAGGCTGCAACGGTTGGGCCTCTTCACTCTTGAACGACGGCGTCTAAGAGGTGACCTGATTGAAGTTTATAAAATCATGTACGGTGTGGACAAAGTGGATAAGGAAAAACTGTTTTCCCTATCGCACAACACTAGAACTAGGGGACACTCCATGAAACTTTTGGGTACTAGTTCTCAAACAAATAAGAGAAAGTACTTTTTCACCCAGAGGATTACTGGCCTATGGAACTCCCTGCCAGAAGAAGTGGTGACAGCTGTCAGTCTTGACAGCTTTAAGAAAGGATTAGACAAGTTCATGGAGGACAAGGCTATCAATGGCTATAATTATGGCTACCTAAGGACAACCTCCGGGTTGGAGAGATAGGCAGGATATCTCTCAATGCCATTTCCAGGGAATCCTAAGCAGGTGAAGGCATCTCCTTGGGAATACCCTGAAGGAAATGGTGAGCCACTGTGTGAGACAGAATGCTGGACTGGATGGGCTGTGGCCTGTTCCAGCAAGGCTGTTCTTATGTTCTTATATCCCGCCCTCCTGGTGGGTACACCACTCAGGCTGGCTAACAACATAATAAAAATTACAATAAAAACAATTAAGCAACAAAAGTTAAAACAGATCTAACAGCCCCAGTGAAAACAAACATTAAAAACACAAACAGATCATCATTAACAAACAACCCACCCCCACCCTACCCCCATTAAAACAGAATAACCAAGCCAGGGGGCAGCCCCTCACATAGGCTAAATCAGCCACCGGGCTTGACTAGTAGAGTCAAGCATGCCCCAAACCTGCTGGAAGAGCCATGTCTTCAGCATCTTTCTAAAGGGGAGTAGTTCCGTCTGGAGCCGCAACTCAGGTGGTAATAGGTTCCACAGGGCTGGGGCAGACATGGAAAAGGCTCTTTTCCTGGTCCCAGTAAGATGTACCTCTTTCACTGATGGGACCACCAGTGAGCCCCTACTGTCTGCCCTAGTAAGACGGGCTAAATTCCTTGTGGCAACGTGGTCTCTTAAGCAGCCTGGTCCAAGGCCATGAAGGGCTTTAAAGGTCAAAACCAGCACCTTGAATTGCACCCAGAGGCACACCAGCAACCAGTGCAGCTCTCGGAGAAGTGGTAAGGCTCGACTATGATGCCCATACTCCATCACAACCCGGGCAGCCACATTCTGCACCAGCTGTAGCCTCCAAATGGTCACCAAGGGCAACCCATGTAGAGCGCATTACAATAATCCAATCTGGAGGTGACCAGAACATGAGTGACCATGAGCAAGGAGTCCCGGTCCAGGAGCGGGCACCATTGGTAAATGACACGAAGCTGTGCAAAGGCCCTCCTAGCCACGGATGCCACCTGCTCTTCGAACAGTAGCCACGAGTCCAGGAGGACCCCCAGATTGCGCACCGGATCTGACTGTGGCAAAGATGTTCCAGCCACGACCAAAGATGGTATCTCCCGGGATAACATGGGACCCCACACCCAAAGCCACTCAGTCTTGCCAGGATTCAGCTGAAGTCCGTTGTCCCCCATCCAGATCCGAACAGCCTCCAGACACCTGGTCAGGACTTCGACTGCATCACTCAGGTGCCCACAAGCTGAGATGTACAGCTGGGTATCATCTGCATACTGATGATACCTCACCCCGTGGGAACGAATGATCTCACCCAGCGGTTTCATGTAGATATTAAACAATAGAGGTGAGAGTACCGAGCCCTGAGGCACCCCACATGGAAGCAACCTAGGGCTGGACAACCCACTCTCTAAAGACACCGACTGAGTCTGACCCGTCAGAAAAGAGGAAAACCAGGACAACACAGTGCGCTGGGCCCCCACTCCTCGGAGCCAGCCCAGAAGGATACTGTGGTCGACGGTATCGAAAGCCACTAAGAGGTCAAGAAGAGCAAGGACCGAGGGGTTGCCTCGATCCCGCTCCCGCCAAAGATCACCCAAGAGTGTGACCAATGCCGTCTCGGTACCATAACCGGGCCTGAATCCTGACTGAAATGGGTCCAGATAATCCATATCATCCAGAACCCCCTGGAGCTGCCGGGCCACTGCTTTTTCCAACACCTTTCCCACAAAGGGAAGGTTGGAGATAGGTCTGAAATTAGAAATAACAGTAGGGTCGAGCGATGGCTTCTTCAGGAGAGGGCAAACCAGTGTATGTTTGAAAACTGCTGGAAACACCCCCTCCCGCAAAGAAGCGTTCACCATCGCACCAACCCAACTGCCCGTTGTTGCCTTGGCAGCTCTAACTTGCCAGGCTGAGCAGTGATCAAGTAAGCAAGTGGTATCACACACAGGTCCGAGGAGCCTGTCCACTTCATCAGGGGCAACGGAATCAAACCGATCCCAGATAACATGGCAAGACTCCGCTCCAGCCCCCCCCCGGCGATCAATTTCCACGTCAGGATTAAACCTCGACTTTCTCTGCAAGATGGTCAGCAAAAGCATCAGCTGATCCCTGCCACCCAGGCCCAGCCCCCCCTTACCCAGAAGGGACCTGGTAACCCGGAACAGGGCCGCTGAACGATTATCAGCAGAGGCAATGAAGGAGGTGAAGTACTGGCGCTTCACCGCCCTTATCGCCACAAGGTAGGCTTTAATAGCAGCTCTAACTTGTGTTTGGTCACATACACACCAGGTCTTCACCCAATGGTGTTCAAGGCGTCTCCTAACCTGCTTCAACTCCCTCAACTCATCAGTATACGAGGGAGAGCTGCGCGGTCTGCGAGAAGGAAGAGGCTGCATTGGCACAATTGTATCCAAGACCAATGCCGCCTCCTTTTCCCAGAGGGCGACCAAGGTCTCAGTCAAATCGTGCAGCCTGTCCGGAGGAAAATGCCCCAGCTCTGTCTGAAATCTCTCAGAGTCCATAAGTCGCCGGGGTCAGACCAATTTAATGGGCCCAGCCTCCCTATGGTGAGACGTAGTTTACAACCCTTCCACTCCTAAATTTTTCTTGGCTAAGACTTCTGATCTTGTTTCTGTCCAGATGTTGTTCTTGTTCTTTTAAACAACATTTGCATGATCTGTGGTAGCATTCGTCAATACTTTAGGTGACATCTGCATTGCCTCACTGATTTTCATTATTAAAAATTTCTACAAGACAGTATTACTTTATTTTAACTGTCCATGTGCCTTCTGTCCTTTCTTTTCTCCTGTCTCTCTTAAACAATGATAATTAACTTTATTGCTGTGTAATGTGTTTTCCAGAAAGTCCATAGGGGAAAAGTTTGTAACAATGTTTCGGGGTGGTTTGGTGACTTGTGGCTTGGCATTGTATTACAGATTGATTGAAAGGTAGAGTATGAACATAAAATAAGCAGCAGACGCTAAATAAATGCCTGAGGCAACAGATGGAAAAACCTGGATTGGTACTGAGCGTGATAATAAAACTCCATGAAAGTACTTGTTATTCCCACCAGAAGCCTTCCCAGCATAATCAAAACCAGAGAGTCATAAACCTTGTATGGACATCTTTGGGAAGAATGTAGACAAGGAACTGACCCTCTAAGCTCTTTGCCAAAACAAGTAGTTATATATTACAGCTATTTCATGCATTAAAAATGCCTGGGAAATACATACACTTGATAGATACAAATTGCTGTATAAAACAAAATGCGAGGAATACTTGGATGTTTAAGAGAAACAGGATGGCTGAGATCTTTGAATTGATAAAATGTCCTTTAGAAACCTACAGTCAACCTGAGTTAAGAAATGCCGGGGTTCCAGAGATCACACTACCCCTGATGTGGGCATTCCCATTGGCTCCCGGGAGCGGAGACAGGTGGGAGATGCCACCCCCCCCGCAGGTGACTTCGCTTTCCGGGCTGGCCCACCTGGAGAGCAGAAAAGGGAAGCCGCCGCGGCCGCCACGAGAGACTCCCTGTCTCACCTGGGAGCCCACGGCATCGGCTCCTGGGAGTGGAGACAGATGGGAGATGCCGCGGGTTATGCTGGTCATCCCCCCAGGATACCTCACCACCATCTTCTTGCCGCTGGCTAGGACTTGGGGCCATGATGACAATGGGTCTATCTGGGACTTTTCGGGGCCTGGGGGCTGGGGTGAGTCATTGTGCTTATAGCATCTTGTATTTGTTGGTCGATTACTTACTTATTACTGTATTTGTTGCATTGCTGTATTTAGCTTATTGTGTGATTTTTGGTGCTTTTGACTTTGTATATTGTTATTATTGTTTCTTGCACTTTCCTTGCTGTAAATCGCTTAGAGTCACCTCTGGTTAAGTTAAGTGCTATACAAAAATAAAGTGAAATGAAATGAAAGTGAAATGAAATCGCTTTTTTTAAATTTAATTTTAGAAATAAGCATTCAACCAGATAGTTACTGATGCTTCTATCTTCAACACTGCCAGTACCTTTGAATCCAGCCTTCATTGTGGATCCCCAGGGCAAGTAACATTGAGGTCCAGAGACATCCTATGAAATAGAGGTGAAACCAGTTGTAGTGGTCTGTCATTTTACACTGTGTGCTGTAACCCCCTGATTTTCCATAGGTGAGCTAGGCAAGCACATAGGTACCACTTCCATTTTTAGACATCTATAATGATGGTGGGAAGAAGGCCTAGCATGTTAATTCATACTCTCTTTCACTGTGTGCCTTAGGACCAAAAAAGAGATTTGCGATCAGAAGATGATAACATGCTCTCCCTCCAGAGTCACCAGTCTTCAAAACTGTCATGACTGCACAATCAACTAGCAAATGATGTCCCATAGGTATCTCCTGATGAGAAACAAAAATAAGCTAATTTGCAACTTGTGGAGCTGAGAAATATTGCAGGAAGATGAACAAATGAACTTAACTTTTTAGGGAAGTTCCATTTTTAATGGTGGACTCATATAACATCTGAGCCTCTTCGCTAAGCAAGAATAGTTTTTGAGTGGTATGAGTAAACTAAGTAAGGATTTCTTAGTGGAATGAGTAAGTAGATTATCAAAGAGATGCAGGATCACAGACTAGGAAATAAAACAGAAGGACAAATGAAAATGCACAGAGATGTTATGTACCAATATTTAGGGAGACCTTGTTGCTTAAGCAAGTCATCACTGGATGCCCTTTGTAGGATTTCAATGGCCACCATCAATGGTTGAGGCCAGTTCAGTTGCAGAGTGTAGGAAACTTTTAAATCAGCTGTTCCAATGACAGGCTCATGGATCATCACATGAAGCACATGTGATCTGAAGGTCTCCAGCTGGAACCTTGGAAGATCTTGAGAGCCTTGCCAGACTGTGCAATATAGTCATTCTTTTTGCTCCTGGACAATGTCGTACAGATGTCAAAGAGGAAAGGTAGGATTTTTTTTTATTTCTGTCTTTGTTGTGCCCTATCTTCTAAGCTATATCATTGTGGATAATTTGTATAAGTGATGTTGGAAGCCAGGATTCATGCTTCCTCTGATAGCTCACGTGGGAAACCTTTGCACTGTGATGGCAAAAAAATCCTTGTTACAACTTCAGGTGAATGGCTAACTGGTTGGATCTGTTGCTTTCAGACCAAATAACACATGGGTAGGTTGTTTCCTAGCAGGGATTCATCATTGCTCAAATATAGCAGTACTGATTAGTTAATTAAGGTTGTCCAAAAAGGTTGCTAACTTGTAACATTGGGTAATGGCCTCTTGGATGCTATATAAGCGCCTCTTGCAAATAGGGCGTTGGCTCTTGGTTTGCACGCTCGCACGGCACACACATATGTGGAGTACCTTCATTAGGCGCAGATACAGAACTAATCCCGAGCAGCAGAATAGCGGGAACAAGCGCAGCCAATTCATGTCTAGTTTAAGCTGTAGTATTGTTTCCAAGAGTAGTGAATAAACTGTTGCATCATTGTTTGAATCACCGCTCATTGGACTCTTCATTTTAAAGCTTAAGACACAACACTACTCAGCAAGCATACCTGTCAAGTTTGGGAAATTCCTGTCAAATAAGGGGAATTTCCCGTCTAAGATGGGAAACTGGACAGCTATGCTTGTCCACAATGGACCAGTTCTATCAGGACCTACAACATCTTATAGAACAGACACCAAGAAATGATGTCCACATTATATTAGGAGACTGGAATGCCAAAGTAGGAAATCAAAAAGTGGAGGGAATAACAGGCAAATTTGGTCTTGGAACACAAAATGAAGCAGGGCAAAGATTGATAGAGTTCTGCCAAGAGAACGCACTGGTCATAGCAAACACTCTCTTCCAGCAACACAAGAGGCGACTTTACACATGGACATCACCAGATGGCCAACACCGAAACCAGATTGACTACATACTCTACAGCCAAAGATGGAGAACCTCCATACAGTCAGCAAAAACAAGACCTGGAGCAGACTGTGGCTCAGATCACAACCTACTGATCGCAAAATTCAGGCTTAGACTAAAGAAAATAGGGAAAACACGGAGACCAGAAAGATATCACCTAGACAGCATCCCTAAAGAATACACGGTGGAGGTGATGAACAGATTTAATGGCTTAGACTCGGTAGACAGAGTACCGGAAGAATTATGGACGGAGATGAGGGACATCATGCAGGAAGCAGCAAAGAAAACCATACCAAAAGAAAAGAAGAGTAAGAAAGCAAAGTGGTTGTCTGATGAGGCTCTTAAAATAGCAGAGGAAAGAAGGAACGCAAAAGTCAAAGGAGAAAGGAAAAACTACAACCATTTGAACACAGAATTTCAAAGAAAAGCAAGGAGAGATAAGGAAAACTACCTAAAAGAACAGTGCAGAGAAATGGAGGAAAACAACAAAAGAGGCAGAACCAGAGATCTTTTCAAAAAAATTGGGGAAATCAAGGGAACATTTAAAGCAAAAATGACCATGATAAGGGACAAAGACGGAAAGGAGCTAGCTGATGCAGAAGAAATTAAGAAAAGATGGAAAGAGTACACAGAGGAACTTTACAAAAAGGACCTCAACACTCCTGATACTCACAATGATGAAGAAATTGAACTTGAGCCAGACATCCTGGAGAGCGAAGTCATAAAGGCCCTAAAGAGCACTGCAAACAACAAAGCTAGTGGAGATGATGGTATCCCAGTTGAATTTTTCAAAGCGCTAAAAGATGATGGCGTCAAATTACTGCATTCAATATGCCAGCAGATTTGGAAAACAAAACAGTGGCCACAGGATTGGAAAAGATCAGTATACGTCCCAATCCCAAAAAAGGGCAATGCCAAAGAATGTTCAAATTATCGAACAATCGCGCTCATCCCACATGCCAGCAAGGTGATGCTCAAGATAATACAGGACAGACTTCAGCAGCATGTGGAGAGAGAATTACCAGAGGTGCAGGCTGGTTTCAGAAGAGGCAGGGGGACTAGAGACCACATCGCCAACATACGCTGGATCATGGAGAAAACAAAGGAATACCAGAAACAAGTTTACTTTTGTTTTATTGACTACACTAAGGCATTTGACTGTGTGGACCACAACAAGATGTGGCAAGTAATTAAAGAGATGGGAATACCAGAGCACCTCATATGCCTCCTGAGAAATCTGTACATGAACCAAGAAGCAACAGTTAGGACAGAACATGGAATAACAGAGTGGTTTGGAATAGGAAAAGGAGTAAGACAAGGCTGCATTTTGTCACCATGCTTATTCAACCTATACACAGAGCACATAATGCGCAGTGCAGGGATGGAGGAATCACAATATGGGATTAAAATTGCTGGGAGAAACATCAATAATCTGAGATATGCAGACGATACCACCCTAATGGCAGAAAGTGAGGAAGACCTAAAGAATCTCTTGATTGGGCTGAAGGAGGAGAGTGCAAAAGCTGGCTTGAGACTCAATATCAAGAAAACCAAGATAATGGCAACAGGCCCCATCAGTTCCTGGAAAATAGACGGGGAAGAAGTAGAAGCAGTGACAGATTTTACTTTCTTAGGATCAAAGATCACTGCAGATGGGGATTGCAGCCATGAAATAAAAAGGCGACTGATTCTTGGGAGACAAGCGATGAGAAACATGGGGAACATAGTGAAAAGCAGAGACATTACATTGCAAACAAAAATTAGAATAGTCAAAGCAATGGTTTTCCCAGTAGTAATGTATGGATGTGAGAGCTGGACAATTAGGAAGGCTGAACGCAGAAGAATAGATGCCTTTGAAATGTGGTGTTGGAGGAGGGTTTTGAGAGTCCCCTGGACAGCGAGGAGGACAAATAGGTCAATCTTAGAAGAAATTAACCCTGACTGCTCATTGGAAGGTCAAATAGTAAAGATGAAGCTAAAATACTTTGGACAACAAATGAGAAGGGAGGATTCACTTGAGAAGGCATTGATGTTGGGAAAGGTGGAGGGCAAAAGAAGAAGGGGGAGGCCAAGGATGAGATGGCGAGATGGTATTATAGACACAATGGGCACAGAGCTGGGAGGGTTGAGGGGGATGGTAGAGGACAGAGGCGCCTGGAGAACAATGGTCCATAGGGTCGCAAAGGGTCGGAATCGACTGTGCGACTGAACAACAACAATGCTTGTCCTGTGCTGGCTTCCAGTCTAACTCCAGTCTAATTGCAGTCTAACTCATACGAGATGTCAGCGGGAAAGAGTGTAAAATACTGGGGTTTGACAGAAATTTCCAAAAACTTGACAGGTATGTCAGCAAGTCATACATAAAATGAATATGGAACAAGTCATACTTTTTGTATATTAGTACTCCGAATTCCCATATTGGCACCACAGATTTTGAAAGGCTGCATGTTCTGTGACTGTACATTCTCGTTCTCAGTCTACACTGGCAAGCCTTGTAACACCCACTTCTGATTCTGCCTGGGATCATCATTATTAAACATGACTTGTTGTTGATTGGTGGCTGTGCAGCGGTCACCCAATTACCACTGCAGAATTTGGAGTTCATGGTGGGAGCTTCAAAAATGCCAAAAAGAAATATAGCCACATTCCTAGACTTCTATACTCCCTCGGTGACTAATGTTACTTGGCATTTGTTTGCAGAGGTTTTGAGTTTGCAAAACTTGTTCTGCTAGCTAAAACCTCATTGACATTCAAGCAGGTCCTGCATTAGCCATCACTGTCAGAAACAACATCAACAGTCCCACATCATTAGTTAGTCATTTAACAGTGCAGCTGCAGTTGTATAGAGGACAGGTAGCAGTAATGAATGTCTGCATGCTTTCAGCCTGTATTGCTTCCTTTAGAACAGTTTGAAATCCTACATCAGGGGTTCTCAACCTTTTCCAGCCATGGGCCAGACGCATACCTGTCAAACATCCCATTTTACCGGGGAAAATGCCTTATTTTTGCCCCTCTTTCCCCCCCACCTGTTTTATTGATTTCCCTGTATTTCCCCTTATTTCCCTCCGTCTGGAGCCGGGCAGGGGCCGCCCGGAATGGAGAACACCCCCCCCCCCGCCGGGGGTGAGGAGGAGGAGCAGCAGCTGAGTGGTGGGAAGTCCAGCTACTGCCACCGCAGGGCCTCCGGAGCGGGGGCCCGCTCAACTGGTCCTCCTCCTCACCCCCGGCTGGGGGTGGTGGTCTCCGGTCCGGGAGGCCCCCGCCCAGCTCCTGATGGAGGCCTCGTGGCGGCAGCGGTAGCTAGCCTTCCCACCGCTCAGGCTTCTCCTCCTCCTCCTCACCCCCGGCTGGGGGTGGTGGTCTCCGGTCTGGGCGGCCCCCGCCCAGCTCCTGACGGAGGCCTTGCGGCAGCAGCGGTAACTACCCGCTGCTCAGGCTCCTCCTCCTCCTCACCCCCACTCCTCCTCCTCCTCCTCACCCCCGGCTGGGGGTGGTGGTCTCCGGTCCGGGCGGCCCCCGCCCAGCTACTGATGGAAGCCTTGCGGCAGCAGCGGTAGCTAGCCTTCCCGCCGCTCAGGCTCTTCCTCTTCCTCCTCACCCCCACTCCTCCTCCTCACCCCCGGCTGGGGCTGGTAGTCTCCAGTCTGTGCAGCCCCCGCCCAGCTCCTGATGGAGGCCTCGCGGCGGTGGCGATAGCTAGCCTTCCCGCTGCTCAGGCTCCTCCTCCTCCTCCTCACCCCCACTCCTCCTCCTCACCCCCGGCTGGGGCTGGTAGTCTCCAGTCTGTGCAGCCCCCACCCAGCTCCTGACGGAGGCCTCGCGGCGGTGGCGGTAGCTAGCCTTCCTGCCACTATGGCTCCTCCTCCTCCTCATGCCCACTCCTCTTCCTCTTCCTCCTCACCCCGGCTGCGGGTGGTGGTCTCCAGTCCGGGCGGCCCTCGCCCGCTCCAGAGTTGTCCCCCCAACCCTCCCAGACCCACGGGACCCAGGAGAGGGGATCAAATCCATCCCACTCCCTGAAATTAAAAGGGAAAACCCGATCGGGGTTTCCCCTTTAATATCAGTGGGTGGGGGGTTGCGATCCTCCTCTCTGGCAATAGCAATCAGACTTCTATACCGCCCCACGGACAGAGCTTAGCGCACTCTCGGGGGCCGGGCGGTTCACAAGTTAATTCCCCCCCCAACATACTGGGTACTCAAGGCGGCCAAGGGTTGTTTGTTGCCGGTGGTAGAAGACACCAGAGCACACGGAACACTGTTACCTTCCCACCAAAGTGGTCCCTATTTATCTATTTGCAATTTTTTTGCTTTCGAACTGCTAGGATGGCAGGAGCTGGGACAAAGACGGGAGCTCATTCCGTCCTGCAGTACTTGGGAATCGAACTGCTCACCTTCTGCCTCCCAGTCAGCATCTTAGCCACTTAAGCCACTGAGTAAACAAGAAAGAAAACAAAAGTCCCCCAAGAAAATGGGGAAAGGGTTCTTTGGCCCACATAGCTTTGTGCCCATTGCATCTACAATACCATCTAGCCATCTTATTTTGGCCACCCCCTTCTTTTGTCCTCCACCTTTCCCAGGATCAAGGCCTTCTCAAGTGAATCTTCTCATTGAATGTCCAAAGTACTTTAGCGTCATCTTTACTATTTGACCTTTAGTGAGCAGTCATGGTTGCTTTCTTCTAGGATCGACCTATATCTAACACCACATTTCAAAGGCATCTATTTTTCTGCGCTCAGTGTAGGAATGCATCTGGTTTCCGTCTTCCTGTCTGCCTTCACATTGTGTAAACAAAAGTCCTCTTTGTCTGCATGAGAGATAACACTGGATTTTGGGCATGCGTAGAATATGAGAAGATTTCTCCTTTCTTCTCCTTATTTGGGCTCTGACACTTCTGATTGGCTGTATGCCCTAAGTTTTGTTTCTGTTAAGTTTCGTTTCTGGTATATTCTGCTTGCTTAAGTTTCGTTTCTGAGACACTCTGCTTGGAATAAAGAGAAGCCATTAGTATCCTTTGTTCAGCCAAAGACTGGAGTCGTGTTTTCTGTCTGTCTCTGTCTTTCCTTACTCTGAGCCTAATGAAGCTGGACTTCGTGGACTCTTAACTCCCTATCTTAAAAGATCTGATGATATAAACTGCTGCTTCATGAGACTGATTGAGACATGAATCAGATTTCTACAGCTCAGCTTTCCTAATGGTCCAGCTCTCACACCCATACATTACCACCGGGAATACCATTGCTTTGACTATGCAATTTTTTGTTTGCAAGGTGATGCCTCTACTTTTAACTATGTTCCCCAGGTTTCTCATAGCTTGTTTCCCAAGCATCAGTCGCCTTTTTATTTCACGGCTGCAATCATCATCTGCAGAGATCTTTGATCCTAAGAAAGTAAAATCTGCCAGTCGTATCCAACTCTAGGGTGCAGTGCTCAACTCCATTTATAGCCAAAGAGCCAGTGCTGTCTGTGTTTGCAGACATTTTCATGGCCATGTGGCAGGCATGACTAGAGCCCAGCAAGTCACA
Source organism: Bradypodion pumilum (assembly GCA_035047305.1). Lineage (NCBI taxonomy): Eukaryota > Metazoa > Chordata > Lepidosauria > Squamata > Chamaeleonidae > Bradypodion > Bradypodion pumilum. The sequence goes on along the minus strand of JAWDJD010000004.1, from coordinate 27,378,395 downwards.
TGGCTATATTTGGCCATGCCCACAGATTTGGCCATGCCCACAGAGGGGTGTGGCCAAAATTTCCCTTATTTTCAAATCCAAAAGTTGACAGGTATGGCCAGACATTGCCCCTTCAGACAGCTTAGTGGGCCAGACGGGTGGTTCCACTGCCATAAACGCTGCTGTAAAACACATCCACAGCAATTGTAAATGCATTTACAATGGTCATGGACTCATTTACGGCTGTAGTAGATGTGTTTACAGTTGCCATAAATGACTCCATGGCTGATTCTGGCATGGTGGCAGTGACAGCTGGAGTGAGGTCAGGGGCTGGTTTGGTGCCATGGGCTGGATCTGGCCCACGGGCCATAGGTTAAGATCCCCTGTCCTACATCTTCAGATTTTGTTGGCTGTCGGATTCTGAGTGTAATCTAGAAAAGTAACTTTCCTAAGATATGATTCAGAATCTGCCTAAAAACCTTGGTTGATGAAGTTTTGGCAATCCAGAGGTTTTGGACTTTAGCTCCCAGAATCCCAAGCCTGTATTTGCCACATCATTTAAAAAAACCTTGTAGGAGCTGTTGTCTGAAACATCAGGGCAGTATTGCAGCATATTATCAAATAATGTGACATTTCTTACACATTGATTTACGTAGCATGGTACAGTAGTTCCAAGACTGGAATACTTACTTATCTCTTACAAAAATAATAATAATTGTAATTGTATTGTAATTTCTTGTCTCACACTCATTTAGAAGAGTCATAACTAGGAAAGATTTTTTTTGGAATACTGTAATGCATTTTTAGAAAAAAAGTTGAAGCCATTTTGCCATTCAATAAGAGAGAGAATAAGTACATTTTAACACTATACAGGCTAAAAATGTCCATATCTTCAAAGGCCATTCTGAAAATGTAGTAGAGCATATGACACAGTCATCATTCATTATTTCAGCTGTCCTTTCTTGTTCTTCTTGGCCATATGCTAAAATGACCCCTTCTCTCTCCTAGACAAAAAGTCACTCTTTAAGAACCAGTACACTTCAGTTAATGCAGTTTTGCAATTTATTGCATAGCATCTTTTTTATTTTAATATTTTGAACAGCATGAGTGCCAATCAGATTTGTGCCGCTGGATTTGTCACTTCCCCGCCCGTGGTGAGAGCAGGGGCGGGGAGAGAGAGAGTCAGATGAACACAGAGACAGGCTGATGTTACTGCAGCTGAAGACATTGGGCAGGGGCACCAACGGGGATGTGAGTCCTGCTCCATCACCTGGGGATTTTGTTAATATTGAATATATTTTTTGATGCTACGTAATTATGTATTATTTGATATACTGATACTATGTTTTTTATTTTTTAATCTTATACTGTATTATTGTTGATTATTGGTGTAATTATATTTGTGTTACTGTATTTATATATGTTGTAAGCCGCTTTGAGTGGCACTTGTGCTAGGAAAGCGGGGTAGAAATAAAACTTATTATTATTAATTTAACATGAGAGATCTGTGAGAGTGCTGCTTTAACCTGTGAGTACTTCTGGGATTTTTGATCCATACTATGATTTAATCCATAGTTGCACTTTTTTCAGAAGGTGGTGTTCATCCCTTGCTTGGAACATTCATCTTTAAAAGGATCTTGTTACTGTAAAAGGCTGGAATTAATTCATACCCGTCAAGCGCCGCTCCAGAAAATACATGAACTGCTCCGGGCCGGGTGTGCATGCACAGCAAAAACTCCTTTGCGCATGCACAGAACCTGTTTGTGCATGCACAGAGCCCATTTGCGATGGGCAGATATGCACAGTAACCCCTTTCCCTGCTGTTGAAATGTGGGATGGCGGCGGGAAAGGGGAGGAATGGGCGCAGAAATACGGGATTTCCCGGCCAATCCGGGATACTTGACAGGTATGAATTAATTACCATTAGCACTAATATGAAAGGGGGGAAATAGCATGCATTACATTTTCTTTATACCTTACTGTACAGCATTACTGATGGTTTGATAGGTCATTTATTAGGCTGCAGATAGACAACTAAAAAACAAGAACTTCAAAACCTGTTTTTCCCCAAACCAATTTACAGTCATGTGGAATATGAATCAATGTCCATGTCCTTGATGAAAGTCTTGCAAATCTCTCTCCTTTTTGTCCTCCACCATCTGCTGTCTTTCCAAGCATGACTCAAAGCAGCGCACCCTACCTCTCCTCTTGCCAGCAAATTTGCTTCTCATAATTTCTCCTTTGGACTTGGCTGAGGGAAATAGTGTGTGTGTGATGGGAGATGGGGTGTCTTCCTCTCCTTTTCACCACCACTTGTTCAATTGGTGATCTGATCCTTAGAACCCCTGAATACCATCTACAGACTAGACCTCAAAACCACATCTCATGCTGAAGGAAAATATACCAACCTTTTCTTCCTGCCTTGCAACAATCCTGTGGCTATTCTGATTGTGTGTGAAGTTGTCAGCTCTGCTTTCCTGTCTGGGAAGGGCTTCTTTGGGAGAAATAGGGGCCCCCTAGTTGTGCCTTCAGCTAGAGGGGCTCGCCTCTCTGGCACATGAAGAAAAGCCTTCTCCGTGTCCGCTCCAGCCCTCTGAAACCTCCTGCCAACAGAACTGAGGCTACAGACAGAATTGCTGCCTTTCAGGAAAGGTTTGAAGACCTGGCTGGCGGGGCAGGTGTGGGGCCCTAATGGGAATACGGCCCCAGCCTGTTGGTTCATCTCCAGCTAGAGTCCATTTGGTGCCCTCCTTCTGTGTTTTTGTATTTCTCCCTTCCCTTTTAGTTTTTAGTTTTAATTGGGATGGGAGAAGGAAAGTGGATAAATGGGTGGATGACAGGTTTTTTAACCTGTTTTTATATGTTTTTTAATTGTTGTATGCCTCCCTAAGTCGGGTTTTTATCTGAGTGGGTGGCATAAAAATTGAAATAAATAAATAAATAAATGCACTCATTCTGCACCAGTATGATGCACATCAGAGTCTACCTACTCAACACCCTACAACAGCATAGTCAAGAAAGAACAAAATTGTTATGAGTGCAGGTTTAGACTTAAGTCTTGGTTTTAAAAAGCCCTCAGAATGAAACCAACAAAAAGGAAGATGTGGGATCCGCGAGCACAATTGGTATACTGTCCCTGACAGAAGCCATAACTTGTGAGATCACTCTGAGCCATTGGCTCCGAGGGGACAGAAATTGGGGAGCGGATTAATAGCCATAGTTAATTCACCCATATCTGACATGACAAGCGGGCCGAGCAAGAGGAGATTGAATGTCTAACTAATCAGTTAGGAAATAGGTAATATCGCACCTGTGGATTACCCCAAGCCCTAACGCCAACATCGGCCATGTTTACTCTTGGGTAAGCTTGGAAAAATGGAGTTCCCCTGTCAGTGTTTAATTTAGTTAATTAACTTCCCCGAGAGAGGTTCCCAATTAACCTGTGTAAACATGTCATGTGGGTCGCAGTTCTTTCTGACGCAGCCTTGAACATAATATATACTGATGATTTTCCCTCAATAAATCACTGGTCCTCGCTCCATCTTGTCTCGCGTCTTCTTCTTGACCAGTCTCCTCCGGGACCCAACAGCCGCTTCGTGGCCCCAATCCAACAGGAAGAACTAATAGATTAATTAACTGATTTAGGTACAGTACGACTATGCTGTTGGCACTTGTAAGAACTCAACATCATGCTGCCCCTGTTTAGTTAGAGACATCTTCACCACATCAATTTAAATGATAATATTTTATTTATTCATTCGTTCATTCACATTTATACCCTGCCCTTTTGGTGTAAGCACCACTCAGGGTGACTTACATCTTGTAATGGCAAATTAAAATACAAGAAAAAACCCACAGGAAACAAAGCAAGGTGGCATTAAAAAAATATTAAAACCATGACAGTATTCAAACTAAAACACTATCAGCAGCAGGAAAATTTGGTAATATCAATTAAAAAGAGTCCAGGATCAACATTGCACAATTCTAATGATCTAGTAGGCTTTGAAAGGCTTGTTGACATTGTTTATTTTGGTTTTTGTCAGTCTATGTATTGTTAGTGGATTGGGTTGGATGAAAAGATTTTATTTTAATATGTAAACTGGTTAGGTTTCCTGTACAATTATGACAAATTGATGAATGGATGGCCATTCTTCTTAAAAGTAAGACCTGAAGCTCAGCCTTTCATGGTGTGTAGGAAACAGTAGCTCCTTTATTTTTATAGTGAGGAGAGAACTACAGCTTAATATCTTTTCAAAGCCTGTGTGCTATATCTTTTAGAATGCTCAAATGAGAATTAAAGGCAAATCTACTTGCTCTCACTTGGGATCTCAGGTCAGTCAATTTTCTCGATACAATACTTTACAAAGTATTGTAAGCATAAAAGAGGCTAAATGTGCACTGGCACAAGAAAGAAATGTTCAGGAAGAGTAGTTGTAGCTCGATATGTCTAAGCCAGTGTTTCTGTACAAAGTAGGGGGTGTAATGGAGAGAATGAAAGAGAGGCAGAAGTTATCTTTAAATCAGCCTCACAAAACCTGTCTTTTCTATTACTTGAGCCATTCTGGCAATGCATTCCTGAAAAAATCTTGCTGATTACGAATCCATCTATTTTGTCTTTCAAGAGGCAGCTCATAATTGCAACCTTGTTTTATGACATACTAATATTCAGATCTTGCTTGTCAAGGAGGAAAAGAATATTTCTGTTCTGCTTCTAATTCATCAAAAAGCATTTGTAAAAAAAATTAAAAAGTGTGGAAAGGATCATTAAAAAGTGGACAGCAGAATGGGCTGCAAGAGCCAGAAGTACAACTGAGAACACTTTGTTCTTCTTTCGTGTGTTCCTGGAGAGCCCTGTCTCCATTGGCAACATCACAACATTCAACCCACAGCAATAAACAATATTGCTCTTTTTCAAAAGGCATCAAGAAGGTGAGGTTGAGGTGTTAGAAATGGTCTAGGAAAGTGCAACCCTCCCAAACCCCACCTCTCCTTCAAGGTTTTTGAGGGAATTAAAAAATACTCCAGGGAGCTATGGGAATTTGACACTTAAACTTTATATAATTTCATCCAGTGGTGGGATTCAGCAGGTTCGCACCAGTTCACCAGAACCGGTAGCAGAAATTCTGGCTGGCACTGCCCATCCAAGTTTTGAAATAAAGTAGTCCTAATTTGGGTGCAACACAAGGGCTTTCCCCTGGCCACGCCCACCATACCACACCCACAGAGTAGGTAGTAAAAAAAATGAATCCCACCACTGATTTCATCTATCATGAAGATACCATTTGCTAGTCCAACTTAATGTAAAGGCAGAAGGAGAAGCAACCTGTAACTTGTATCTGATCAGTCATTATCATATACTTCTTCACCTTCACCACCCTTTTGGGTGTCGAGGAAGATACAAGGTTTTTGCTCTGGCACTTCTAGTGGCCTCCACTGGCATTATTTGGTGAACTTGTAATATTTCTTTGATTGTTATCTTTCCACCTTCCTCTGGGACTGCCTTGTGGTCTTTGTACTTCTCCTCTTTCCACATAAACCTCGTATGGTGTGAAATTCCAAGACATTCTCTCCAAATGGCCAAACCACTTTATTTGTTGTCTCTTTATATAATTTAAGATTGGTTCTGTTCCAATTCTTAACCTTATAGTCTCATTCCTGATCCCCACCCCCCCACCCTTCTAGTCATTCTAGCAGTTTCTCATTCCCAAATTTTGTTTATGTTTTGTTCTAAGTGACCATGTTTGGCACTGGTAACGTAAGGTGGGAATGAATATGCTTCATATGAAGTGTTTCTTTGTGCTGGTCGGTATTACCTTATGTTGTAAGAGTGGAGCTAACTATCAGTTGATTGCAATAAAGATATATAATCCAGTAGATTAAGCCTTTGTATGCTAGTGGTTCTAGGGTCAAATTAGACAACATACTTATCTTGCCTTTAGAAGCCATGCTCTGGTGAAAGATGTGACAAACCAGGAAAGGGCCCTTGTGTCCTGGTGGACAACTCAATGAAGGTGTCAACCCAGTGTGCCTCAGCAGTGAAAAAAACAAACTCAATGCTAGGGATCATTAGGAAGGGTATAGAAAATAAGTCAGCAAGTGTCATTTTGCCTCTTTACAAATCTATGGTGAGGCCCCATCTGGAATACTGTGTACAGTTCTGGTTGCCATACCTCCAGAAGGATATTATGAAGTTGGAAAAAGAGCAGAGGAGGGCAACCAAAATGATTAGGGGACTGGAACACTTTCCTTACCATCTGAGGTTGCTACGGTTGAGCCTTTTCACTCTTGAACGACGGCGTCTAAGAGGTGACCTGATTGAAGTTTATAAAATCATACACAGTGTGGACAAAGTAGATAAGGAAAAACTGTTTTCCCTATCGCATAACACTAGAACTAGGGGACACTCCATGAAGCTTTTGGGTACTAGTTCTCAAACAAATAAGAGAAAGTACTTTTTCACCCAGAGGATTACTGGTCTATGGAACTCCCTGCCAGAAGAAGTGGTGACAGCTGTCAGTCTTGACAGCTTTAAGAAAGGATTAGACAAGTTCATGGAGGACAAGGGTATCAATGGCTATAATTATGGACACCTAAGGACAACCTCCGGGTTGGAGAGATAGGCAGGATATCTTTCAATGCCATTTCCAGGGAATCCTAAGCAGGTGAAGGCATCTGCTTGGAAATACCCTGAAGCAAATGGTGAGCCACTGTGTGAAACAGAATGCTGGACTGGATGGGCTGTGGCCTGTTCCAGCAAGGCTGTTCTTATGTTCTTATGTCTAAATCAAAAGTTTTACAGAAATGGACAAAATGTTATTTTTTCAGGCAAAAGCTTCCTAGGTCCCACATTGAGCATGGTGGGATTCTGGAAGCTGTACTCCATAAAAACAACTTCCCTCATCCTCTGGGCAGTGATAGTATTTCTAGTATTTCCTAGCATTGTCCATCAGCTGCTGAAGGGAATCCTTACGTAGCTTTAATTCTTTTTAACTCCATCTTTTAATTCTTCCCTTTGGACTATCCACTGCCTCCTGGAGATAGAAGTAATACAGAAGTAATAATCTATTTGATCATCTCAAGCAAAGTACTGTACAACAAAAGCAACATTTAACATACATATCTAAAATAAGCAAACAGGTTAAAATACCTAAGATGATTCAAGCTATGTAAAACAATTTAGAAGGTATATGTTAATTGGAGGACTCCACAGACTACTCAGACCAAGAACTTAGACTGCAGAGGACATGGCCAACCTCTTAAAGACTTAAGACTCTAGTTGTGTTTGAGCCTGTAATCATATTTACTAAACAGTAAGTCCCACTCAATGAACTCTTCTGTTTGAATCCACACCCACAGAACCGTGCTGTATCATTTAATCAAACGTGAATAATCTTAACTCAGTGTATCACATTCATTGAAACAGGACCAATTTTCTTTGAATTGGCATCACAGCATGGCAGATGTATTCAACCCACTAAACTGATATTTTGACTGACATTTCAGTATGCTTCACTATACAGTTTAGGAATCTTGCATTACTTATATCTTTCTCATTTTTTCCTGCCTATATTTCTTGTATTATTCTATTAATTACCTATTATGCTAAAGGCATGTTGATCTCTCATGCTAACAATAAGAACGTATGAATATTATAATGATATCACCTGTAAGTATACAGGAGATGAAAACAGGATATTCTCTCTACCTTATGTAGGTTTCATATACACAGTCTAGAACAGGGGTTCCCATCCTTTACAAGCCATGGGATGGATCACGCTCCCTCACACAGGTGAGGGGCCGGATGGCCATTTTGCCCTGCTTGCATGATGGGGTGGCCATTTTGTCACAACAGCTTCAAAGGGGTGGCCAATTTTCTCCCAGGAAGGAGGAAGGGAGATGCCAACCCTCAAAGGAGGCTTCGTATTTCCTTCCCCGACTGAGATGAATTGCCTGCTCGGGGAAAGGGTGAGTAGGGTTTGCTAGTCCTTCCTTGTGGGGCTGGGGTCCTGGAGGAGGGTGGTTGGGTGAGACAAGGCCGGGAGCCCAATGGTAACCCCATGTGGCACCATTTCATGTGGCCCACTGCCCTTGCTCCTGGCACCAGCCATAGTTCCTTTTTAATGTAAATAGCTTTGAAATGCTGTTTACAGTACATTAAAAAGGAACCACATGGCAAAGCTTCTGGTGGTGGGAGCGAGGGCGGTGGGCCACATGAAATGGTGTCATGGGCTGGATCTGGCCCACAGGCCATAAGTTTGGAACCCCTGGTCTAAAACTCTTTGTGTTCTTTATGAAAAGAATATTAAAGCTATCTATTTGTTTGGCTTGTTTGCTTCTTATTTCAAAAACTGCGGTTTCCCCATGCCCATCGGGCATGGAAACGGCCCTTGCAGAGGCCGCTTCAGGAGGACGCTCCTTGAGCCGCGGGCTCTGCGGGCAGCCAAATTAAGGGGGGTGAATAAAGTATAGGGTTTGATTCACCCAATTACCGTGACCTGACCTGCGACTCGGCCAAGTAAGCAGATAGCTGACTTCTGTCAAGCATTAAGTACATAGTTCATCTCCCAGCTCGGGAAATCCCTGGCGCAAATAAGCCATGTTTGTCCCTGCCTAATCCCCGAGACAATGAGGTCCCTGAACCCATGTTTGCCCCAGCTGATTAAACTCCCCTTTGAAGAATTCCCCATTAACCCGTGTACGTGAGTGAGGTAATTTTCCTGTCAGGTGACAGCTTGCCACCGTTGCGCTTTTCCCCCTATAAATGATGTTGCCTTTTTCCAATAAAGTACTGATCTGATCTCGCTCCTGTTGCCTCGTGTTGTCATTGATCAGTCTCCTCCGGGCTCTAACGCCGCCCTAGCGGCCAGACATCGCTACAGCTGGTGACCCCGACGTGATTTACTCGTGAGTAAGAGACCCCGGAGAGGCCTACTCGTGAGTAGCGCTCCACGCGGTCCGGTTCTGCGCTTGAACCGCGACCCACCAGCCCGGAGGATAGCGCGGCGCTCTGGTCGGCAGCCAGCCGGACAGAGGACGGCCCGCCGCGAGGCATTCCAGAGACATTCCTACCGCTCACTCCTCACTTTCGCGAGGTTTGCCATAGAGGGAAACGCGTTCCGCTCAGGGCAGGCTGTGAGCCCCTGACATCGCAGAGGCCGTTAGAAGGGCCCGTGGCAGAAGGTCCACGCTCCGAGGTCTACCCCAGACACTCGTCGCCCGAACCTGTTGCCTGCAAAGACGCATCGAACTTCGTCCCGAGAAGGAAACTTCGGAGGACCATCGCAGGTAATATGGGGACTTGTTCTCCTCGACCAAGTCCGTCCGCTAGCCAAAGAACTCGGGAGCAAGAGTTCATAATCCTGGCCAGGGTTTTTCAGTTACGATTTCACAGCAGGGAGCTAGCGAGACTTCTGGCGTACCTCAGGGAACACTGCCTACTTTACCCAGAAGTAGGTACGTTAACCCTGAAGCTCTGGGATCAGATAGGAGACTGCATTCAGCAAACCCCGAAAGCTCCGGGAGGGATAGTCCGCACATGGAGGAAATGTAGGAGACTCTTAGAGCAGATCGAGCCAGTCCGGGTAGAAGCGGAAGAACCCCCGTTAGAGAAGCCATCAGGCATGCCAGTCGAGCCGACTGCGCCCGCCGCACTCTACCCGACATTCAAGTATCAGCAGAGTAGCGCAGGGAGCCTTCCCGCGGTGACAGCTGCAGACGTCACCGAGGGAACGCAAGGAATGAGAGGCGCTGGCGCTTCTCTGACAGCCCCAGGTTCCCTAGTCGTGAAGAGTGCCCTTCAGCGCACAGCTGAGATAGAACTCAAGAAGGGGGAATTGCCAGTTGAACAGCTAGCTGAGCTCAGACAGATTTGTCCCATCCGCTTAGAGATGGACGCGCTCACGGGCGCACAGCAGGTAGTACACTCCCCAGTCCCGTACAAGCTTCTCATGGCTTTACGGAAAGCAATTTCAGAGACAGGGCTCCAAAGTCGTTTTACGAGGGGCACGCTCCAGCAAGTGTGCGAAACCACCATGTGGATTCCTCATGATTGGAAAGCCGTCATGAGGATGATGCTCACCCCCAGACAGTACATGATTTGGGACAGCGAGTTCCGCCTAGAGGCGCAAGCTCGGGCTGCCAGGATGGGAGGCGCGGTAATCCCTGACCAGTTGTATGGTTCAGGTGCCTTTGAGTCCATCAACGCTCAAATCAACTTGCCTCTCGCCACCCTAGAGATGTCAGCCGAGGCTGCCTATAGGGCATACTTCAAGGTCCCAGCGTCTGGCAAAACGGCCAAAAATTACACCGCTATTAAGCAGGGAGCCCAAGAGCCCTACATGGACTTCATCAATCGCCTGGAAGAAGCAATTAGCAGGCAGATTGACAATGAGCACGCCCAGGAAGAGCTCATGATTAAGCTAGTGAAAGACAACGCCAACTTGGACTGCCGTAAAGTCTTGCAGTCCCTGGGCAATCGCCCTGACATAACCTTAACGGACATGATTCGAGCATGCTCCGACGTTGGCACAGACTCTTACAAGATGGGTCTGCTAGCAGCAGCGGTGCAGGGGGGAAGAAGATCCAATGGCAAGAACAAGGGGGCATGTCACACTTGTGGCAAGGTCGGTCACTTCGCTAGGGAGTGCCGATCCAAGGGAAGCGGACAAAAGTCCGGCCGTCCCAAGGCTCCGAACACCCTCTGCCCGAAGTGCCAGAAAGGCTACCATTGGGCCAGGTTTTGTCCGAATTCGGGAAACCGGAATTCGGGCACGTCTCTGGCCCCAGTCCAAACAGAGGATTCCTTCACCCAGATCCCGAACTCCCCAGACCGAGACTAGATTCTAGGCACATCCCAGGCACTGCGAGGGCACAGGCCAGCCCCAAGGGCAGCACGGGGCTAGAATTGACTTGCCAGGCGGACGTTACATGCGACCTGCTGGGCACAGTCTATCTAGTCGACACCCAGTACATGGGACCCCTGCCCAGAGGCTTCATAGGTTTAGTTTTGCCCCGTAGTGTAGCTGGAGCACGCGGAATTTTTATAATTCCAGGAGTCATTGACTCCAATTTTTCAGGCATTCTCCAGGTCCAGCTTTGGGCGCACCTGCCCCAAACCATCCACAAGGGAGACACGTTAGCGCAACTGATCATGGTTCCTTGTCACTCGCCAGCAGGCAGCCAGGGAAGGCTCAGGGACAGCTCAGAGTCCGGTTCAGCAGACCGCTCGAGCGCGAGTGAGGCAGTGCAAGGATACCAGGTCTTAGCGACAGTGGAGACCAACATTGAGTGGAAACAGCGCCCCGTTATCGAGGTATTTTTGAACAAAAGGGTGTTCTCAGGGTTACTCGATACCGGAGCGGATGTGAGCGTGATAAGCAGGAGCCAGTGGCCAAGGGAGTGGGCCATTGAGCCGGTCTCCGATGTGTGGGGGGTAGGAGGCGTCCAGGAAGCGTTCAGGAGCCGAGAGTGGGTAGAGGTCACAATCCCAAAGGCTGACGGCACGGCGGTAATTCGGCCGCACATTCTTGACGTGCACATCAACCTTTGGGGGCGAGACATTCTCCAGCAGTACGGTGCTACGCTTACCTTCGGGTAATGGCGTTGCCGCTTAAATGGCTCACCGACACTCCGGTATGGGTCGAACAATGGCCGGTAGTGGGAGAGAAATTAGTTGCCCTCAAGCAGCTAGTTAAGGAACAGCTAGACGCAGGACACATAGAACAGTCCACAAGCCCCTGGAACTCGCCAATTTTTGTGATTAAGAAGAAGTCGGGGAAGTGGCGACTCCTCCACGATCTCAGGGAGATCAATAAATGCATTCAGCCGATGGGCCCGCTCCAATGCGGCATCCCTAATCCGAACATGATTCCCGAGGGGTGGGAGATCCTAGTTGTAGATCTCAAGGATTGCTTTTATACAATCCCCCTAGACCCCAGGGACCGGGAAAGGTTCGCCTTTACAGTGTCGGTCGTGAACCACGGCGAGCCCACGCAGCGTTACGCGTGGAAATTTTTGCCACAGGGCATGCTCAATTCGCCCACCCTGTGTCAAATTTACGTTCACGGCGCACTGGCAAAGTTCCGAAGCCTTTACCCTAAAGCAATTGTTTGTCACTTCATGGACGACATCTTAGTAGCGTTGCCACAACTTGGCAGCGAAATGTTTTCTGACCTCCAGGCCAGCCTGGGGGACAAAGGCTTACTTATTGCCCCTGAGAAAGTGCAGAGAACCGAGCCCTTCTCATACTTGGGCCATCGGCTTCTCCGCTCTTTCGCGGCACCAGTCCTGCCTCAGATAAATTTACAAGACTCAGTCACCCTTGTAGAATTGCAGCAAGTTTTGGGGAACATCAATTGGGCCAGACCGTATTTTCGTTTAGATACGGATCTCCTAAAACCGCTCTTCTCGCTGCTAACCTTAGGTAAGCAGCCGGCAGACCGGATCAAGATCTCTCGAGACGCGCGCTTGGCGCTCGAGAAGGTGAACCAAGTTCTCAGCCAGAGGTGGGTGGATAGGATCGCCCCGGGGCCATATGCCCCGATCCTGAATCTGTACATCGTACGGTCGGGATCCATGTTCACTGGGGCGCTAGGAGTAGACTCAGAGAAGGGAGCGAAAATTGTGGAGTGGGTCTACTTGCCTAACACCTCTTCTCGGAACGTTGTTCCGCCTCAAGAACTGGTCTCCGCGGTGATCTACCGCGGCAGGCTGAGAGCAAGGGACATTTCTGGGCACGATTTAGCTAAGATCACGGTCCCGTTCACCAAGGAACAAATCCATCAGTTGATGCAGCTAGGTGACTCGCTTCCGATAGCTTTGGAAGGATTCACCGGAAGCTTGGCATACCACTTGCCCAAAGACCCTAGGCTTGTCTCACTTCAGACAGGAACAGTCAGCTTGTTCGAATTGCTCTCGCTGGGGGGCCAAGACAGTTTTTACCGATGGGGGACGCACATATGGTGTCCTGACTTGGCAGGAGGGCGAAGCTTGGCGCACGCTGCTAACTCTTCCACAGAAGTCCGCGCAGCGGGCAGAGTTGGCAGCCGTGAACCTTGCCTTGCGCACCTTCGCCAAGGAACGCTTAAACATCATTACTGACAGTCTGTATGTAAGGAATTTGCTTCACAGTCTACCGGGAGCTTACATTACTCCCGCGATAGACAAGAACTTGCTTAGTCTGTTTCTCACTGCTCAATTTCATTTGCGGAACCGCACAGAGCCGCTCTATATTGCCCACATCCGAAGTCACCAAGACCTACCGGGTCCGATTTCCGCGGGCAATAGCAGAGCGGATGCGGCGGCAAAGGAAATTCAGCAACGTTCAGTTTTGGGAGTTTTCACTACTCCAATCCAGAGTCATGCCTTTTTTCACCAAAATGCCAAGGCACTCGCCAGGCAGTTCAATCTGCCACTCTCTCAGGCCCAGGGTATAGTCCGCTCTTGCCAGCATTGCGCAGGAGCGCCGGGGGGGCCCTCGTGGGGGGTCAACCCACGAGGGACAGAGGCTAATCAGGTATGGCAGATGGACGTCACGCATGTGCCGCAGTTCGGCAGATGGCAATACATGCACGTCTGCATTGACACCTTTTCTCAGTTCGTTTGGGCAACGGCGCAGAAAGGGGAGGCTGCCACCCACGTGGAGCAGCACCTCCTTTCCTGCATTGCGGCGATGGGCAAGCCGCGGCACGTGAAGACGGACAACGCGCCAGCCTACAGTTCCAGGCAGTTGGCCGCCTTCATGGCTACTTGGGACATCAAGCACACATTTGGAATTCCCTACAATCCGCAAGGGCAAGCGATTGTAGAGCGGGTCAATCGGACGCTAAAGTCCTATATTGACAAACAAACAGAAAGGGGGGAGCCACCAGCCCTCCCCAAGTCACAGGGAGAAGCACAGATGTGTCTCAACAAGGTATTGTTCACTTACAATCACCTTAATGTTTTTTCAGATTGCACGCCGCAGGAGAAGCATTTCCGCCGTTCGGAAGCTCTCCCGCGACCTATGGTCCGGTACCGAGTGCCACCAGACCCTTCTTGGAGGGGCCCGGTGCCGCTCATAACCTGGGGAAGAGGGTATGCTGCAGTTATGTCTCCTACAGGTGTCGTTTGGATTCCAGCTCGGTGTGTCAAGCCTCACTTGGGACCACATGGCGTGGACCCAGGCCGACCCGAGTCCGATCCCGGAGATGGAGGACCTCACGCTGGCCGACAAGACCCGCCGGAGGAGACGGCCACCGGCGGCGCCGAGGATCACCTGGGGGATGATCAAGGCGCTTTGCAGTAAAGCTGAGGACGCCCTCCAGCGCGGGGAGAAGGAGCCGACACCGGAGAACCTCGTAGCAGCAGTTTTTGCCCAGATTCATGCCAACTCCATGGCGATCATCGTCATCCTGGCCCTCACCCTGCTTCTGGGGGGAGGCGTTCAGGCTACTCCGATCCAGGCCGACGGTTTGCCGCCTGGTGAAGATCTTTCTGCACGAATGCAGTACAACTTGTGGGAAAGGTTGGCGGGTCTCGTCAACCAGTCCGATTTTTGTCTACGGCAGGACATTGGTTCTGCATCTATCCTCAGCACCTGTCTCATCCCCGTGTGCCACGCTCTGGACGCGCGCACCAAGGATGGCGACTGGTTGTTGAAGGCGTTCTTTGGCCCACACACTCCTACCACCTTCTCAGCATACGCCCGCTGGGGGGGACGGCGACTTGCATCAACCTTGCCGGCTGACGCAGCCACTCTTCATACCCCTCGAGTGGCGGTCAGCCCGGACGCTGCTTGCACCCGTATGACCGGCTGCACCTCAGGCGGTCCGACTCGGCGCCGCTGCCTGGACCCCGGCAGCGGCAACTGGACTTGCAATAAACCAGAAACCCTCATTTCGCTGTACGCTCACGTCACCCTACCTTCAGGGTGGTTTTTCACCTGCAACCAGTTCACATGGAACTATATTCCTGCGAATTTGTCGGACTCAATGTGTTGTATCAGTCGTTTGACACTGTTACTTCCTACTAAGGACATGATTGCCCCAAGCACAAATGTTTCTAATGTTCCACATGTTTCCCATGTTTCAAATGTCTCCCCACTCATACGGCACACACGCACAACCCAGTTAGACAGCTCTTGTGACAGCAGCTTCAGAGTAATGAGTCCCGCTGAGTATGTATCCCTAGCAGTCAGCCTTGTCGGCGTGCCAGGCTTGGCCGTCGGCAACGCACGGAGGATTGGCCGCTTGGCCTGCGGTTTGGCAAAAGCCATTAACCATACCTCCACAGCGATAGCGCTCCTCAATCAGGAACAGGCAGAACTTCGCCAGGCCGTTCTTGACAATCGAGCGGCTATCGACTACCTCCTCTTGCTGCACCACCTGGGTTGCGAATCCTTTCATGGAATGTGCTGCTTCAATCTTACTGACAACTCCCGTAAGATCCAAAGCCAGATCACGAGCCTCCACACCATAGTCCAGGGTATTACGGAGGGTTCCGCATGGGGGGCTTGGTGGAGTTCCCTGTGGAATTGGATGTGGTCATGGATTCCCTGGGGGTGGCTGCAAACGGTGCTTAAGGTAGTGGTGGGGATAACCATACTAGGCATTACGCTTTGTTGTTTTGCTCAGTGCATTCCCTCGCTGATCTCCAAGTGCCGCCCCAGAGAGAAACTCCGTGACGTCATACCCGCTCAACAGCTGATGCCGCTCTTGCGCAAGGTCGCCAGTCAGGTCCTTAAATAGAAAATAAAGGGGAGATGCAGTTTCCCCATGCCCATCGGGCATGGAAACGGCCCTTGCAGAGGCCGCTTCAGGAGGACGCTCCTTGAGCCGCGGGCTCTGCGGGCAGCCAAATTAAGGGGGGTGAATAAAGTATAGGGTTTGATTCACCCAATTACCGTGACCTGACCTGCGACTCGGCCAAGTAAGCAGATAGCTGACTTCTGTCAAGCATTAAGTACATAGTTCATCTCCCAGCTCGGGAAATCCCTGGCGCAAATAAGCCATGTTTGTCCCTGCCTAATCCCCGAGACAATGAGGTCCCTGAACCCATGTTTGCCCCAGCTGATTAAACTCCCCTTTGAAGAATTCCCCATTAACCCGTGTACGTGAGTGAGGTAATTTTCCTGTCAGGTGACAGCTTGCCACCGTTGCGCTTTTTTCCCTATAAATGATGTTGCCTTTTTCCAATAAAGTACTGATCTGATCTCGCTCCTGTTGCCTCGTGTTGTCATTGATCAGTCTCCTCCGGGCTCTAACGCCGCCCTAGCGGCCAGACATCGCTACAAAAAACATTTAACTTTCCAAGCAAATCCAGTGCAGAAATCATTATGCAGTATAACACAGAACAGTGGGAAGGCCTTCAGGCAGAATGGAGGTGCCTACGTGTCCCAACACACACACGTACACGCACACACGCACACACACATGCGCACGCACACACACACACAGGTCCTAAACACAGCAATTATGAAACCCCATTATTAACACAAGAACTTTGCAAAATTAACATAATAAACCAACGGTGGGGAATATCTGGAGCAGTCAAAAGAATCATCTGTCAAAACAAAAGCAACATTAGAAAACAAACCAAGAAAAAGTGTAACCTAAAGCCTTTTTAAATACCAGTCACACATAATAATCTTATATAAGCCCTGGTGGGTCTTGCTGCATCATTCAACAGAGCAGATGTCACTAGAGAGAACTGCCTGCAAGAGTTCATAGGATTGAGTAATGAAAAGTAATATTGTTTGACTTTGTGGTTGCTTGCAAGAAAAGAAAATCTGCAAGTACATAATAAGATTTGTTTATCGTGACCCTATGTTTCTTTTGTAAAATGCCCCCCCCCCTACGATTCTAGAGGAAATCTCTCAGCATTTTTTTGACCATGGTTAAACTAAATGGTACACTTAGCACATATTTAGAAGCAGGGCCCTCCCACTTGGTGAAAAATTCCTATTTGTCACAGTAGCTGAAATCCTGTTACTTAGCACAGGATATCACACTAGAAAGGGCCCATTGACTCTGTGGGGAATAGATGAGTCAACTCTTCTACAAGTTCAGTTGATTCAAGAAGGCTTACACTAAATGTCTCCCTTGCTCGAAATCCAGTCATGTCCAACTCTGGGCTTATTTGCATTTGCAGGCAAAGAGCCAGCACTTTTTGCATCTGCAGATATTTCTGTGGTCATGTGGCAGGCATGACTAGATACCGGACTGCATGGAATGCTGTTACCTTTCTCACCAAAGTGGTACTGTACCTATTTATCTACTTGCAATTTCTTGCTTTTGAACAGCTAGGTTGGCAGGAGCTGGGGCAGATGATGGGAGCTCACTTGGGACTCAAACTCCCGACCATCTGATTAATTTTTCAAGTTGGATCACCGAGGCATATATTTAAGAGGAAAGGCTGTCACTGAAGACTACAGGGAATGTATATTCTTCATAATGTCTAGGTTGATCCACCAAATGAAATTTAAAGTCGACTATTAGACTGGTCTGAGTTCAGCAGAGGCAGAGAACTTTTGAAGCCAGTCAAACCTAAGTTTGGCTTCCAGTTTTAATATATCAAAATAAAAGGGAATTTCTGGAAATGGCTTGCCGTGAAGTGGAAAAGTACTTTTGTACTGCAAAGCTTTCCACACAAGGTTCGTCAGAAAATAAATTGTACTTTGGGCAGAAAATCACTATAGTTAATGCATAATATTCCAGTACTACGTATATTCTTCCTTTCTCATCTCTTAACCTGCAAATTACATCCAAAATCATTCAAGCCTGCTGTGGCCTAAAGCAAAATGACAAAGCTGTGATTAAAATTTAGATTGGGAAAATTGTGGCACTGTAAATATATATAATGAATATTATACATTTTGTGGCTGTTATTCTGCTCATTCTATACATGGCACATGTTTTAAGATTATGCCATGGTGCCTTGCAATTTATGCAGAAGACAAACTAATGAGGCTTGTAAAGGAGGAGGGCTAACAAAATGTATTAGGTAGGAAGAGGGAAATGTCTAATTTACAGAAAAAGGAAGATTCTTGCTTCATTCCCCTCAATAAGAATATTAATGCCCATGGTATGAAGTCATCTCTTCTCCACTGCTATATGTGATTCCAAAACAAAATCAGGGAGGGGAAAATTATGCTTGAAAATGCAAAGCAGAAAACATTGCAATTACAACCCAAGAATCTCTCACCCTATATTGCCAGCTTTTCCTAGCTCTCCCAAAATCTAAAACAAATCCAAAGTATCATTGTATATACATAATGTTTCCTCAGTAAAGAGTACCTTAGCACATTAGTGGATATCTAAGCACCCATTTGATGTGTTTTTATCTTAACAAAGAGTCTTGAAAGTTGCCTATCTAATCACCTGCAAAACAATTTTATCCTTTACTTTGGAATATATGCTTAGTGTGCACTCTTTATTAGTACAGTAATACCCCAGTTAACATGTACACTGCACAACATTAAAACCGGATAACGTCGGGAAATTTGAGGAAAACCTTTGCATTGCACAACATTAAGTTAACGTTGTGTGATGCAAAAGTTTTCCTCAAATTTTCCGACGTTGATCTCCAGATCGCTAAGGGGCTTAGCGATCCAGGCGTGGGGTGGGTGTCTGAAGAGAGGCTGGGGAAAGGGTCCCCAGCCTCTCTTCAGAAAGTTTGATTATATATCCCCCCCAGCTTTGGCAGGGCTGCATTGGCTACCTATTTCTTTCTGTATCATGTACAAGGTGTTAGTTCTAACTTTTAAGACCATAAACAGTGTGGGACCTGTGGAACGTCTTCCCCTTAGGACATCAGCCCACATCACTTGTTCCTCTCAGACAGCCCCGATATATATTCCCCCTGATCATATCCCCCTGCCAAAGCTGGGAGGATATGATCAAATTTTCTCACTCCAGTAATCAGTGTGGCTGCTGCATTTTGCACTCATTGAAGCCTCCGAATCAGGATCAAGGGGAGCCCTTTGTTTCACTGCCCAGATTGCCTCAGAGTGCCATCTGGCAACCTGAGCTTCGACAGGAGCACCGACCATGTCAGTTGGAAACCCACCCAAGGCAGCTTGGAAACCTACTGGATCGAGCAGCCTCCATGGTTGAGAGTTAATCGGTCCTAACTCTCGGGTGGGGGTTGGTATTGTGACCATAAATTTCAGCAGGTGGTGAACTGACCATGATAGGATAGAGGCAACAATACCCTCCACCCTTAGATCACTGTCTCCACGCGTCCCAAAAAAGTTCAAATCCAGGGTATGTCCTGCCACATGTGTGGGACCAGTGACACACTGGGAGAGACAAATGGATATCATGGTATCCTTGAATTCCGAACCTGGCACACCAAGCACTCCCTCTGCATGAATGTTGAAGTAACCCAACACCAATGTCTTGGGGGATGACAACACCACTGATGAGATGAAGTCAGACAGCCCCAGGAGGGCCTAGGACAGATCATGAGGAGTATGATAGATCATCCCCAGCCCCCATCTCTCCCTGTCTCCCACCAACATGTGAAGGGCTTCCCATCTTGGCTTGGAGGTGGTGGAGACCCTGCTGAGAATGATGTTCTTCCTATAGATGACAGCAACCCCACCGCTTCCTTCAGCTCTACTCTGGTACTGCACAGAAAACTCAGGTGGACAAATTAAGGACAGAGTGACTCCTCCCTCTTCTCCCACCCAGTTTTTCGTTATACATGCCAGGTCGGGCTGTTCTTCTACTAGTAAGTCACAAATCAGGTGAGATTTATTATCTGCATTCAAGAGCAGACTGGACAGTTCTGAGGGTCGACTGAGCTGGTCACCTTCCTCCTGGCAGGTTGAAGGGTAGTTAGAACTTCAAAGGGCAGTTAGAACTTGGAATAGATTTCAGTCATCTACAATGAGGTCTCCTTTAAGGGCCAACTGCCCTGCGAACATCAGAAAGCCCTCTGCCCAACATCACTGGGACCTTATTAACCCCTATTTTACCAAACAAATCAGATAACAACAGAAATACACAAGCCAAAATCACAAGTAATACAAAATTATCTACAACATAGGCAAGTTAGGATTCTAAGCTATAAATAATAAACAAAATCATAAACATTAAATCTATACAGAAGCACCTTTAAAAACATAAAAACACAAAACAAGAAGGAATAATAATGATACAAAACAATACAATGTATATATAAATTCTAAGGCTAAAAATCCTACTTTCCAATAATTTATGACTCAAATCTAAATTATAAACCAAGCTAAATTCACCAACTCAACCAAATCCAAGCCTTCTGCCAGGGGGTTGCCAAAAGCCTAACCAAAAATTATCCATAGCTCAGACTGAACTGAAATAATTTATTGCCATTGACCCCAGAATAATGTTCTGAATTAATAAATACAGTATGTTCCTGTGAGTAATGAAGGCTAAAGTTGAAATTACACCATAGAATACATAAGCTAACCTCTCATTCTCCCACTCTGCCCCAACAGATATTTTACACCTAAAACCCTCCATTTCAAACCCTTGCTACCCCAACAGTTTTGCCAAATTGGGGAGCCTCCAGAAATAACTTCCGGAGGATTTTGGGGATAGTCTTCATTGATCCAGGTTGCAGCTTCACGAAGGGGATCTCCAGGTGATAATTATGGCAGGACATAGATCACATTGTGGCTTTACACAGTCTTTCTTTCATTTATATTTGCTTTTAGCTTAACAAACTGTTCCTCTGGATTTATATTTGTTGTGCTTTTTATATAAACTAGGCAGCTTCCTTCTCACTGCATTGCAGACACACATAAACAAACACACATCTCATCAACACTTTCAGACAGGCAGATAAAATCTGGTGGCAGAGGGTAGCCTTCAATGTTAATGATACTTCACTTTGAAATATACACATTTTTTTTCAGCCAACTCAATCAATCACATTTGGAAACTATTTTTCTTCCAAGGCATTTAGGGTAGCTTGCATAATCAGCCAGAACTTGGGAATACCTAGTTGTTAGTAACATCATTAACTGAACATGGATAACAATAGTGTAAATAAGTTGCATTTCAAAAGTAATGGAACGGAAGTAACAAACATATTTATTCACATTTATATCTCACCCACCTAACCCTAACATTTACTCAATAATAAAGAATATCAAACAAACAATGTGGGGAAAAGGTACTACATTATAAAGACCAAACAGATATGAAAAAAGCCAATATAATCACATAACTAACAATGAAACAACAGAGATCTAAATATAGCAGTGACAACAGAGAATGTTTAGGCAGAAGAGGGAAATTAGTTTAGAGGCAGCAAGTTTTTGAATGCTTTTTAATATAATTCAGCTCTAGCCAGCTTACAGAAACCAAACAAAGATAAGACCTGACAAACATAGGTCAGAAGAGTGTTGCATAACTTTGGCGCCACTGCCGAAAAGAACCGGTTTCTAGAGCCTACTATTTTGTTTCAGCTTTTATATTAATATTTCTGGTGCAATGACAAAATGGGCCACAAGAGAATATTTTCCTTCATTTTTCTGTCATGTCAGTAGTGACAACATAATATGCTAATAAAACACAGGACAATAAAGTGATTTCATGAGCATAGCATTTCTAATTGCTAACTATCACCCACCTGGCTTAAAGTGTTAAAAACAGGACTCAAAATTGTATACCTTAAGCTGTGTGTGACTGAGGGCATACATATATTTGGCTGTACAAAGTATGAATGAAAGCTTGAATCCTCAATCTCAGCTTCAGTGGAGGAGTTAGTGGAATAGGTAAGTGTGCCTCCCATTGCAGGCGCACCCCCCCAATAACGGACACAGACAACATTGAAAGTGGATAACAGCATAGGGCCACATTTATTGATTCAATGCCCTAGTCCGAATTATAAATTTGTATTGGTAAAACGACCAATCATAATTCCTAAGGCAAGCAGGCCGAAGTAACACTGGTAAGGTACCACCCCAAAATTGCCAACGGCAATTGGTTACAATGTATCGATTTGTATCAATTTGTTTGTTGACAACAAACAAATTATTGACCGTAGTCAATAACTAACTCATGACCCCACCCTCTGACGCGTATCCGTGAAATCACAGGGGTGATGCATGCTGGTTAGCAATCGTCATCACCCCATCGCCTGGTTCGTCGTTGACCGGACAACGTTTAACTAATTTATTCCTGTCTAGTGTTGTCCAGTCAATTGCGAACCTGCCGGATACTTGTGGGTCATACTGTTTACCTTACCAGTGCTACCCGCCAATGTGACCAAAGTCAACAGTAGGAACACAGAAAGACCCCTATATCAAACCATAGCAACAGTGTGGGATGGGCAAAAAAGCCAGGACCCGGAAGCCAATATGGGTCCCAACCAAAAATTCCCACCCGGCCCCGAAGCGACCATAATATCACACTGTTAACTAGGGAGGGGGTGGAGGGGAAAAAACTTCTCCGCTCCGTCGCTGAGGTAAAATGGCAGCTCGGCTGCCTCGTGGCCACCCCTTTTATAAGGGAGCTGGCCACGCCCCTAACTACCCGGATTCTCTGTCCTGTGGGGGGGGGCCCGCAAAGGGCGCGGCGGCCATTTTGGCGCCGCGCTTGCATTGCAGGCGCACCCCCCCAATAACGGACACAGACAACATTGAAAGTGGATAACAGCATAGGGCCACATTTATTGATTCAATGCCCTAGTCCGAATTATAAATTTGTATTGGTAAAACGACCAATCATAATTCCTAAGGCAAGCAGGCCGAAGTAACACTGGTAAGGTACCACCCCAAAATTGCCAACGGCAATTGGTTACAATGTATCGATTTGTATCAATTTGTTTGTTGACAACAAACAAATTATTGACCGTAGTCAATAACTAACTCATGACCCCACCCTCTGACGCGTATCCGTGAAATCACAGGGGTGATGCATGCTGGTTAGCAATCGTCATCACCCCATCGCCTGGTTCGTCGTTGACCGGACAACGTTTAACTAATTTATTCCTGTCTAGTGTTGTCCAGTCAATTGCGAACCTGCCGGATACTTGTGGGTCATACTGTTTACCTTACCAGTGCTACCCGCCACACGGAGGGGCTTCAAAGAAGACCTGACGCCCCCCCCCAGACCGTCAGCTCGGTCAACAGGCCTGCTCGCCAATCGCCCAACAGGAGGTCCATACCTCCTCGCGACAGATGGACCCCATCCCCTGCATACAAGTCATAATTTTGTAGACTAATATCGGGGTGATGACTGACCCGTCCCCAAGCCCTGGTGGTAAGAAAACGCGCCACCGCCTTATTGACCGCGCACCTAGCGCGGTCAAGGGCCAGGAGGTTAACGCGCCCTCTGTAAGAATGGCACGGGACAATGTCCGACCAAACCAGGGTTGTGGCAGGCCAGACATAATGCAAGTAGGCGAGTTCCTCGCAAATCGCATGCTTGAGCGACAAGCCGGTGACCTGGCCCAAATCATTGCCCCCCAGGCGTATGATTAGAATGTCAGGCGGGTCAGCACCCAGGCCAGAAAAAAGGAAAGGCCGCAGCTCCCGCCATAACATCCCAGGCTTACCATGCCCTGCGAGACTGGCGTGGTCACCCAGTCCCAGTCGGGGTCCACTCTGTCGCCGCAGCGTAACGCGCTGCCCTGCGCACATAGCTGTGGCCCACCAGCCATACTGTCACCGGTGTAATACGACACCCAGGGTCTGTAAGAAAATTGAGAAAACAGGCGGTAAGGTGACTGGATTGGTACTCATGGCGGGAGTGGGCACACATAAAACTGAAAACATTGCGAGCCCCACCTCCCCATGCTGCGTATGTCAGCCCCAGAGTACCCAAAAGCAGCTGCTGTAGAGGCTGCACCCACCTCCCCATGCTGCGTATGTCAGCCCCAGAGTACCCAAAAGCAGCTGCTGTAGAGGCTGCACCAATCCGGAACGAATGTGTGCCATAACGGGCACCTGGTAGGCCCACCCTGGTGAGGGCTCTGGCTGTCACCTTCCAAAACTGAAATTTAGTAAGGGGAGACCCATCTTGGTGACAGAAAAACGGGCCGTGGTGCATGCCACGCAGTGCCAGGAATTCCTGTAGGGCACCAACCGGACAGATGTCTGCCAAAGAACAACGTAGCAGTCTTACACCACTGCCCACGCCATGCTGATCTGTTTTAGAGGAGCGTATCCTCAACTGGGCCCAGTCTTTGGCTACGTAGACATCTTCGAGTTCCAGTGCCCTACCACTTGCATCCGCCTTAGACAGCATCACGAGTTCGCTGACGCGGAGCGCTCCAAAAAGGCCACCGTTGTAGCCGCATGAAGTGGGCTGCCTCATTTCCAAAACAGAGGCCAGGCCAGCCCCGGGCCAATTGGGTGAAAACCCTGGGGAAATCTTGCATCCGCCTTACTCAGCATCTCAAGCTCGCCGATGCGGAGGGCTCCAAAAAGGCCACCGTTGTAGCCGCATGAAGTGGGCTGCCTCATTCATCAAAACTGAGGCCAGGCCAGCCCCGGGCCAATTGGGTAAAACCCTGGTAAAATCTTGCATCCGCCTTATTCAGCATCTCAAGCTCGCTGATGCGGAGCGCCTCCAAAAAGGCCACCGTAGTAGCCGCAGGAAATGGGCTGCCTCATGTATCAAAACAGAGGCCAGGCCAGCCCCGGGCCACTTGGGTAAAAAACCCCTGGGTAAATGGGGTGGCGGTCGCCCGGGAAACGCCCGCGCACGCGCACCCACCCCTCCAAACATGTCTCACCCGGAAGTCATTGGTGCTGTCACACAACCTCCCACTTTGGCCATAAAGCCAACCCGACAGCTGAGATGCTATGGTGCGTGGTGCAAGGCCCTGGGCATACAGGTAAACCATGAACCGCAGAACATGGGTTACTGGGCTCGGCCAGGTTCCTGGCAATCGAAATCGGGTACATAATACTCTGAAGGAACTAAATGCGTGGTGATACGCCTTACTATGCATGGCGCTATTGACAGGCTAATCGCCCGGTTCACCTCTACTTGCCAACATTCCATCTCTCGTCCGGGAGTGGCGAGGGAAATTCCTCCGCATCCGGGGGCCGAGGCATGGAACCGGGAGATCTGCAGGTAGGACAAAGCAGCAGTAATATCATTATCAACCCTTGGGACATGCCTGGCCCTGAAGGGAACGTTGAGGCGCAGGTTGCATAACACAAACCAGCTCCATGACCCCGGGCGATTTGGAAATCTGTGGAGTGACGATGCGGACAACAGCCGCGTTGCCATGCCAAAATTGCACAACCGAGTTGGCCCACTCCTTGCCCCATAGCATCAAAGCACCCAGGGTAGGTAAACATTCCAGATACGTGAGACCCTGCAGGCGACCCTTGCCTGCCCAGGATGGTGGCCACCCACCATAGGCCCACTTCCAATGGAAGTACATCCATAAACCCAGGAATCCTAAGGTATCGGACTGCATCTGAAAGCAAGGGGGAGCCAGGAGATCAGACCCCAAAATGACACCCCGTTGAACTGCCTCTGGACCTATGGCCAGACAAGCACGTCTGCCCCGATACCCCGGGTAAATCTGAGCCTGTGGTGGGGCCTGGATAATCTCGCCATGGCGTCGCACCAGCGCAGAGCAAATGCCCTGCCCGGTGCGACGACCCTGCCAGCAAAGCTGGGGTGACCATGTAGCACCAGAAGTTCCCTCAGTGATGCCACGCGCTCGGCCAGCAAGACCAAGACAAGGGCCACTAGCCTTGACACCTTATCCCGCTGCAACCTAGAATCCTGCGCTACCGTGTAACTCTCCACCCCAGGAATACTAGCTGTGGAGATGGGCCCTCGGTCTTTTCGGGCGCTAAAGGGACACCAAGTTCCTCCATTAGCGTCTGAAATGTGTTGAGGAGACGTGTATACGTGTCCCAGCCCCGTTCAGCCCCGAATAAAACCATCCAGGGAATGGGCTACAGACCGGGACCCTGACCTGCGGACAAAAGCCCACTCTAGGAAAGTGGTGAAACGCTCGAATACCGAGCCCCCATGGACTAGCCAAAAGGCATGGCATCATTGAAATAATATGCTCCCCAGGACGGGGGTGCAGGGACAGGTCCAACGACCCTGCCCGCATAGACCCTCTTGTGAAAGCTGGCAGCAGCCACCTCCTCCCTCCCCCTAAGGGATAAAAGACTGGGGGCATCCTGAGGGGACCTATTACCCATGAAAGGGATCCGGAACCCCTGCCTAGAACCCTGAAGGAGATAACCCGCATCCTCTCCCTTCGGGTACAATGTGAGCCAACTCTCCAACACGTCCACCTTAATTGGGGAGGGAGCCCTTCGGTGGACTAGATCCATCTGCGGCAGTCTTGCCAGCCCCCTGTCTGCCCCACCCTCTGCCCCGCATCCCTCTAGGCCTGGGACAGGCAGAGGCCGCGTGGGGGCCAACACAGGTGGGACACTCCTGTCTGTATTTGCAATTCTTCCCATTGCAGGAGCCATTGTCCGAGAAGGTCCAGCACAGCAGGCGGGCTGTAACCCCCTGCCCCGCCACTTGGCGGGGTGCCTGCGCTGGAGCAGCTCGCTGGACCGCAATTCCACAATGATACATCTCCCTAGGCGCAGTGCGCGTGGGGTCATGTACAGAAGCCGCAGCTTCTGACAGGGCTCATCCCACTTCATCTCCGGGTGTAGGGGCACTCTTGTACGGAATTCTGTTTTTCCATAAGCCAACCACGACGTGCGTGGTGGCTAGCCAATCATCGGGAAGGCCGTTGTCGGTACAAAATGTAGACCAGGCATGCGCAGCGGGACCTGGATAGCCCATGCAGTGCCACATACTGCCCCGGGGCAGAAATCCCACCCCCAGGGTCGTGCCATAATGCAACCAAGGGCACTGGGATAGAATGACAAGTGATGCCCCACTAGCCTCTAATTGGCAAGGCGAAGAGCACTGAACCACCCCGCTGAAAGTGGACTGAGATGTGGGCGTATTCAACTTGACCCCATACTCACTAGTTGCACCCCCGTGAGCCGCCCCCACTGGGGGTTCCGGCACACCGTGGGCGTCGGAGCTCGCGACCGAAATCGAGCTCTAGGACGACCTCCAACGCATTCCAATCGCTGTACCGGACAAACAGGGAGCTGCGAGGCAGCGGCAGGCACAGGCTGGACTGTCTCCATAAGCCCGACCCAGCCGGCCGCCTGTTACAGAGTGACAGCGGTGGAAGTAGCCGGCGGACAGGAGGGCCCGGTAGATCGGAAAAGGACCCCCCACCCACTGGATTGCTAAGGATGCCTCCAGTACAGCCAAACGTGCCAACCAGGCACCCCCAGCCACAGTAAACCCCCAGTAGGTGGGCCAGGCGGGCCGGACGGCCCGACGGGAAGTGTGCCAGAGGCCCTGAATTCAGAGCCTGTGCCCGAATAAGCCATGCCCCAAAATTCCAGCCCCTAATTGGCAAAAACATGCTGTGAGGCAGCACCAGGCCCTCCCCCCAATTGTCCCGGCCCCTGGCGGGCCGCCGTGGGCCGAGGGCCGCATCCCCCGCAGGGCCGGCCTGGGGTTAAAAACGGCACGGCACGGGAGCTCATCCTGTCCTGCATGCGCAGAAATTGAAACACTGACCTTAAACAACCCAGTCAGCTTCTGTAGCACTGGATACACTGCAGTCCTACTTAAAGTTTGGGCACCCCTAAGTTGGAAAAATCAGTGAGCGACGGAGCAAACTTCTCTGCTCCCCCGCGCTCTGAAGGCAATAGGCTGGAAAGCCGAAAGGAAGCCTCGAACAAAGGCTGTCAACTCAAGCCTCTTGCAAAGAGGCAGAAGGGAATAAAGCGACGGAAAAAACTCCTCCTCACCGTCGCCTTATTTGTACACTCACCAGCCATTCAAGGAGTATAGAGCAACACGATCCCTATCCAGGGCTCAGCACCCACTGACTGGAAAGCCGGAGCACGAGAGCATTTGCAGTGCTCAGGAATCAAACTCCGACCCTCCAGGCAGCGAGTTCAGGATCTTAATCCCCTGAGCCACAGGGGTCCGACAGAGCGACGGGGGGAAAAAACTTCTCCGCTCCGTCGCTGAGGTAAAATGGCAGCTCGGCTGCCTCGTGGCCACCCCTTTTATAAGGGAGCTGGCCACGCCCCTAACTACCCGGATTCTCTGTCCTGTGGGGGGGGCCCGCAAAGGGCGCGGCGGCCATTTTGGCGCCGCGCTTGCATTCTCTCTGCTTGCAGGTGCTTGTGGAATCTGAATCCTCAGGCTGTAACTCCATGGGCTCCAGCTTGGTTTTGTCCCTCAGAAACAGTAACATGATCTTCAACTACCTCTTCTTCCGTATTCTCAGAGGATCAGGTTTCTGGCACTAATACTCTGAAATAGTCTCTTCAACTTTTGACAGCACTGGGGTCCCCAAAGATCCTGATCTTGGAAATTGAATGGGATGTATAGCTTGTCAGATTTAAGGATTTCTGCAACGGTACTCCCGCACCCTGATAAGGAAAGTATTCCCTATGTCTGAGCACAGTAAACATTTATCCTTTACCTCTGAAACCCTTGATTCTAGGTTCTTTTTAAAAAATCCAAAACAGTCAAGAAAATTTACATCCCAGCATACACTAACCTGTAAGCATATACCCTTGTACAATGGTTAGTGTGAGGTAATAAACATGATAGAGTTCCTTTTCCCCCTGTTTATTTTATTTTTTATTTTATTTTATAGTCACATTTGTATTGCCGCCCCCTCATCAAAGCGACTCCGGGCAGCTCACAAGTAAAGACATAAAAATAAAATAAAAAACATCCATAATAAAATCATTTTAAACCATCCCCATTAAAATCCCACCCACCCCATCTGCAGAAAGAGGGAGAATTCTAATTGTGTTTCATACAAGCCAGCAGGCGGGGGTCACACCATCATCAGTGCCCCACACCTGACCTGCTAGCCAGGTTTTAAGTTCTTTCCTAAAGGGCAGCAATTCTGTCTGCAGCTGCAACTCTATTGGTAGGAGGTTCCATAGTGCTGGAACTACATACGTGGATATGAGTACTGTAATTGCAATCATATATGGTGTATCAATACAAGATATAGATCTTAGACGTATAACAAAAAAATACTTGTGACTTAAACCAGTAATTAATTGGGAAATTATGAGTAATTGAGTAACTATGGATATTGAATTACTTCAGAGCTAGACTTTATAACAGGCAGAAATACTCAAAAGAGCTTATTGCATATAATATGATTATACATGTTACTTAGCAGAATAAATATGTCACTTATACTGTACATTATAAATTGAATGTGTAGACTTACAAAGTAATTATTGAAAGTGTAAATTAGTAACTTAATTGAGCAGTAGACAAGGTCCAGCATTTAGAGAGTGCTTATAAAGGCAGGTGAGGAGGACTGGCCTATGTGGCTCTGCCATTTCCAAGGACTCCTCCTGCTTGCTATTATTGTTGGTGGTGCTGGTGGTGTCTCCACCTTTGAAGCCAGTAAGAATGGGAGGCAAAGCTTCTGTTGGGCTAGAGATGGACAGCTACAGGTTGCCCCTGTCTTCTGTGGCTGACAGAGCTGGATACAGGAAGCTGTCTCCACTCTACAACCTCCTCCGCTGTCACCCTCAGGAAAGCACATGAGATGGGGCTCCAGTCTTCTTCTACATCTCACCATGACTTCTGTTCATCTGATATGTTTAACAACAATGTCAAACCCTGCAACTCTCACCTTCTTATTTCTGCCATCACACCATCCTCCAGCTGCCTTACACCAGGCGGTGCTACTTCCGCCATCTATTTTAGCATCTCTCCCTGGCTTCAGGCTCAGAACCCTTGTCCCTTCCTTGCTTGGAGGGTGGGGCCAGGCATTTTGCGGAGAGCACAGTGGCCTCCTCACAGTAAGAGAGAAGAAAAATTATTTCCTATCATAGGCACAGTTTGAGGTCACCCAAGAAAATAGCTATGTTGTAACCTCTGCTGTTGGAACCTGCAACCAGTTGGCAGGAAACACAGAAAATGAAGTATCCCAGATGTTTTTTCTGATCTGTCTATATGAGTAGGTTGACCCATACTGAGTAAAATGACCATACTAGAGTTTGGAACATATCCGTTTATGAGACACAAGTCCCAGCTTTAGCCAGTTAGCAAAAACTAAGTAAAGCCTTGCATCACCTTTAGGTACAGGTACATGGTTGTGGTGGTGGTGATGGTGATGGGAATTATTACAAATGCCTCTGGAATTATGTAGATTTATCTGCTTTGCTTGGTCTTCAGGGATTTAACCATGGAAATGCCTGCAGCATCTTATATAACACCAAACTCAAATTTCATTTCTGGCCTCAAACCCCACAAGGTGAATGCATGAGGTATGGTGTTATGAGAACTGGGGTAATAAAGAATAAACCTGTCAAACACTAGAATGAAGTCAAAATATATTGTGTTTATATTGCTCCAAATTTTACTATGCATGATGAGATAAGTTCTGTGTGCCTTATTCTGATGCAGATGGTAAAGAACTCCAGTTATATACTGCACCCTTCACCTTGTCAGAACTTTATCTTTTGACTTACAATCACCAGAATTCCCAGACAGCATGATTTTTGTATTCCTCCTATACATAATCAAATCAAATCTTTATTACAGTCCAAGAACAGCAAAAGGAACAGAAGTTAAAATGAGGGTACTTAAAATCATGAGACAAAAGTTAAAATGAGGGTGCTTAAAAAGGAGCATTTCTGCTCAGAGTTAAGGAGTTGTAAGATTGCATAAAATCAATACTGTTACAACTATTACTAAGCCTATGCTGTAGTGATAGTAGTTTATTTGGCTGAAGGTCCTGCCAGGATTGTTCTTCTGATTATACACGCTGCAGTGCAGAAACAGGCAGTGTTGTTGGTGAAGGTGGCCCTTTCATCAGATAGCAGCCAGAGGGTGTATATGCTGTTTGACCCACCAGGATATCAGGGATGTAGGGGGAGGAACATGCTCACAAAGGCTACGTTGGGCACCCAGAATTTTTCTTTTTGGAACACCCGGCAGGGCGGACCTTCAATCCTGCAACCTGCTGCCTTAATGAGCACTCCTCTCCCTAGCCCGATTCGCTGGGGTCAGGGACAGAGTAGCCTTCTGCATATGGCAGGTAATATTGATCACTTGGCAGAAGCTAGGCTTCTTAGTGCTGCTACTCCTCCCCTCCCTTTACAGACAGAGCAACCCCTCTCACCTTCTTCCGTCTGTTGAAGCAATGAAGACAATTGGAGTCACTTCTGCTCTGCTGGGTTTCCTTCTCCTTCTTTACAAAGGCAGGCAACACACGACTGGCTTTTGAAGATTTATTGAAGGAAACACCATACTCGATACAGATCTTAAAATAATCTACACTATAAAACACAAGCTAATAAAACAAATAATTTGAATAAAATATTGCTAGCTCACTAGCAGGTTCAGCTTCTTGAGTTTGGGGCGGTGCTGCCCCTCATGGCTTAGCTTTAGCCCCGAAGAGTCATTTTGGGCAGCCCTCGGACAAGAGCTCCTGCTGCAATCAAGTTCAATGTGTTGAGAGACAAGGGTTTCACCCTTGTCCCAGAAGTGCCTATTGAGTGCACAAACTCAATAGTTTGTAGAGAAAAAGAGCTTTGGAATGTGGTGATCTAATGAGAAAGCACCTATGTTCCCATTAGAACGGGACAGTTTGCAGGTGCAAGTGCCATCTGTTTGACATGTGGCCCCCACCTTTGCTTTCTCTGGGAAAGTTCTGTTTTGCAGGTGTCCTGGCAATTAGTTTGATTGACAGGAGTGGAGAATTCATCTCCCTCGTGGTGTGGTCAGCTGGTCTAGCTGTCACTCAGTTCTCTCGTGCGTACCGCAGGTGTATTTCTTGGAATGTGTCCAGTCCTGGACACTCACTTTTCCCTCCTCCCCTTGGGGAGGCAACTATTATAACTATACTTCATTGTTATGTGAGACTAACAGCCTGGCATTCCAATGTGCTCTAAAAATGAGAGCTGGCTTTCTAAACCTAAGAAAACTTACAATATGTGTATCAACATTACATGAATAAAATGTCACCTTAAAATCAAGACAAGGTCGCATGTGGAAACCATGACACAGGATTCTTGCAGAGCAGCGGAGATATGAACTTGTCCCTGATGTCTCTATAAAAAGGGCAGCTGTAGAGAACGTGCTGTTTCCATTTCTCCAGTGTCACAGGGGCATTGTCTCTCTGTCATTGGTGTCCTTTGGAACTTTCCCTTGAGAACTGCAGAAGGGAGGGTCTGGCAGTAGGCTAGCATAAATGCCCTCTGATGATGTTGGAGCAGGTATGGGCCCCAAGCAACAATGTGTCTCCAAGACTCTATGTCTAGTGTCCTTTTTTAATGTCTTGTTTTGCCTGCTGGTAGTGACTTATGGCCTGTATGAGAGGTTGGGAGAAGCAAACCAGCCTGGCTGGATCGGATTGTTCTTCTCCATGCTAATTGGAAGCTATCCTGGAGAGTTAGAGGCACCAGGCCATTGGGATTAAACAAAATTTTGAGACAAAAGTTGAGAGTGGCTAGCCACAATCTCACTTCAACCTTTATCATGCCTGTCTCCAGGTGATGTTGGATACACAGCAAGTGGTCTGGAGTGTAGCATGTAAGAATTTAGATTGTAATCTTTCCATAAGAGCCAGGTTGTTAGGTTGGGGGCCTGACTGTACTCCATAGAGCAGCTATGACAGGATTTTGGCTTCAAATAGTTTGAGTGCAGCAGGGATGTATTGGCCTCCTTTTGCAGGCGCACCCCCCAATAAAGGACTCAGACACCAATGAAAGTGGGTAACAGCATTGGGCCACATTTATTGATTCATGCCCTAGTCCGAATTATAAATTTCTATTGGTAATTGACCAATCATAATTCTTAAGGCAAGCAGGCCGAAGTAACACTGGTAAGGTACCACCCAAAATTGCCAACGGCAATTGCTACAATGTATCCATTTGTATCAATTTGTTTGTTGACCACAAACAAATTGTTGACCGTAGTCAATATCTAACTAATGACCCCACCCTCTGACGCGTATCCGTAAAATCACGTGGTGATGCATGCTGTCTAGCTATAGCCATCACCCCGTCGCCTAGTTCGTCGTTGACCGGACAACGTTTAACCAACTTATGCCTGTCTAGTATTGTCCAGTCAATTGCGAACTTGCCGGATACCTGTGGGTCATAATGTTTACCTTACCAGTGCTACCCGCCCATGTGACCAAAGTCAACAGCAGCAGCAGAAAAACCCCTATGTCAAACCATAGCAACAGTGTGGGATGGGTGAAAAAACCAGGACCCGGAAGCCAATATGGGTCCCAGCCAAAAATTCCCACCCGGCCCCGAAGCGACCAAAATATCACACTGTTAACTAGGGAGGGGATGGAGGGGAAAAACTTCTCCGCTCCGTCGCTTCGCAAAATGGCAGCTCGGCTGCCTCGTGGCCACCCCTTTTATAAGGGAGCTGGCCACGCCCCTAACTACCCGGATGCCTTCGTCCTGTGGGGGCCCCCCCGCAAAGAGCGCGGCGGCCATTTTGGCACCGCGCTTGCATTGCAGGCGCACCCCCCAATAAAGGACTCAGACACCAATGAAAGTGGATAACGGCATTGGGCCACATTTATTGATTCATGCCCTAGTCCGAATTATAAATTTCTATTGGTAATTGACCAATCATAATTCTTAAGGCAAGCAGGCCGAAGTAACACTGGTAAGGTACCACCCAAAATTGCCAACGGCAATTGCTACAATGTATCCATTTGTATCAATTTGTTTGTTGACCACAAACAAATTGTTGACCGTAGTCAATATCTAACTAATGACCCCACCCTCTGACGCGTATCCGTAAAATCACGTGGTGATGCATGCTGTCTAGCTATAGCCATCACCCCGTCGCCTAGTTCGTCGTTGACCGGACAACGTTTAACCAACTTATGCCTGTCTAGTATTGTCCAGTCAATTGCGAACTTGCCGGATACCTGTGGGTCATAATGTTTACCTTACCAGTGCTACCCGCCACACGGAGGGGCTTCAAAGAAGGCTCGACGCCCCCCCCAGACCGTCAGCTCGGTCGACAGGCCTGCTCGCCAATCACCCAACAGGAGGTCCATACCTCCTCGCGACAGATGGACCCCATCCCCTGCATACAAGTCATAACTTTGGAGGCTAATAGCGGGGTGACGACTGACCCTCCCCCAAGCCCTGTAGACAAGGAAACGCGCCACTGCCCTATTCACCATGCGTCTAGCGCGGTCAAGGGCCAGGAGGTCAACACCCCCTCTGTAGGAATGGCGCGGGACCATGTCCGACCAAACAAGGGTTGTGGCGGGCCAGACGTAATGCAGGTAGGCGAGGTCCTCGCAAATCGCATGCTTCAGCGACAAGCCGGTGACCTGGCCCAAATCATTGCCCCCCAGGTGTATGATCAGAATGTCAGGCGGGTCAGCATTCTGGCCTGGAAAAAGGAAAGGCAGCAGCTCCCGCCATAACATCCCGGGCTTACCATGCCATGTGAGACTTGCGTATGCACCAAGTCCCAGTCAGGGTCCCCACTCTGTCGCCGCAGCATAACGCGCTGCCCTGTGCACGTAGCTATGGCCCACCAGCCATACTGTCACCGGTGTAATACGACACCCCGGGTCTGTAAGGAAAAATGAGGGAAAGTAGGTAAGGTGACTGGGTTGGTACTCACGGCGGGAGTGGGCGCACATAAAACTGAAAACACTGCGAACCCCACCGTCCCATGCTACGTATGTCAGCCCCTGAGTACCCAAAAGCAGCTGCGGTTGAGGCCGCCCCTATACGGAATGAATGAGTGCCACAGCGGGCGCCTGGGAGGCCCACACTGGCCAGCGCTTTGCCCGTCACCTTCCAAAATTGAAATTTAGTAAGGGGAGACCCATCTTGGTGACAGAAAAACGGGCCATGGTGCATGCCATACAGTGCAAGGAAATCCTGTAGGGCACCAACAATTATAGCCAAAGAGCCAGTACTGCATCTGCAGAGGTTTCCATGGTCATATGGCAGACATATCTAGGTGCTAGAGCTCATGAAATGCTATTACCTTTTCCACCAAAGCAGTACCTATTTATGTACTTGTAATTTTTTGCTTTCAAACTGCTAGGTTGGACAGACAATGGGTGCTCACTCCGTCTCACAGCACTCGGGTCTCAAATTGCTGACCTGCCGATGTTCCTGTTGTCAAGCTCACTGTTGTCAACCACTAAGCATCCTTGGGCCCTGGTAGATGCTAACTAGGGATGAGCAATTTGGAGGTCCCTGGTCTCCTTTCTAGTCACTTTATTTTAAATCAGATTTGGACTGGGCATCCCTTCAAATTCAGGACGTTATTTCTAAATAATGATAGGATGTATCCACTCTGCCAGTGAGACTTTGATAGAGTCTATTGGTTTAGTTTGATACTTAAAAAAAGATATCTCTGCACAGCTATGGAAGGGCATTAGTGGTTGTCAGGTGGTGGGTGGGGAAGAATAAGGTTTGGAATTGCTACCCATGACTTTGTTCTCAGAACAGCTTCCAGGAAAAGCTTGTTGCTCTTCTAAACATTAGCTTCTGTACACACAGGATACTTTTGTTTTGAACTGATAAGTGAAGAGATGGGACAAGACGAGATAAAGCCTTTTGCAGCACCACAGTAATCTCTTCAGGAGAAAAGCTGAATCAATACAGAGAAAGCAATACACGTAAAAAACATCTGAACCATAGCTTTACAAGCATTTCACTCAATTGACATGCTTCTCTGGTTTCAAGTTGAAGGAGAATTTCACCTTCTCCCACAATTACCCATAGCAACAATAATGCACAGAAACATCTTTTGTAGGACCATGGGGAAAAAACCCTCAAAGTAATAGCCAGTTTAAGAAAAGCAATGTCCAAGACCAAAGTTCTGCAATTTACAACAGTCTTGAATTGAGATGGTAGGACGAGTTAACAAGGACTACAAGTGAATTGAGAACTGTGCATGCTTAGTGAGGATAAGCCCCCACAGCTCAGTGGCTGCAATACAGTAGTAAGTCACAGCTAGAGCAGGAACATTGAGTCTACTTTAGCTAGGATTTTCTAATGGATTTCAGTCAATAAGTCTAACTTCTGAGTAAGCATGCATAGAGCTGCAGTGTTAATTAGGCTTGTTTTACTTGAGGACTAACTGCAGAAAAACATACTGGGCCAAGTCTTCCTTTATATTTTTAAAGGCCAACAGTTTTTGGTCAGTTGTAATTCTGGAGCAGGGATTCTCAACCTGTGGCCCATGGGCCAGATGCGGCTCGCAACACCATTTCATGTGGTCCCCTACCACCTCCACAGCACCAGGAAGTGCCATGTGGTGGAGGAAGGGCAAAATGGGTGTCCGGCCCCTGAAGCTGTCTGAGGGAACGTGACCTGGCCCCCAGCTTTAAAAGGTTGAGAACTCCAATTCTAGGGTATTATGAGGCAGCTGACTATTTCTGTGCTCATAAAACACATTCTATTGGCGTTTGGATTTTCTTTTGGCAATTTACCTTCTTGGCCAAAAGTACACTCATCTTCATTGCCATTTTTTCATTACTCTGAAAGTACACAACCTTCTTCTGTTGGTTTCTCCAATTGTAATCAGACCCTTTGTGATTTATACAGCATTGGAAAAGTTCTTTCAAAGAGGCAGCAAAGTTTGAAGGGTTTGTAATTGAAAAGTAGCTAATCCATGTAATCTCTTCAACCAGCTCACAGCATTATCCTGAACAAATCAATGTATCCTAATTATGCCTCTTCCAATAAATTAACTCACCTTGCTACTTCAATTCTTCTCCAGTGTTTTGCATTATCTGTTTCATCTAATTACCATCCTATTGAACTCCACTCAAGCAGTCCTGGCTGAGTGCTGTAGAAGATGGTATCTTCTATTAATCATTGCCAAACGCCTAGGCAATAAACTGGCATTTCCACCTTGTAGGTCACAAATGCTTCAAGTTAGTATCTCCTTTCAAAATTTAATACAAAGCTGTAGTTGTAGTCAATAAAGCTACAGAAGCAGCTGATTCAACATATTTTTATCAAGTAAACTGCTGCAAATCCTTGAAATACCTTCCAAGTTAAAATATATCTTGCAGAAGACTTTTTCTTGGCTTAAGGAATGTTCCCCAGCCTGGCCAGGTTATCCTGCTATGGTAATAGAGTAGACCATACTGCCAATGACTCAACGCCGAGTTTCAGCCAGTGGTTAACTAACATGACAACCCTGAGGACTAACAGCCTTGGGTGCCGAAGTCCACAGGGAAGGGTGATGGTCCCCAAGTAGATTAAATCTCACTTGAATCCACCTTGATGGAGGGCAGCAGCTTCATCAATACTGGTCTGGGACTGATGAGGACTTTGTGTGTCAAAAGGGCTCAGGACCAGAAAGTGACTCACGGACCTGGATCAGTGATATGGGTGTCACACTGCTACTGCATTATATCGTTCCCAGGACAATCTTCATGGCTGATCACCATAATGATCACCAGTATTCAGAATTAGATATGACACTTGAAGAATAAGCTTCATCAGAGTTATTATATAAGGTCAAACCTCACTTCCCCATGTACTATAACCACCATCCTCCTTCCTCCATGCTGCAAATAGGGCTTTGCAGAAAGCTTACACTGACACACATAAAATATCCACACCCCAGTATAGCAGCAACCACCACCACCACCGCTGCCGTCACCACCACCCTTTTGAAACCTTTGCTCATGTAAATAAGGAAGGACTTGCAGAGTCCTTCTCCTCACTGTACAATTCACTTTAGAGCAGTGATGGCGAACCTTTTAGAGACCGAGTGCCCAAATAGAGGAGTGGGGTGAACTCTGTGCTGGGGGAGGGAGAAAGTGCTCCTATTGGGTTACTGGCAGAGGAGTGGGATAAGCTATGTGCTGGGGGAGGGAGGAAGCACTCCCATTGGGCTGCTGGGCAGAGGGGCAGGGCAAACTTTGTGCTGGGGCAATGGCAAGCGTGCCCACAGAGCGGGCTCTGAGTGCTCGCTCTGGCACACGTGCCATAGGTTTGCCACCACTGCTTTAGAGTAAAATCCTGTGATTAACTGGGTCTTATTCCTGAGTCGACCAATAGAGGCTGAAATCTTGTGCTGCTATGAAGAAGGTGTATCATTTGGAGATGAATTGCCTCATGTTGAGAAACAGACATTATTATCTGTCGCTTACTGAGGCTATGGAGATAACACAGATTTCTTAACTTGAAACAATTCACCTCAAAAAATTATGCCTATGGCATAGCCGTGCAACAGGTGTTCAGGTATAGTTTCCCAAGGAGATAGCCCTGTTAATCTGTTGTTGCAAACAGACAACAAGAATCTTGTTGCACTTTTAACATGACAAATGTTACTTGAAATATGCATTAAAACCCACTTCATCAGATGCTTGGGGTGCAGTACTTATGGCACATGTTTCTATACACACTGCTAGAAAGTGACTAGCAGTAGGGGTGGAACAAATTGAAGCAGGAGGCAGAAAATGACAATTGCATTATTAACACTGCTCATAAACTTCCAAAATCTACAGATTTGCTTCCTTGATTCAGGTCTCTAATGAATTGTTTGGTGCTAGAGGAGCAATTGTTTGTCTCTGTGTTTGCTTGTTTATTCAGGCCAACAGATACACTATTTATGGTAGAGGTGCCTAAACTTTTTTGGCCAGGGCTCAGTCATGTGGTTGACCTTGCCGGTCACGTGGTTCCTCTCACCTGGAAGCAGAAGTAAAACATGCATGCATGTGTGCAGGATGTGTCCACGCATGTGCAGAACACTGCCGTAAATGACCCGCAGCTGTCACAAATGCATTTACAACAGCCGCGGGTCATTTACAGCAGCATTCTGTGCATGCACAAACATGTTCAGCGCATGCACATGCTGTTTTACTTCTGCTTCCAGGAGCAGCATGGGCCAGATTAATTGGCGGTGCAGGCTGGATCCAGCCCACGAGCCATAGTTTGTGCACCCCTGTTTTATGGTCTTTTCATTTCTCAGGAGGCTAGAGAAATGCTTCATGCTACCATTGGTTTATTAATAAGAAAAAAGCATACATTTTCACCTACTTTTTACCATATATCTTTGCTTCTAGCAAAACGAATTTAAAATGCAGTGCTAATTTGCTGACAAATACAAGGTTTTACATTTGTCTTCGCTTGTTTGAGATTAGATTTTTGGTTCTTTAAACTTTAACAAACTGTCCTTGAGCATTTGAGTTTGGTAGTGAATATTATCTTAGGTAGAAGAACCCAGCATTGCACTGGCGGCATTTTGACGGCAGTATGACACTCTGTTCACTACAATAGGGGTCTGCAAACTTGGCTCTCCAGTTGTTCTGATCAGCAGGTGTGCTGACTTGGGCTTCTGGGAATTGAAGTCCAATAACATCTGGTGTGCCAAGTTTGTAGACCTCTGCACTGTGATTGTCTGAAATCCATTGTGATTGTCTGGAAAAAAATTATAGATGGCAAAAAAGAAAACCCCCAACCTGGCATAAAACATAGGATATTGGCTAGCCATGCATTGTAGTTTCACTAGTTGAAGAATAGTGCTAACACTGATACTTAGTGGGTCTCAATCTTCCCCAGAGTTTGCATCTATTACTTTCTTTTCTTTTTGACATCAACTTCCAGAATTCTACAGAGAGCAAGGCTGCCACTACGCTTGCTAGCACATTCCATTAGCTGCTGTTGACTGGAAAATAAAATAAAATAAAGCAGTATTTCCAATTACCTTGAGAGCCCTATTAGGGTTGCTATAAGTCAGTTCCGACTTGATGGCACATTATGTTTCCACTACCTAATCAGCCTTTCACTGCCAGCAGATACATTGGCTGGAAAAGTCTCAAAGCTGCTAACCAGCAGAAGTGTTTTCCAAAAAGTGAGGAATATTTCTTGTAAT
This sequence comes from Bradypodion pumilum, assembly GCA_035047305.1. Classification (NCBI taxonomy): domain Eukaryota; kingdom Metazoa; phylum Chordata; class Lepidosauria; order Squamata; family Chamaeleonidae; genus Bradypodion; species Bradypodion pumilum. The sequence continues at coordinate 27,338,547 of JAWDJD010000004.1, read as the reverse complement.
TTATGAGTGCTTTGATGAAGGAGCTGTTGACATCCCCTGCTTCAGCCAGTCTTGCTCTCCAGATCTGTTCTGGGGTGTCACAGAGCTGATGAAAATACACTGTAGAATTTGAAATTTGTATCTCAGAGATTTGCAGTTCATAAGTATATAGCAAATTAGGGTTTTGTTTGTTTTGAAAGCAGCCAGTGAAGTAGGAAACAAATCAAACACAGTTTTTCTTCACCTCCATGTAGTGCTTAGACCAGGGCTGGCAAACCTTGGTGCCCCAGGTGTTCTTGGATTTCGATTCTCCTTGGGAATTGAAGTACAAGAACACCTGGAGTGCCAAATTGGCCACTCCTGGATTAGATGGTTAAATTAGGATTTAGGATACCTGGGATAAAATTTCCACTCATATGTGGCAAGCACTGGTTGATCCTAGGTCTGTCACAGTCCCTCTGTGTGATCTTGCAAGGCGTTTGTAAAGATAAAGTGGAGAAGGTATGGAATTGTAAGGGGTGCAATGAACTCATTAGAGGAAAGACAGGTGTTTATATAATGAATGAATGTTTCTACATATGTCTATTTGTCTGTTCATCTGTCCTTCTCACATGACTACAGAAAAAGAGTATCTATATTGCAGTGGCTAGTATAATGATTCTCTGGGATCCTCCGCTTCACTTGCAAACACTCATTTGGTGATACTGCTTGAGCAGTGAAAAGTCTTACCTGCTAATCTCTGTAGATGAAACTAGTGCTAAAGGCATGAAGTCAGGCCAGCCTGTTTTTTCTTCCTTGTGTTATTTGCACTGTGATATTATATGGAAGTCAAGGTGATAGAACTTTTAATAGCAAGGATCATATTAGAGGACAAGATTGGGAGGTTGAGTATTTCTGTTTTTAAATATTTGAAGGTCTGTCATTTGGGAAATGGAGCAGTCTTGTTTTCTGCTGCACCATGGCATGGACTGAGCCAACAAATTCAAGTGATAAAATCTGAGATTTTACCGAAAATTAGGAAGAACTTCTTGACACGCAGAAACTGGATGACTATCAGCTGGAGATGCTTTAGTTTTAGATCTCCTGTTTCATCAAGGGATCGAACAAGATGACCTTTGGGCTCCCTTCAGACTCTGCAGTTTCACAATTCTATGACATTTTCTGTCATTGCTTCCTAGGCTTCTCAGTCCAATTAAAACTTCCCTGCAATTTTCAGAATAGCTTGGGAGACACTGATTTTCCCCAGCAGCAATATACGGCTGTGAGCCATCCTGTGTAGAATACAAAGTATTTTTGGACAGTTTATTCTTCAATGAGCAACTGAGATCCAGTATTTTTACAAAAACAAAAACAACACCCACACCTGTATCTCTTGGAGATGAACGTTGCTGGGCCTGGTTTCTCCATATGGATCAACACCAACTGCCTCCAGTTTTTGCCTGATGGGATCTGAGACCTCTGAAAGCCACTCAGCCCTGCTTGGAAAGGAACTTGCTATGCCACATCCTATTTCCATAAGGATCCGTATCTCTGCTCCTGTGCAATCTGGTTTTGTCAATAGGTATTCTAGGTGACTGCAGTGGTTTAGTGGTTAAGATGCTGAATTTCTGCCAACTTAGCAGTTTGAAATCAAGAAATTACAAGTAGATAAATAGGTGCCACTTCGGGAAGGTAAACAGTGTGTTTAGTCATGTCTGCCACATGTTCACTGAAACATCTGGCTCTTTGGCTATAAACAGAGATGAGCACTGAACTTTTGAGCAAGGGTGATCTTTACCTTTACCTATTCAGCACCCAAGCTCCTCTTTACAGAAATAACTAAGAAGAACTATTACTGTACCAATAGAATAGGTAAAGTTGGCAAGAGCAGGGACAATGATGGGAGCTCACTCTGTCGTGCAGCACTTGGGTGTCAAACTTGATAGGGGCTAGACTTCCTGATCCATTGAGTCTCTTCAAGCTCCATAGCTCAAAGATTGTTATTATTTCTATATACAGAACATCCAGGGTGCCTTTGTCCTCTGGACACAACTGTGTTGTTTAATCATGGAGGCTAGAAATATATTCTTTTGTAGAATTGATGTGAGGTGGAATAATGTACAAACGACTGTTCTGGCCATCCCGCTTAGCTTCAAAATTGCCTTCTCTTGCCCATGTAGACAGCACAACCTGCTTTGAGAACTCTGGAAAATGTACTGCTGTGGACACAAGCTCTGGCTAATTACCTGACAATTTTTGACGAAAAACAAATAAACCAAAGTGCCATCTCTTCCTAGTGGAAATAACCATGGGATGTGTCAGTGAAAGGAAAAGAAATTCCACATACATTTGCATGGGGTCATCTATTTTTGGGAAGAAAATAAGTTAAAAACTATAATACATGTAGATGTGTCCTGAACAGCTTGCAGCAGAAAGACAGCCATCATAAAATGAACATAAGACCAACTGAGAATGCTTCATGTCTAAATTGCAAGATTATTGTGTGTCAGAAAATAAATTCTAAAGAGGAGATGTGTCTGCAGTTACAGTGGCCAATGAAATTAAGACTGAAGAGTCCCCCCCCCTTTGTGTTGTATCAATTATTTTGTTTTATAGAAATCCTGAGAGGGAAAGTGAGAGACAATTGTTTTAGGCAACACCTCTTGCCTAAATGTATTCACTTCATGTACTCCACTAGGGACTATGGTGGCTCAATGGTTAAGAAGCTCACCTTGTTAGCTGGAAGATCAGCAAGTTGGCAGTTCAAGACCCAACTACAGCATGACGGAATGAGCACCCATCTCTGTCCCAACTCCTTCCAACCTAGCAGTTCAAAAGCAAGAAATTGCAAGAAGGTAAATAGGGACCACTTCAGTGGGAAAATATCTTGGGGATATGAAAGGAACCTCATTCGGGCATCCCATGAGCGGAATTTCTTCAACAAAAATCCTTTCAACCCAGAAACATACCTGTCAACCTTCCCGGATTGGCCGGGATTTCCTGATTTTCGGCACCGATTTGCGCCATTTCCCACCCACAGCTGCCAAAACCCCGGAATTAGCAGCGGGGAAAAAGAGGTACTGCGCAGTCCTTCTGTGCAGATCGCCTTCTACGCATGAGTAGAAGGCGATCTGTGCAGAACCGTTCTGTGCAGGTCGCATAGAAGGTGACCTGCGCAGAACCGTTTGTGCAGGTCCCATTTTTTCTGGAGCCGTGGTTGACAGGTATGCCCAGAAAGCACCTTTGTGTGCTTCTGACATGATTTTTTAAAAGTACTCCACTTCACCCATAATGTTGGTTTCTGCCTTGTTAACAAAAGTTTGTGGGAAAGACTTTGTGTTTTAAAACACACACAGAGTGAGAGAGTCAGAACTGTTTACTATCTTCATTAGAAGTAGAACAGGAAAGCTTTTGCTATATGTGGGGTCTCCACCTCATTCAGGATCATAAAAAACAGGACTCCATATCTCATGTAAAGGTTCCATGTACACCAATCTGCTTTTCCCTCATGCTTCTCATGCTCCTCATGCTAATAATAATAATAATAATTTCATGTCAGAAATTATTCTGGGTTGAAAGGATTTTTGCTGGAAAACTCTGCCCGAATGAGGCTTCTTTCATGTCTCCAAGATCTTTTCCCACAGAAGTGATCCCTATTTATCTATTTGTAATTTCTTGCTTTCAAACTGGGTGAGTGGGTTGGGGGATAGAGTCTCCTTCAGCCCAGCATATGTTCACTGGGGGTCACAAAATAGAACACGCAGTATCAGTAATAAAAAAGAGAATCTTAGTAATAAAACAAGAGGATAACCTTCTCATGCGGTATATTTCAGGCGGAAAAGCCTCTAAGGTCTTTCCTCACATCCCTTCTAACTGTGAGGGTGCTTAAATAATGGTATTCGATTAAAGTTCACTGGGATGTACAGGTAGCATAAGGTACAGGCCTTTGCTAAACTTTACTATGTACTGAGGTCTCAAAGCGGTGCTTAAGAATGCCAGGCTGGTGATTAAAGGCTTTCCTTAGGAAGAATGAATAGCTTCCCATTATTTTTAATTACTGAGGCAAAACCTTTGAGGCACATTTTAGGCTGAGCTACTGAAAACCAGTTCCACGAGTTAACTGTATAATGAATATAATTCTGATTCTGCAATGCATCCCTTCTGAAGAAAAAAACCCAAGAAAACCTCTGTCTGATAAGAAAGGCACCATTTATTCTCTGCTCAAAGCTGCTGGTGGTCAATAATTCCCAAGTCTGCTTTAGTACATCCAGAAGGGAAACAAAGCACTCTGGCTCCATCTAGGTCAGTGTCACCCAACATTTGGTTTTTGGACATCAATTCCCAGAAGCCTAAGTCAATCCTCCAAAGCACTGATCAGCCAATGTACTGACTTAAGCTTCTGGGAATTGAAGTCCACCAGTGTTCCACAGGACATAGTTTGGGAAACTCTGAGTCAGTCTGAGACACCTTTCATTAAGTTCTAATATAAGTAGGGTTTTTCCTTTGTCACTTGTTTCCTTTTGCTTCTATTTCTCACCCAGAGAGCAGAGTCAAGAGGAAAACTGTCCTGGGTGACCTTCTTTGGCATAAAAAGATGGATGGTGAATAAATGAACAAACAATTTCCTACTTAGGCAGCTACTTTGGAGCAAAAATTGAAGATTCCCCGTGCCCGGTTGGGCATCAGTGGCTTCTGGCAGAGGTTAAACCAGTGAGCAAACTCCTGGCCTCTGGTCCTTGTCAGGGCATAAGGGGGGTGAATTAATGATAGGGATTAATTCGGCCGCTTGTAGCCTGACCGTCGATTCTGCCGAGCAAGCATATCGCAGACCCCAGTTACCTATTAGAGTAATCACTCATCCTCTGGCCAAGGTAATCCCCGGTGTAAATATCAGCCATATTTACCCTTGCTTAAGCCCTACACAATGGTCTTCCTTGCCCCATGTTTGTCCAAGTTAATTAACTTCCCTTTGAGAGGTTCCCTATTAACCCGGGTACGTGGGTGAGGTAATTTCCCTGTCCGGTGACAGTTTCGCCACCGTTGCGCTTTTTTCCCTATAAATGATGTTGCCTTTTTCCAATAAAGTACTGATCTGATCTCGCTCCTTTTGCCTCGTGTCGTCACTTGATCAGTCTCCTCCGGGACATTAAGGCCACCCCAGTGGCCCCGATTCCTACATCTGGTGACCCCGACGTGATTTACTCGTGAGTAAAGCGGCCCAGGAGAGGTCTACTCACGAGTAGTGAACCACGCGGTCCGGTTCTACGCTTGAACCGCGACCCGTCCACCCGGAGGACAGCGCGGCGCTCTGGCCGGCAGCCAGTCGGTCAGAAGGATGGCCAGCGGCGAGGCATTCCAAGAGAGGCATTCCTGCACCTTGCTCCCGGCTTTCGGGGAGACTTGCGCCAAAGGGAAAAACGTGTTCCGCTCAGGGCAGCTGTGAGCCCCTGACAGCGCAGAGGCCGCCGAGGGCCCGTGGCAGGAGGCCACGCTCCGAGCTCCACCCAGACGATCGTCGCCAGAACCAGTTACCTTGCCCCAAGACGCGTCAACCCGTCCCGAGGAGGAAACTTCAGAGGACAACTCGCAGGTAATATGGGGACTTGTTCTCAGGGACAGAGTCCGTCCGCTAGCCAAAAAACTCGTGAGGAAGAGTTTAGAATCCTGGCCAGGGTATTTAAGTTACGCTTTCACAGCAGGGAGCTAGCGAGACTTTTGGCATACCTTAGGGAACACTGCCTGCTTTACCCAGAAGTAGGTACGTTAATCCTACAGCTCTGGGATCGGATAGGAGACTGCATTCAGCAACCCCCGAAGGCCCCAGGAGGGATAGTTAGCACATGGAGGAAGTGTAGGAAACTCTTAGCTGAGATCGAGCCAGTCCGGATAGAAGCGGAAGAACCCCCGTTAGAGAAGTCATCAGTCCAGCCAGTCGAGCCGACTGCGCCCACCGCACTCTATCCGACATTCAAGTACCAGCAGAGTAGCGCAGGGAGCCTTCCCGCGGTGACAGCTGCAGACGTCACCGAGGGAGTGCAGGGCATGAGAAGCGCAGGCGCTCCTCTGACAGCTTCGGGTTCCCGAGTTACCAAAAGTCCCCTTCAGCGCACAATTGAAGAGGAGATTAGGAAGGGGGAATTGCCGGCAGAAGAACTAGCTGAGCTCAGACAGATATGTCCAATCCGCATGAAAATGGACGCGCTCACGGGCGCACAGCAGATTGTTCATTCCCCAGTCCCGTATAAGCTGCTCATGGCTATGCGGAAGGCAATTGCAGAAACAGGGCTCCAAAGTCGTTTTACTAGGGGCACGCTTCAGCAGGTGTGCGAGACCACCATGTGGATCCCCCATGATTGGAAAGCCGTCATGAGGATGATGCTGACCCCTAGCCAGTACATGATCTGGGACAGCGAGTTCCGCCTAGAGGCGCAAACTCGAGCTGCCAGGATGGGAGGCGCGGTGCTTCCTGAGCAGCTGTATGGCTCGGGTAATTTCGAGTCAATCAATGCTCAGATCAACCTGCCTCTCGCCACTCTCGAGATGTCAGCCGAGGCAGCCTTTAGGGCTTACCTTAAGATCCCAGCCACTGGCAAAGCGGCGAAAAATTACACCTCCATTAAGCAGGGAGCCCAGGAGCCCTACATGGACTTCATCAATCGCCTGGAAGAAGCCATTAGCAGGCAGATTGATAATGAGCAAGCCCAGGAAGAGCTCATGATTAAGTTAGCCAAGGACAATGCCAACCTGGACTGCCGTAGAATCTTGCAGTCCCTAGGCAATCGTCCTGACTTGACCCTATCGGACATGATTAGAGCTTGCGCCGACGTTGGCACAGAATCCTATAAGATGGGTCTGCTAGCGGCAGCGGTGCAAGGAGGGAAAAGACCTAATGGTAAGAACAAAGGAGCATGCCACAATTGCGGCAAGATCGGTCACTTCGCTAGGGAGTGCCGATCCAAGGGAGGCGGGCAAAAGTCCGGCCGTCCCAAGGCTCCGAACACCCTCTGTCCGAAGTGCAAGAAAGGCTATCATTGGGCCAGGTATTGCCAGAATTCGGGAAACCGGAACACGGGCATGTCTCTGGCCCCAGTCCAAACAGAGGCGTCTTTCACCCAGAACTCCCCAGAGCCAGAGTAGAGTCCAACCCCATCCCAGACATTGCGAGGGCACAGGCCAGCCCCAGGGGCAGCGCGGGACTAGAATTGACTTGCCAGGCGGACGTCACATGCGACCTGCCAGGCACAGTCTATCTGGTCGATTCCCAGTACATGGGACCCCTGCCCAGAGGCTTTATAGGTTTAGTTTTGCCCCGTAGTGCAGCTGGTGCACGCGGAATTTTTATAATTCCAGGAGTCATTGACTCCAATTTTTCGGGCGTTCTCCAAGTTCAGCTTTGGACACACCTGCCCCAAACCATCCCTAAAGGAGACACCTTAGCGCAACTGATCATGGTTCCTTGTCGCTCGCCAGCAGAGAGCCAGGGAGGGCTCAGTGACAGCTTCGAGTCCCGGTCAGAGGACCGCTCGAGCGCCAGTGAGGCAGCGCAAGTATACCAGGTCTTAGCGACAGTGGAGACCAACATTGAGTGGAAACAGCGCCCGGTTATCGAGGTATTTTTGAATAATCGATCATTCTCAGGCCTATTAGATACCGGAGCAGATGTCAGCGTGATAAGCAGAAGCCAGTGGCCAAGGGAGTGGGCCATTGAGCCGGTCTCCGATGTGTGGGGGGTAGGCGGCGTTCAAGAAGCGTTTAGGAGCCGAGAGTGGGTAGAAGTCACAATCCCAAGGGCTGAGGGCACGGCGGTGATTCGACCGCACATTCTTGACGTGCACATCAACCTTTGGGGGCGAGACATTCTGCAGCAGTACGGTGCTACGCTTACCTTTGGGTAATGGCGTTGCCACTTAAATGGCTCACCGATACTCCGGTCTGGGTAGAACAATGGCCGGTAGTAGGGGAGAAATTGGTTGCTCTCAAGCAGCTAGTTAAGGAACAGCTAGACGCAGGACATATAGAACAGTCCACAAGTCCTTGGAATTCACCAATTTTTGTTATTAAGAAGAAGTCGGGGAAGTGGCGACTCCTCCACGATCTCAGAGAGATCAATAAATGCATACAGCCAATGGGTCCGCTTCAATGCGGCATCCCGAATCCGAACATGATTCCCGAGGGGTGGGAGATCCTAGTCGTAGATCTCAAGGATTGCTTTTATACAATCCCCTTAGACCCCAGGGACCGGGAGAGGTTTGCCTTTACCGTGCCGGTCGTGAACCACAGTGAGCCCACGCAGCGTTACGCGTGGAAATTTTTGCCACAGGGCATGCTCAATTCGCCCACTTTGTGCCAAATTTACGTTCACGACACACTGGCAAAGTTTCAAAACCTCCACCCACAAGCCTTAGTTTGTCACTTTATGGATGATATTTTGGTAGCGTTGCCAAAACTTGGCAGCGAAGTGTTTTCAGACCTCCAGGCTAGCCTGGGGGACAAAGGGTTGCTCATTGCCCCGGAGAAAGTGCAGAGAACTGAGCCCTTCTCATACTTGGGCCATCGGCTTCTCCTCTCTTTCGCAGCACCAGTTTTGCCTCAGATTAATCTACAGGACTCAGTCACCTTGGTAGAATTACAGCAGGTTTTAGGAAACATTAATTGGGCCAGACCATATTTTCGATTGGATACGGATCTTCTGAAGCCGCTCTTCTCGCTGCTAACGCTAGGTAAGCAGCCAGCAGACCGGATAAAAATTTCTCGAGACGCGCGCTTGGCGCTCGAGAAAGTTAACCAAGCTCTCAGCCAACGATGGGTAGATAGGATCGCCCAGGGGCCCTATGCCCCAATCCTGAATCTGTACATCGTGTGATCGGGATCCATGTTCACTGGGGCGCTAGGAGTAGACTCAGAGAAGGGAGCGAAAATTGTGGAGTGGGTATACTTGCCTAACACCTCATCTCGGAACATTGTTCCGCCCCAAGAACTGGTCTCCGCGGTGATTTACCGCGGCAGGCTGAGAGCTAGGGACATTTCGGGGCACGATTTAGCCAAGATCGTAGTCCCGTTCACCAAGGAACAAATTCAGCAGTTGATGCAGCTAGGTGACTCGCTTCCGATAGCTTTGGAAGGATTCACTGGAAGCTTGGCATACCACTTGCCTAAAGACCCCAGACTCGTCTCTCTTCAAACAGGAACAGTCAGCTTGTTCGAATTGCTCTCGCGGGTCCCGCTTCAGGGGGGCAGAACAGTTTTTTCTGATGGCGGACGCACTTATGGTGTCCTGACCTGGCAGGAGGGCGAAGCTTGGCACACGCTGCTAACTCTTCCACAGAAGTCCGCACAGCGGGCAGAGTTGGCAGCCGGGAACCTTGCTTTGCGCACCTTCGCCAAGGAACATTTAAATATCATAACCGACAGCCTGTATGTTAGGAATTTGCTGCACAGTCTACCGGGAGCTTACATCACTCCCGCGATAGACAAGAATCTGCTTAGCCTGTTCCTCACTGCTCAATTTCATTTGCGAAACCGCACGGAGCCGCTCTATATTGCCCACATCCGCAGTCATCAAGACCTACCGGGTCCGATTTCCGCGGGCAATAGCAGAGCGGACGCGGCGGCAAAGGAAATTCAGCAACGTTCAGTTTTGGGAGTTTTCACTACTCCAATTCAAAGTCATGCCTTCTTTCACCAAAACGCCAAGGCACTCGCCAGACAGTTCAATTTGCCACTTTCTCAAGCCCAGGGTATAGTACGCTCTTGCCAGCATTGTGCAGGGGCACCGGGGGGGCCCTCGTGGGGGGTTAACCCGCGGGGGACAGAGGCCAATCAGGTGTGGCAAATGGACGTCACGCATGTGCCGCAGTTTGGCAGATGGCAGTACATGCACGTCTGCATAGACACTTTTTCCCAGTTCGTTTGGGCGACGGCGCAGAAGGGGGAGACTGCCTCCCATGTGGAGCAGCATCTCCTGTCCTGCATTGCGGCAATGGGCAAGCCGCGGCACGTGAAAACGGACAACGCCCCGTCCTACTGCTCTAGGCAGTTGGCCACCTTCATGGCCACCTGGGACATCAAGCATACATTTGGCATTCCCTACAATCCGCAAGGCCAGGCGATTGTAGAACGGGTCAATCGGACGCTAAAGTCCTATATTGACAAACAAACAGAAAGGGGGAGCCACCAGCCCTCTCCAATTCACAGGGACAAGCACAGTTTTGTCTGAATAAGGTGTTGTTCACATACAATCACCTTAATGTTTTTTCGGACTGTACGCCGCAGGAGAAGCACTTCCGCCTTTCGGAAGCTCTCCCGCGACCTATGGTGCGGTACCGAGTGCCACCGGACCCATCTTGGAGGGGCCCGGTGTCGCTCATAACCTGGGGGAGAGGGTATGCTGCAATTATGTCTCCAACAGGTGTCGTGTGGATTCCGGCCCGGTGTGTCAAGCCCCATTTGGAGCCTCATGGCGTGGACCCAGACCGACCCGAGTCCGATCCCGGAGATGGAGGACCTCACTCTGACCGAGGAGACCCACCAGGAGAAGCGGCGGCTGCGGACCCAAGCGCCGAGGATCACCTGGGGGATGGTCAAGACCCTTTGCAGAGAGGCCGAGGACGCCCTCCAACGCGAGGAGATGGAGCCGACACCGGAGCACTTCGTTGCAGCAGTCTTTGCCCAGATTAATGCCAACTCCGTGATCTTCACCCTCATCCTAGCCCTCGCCCTGCTTTTGGGGGGAGGCGTTCAGGCCGCTTCACTTCAGGCCAACGGCCTGCCGCCCGGTGAAGACCTTTCAGCACGGATGCACTACAACTTGTGGGCCAGGTTGGCGGGTCTCGTCAACCAGTCCGATTTTTGCCTGAAGCAGGACATTGGTTCTGCCTCAATCCTCAGCACCTGTCTCATCCCAGTGTGCCACACTCTCGACGCACGCGCCAGGGATGGGGACTGGCTGCTAAAGAAGATTTTCGGACCGCACCTCCCTGCGACATTTGCAGCCTACGCTCGCTGGGGGGGATTCCGGCTCACCATGACTTTGCCGGCTGATGCAGCCACTCTTCACACCCCGCGAGTGGCGGCCAGCCCGAACTCTACTTGCGCACAAATAATCGGCTGCGCCACAGGCGGCCGGACCCAGCGCAGCTGCCTCGATACCGGCAGCAGCAACTGGACTTGTGCAAACCCAGAGACAATTGGTTCATTACCTGCCCATATCACCCTACCCTCAGGGTGGTTCTTCACATGCAACCAGTATACCTTCAACTATATTCCTGCAAATGTATCAGATTCCACATGTTGCCTTAGCCGGTTGACACTGTTGCTCCCCACTAGGGATATGGTTGCCCCAAGCACAAATGTTTCTAATGTGCCCCATGTTTCAAATGTTTCAAATGTTTCTGCACCCATCAGGCGCACTCGCACCACCCAACTAGACAGCTCATGTGACAGCAGCTTTAGAGTCCTAAGCCCAGCCGAATACGTCTCACTATCAGTCAGTATAGTTGGCGTGCCAGGCTTAGCCGTCGGCAACGCACGGAGAATTGGTCGCTTGGCGTGCGGTTTGGCAAAAGCCATCAACCATACCTCCACAGCGATAGCGCTCCTCAATCAGGAGCAGGCGGAACTTCGCCATGCCATCCTCGATAATCGAGCGGCTATCGACTACCTCTTATTGTTGCACCATCTGGGTTGCGAATCCCTTCACGGTATGTGCTGTTTCAACCTTACTGACAACTCCCGGAAAATCCAAAGTCAGCTCACTGATCTCCACACCATAGTCCAGGGCATCACTGAGGGTTCCGCATGGGGGGCTTGGTGGAGTTCATTGTGGAGCTGGATGTGGTCATGGATCCCCTGGGGGTGGCTCCAGACGGTACTCAAGGTGGTAGTGGGGGTGACTATACTAGGCATAGCGTTATGCTGCTTTGCGCAATGTATTCCCTCACTGATCTCGAAGTGCCGCCCCGAGAAGAAACCCCGTGACGTCATTCCCGATCAACAGCTGATGCTGCTTCTGCGCAGAGTCGCCAGTCAGGCTCTTAATATTAAAAAGTAAGGGGAGATGAAGATTCCCCGTGCCCGGTTGGGCATCAGTGGCTTCTGGCAGAGGTTAAACCAGTGAGCAAACTCCTGGCCTCTGGCCCTTGTCAGGGCATAAGGGGGGGTGAATTAATGATAGGGATTAATTCGGCCGCTTGTAGCCTGACCGACGATTCTGCCGAGCAAGCATATCGCAGACCCCAGTTACCTATTAGAGTAATCACTCATCCTCTGGCCAAGGTAATCCCCGGTGTAAATATCAGCCATATTTACCCTTGCTTAAGCCCTACACAATGGTCTTCCTTGCCCCATGTTTGTCCAAGTTAATTAACTTCCCTTTGAGAGGTTCCCTATTAACCCGGGTACGTGGGTGAGGTAATTTCCCTGTCCGGTGACAGTTTCGCCACCGTTGCGCTTTTTTCCCTATAAATGATGTTGCCTTTTTCCAATAAAGTACTGATCTGATCTCGCTCCTTTTGCCTCGTGTCGTCACTTGATCAGTCTCCTCCGGGACATTAAGGCCACCCCAGTGGCCCCGATTCCTACAAAAAATGATAGTCTTATGGCACATTAAAGACTAGCAGATTTTATTTGGCTTAAGCTGTTGTAGACTACAGGCCCCAGATCTGTACATTTCATGTCTGAAATCTACCAGTAAGGTTCAACTAGGGTAGGCCCATTGTATCAGTGGGGATTTCTTAAATTGTCTCCCCTGAAAGTTCCATTGAGTCAATGGGTCTGCACCTTCCTTCTGGATTTTAGTTACTGAGTGATGATTTGAAGAATGTGTGTAATTTGATATACAAGGAGAAAGTGTAGCAAAGGAAAGAATGAGGGAGACCAGCTTAGCCCTGTTTGAAGGGCGAGAACTCTGTGGCTCTACAGATGTTGGTTGACTAAAGCTCCCATCACCTTTGCCAGTAAAGTTGCAGCTATTTCAAACTATGCATTCTCCCCCACCCCCAAATTGTTCTTCCTTTTGTCTCATACCTATAAACTATGACCTTGCACGTGTGAACTCTTTTATCTTTTAATATCTGTGCAATGCCTGCAATGTTTAGATGCTAAATAAATAATAATTATTAATAATGTCGCAATGTAAAACACCTGCATTTCTCATTTACCTTTTCCACGAAACAAAGTCAAAAATAACTCTTTAGCAATTAGAGGCAAATTGCACACAGTGCTTAAGTGATGAGCAATTTTCTTCCTTTTTAATTTTTTTTACACACTGCAGCTGTGTTTTCCTCTCCAAGTTTCACCCAGCAAGAACATCCCCCCCGCCTCCCAAAATGCAGGCAAGATAAAGCATTTCTATTTCCACTGGTCTTCTGCTACAGACTGCAGCCTGTGCAGTTATTTTCTGCAGGAAGAAACTACACACAGAGACAGTTATGTGCAGTTTGTTTATTAGATACATTATATGTAACACACACACCCCAGTTAGGCAAGAGCCTTGTTGGGGCATGGAGGCTTGAGTGGTCTAACTAGACAGTGTTGCCCATCACTTGTCAATGATGTTGGGCTGGGACTAAGACTCACCAAGTGTCCTCTGTTGGATCCCTTGGGCAAGGTGAAAGCAGAAGGCACACTTCATGGTCTGCCTAGCCAGTGGGTGACGTGATATCCAAATGGCTAAAAAAACAAAAATGCATGCAGATGGACTTGATTTCTCAGGTCTATTTGCATGTGTTTAATGTCATTGCAGAGATGTCTACTAATGCACGGGCTCCTCCCTGAATAATGACTCCAAGGTATCCAAGAAATTATATGTACCAAATTTTAAGGCCAGAACATGGCTGTGGTTAGGGAAATAATTGTGCAAAATTAGCAAGCAATTGTCAGGTTGTTTCTGAATGTGGCCTTCCTTTGAGGCAATCTCACACCAAACTGACAATATTAATGGAATCTGCATGTTTCATACCAGAAATGCAAATAGATTTTATGCAGTATTTGATAGAAGAGGCTATTTTTTGTGTGACAAGAAAAATACAGGTGCTGAACAAGGGAGAAACATTTTCACTGAGGCAGTATGTGCAAATTAAATTTTGCCTGCTACCTTTAACAGACCCACAGCAATAGCAGCCGAAAAGGAAATCAAAGAAAAGGAGAAGTCTTTAACTGGTTCTCTTGCTTTCTTCTTCCATTTACTGTAATATCCCCTCCTGCCTACTCTGGTGATGAAGAGTTGGTTGAACAGAATTCTCAGTTCAGTAAAAATTCAATTTGTTTTCGAGCTTGCAATTAATTGGCTAAAATAACAAGTTGTTATGTGCTATCAGTTTATGGCACCCTTCCAGATTAATGACCTCCAAAAGATGTTTACTAATAACAACCCTGCTCTGGTTGTGGCAACTAAAGCCTGTGGTTTTCTTTAATCAATCCACCTACTGTCATCTTTTCTTACTGCCCTCCAATTTTCCCAGCATTATTGTTTCTTTCACCGAATCTTGTGCATATGTGCAACATAAAACAACCTCAGTTTAGTCATCTATGCTTCTAGTGATAGTTCAGGCTTGAATGATTTGGAATTCTGAGTAAGGAAGGGGATACCTGATTGTCCTGATTGCTTTTAACTGTGCTGGGTGGGCTTTTTAATGGGGGTTAGTTAAATTGTTTTATTGTTGTTTTAAACTATGTTGTTGAGCTGCTTCGGGTCACTCCCGAGTGAGGGAAGCAGGATAGAAATATTTTAAATAAATAAATACCTGGCCAGAAATATTTTCAGTTGTCAGTGGAGGTTCTGAGGAGGAATGGTTAGACTTCACTCTTATCAGATCTACTTTTTTTGTTTAAAAGAAGGAAACCTAAGACTCAGCAACCATATGTCAAGAGAAAGGTCTCAGTTGCTTCAAAGCCAGTCATGTCCAACTCTAGAGGGTGATGCTTATTTCTGTTTACAGCCAAATAGCCAGTGCTGTCTGCATCTGCAGATGTTTCTGTGGTCATGTGGCAGGCATGATCAGATGCTGGAATGCATGGAATGCAGTCAACTTTCCAGCTGAAGTGGTACCTATTTATCGACTTGCAATTTCTTGCATTCAAACTGCTAGGTTGGCAGGACCCGGGACAAATAATGGGAACTCATTCAGTTGTGCAGCACTTGTGTCTCGAACTGCTGACCAGCTCAGCGTTTTGACCACAAAGCCACTTAGCTGGTCCAAAAAATTGTACTTTGAGCCCTACCATTTGCTTGTTTAGTTTTTAGCACCAGAGATAAATTGCAGTCTGTTATGTATGTTACCTGTGTTTTCTGACAGGAGCGGAATGTATCTTTTCTCATGTATCTATTCTTATGCAAATAAGTGGATCGAAATATGTGCACACTCTGTTAGCCAATGGGCTTGTTGTATTATTGTTTTGTTGTTATTCAGTCACACAGTCGATTCCGACTCTTTGCCACCCTGTGGACCATCACTCTCCAGGCACCTCTGTCCTCCACCATCCTCCTTAGTCCACACAGCCCCGTGCCCATTGTGTCTACAATACCATCTAGCCATCTCATCTTTGGCCGTCCCCTTCTTCTTTTGCCCTCCACCTTCCCCAGCATCAAGGCCTTCTCAAGTGAGTCCTCTCTTCTCATTTCATGTCCAAAATACTTCAACTTCATCTTTGTTATTTGTCCTTCTAAGGAGCAGTCAGGGCTAATCTCTTCTAATATTGACCTATTTGTACTCCTCGCTGTCCAGGGGACTCTCAAAACTCTCCTCCAGCACCACATCTCAAAGGCATCTATTTTTCTTCGCTCAGCCTTTCTAATGGTCCAGCTCTCACAGCCATACATTACCACCGGAAATACCATTGCTTTGACTATTCTGATTTTTGTTTGCAGTGAGATATCTCTACTTTTCACTATGTTCCCCAGGTTTTTCATAGCTTGTCTCCCAAGAATCAGTCGCCTTTTTATTTCATGGCTGCAATCTCCATCTGCAGGGATCTTGGATCCTAAGAAAGTAAAATCTGTTACTGCTTCTATTTCTTCCCCATCTATTTTCCAGGGACTGATAGGGCCTGTTGCCATTATCTTGGTTTTCTTGATACTGAGTCTCAGGCCAGCTTTTGCACTCTCTTCTTTCAACCTAATCAGGAGCTTCTTTAGGTCTTCTTCACTTTCTGCCATTAGGGTGGTATCATCTTCATATCTCAAATTGTTGATGTTTCTCCCAGCAATTTTGATCCCATATGGTGATTCCTCCATCCCTGCATTGCGCATTATGTGCTCTGTGTATAAGTTGAATAAGCAGGGTGACAAAATGCAGCCTTGTCTTACTCCTTTTCCTATTCCAAACCACTCCTTCATTCCATACTCTGTCCTAACTGTTGCTTCTTGACGCATGTACAGATTTCTCATGAGACATATGAGGTGTTCCCATCTCTTTAATTACTTGCCACATTTTGTTGTGGTCCACACAATTAAAAGGCCTTGGTGTAGTCAATGAAACAGAAGTAAGCTTGTTTCTGGTATTCCTTTGTTTTCTCCATGATCCAACGTATGTTGGCAATATGATCTCTGGTCCCCCTGCCTCTTCTGAACCCAGCCTGCACCTCTGGTAGTTCTCTTTCTACATGCTGCTGCAGTCTATCCTGTATTATCTTGAGCATCACTTTGCTAGCTTGTGGGATGAGCGCAATTGTTCGATAATTTGAACATTCTTTGGCAAAGCCCTTTTTTGGGATTGGGACGTATACTGATCTTTTCCAATCCTGTGGCCACTGTTTCGTTTTCCAAATCTGCTGGCATATAGCATGTAGTAGCTTGATTCCATCATCTTTTAGGGCTTTGAAGAATTCAACTGGGATACCATCATCTCCACTGGCTTTGTTATTTGCCATGCTTTTTAGGGCCTTTCTGACTTCACTCTCTAGGATGTCTGGGTCAAGTTCAATTTCCCCCTCATTGTTATTATCCGGGGTGTTTAGGTCTTTTTTGTAAAGTTCCTCTGTGTACTCTTTCCATCTTTTCTTTATCTCTTCTGCATCCGCTAACTCTTTGCCATCTTTGTCTTTTATCGTGGTCATTTTTGCTTTGAACGTTCCCTTGACTTCCCCGATTTTTAAAAAGAGATCTCTAGTCCTGCCTCTTGTGTTGTTTTCCTCTATTTCTTTGCACTGTTCATTTAGGTAGCTTTCCTTATCTCTCCTTGCTTTTCTTTGAAATTCTTTATTTAAGTGATTGTATTTTTTCCTTTTGCGTTCCTTCTTTCCTCTGCTATTTTAAGAGCCTCATCCGACAACCACTTTGCTTTCTTGCGCTTCTTTTCTTTTGGTATAGTTTTCCTTGCTGCTTCCTTCATAATGTCTCTCATCTCTGTCCATAATTCTTCTGGTACTCTGTCTATCTGGTCCAGACCATTGAATCTGTTCCTCACCTCCACCGTGTATTCCTTGGGTATGTTGTCTAGATCATATCTATCCGGCCTATTAGTTTTCCCTATTTTCTTCAGTCTGAGCCTGAATTTTGCAATCAGTAGATTGTGATCTGAGCCACAGTCCGCTCCAGGTCTTGTTTTTGCTGACTGTATGGAGGTTCTCCATCTTTGGCTGCAGAGTATGTAGTCAATTTGGTTTCGTTGTTGGCCATCTGGTGATGTCCATGTGTAGAGTCTCCTCTTGTGTTGCTGGAAAAGGCTGTTTGCTATTACTAGTGTGTTATCTTGGCAGAACTCTATCAGTCTTTGCCCTGCTTCGTTTTGTGTTCCCAGACCAAACTTGCCTGTTATTCCGTCCACTTTTTGATTTCCTAATTTTGCATTCCAGTCTCCTAAAATAATGTGGACATCGTTTCTTGGTGTCTGTTCTATAAGATGTTGTAGGTCCTCATAGAACTGGTCTACTGTGGCTTGATCTGCACTAGTAGTTGGTGCATATATTTGGATTACAGTGATATTAAATGGTTTGCCTTGTAGTCTGACTGACATCATTCTATCATTTTTGAGATTGTATCCCATTACTGCTTTTCTCACTCTTTTATTTACAATTATGGCCACTCCATTTCTTCTGAGGTTTTCTTGTACACAGTAGTAGATATGATGGTTTCCAGAGCTGAATTCGCCCATACCTGTCCATTTTAGCTCACTGATTCCCAAGATGTCAATACCTATTCTTTCCATTTCCTTTTTTTACCACTTCCAGCTTTCCTTGGTTCATAGATTTTACATTCCATGTCCCTATGCAATATTGTTCCTTACAACACTGTATTTCTCCTCCCCCTTTCCTGCCCATCCCTTTCTGTCCATCTAATTTGCTGAGCATCCTTCCTGTTTCCTCTGATTTGTCCCTTTGTTTTGCCTTTGCTTTGGTCAATAGGGTTCTCTTGGCAAACTCCCTGGCGTGCTTTGCCGGTTTCTACGCCATTCCCCCCCATCATACATATTATCACAGTTTAAAACAAGGTAACATCATGCATATTATCACAGTTTAGAACACAGTATCAGTTTAGAACTGATGTCAGTCAGTTCTAAACTGACACAGTGACACAGTATTATTGTTACTGTTACTGTTTATAGTGTATATAAGTCCGAGTTTTGCCCCATGCAAAGTGTGTTCAAACCCCACTAATAAAGAGCTGAATTTCACTACTTCACTCGTCTGCTTCTTCATTCCCTGAACACGAAACTGGCGATGAGGATGGGATGGCGTCCCCACACAGCAGCAACATCAGCCCATTTGACCAAGTGCATCCAGAGAAATGGGCAACATACAAACGCCGGTTCCGCCACACAATGGCCTCACAGAAGATCACCAATGGAAAACAGAAGCGCTCCTGTTTCCTTGCTCAGTGCGGTTCTGAGATGCTTGAGCTGGCAACCCACCTCATTCTCCCAAGGGACGTGGATGTGGTGCAGCTTGCAGAAATCATGTCCGCACTGAGGAAACACCTGCAGCCAGAGGTCCCGATCTTCCCGGCCAGGGTGGCCTTCCACAGAAGGGAGCAGCAACCTGGGGAGTCCGTTGCAGACTAAGCCACCACTCTGCGCATTGCTGCCGCCCCGTGCAAGTGGGACAACATCAAAGAAGCACTCCGAGACCGTCTGCTGGCCCGCATGTGGGACGAAGATGCTCAATGTCACCTCATGATCAGGAAGACGCTAACTTTCAAGGCTGTCCTAGAAGAGGCGGTAGTGTCTGAGGCCTGGCATCAAGCTTTTCCGGCATCGCCACTCCACCACCAGTGCCACCAACTGCAAGCTCAGCAAAATTCATCTTCATCCTCCTCAGCATCGCCTGGTTCCACCTCTTCATCGGAGTCCAGCGACGCAGAGGGAGAAGTCTGAGTAGTCCGACGAAAGCACCGAGAGCACCGTGACGATTGGGAGAAGAAATTCCTTTGCAAGTGTGATGGCTGCGGAGCCCAGCATGACCGCAGGAAGTGCCCCTTCCACACCACAGAATGCCACAACTGCGGGTGAAGAGGGCACATTGCTAAAGTATGCCGACAGCGAAAGCAAAGAACTCCAGCACCTGAGTCCAAGAAGAGTCATCACCACAAAACATTCATCACCAAAGTGTCACCAGAGCCTGAGCCGTGCCAAGTGGGCATCATCAGCAAGTGTTTCTTTGCAGACCTGAGCCTGCAAGACGTCCCCTTCAAGATGGAGGTGGATTCAGGTACCACCTTTTCCATAATCCCACAGCGGGAGATTTTGAGAATTCCCCCTGCCTCTCAGCCGAAGCTCAAATCTTTAAAAACCTCCCTCCAGGATGTGCAAGGTTGCCAGATTCTGGTCCTGGGGGTGGGAAATTTCTTGGTCAAATTCAAAAACATTTGCACCTCCTTGCCATTGGTTGTAGTTAAGCAGGGCACAATCTGTCTTATTGGAACCCAATGGTTTAGGCCCCTGGGAATCCGACTTTCTGGCATTCATGCAATCGACGCTGACCCAATCCGGGACGTTTGTGCTGCACATCCTGAGGTGTTCAAAAAGGGGTTTAGGGTTATACAAAGAACCCCCTGTGGACTTTGAGCTTGACCCAACCATCCGGCTCATCCGGATGAAGCCATGACGGGTACCCTTTGCTTTAAAGGAGAAGATAGAAGCTGAGCTCGACAAACTGGTGGGGCAGGGCATCCTAGTGCCAGTGGACTCTGCAGAGTGGGAAACACCAATAGTGACTGCTTTGAAAAGTAACAGGGAGGTCAGGATATGCGCTGACTACAAGTGTACCATCAATAAAGCTATTCGCCTGAACGCATATCCTGTGCCTGTGGTAAGCCTCCTTCTTGCCTCCTTGCATGGAGGAAATTGCTTCGCAAAACTTGACCTTGCCCAGGCTTACCAACAATTGACTGTGTCTCCTGCTGCTGCCATAGCCCAGACCAGAGTAATGCATAGGGGGACATTTAAGGTAACTCGACTACAATTCGGGGTGATTGCGGCCCCCAGAATATTTCAATCTCTTGTAGAACATATTTTCAAAGGTTTGCCCGGTGTCCTGCCATATTTTGACGATGTCCTGATCACCGCTAAGGACACCATCAAACTAGCGGCCAGGCTCAATTGAGTCTTCTCACGTTTCGAGAGGGCTGATCTATGTCTCAGAAGAGACAAATGTGTGTTTTTGGCACAGGAAGTGGAGTTCCTGGGGTACCGAATTACACCCCAAGGTATCATGCCCTCTGAATCCAAGGTGGAGGCTGTGCTTAATGCACCCAGGCTAAAATGTAAAGCTGAATTGCAATCATTTCTAGGATTGTTAAACTTCTATCATGCTTTTCTCCATCGCAAAGCCTCAGTTCCCGAACCATTACATCAGCTTCTTAAGAAAGATACTGTATGGCACTGGGGCCATTGCCAGGAGAAAGCATTCCTAGAACTTAAAAGGCTGCTATCTTTGGATGCTGTATTAACTCAT
The DNA here is from genome assembly GCA_035047305.1 of Bradypodion pumilum. Taxonomy (NCBI): domain Eukaryota; kingdom Metazoa; phylum Chordata; class Lepidosauria; order Squamata; family Chamaeleonidae; genus Bradypodion; species Bradypodion pumilum. The sequence goes on along the minus strand of JAWDJD010000004.1, from coordinate 27,317,703 downwards.
TTTGATCCTAACAATGAAGTTGTACTCGTGTGTGATGCATCCCCTGTGGGGGTGGGAGCTGTGTTATGCCATTTATTAAATGATGGGAGGGAAGCCCCCGTAGCATTCTATTCCTGTTCGCTCTCAAAGCCTGAGAAAAATTATGCTCAGACAGTCAGGGAGGCATTGGCAATCGTGGCAGGCACTAAGAAATTCCACAATTACCTTTACGGAAGACCTTTTACCATCGTAACTGACCACAAGCCCCTCCTTTGAATGTTTGTGAATGGCAAACCCACACCTCAAATTCTGTCCCCAAGGATGTTGCGTTGGGCAATTTTCCTAAATGCATACAATTTTACTTTGGTGCACAGGCCCGGCAAGAACATCTGCCACGTTGATGCCCTGTCACATTGCAGGCGCACCCCCCAATAAAGGACTCAGACACCAATGAAAGTGGATAACGGCATTGGGCCACATTTATTGATTCATGCCCTAGTCCGAATTATAAATTTCTATTGGTAATTGACCAATCATAATTCTTAAGGCAAGCAGGCCGAAGTAACACTGGTAAGGTACCACCCAAAATTGCCAACGGCAATTGCTACAATGTATCCATTTGTATCAATTTGTTTGTTGACCACAAACAAATTGTTGACCGTAGTCAATATCTAACTAATGACCCCACCCTCTGACATGTATCCGTAAAATCACGGGGTGATGCATGCTGTCTAGCTATAGCCATCACCCCGTCGCCTAGTTCGTCGTTGACCGGACAACGTTTAACCAACTTATGCCTGTCTAGTGTTGTCCAGTCAATTGCGAACTTGCCGGATACCTGTGGGTCATAATGTTTACCTTACCAGTGCTACCCGCCCATGTGACCAAAGTCAACAGCAGCAACAGAAAAAACCCCTATGTCAAACCATAGCAACAGTGTGGGATGGGCGAAAAAACCAGGACCCGGAAGCCAATATGGGTCCCAGCCAAAAATTCCCACCCGGCCCCGAAGCGACCAAAATATCACACTGTTAACTAGGGAGGGGGTGGAGGGGAAAAACTTCTCCGCTCCGCCGCTTCGCAAAATGGCAGCTCGGCTGCCTCATGGCCACCCCTTTTATAAGGGAGCTGGCCACGCCCCTAACTACCCGGATGCCTTCGTCCTGTGGGGGGGCCCCCACAAAGAGCGCGGCGGCCATTTTGGCGCCGCGCTTGCATTGCAGGCGCACCCCCCAATAAAGGACTCAGACACCAATGAAAGTGGATAACGGCATTGGGCCACATTTATTGATTCATGCCCTAGTCCGAATTATAAATTTCTATTGGTAATTGACCAATCATAATTCTTAAGGCAAGCAGGCCGAAGTAACACTGGTAAGGTACCACCCAAAATTGCCAACGGCAATTGCTACAATGTATCCATTTGTATCTATTTGTTTGTTGACCACAAACAAATTGTTGACCGTAGTCAATATCTAACTAATGACCCCACCCTCTGACGCGTATCCGTAAAATCACGGGGTGATGCATGCTGTCTAGCTATAGCCATCACCCCGTTGCCTAGTTCGTCGTTGACCAGACAACGTTTAACCAACTTATGCCTGTCTAGTGTTGTCCAGTCAATTGCGAACTTGCCGGATACCTGTGGGTCATAATGTTTACCTTACCAGTGCAACCCGCCACACGGAGGGGCTTCAAAGAAGGCTCGACGCCCCCCCCAGACCGTCAGCTCGGCCAACAGGCCTGCTCGCCAATCACCCAACAGGAGGTCCATACCTCCTCGCGACAGATGGGCCCCATCCCCTGCATACAAGTCATAACTTTGGAGGCTAATAGCGGGGTGACGACTGACCCTCCCCCAAGCCCTGTCGACAAGGAAACGCGCCACTGCCCTATTCACCATGCGTCTAGCGCGGTCAAGGGCCAGGAGGTCAACACCCCCTCTGTAGGAATGGCGCGGGACCATGTCCGACCAAACAAGGGTTGTGGCGGGCCAGACATAATGCAGGTAGGCGAGGTCCTTGCAAATCACATGCTTCAGCGACAAGCCGGTGACCTGGCCCAAATCATTGCCCCCCAGGTGTATGATCAGAATGTCAGGCGGGTCAGCATTCAGGCCTGAAAAAAGGAAAGGCAGCAGCTCCCGCCATAACATCCCGGGCTTACCATGCCATGTGAGACTTGCGTATGCACCCAGTCCCAGTCGGGGTCCCCACTCTGTCGCCGCAGCATAACGCGCTGCCCTGTGCATGTAGCTATGGCCCACCAGCCATACTGTCACCGGTGTAATACGACACCCCGGGTCTGTAAAGGAAAAATGAGGGAAAGTAGGTAAGGTGACTGGGTTGGTACTCACGGCGGGAGTGGGCGCACATAAAACTGAAAACACTGCGAACCCCACCGTCCCATGCTACCTATGTCAGCCCCTGAGTACCCAAAAGCAGCTGTGGTTGAGGCCGCCCCTATACGGAATGAATGAGTGCCACAGCGGGCGTCTGGGAGGCCCACACTGGCCAGCGCTTTGCCCGTCACCTTCCAAAATTGAAATTTGGTAAGGGGAGACCCATCTTGGTGACAGAAAAACGGGCCATGGTGCGTGCCACGCAGTGCCAGGAATTCCTGTAGGGCACCAACCGGACAGATGTCTGCCAAAGAACACCGTAGCAGTCGCACACCACTGCCGACGCCATGCTGATCGGTCTTAGAGGAACGTATCCTCAACTGAGCCCAGTCTCTGGCAACACAGACATCCTCGAGTTCCAGTGCCCTACGACTTGCATCCGCCTTAGACAGCATCACAAGCTCGCTGATGCGGAGCGCTCCAAAAAATGCCACTGTTGTGGCTGCATGGAACAGGGCTGCCTCATATGCATCAAAACAGAGGCAAGGCCAGCCCCGGGCCAACTGGGTAAGGACCCCTGGGGAAATCGGGTGGCGGTTGTCCGGGCAACGCCCGCGCTCGCGCACCCACCCCTCCAAAACATGTCTCACATGGAAGTCAGAGGTGCTGTCCACATGACCCCCCACCTTGGCCATAAAAGCCAACGCTGAAAGCTTAGATGCCATGGTGCGAGGTGCAAGGCCCTGAGAATGCAGGTAAACCATGAACCGCAGAACATGGGTTACCGGGATCGGCCAGGTTCCTGGCAATTGAAATTGAGTACAGAATGCCCTGAAAGAATTAATTGCATGGTGATACGCCTTACGGGTGCGTGGCGCTAGCGACAGGCCAATCGCCCGGTTCACCTCTCCTTGCCAATGGTCCATATCTCCTCCGGGAGTGGCGAGGGAAATTCCTCCGCATCCGGGGCCAAGGCACGGAACCGGGAGATCTGTAGGCGGGACAAAGCGTCAGCAATGTCATTATTAACCCCTGGGACATGCCTGGCCCTGAACAGTACGTTGAGGCGCAGGCTGCGCAACACAAATTGGCGCACTGGATCCATAACCCTGGGCGATTTGTAAGTCTGTGCATTTACAATGTGGACCACAGCCGCATTGTCACACCAGAAATGCACGACCGAGTTGGACCACTCCTGGCCCCATAGCATCAAAGCACCCAGGATAGGGAAAAATTCCAGATATGTGAGATCACGCAGGCGACCCGTGCCTGCCCAGGCCGGTGGCCACCCACCATAGGCCCACTTCCCATTGAAGTACATCCCATAACCGAGGGATCCCGAGGCATCAGACTGAATCTGAAATTGAGGGGAAGTCAAAATGAGACCCCATTGAACTCCCTCAGGAACTGTAACCAGACAAGCATGTCTGCCCTGATACCCCGGGTAAGCCTAACCCTATGGTGAGGCCTGGATAATCCTGCCATAGCGTCGCACAAGCGCCGGGCAAAAGCCCTGCCCGGTGCGACCACTCTGCAGGCGAAATTAAGGTGACCATGCAGCACCTGCAGTTCCCTCAGTGATGCCTTGCGCTTGGCCAACAAGTCCGAGATAAGGGCCACTATCCTTGACACCTTATCCCGCGGTAACCTAGACGCCTGCGCTATTGTGTCAATCTCCACCCCCAGGAAGACTAGCTGTGTAGATGGGCCCTCGGTCTTTTCGGGCGCTAAAGGGACACCGGGTTCCTCCATTAGCGTCTGAAATGTGTTGAGGAGACGTGTGCACGTGTCCCAGCCCCGTTCACCCCCGAATAAAAAGTCATCCAGGTAATGGGCTACAGACCGGGACCCTGACCTGCGGACGAAAGCCCACTCTAGGAAGGTACTGAAACGCTCGAAAGCCGAGCATGATATGGAACAGCCAAAAGGCATGGCCCTATCAAAATAATATTCGCCCCGAAATTTGCAACCCAGCAATTCAAAGTCGCCCGGGTGCACTGGCAAGAGGCGAAAAGCCGACTTAATGTCGCACTTAGCCAGCAGCGCACCCGGGCCACATGAGCGCACCATGCGCAGCGCGAGGTCAAAAGATGTATACCTGACTGAGCAAAGGTCGTCAGGGATAGCATCATTGACCGATCGGCCGGCTGGGTAGGACAAGTGATGGATAAGGCGAAACTCGCCTGGTGACTTCTTGGGAACCAAGCCCAGGGGCGATACCTTGAGGTTAGTGAACGAGGGTGCAGGGAAAGGGCCAGCGACCCTGCCCGCATTGACCTCCTTATTGATGCTGGCGGCAGCCACCTCCTCCCTCCCCCTAAGGGACAAAAGGTTGGGGGCATCCTGAGGGGACCTATCACCCATGAAAGGAATACGGAACCCCTGTCTAAAGCCCTGAAGGAGATAATCTGCATCCTCCCCCTTCGGGTACAATGCGAGCCAACGCTCCAACATGTCCACATTAATTGGGGAGGGAGCCTTTCGGTGAACCAGCTCCATCAGCGGCAGTCTTGCCAGCCCACTGTCCGCCCCTCCCTCTGCCCCGCGTCCCTCCAGGCCTGGGACAGGCAGAGGCTGCATGGGGGCCCGCACAGGTGGGACACTCATGTCTGTACTTGCAATTCTTCTTATTGCATGAACCATTAGACAAGAAAGTCCAGCACAGCAGGTGAGCTGGAACCCCCTGCCCCGCCACTTGGCGGGAAACTTGTGCTGGAGCCACTCGCTGGACCGCATATCCACAATGGTATCTTTCCCCTGGCGCGGGGCGCGTGGGCGTCATGTACAGAAGCCAAAGCCTCTGGCATGGCTCATCCCACCTCATCTCAGGGTGCAGGGGAATTCGCATACGGAATTCCTCGTCATAAGCCAACCACGACGGGCCCGGAAAATCAACCATCGCCCGATAGATATTGTCCAAATACTGGACCATCGGAATTGCCAGATCCGGCCGGGCCCTCAGGTACACCGCCATGTAGATGAGGTAAGCCGGCAGCCAGTTGGCCCAAGTTCGTGGTGGCTTGCGACGACGTGCCTGTTCCTTATCCTTCTCATCTTGCCCCTCCCTCTCTTCCTTGGTGGGCTCCCTGTTTAGGAGTGAGAAGATATCAACATACTCCCCTCGCCATATTTTCTCTCTGGTGGCCTGTGCCAAGTGGTCACCCAGTGGCAAGGAATAGCCCGCTGTCGGCAAGGCCGAGACAGGCACAGCAGAAACTGCGGGCATCTGGAAAGGGGCTTGGACTAGCCCAGCCACCCCCAAAACATTCCCCACAGGGCAGGAAACGCTCCCCACCCCGGGGCCCTGGGTGGTGGTTGACGTCGCCTGGTGGTGCGTCAGCGGCTGTACCGCCGCACCACCCATGCGAGGCCAAGGCCATTGGAAAGCCCCCCCCCAACGTAGCCACATGTGTAGGTGCACTAGTTTGTACCGCATACTCACATGCTGCACCCCCGCGGGCAGCCCCCACCGGGGGTTCCGGCCCACTGGGGGCGTCGGAGCTCATGACCGCCGTAGAGCTCGTCGCCGGGGCCTGAACCGCGCTGGCCTGTTGGTTGGGGAGCTGCAAGGCAGTGGCCGAAGTCGCGCCACGCGCCTCAAGCTGCTCGACCCGTCCCGTCGCCTGCCGCTGCCCAGCAGACGACGCGTCAAAGTGCACCCCAAAAGGAGCCCCAGCGTGGCTGGCCCGAGCAAGGGAAGCCTCGAGTGCCGCCACGCGGGCCAGTAAGGCCTCCACACTGGCGTGGGGCCACGGGCCAGCCGGCCCGCCCGTTACGGGCGTGGGTACAGGTCCTTGCACCCCGGGGCCCGAATATGGCCATGACCCCACACCCAGGCCCGGCAGGGCCGGCGTAGGCACCTGCCAAGGGAGGGGACCACACCACCCCCCAAGGCTGGAAGGCCCCGGAGTGAGCTGCGCCCCGATAGAGGGAGGCCCAGTAGAATGAGCACCAGGAGCGGCGTCCGCCGCTTGCGGGCCGCGGGCCGCAACCCAAGCTGGACCCCTGCTCGGGTCCCCAGCCTCCGGCCAGGGGGTAATAGACCCCATCCCACCGGTCCCGGTGGGAGCCGGCAAAGGCGTCTGGTGGGAAAGCACAGCCGCGGTCCTCCGACCCGGATTGCGCCTCCGAACCGCCCGAGCCGCGCTCGCGGCCGCCTTCTTCTTCGAAGGCATCTCAGTCGGACCTAAGGGAAGCCGAAAAGAGGAAGGTCAGCAGCCAAAAGGCTTCCCGATCAAGGTAAAAGCGACGGAGTAACAGGAAAAACTTCTCCGCTCCGTCGCTTCGCAAAATGGCAGCTCGGCTGCCTCGTGGCCACCCCTTTTATAAGGGAGCTGGCCACGCCCCTAACTACCCGGATGCCTTCGTCCTGTGGGGGGGCCCCCGCAAAGAGCGCGGCGGCCATTTTGGCACCGCGCTTGCATTCTCCACTGCCAGGGGTCAGGGAAGCTGATTGCGAGATCAAAAGTGACCACCAGGTCCTTATGATTGAGGCTTTCGACTCGCCCCCAGTCGTCCCCTCAGATATAGCCAAGGCTACGGCCAAGGATGTAACATTGACTAAAGTAATGTCTTGGGTACAAAAAGGCTGGCCTGTCTCTCCTCTAGCTGAGGAATTCAGAACATTCCACCACAAGCGTTTGAAACTGTCAGTTGAACGAGGTTGCCTTCTATGGGACCAGCGGGTGGTCATTCCTGTCACTCTCAGGAAAAAGGTTTTACATCTACTTCACACAAGTCACTTGGGATTGTCCGTTCCAAAGCCCTTGCCCATAGCTACTTTTGGTGGCCTCAACTGGACCAAGACATAGAACAAATGGTCGGCACTTGTGTCAGTTGTCAATCCTCTCACCCAGAGCAATCCCACCTTACCTCTCGGGAATGGGATTGTGCTCAGGGCGCATGGTCCAGGTTGCACATAGATTTTGCAGGTCCATTTAGGGGTGCCTTATTTTTGTTGGTTGTGGATTCATTCTCTAAGTGGCTGGAAGTGATTAGGGTGCCTAATACCACTTCAGCCACCATGATAATGCACCTAAGAAGGCTGTTTGTAGAATTCCAATCCTTCATGGAAAGGAATGCAATTAGGCACATCACTGCCGCCCCATTCCACCCAGCCACCAATGGGCAGGTAGAGCGGCAGGTGCGCACAACTAAAGAAGCGCTTCGGCGTATGAGTGAAGGGGATTTGGAGCTCCAGTTATGTCAGTTTCTTTTCACATATAGGCTCACCCCCTTGCCTCAGGGCTGTCCCCTGCTGAATTGCTCCAGCAAAGGAAACTGTCATCCTTGCTGGACAGATTGGATCCCTCTAGGGTAGAGGACAAAGGCACAAATATAGCAATCCAACACCAGAAGGGTTTCTCATCCAGAGACTCTGTACATTGCTGCAATGATGCAGCTGGTGGCCCTACGTGGGTGCCTGGGTTTGTGATCGATCAAACTGGTCCTGTTTCTTACAGAATCGAAACAGCCACTGGTCTGATCTGGAGGAGGCATGCAGATCAATTGAGACCCAGAGTACTGGACCCACAAGACGAATACAGACACTCAACGCTAGGGTTGGCCCCAACCCATTTAAACCCAGGGGGCAGAGGTTAATAGTCAGCAGCCAGCCAACATTGACCCAGGAGTGTCTTCTAGGAACCGATTTCAAGGGGAAATTGTGGAATGCTCCCCTACTCTGGCCATGTGTACCCCTACACTGTCCCAACCTAGCACTCTGGATTCCTTTATTGATTATGACCAATTTTGTTTGGATTTGCCCTCCACTCTTAGTACACATAGGAGGGACCCTGAGTTGTCTTATTCATCCACAGAATTAGATTTTGGTTTTGAGCGATCCCCTGCTCCTCCATCTGACAAACGGGGCTTAAATTTGGGTTTACAATCCTCCCCCTCTAGTCAATCCCTCACTCCAGTCAGATCGCCCATCCTACGAGCCCCTGAGCCGGTTCTGCCAAGCGTCCGACCCAGAAGGGAAACTTGATCACCATCCTGGTTAAAGGATTTTGTTTTTACCTAGGGGGAAGAATGTTATGTATGTTAACTGTGTTTTCTGACAGGAGCGGAATGTATCTTTTCTCATGTATCTATTCTTATGCAAATAAGTGGATCGAAAATGGGCACACTCTGTTAGCCAATGGGCTTGTTGTATTATTGTTACTGTTACTGTTTATAGTGTATATAAGTCCGAGTTTTGCCCCATCCAAACTGTGTTCAAACCCCACTAATAAAGAGCTGAATGTCACTACTTCACTTGTCTGCTTCTTCATTCCCTGAACACGAAGCAGTCACAGTGATTTGGGTGAACTGAAGAATTTTGCTGCATCTTGGGATCATAGCAAGCATTCAAAGAAGTCTATTTCTACAAGATGTGCTCCTTCAAATTATGCAAAAATGTGGAAAAAGATGTAATTGTGCAAACATGTTAAAAGGAGAAACACGTACTATGTGTGTCTGTGGTGCAAGCAACAGCTTTCTTTCTATATCTGTTTCAAAGAGACAGGGAACAAGGCTGGTATTATAATTTCGTGTGAGAAATTATTCTGGTTTGAAAGGATTTTTGTCCCAAGGGGCTGGGACAGAGACGGGTGCTCATTCTGTCATGTAGTACCTGGGTCTCAAACCTCCAACTTGCCAGCCTTCCAGCTAACAAAATAAGCTTCTTAACCACTGAGCCACCACAGCCTCTCCCCCCCCCCCCAAGTCTTTTATGGTGTTAGAAAGAATGGAAAGTGCAGGACATATCTATTTCCCAGGCCATGTGTTTTGATCCTAACCTAGAGGCAGGGCTACTTTGCCTACATCCCTCCAATGTTAGGGCATGTCTACATTTTTTGATATTTTTGGGGGGGAAAGGTCCTACATGTGCATTGATTTTTCCCCATGTTTGAAATTGATTCTGGGATCAAAGAATACACAACACACAGCTGAAGGATGATTTATCTTGCTGAAATGTGAGTTATTTCAAACCACCCAGAAAGGTAATTTATTTTGCACTGATTCCTAAATCGCTGCATTCTTCTTCAATTAAGTCTGTGTGAATGGATTTGTCAGTATACATTGTGTTTCTTGGATTTCCCCCATAAAGATAACAGACTTTTAAAAATATTATAACTGTTACTATTATTGCACTACAACATTTTAGTGCTAAATACTGTGTTGTATTTCTGTTCATTTACTGTTATACCATTTTAGCATTAGGACACTTAATTTTTTTAAACATCTGAAAATTCATACTTTACATCTTGAGTGATGACTTCTGTACAAAACACAAAACACAGTACAAAAAACATAATTGCCATCTAGTTTAAAAAGAAACTATTGAGAAGCCAGTGTAGTTCCAATGTATCTATTTTTTTAATCGTGTCAGAAACACACAAAGGTGCTTTCTGGGTTGAAAGGACTTTTTCTGGAGGAACTAATGTATCCATATACTACACACACAAACGACCACACAAGGTTTCACAATGGATGTGTGCATCAACTCAATCACTATGTGACCCTACATCAATTCCACAAAAACCCAACCAGAAATACTCAATTTATTTGACAGTCAAAACACACCCTTTCTTAGCTCTTTGTGAATAATTTTGGGTTTGTTCAAGAAGTCACTGTTTCTAACCTTGTGAGGTGCTCGGTAAATTGTTGGTAATACATGCATACAGTAGTAAAACATTGTCTTCTCTGCATAAAAATGCTGGGTGCACTGATGTCTAAATTTCTGTGTTTGTTGCAGGTGGAAAAGACATGCTAAAAATGCCATGGAAGAAAAACAACCAAGATTTACTTTATAATTATGAAGACAGGAAATTAGTGTCACTGAAGCCTTAAAGATGGTAATGTTCAGCTGGCATGGCAGGAATCAGGCATAACTGTTACATTCTTAGCTATATTCTGCTGCCAATTGGTTAGCTCATCCTGTTTTCATGTAAATACAAAGGAACAGAACAAACAATATAGATAATGAGAACGATATGCATCAAGGAGCCCAAAGATTAGCAGAGAAATTTGTTTCTTCCCTGCTGAACAGTCTTGTTTGCCTCCAGCTGATTGGAAGGCGCTTAAAATGGGCTACCATTTTAAAGTTCCATTGGTTTATTAGTCTCTCTCCTTCCTTTTATGAACTGGAGAAAGCAAAAATTCTACCGGGGCTCTATGTACACAACAGATTTTTAGCGCTGGAAGTTTGGAGCTGCAGAACTCAATATGTTAGGACTCTTTAGACCAGGGATTCTCAACCTGTGGCCCGTGGGCTGGATGCAGCCCATGGCACCATTTCATGTCCCCCCCCCCTCTGCCTCCACCACACCAGGAAGTGCCATGTGGTGGAAGAAGGGCAAAATAGCCATCCAGGCCCCAAAGCTGTCTGAGGGAGCGTGACCTGGCCACTGGCTTAAAAAGGCTGAGAACTCTTGCTTTAGACTGTTGCTCACTGCAGAAAGTGGGATAAAATGGGAGAAATTGACCTGGTTGTGTGGTCTTTGGGCATTTTGGACCAGCCAGAATCCCTGTGAGCTTACATTTTGTCTGAGGAAGAATGAAAACTACTGGTACCTTAGAACAGTGTTCCTCAACCTTGGGTCCCCAGCTGTTCTTGGACTTCAATTCGCAGAAGCCCTGATCAGCAGGTGTGCTGACTTGGACTTCTGGGAATTGAAGTCTAAGAGAACATCTGGGGACCCAAGGTTGTTAAACTCTGCTAGAATATTTATTGCATAGTTGATTGAGAGGAATGCAACATGATAAAGGATAGCAGACAGAGGGAACCTTCTGAGTCCAGTTGGACATGGTCTTTGAGGACAGAGGGGTTATTGAGACATGAGTACCCAAAGGATCTTTATTGCCTAGCCTCCCTCCATTGATACTGGTGGAGATACTGTTATGTGCTAATTTTTGAAGTGGTAGCAAGCATATCAGAGAGTAAACAAGACAAGACCAAAAATGTTGTGGCATCTTAAAGACTTCTGTATTTTAATGTTAGCTTTTGTGGATCAAGTCTACTTCATCGGACATAAGAGTGAGACTTCATGGCATTAATGTATACCGTATTTTTCGCCCTATAAGACGCTCTGGCATATAAGACGCACCCAATTTTAAAGGAGGAAAATCTAGAAAAAAAAAGATTCTGAACCAAATACTGTACTAAAAGGGAAGAAAAAAACCCACATCTTTTCAGAAACCCCACATGTCCAGGTACAATAAAGCCACCACAAAAATACTCAAAGTCAAAAACTACGTACCTGCCCTAGTCAACCTCCAAGAGGAACAAAGGTCCGGGAGGGCACGATGCTTCGCAGCAGCGGCGTCTTCGGAGCCTCCCGGGCCACGGAAGGCTCCCTCTATCTCCCCGCCGATGGTGGGGGCGTCCCTCCCCGCCCCCTGCCACCGGGCGGGAAGGTTAAAAGGGCTCCCTGGCCGAGGGAGCCGCCGCCGCCGCCGCCGCGCTGCGCGAAGCCGTCCCTCCCCGCCCCCTGCCACCGGGCGGGGAGGTTAAAAGGGCTCCCTGGCCAAGGGAGCCGAAGCCGCCGCCGCCGCGCCGCGCCGCGCCGCGCCACACGAAGCTGTCCCTCCCCGCCCCCTGCCACCGGGCGAGGAGGTTAAAATGGCTCCCTGGCCGAGGGAGCCGAAGCTGCCGCCGCCGCCGCGCCGCACCGCGCCGCGCCGCACCGCACCGCGCGAAGCCGTCCCTCCCCGTCCCCTGCCACCGGGCGAGGAGGTTAAAATGGCTCCCTGGCCGAGGGAGCTGAAGCCGCCGCCGCCGCCGTGCCACGCCGCGCCACGCGAAGCCGTCCCTCCCTGCCACCGGGCGAGGAGGTTAAAATGGCTCCCTGGCCGAGGGAGCCGAAGCAGCCGCCGCCGTGCCGCGCCGAGCCGAGCCGTCCCTCCCCGCCCCCTGCCACCGGGCGGGGAGGTTAAAAGGGCTCCCTGGCTGAGGGAGCCGAAGCCGCCGCCGCCGCCGCCGCCGCCGCCTCCGTGCCGCGCGAAGCCGTCCCTCCCCGCCCCCTGCCACCGGGCGAGGAGGTTAAAATGGTTCCCTGGCCGAGGGAGCCGAAGCCGCCGCCGCCGCCGTGCCACGCCGCGCCACGCCGTGCCACGAGAAACCGTCCCTCCCTGCCACCGGGCGAGGAGGTTAAAATGGCTCCCTGGCCGAGGGAGCCGAAGCCGCCGCCGCACCGCGCCGCGCCGCGCCGCGCCGAGCCGCGCCGAGCCATCCCTCCCCGCCCCCTGCCACCGGGCGGGGAGGTTAAAAGGGCTCCCTGGCCGAGGGAGCCGAAGCCGCTGCCGCCGCCGCCGCCGCGCCGCGCGAAGCCGTCCCTCCCCGCCCCCTGCCACCGGGCGGGGAGCCATTTTAACCTCCTCGCCCGGTGGCAGGGGGCGGGGAGGGACGGCTTCGGGCGGCGCGGCGGCGGCGGCGGCTTCGGCTCCCTCGGCCAGGGAGCCATTTTAACCTCCTCGCCTGGTGGCAGGGGGCGGGGAGGGACGGCTTCGCGCGGCGCGGCGGTGGCGGCGGAGGCTTCGGCTCCCTCGGCCAGGGAGCCCTTTTAACCTCCCCGCCCGGTGGCAGGGGGTGGGGAGGGACGGCTTCGCGCGGCGGCGGCAGCAGCGGCGGCTTCGGCTCCCTCAGCCAGGGAGCCCTTTTAACCTCCCCGCCCGGTGGCAGGGGGCGGGGAGGGACGGCTTCGCGCGGCACGGCGCGGCGCAGCGGCGGCGGCGGCGGCTTCGGCTCCCTCAGCCAGGGAGCCCTTTTAACCTCCCCGCCCGGTGGCAGGGGGCGGGGAGGGACGGCTTCGCGCGGCGGCGGCAGCAGCGGCGGCTTCGGCTCCCTCAGCCAGGGAGCCCTTTTAACCTCCCCGCCCGGTGGCAGGGGGCGGGGAGGGACGGCTTCGCGCGGCGCGGCACGGCAGCGGCGGCGGCGGCGGCGGCTGCTTCGGCTCCTTCGGCCAGGGAGCCATTTTAACCTCCCCGCCCGGTGGCAGGGGGCGGGGAGGGACGGCTTCGCGCGGCGCGGCGCGGCGGCGGTGGCGGCGGTGGCTTCGGCTCCCTCGGCCAGGGAGCCCTTTTAACCTCCCCGCCCGGTGGCAGGGGGTGGGGAGGGACGGCTTCGCGCGTCGCGGCGGCGGCGGCTTCGGCTCCCTCAGCCAGGGAGCCCTTTTAACCTCCCTGCCCGGTGGCAGGGGGCGGGGAGGGACGGCTTCGCGTGGCGCGGCGCGGCGCAGCGGCGTCGGCGGCTTCGGCTCCCTCGGCCAGGGAGCCCTTTTAACCTCCCCGCCCGGTGGCAGGGGCGGGGAGGGACGGCTTCGCACGGCACGGCATGGCACGGCACGGCGCGGCGGCGGCGGCGGCGGCGGCGGCGGCTTCGGCTCCCTCGGCCAGGGAGCCCTTTTAACCTCCCCGCCCAGTGGCAGGGAGCGGGGAGGGACGGCTTCGCGCGGCATGGCGCGGCAGCGGCGGCGGCGGCTTCAGCTCCCTCGGCCAGGGAGCCCTTTTAACCTCCCCGCCCGGTGGCAGGGGGCGGGGAGGGACGGCTTCGTGCAGCGCGGCGCGGCAGCGGCGGCGGCGGCTGCTTCGGCTCCTTCGGCCAGGGAGCCATTTTAACCTCTCCGCCCAGTGGCAGGGGGCGGGGTGGGACGGCTTCGCGCGGCGCGGCACGGCACGGCGGCGGCGGCGGCGGCGGCTCCCTTGGCCAGGGAGCCATTTTAACCTCCCCGCCCGGTGGCAGGGGGCGGGGAGGGACGGCTTTGCGCGGCGCGGCGCGGCGCGGCGCGGCGCGGCGGCGGCGGCTCCCTCGGCCAGGGAGCCCTTTTAACCTCCCTGCCCGGTGGCAGGGGGTGGGGAGGGACGGCTTCGCGCGGCGCGGCGCGGCGCGGCGCGGCGCGGCGCGGCTCCCTTTATCTCCCCGCCCATGGTGGGGGCGGGGAGAGCGCGGCTGCTGTATATTTGCCGTATAAGACGCACAAACTTTTCCCCCCAGTTTTGGGGAAGAAAAAGTGCGTCTTATACGGCGAAAAATACGGTACATGTCAGTTACAGAGGTACACAAAGGTTGGCTAGCATAATGGATAAGTTAATAAATCAGTGTGGTTATTTACAACCAGTAATAATAGAAGATTCCTGGTTGGGGTTCAGATTTATTACTGTGAAATTTGGTTCTGTTGTGTTGTAAATGGTTAGTAGATGGATGTCTTTTTTGTTTTGTTTTGTTTACTCTCTGTTATGTGCTAAGTGGCACAGACCTCTGTAACCAACTCAGCAGGTTTCCACTTTTATATGATGAGCTGTTCTTAGAACAATAGGTTTGTCAATTCAGGATGAAGGTATGTTTCTATGTCAATGGCTCTCACTAAGCTAGTGATGTGCTTCCTTGATATTATATATTTGCAGTGGAACCTCATACAACAATTGCCCCGTATAGCAATGAAATCGCATAATAATTGGGGGGGGGGGATGGTGTCCGGCATAACAAATTTCTCGATGGACAAAAGTGTACAACAATTTTTCAATGGGAAAAACCACTTAGAAAAAAAACGTTGTACAATGCATCCCATAGGGAAAATTGCTATATGATGCATGTATCAAATAGCAATTGTTTCGTACAACAACAAGCCCCGTGGAACAGTTTAAAATTGTTGTATGGGGTACAGTACCACTGTAAATGTGTTTTATACAACTAGTTTCTCATCCAATACAAGTAGTTTTCCTGCAATTTAGAGAAGGTCTGCTCTTCTCATCGCTGCCTATTACTTTAGAACAGAAACAATCATTTTGAGCCTAATTACAATCTTGGTATGGAGCATTGATGTCTGTGCAGTGGCATCAATAGGATCAAAAACTCCCAAATACGGATGCAATGGCTTTATTCAAAAAAAGCAAACAGCATGTTGTGGAGCAAAGTTGCACTTATGCATAGTATCTTCATCTCTTGGAGAAAGGAGTCTAGGTCAGTGATGGCGAACATTGGCACTCCAGATGTTCTTGGACTTCAATTCCCAGAAGCCCAAGCACCCTGTGAATCCACACGAATGGGTTTACTGCGATTCATCTGGCCCACGCCGCCCTCGTCACTCCTGGAAGCGGAAGTAAAACATGCCCATATGGGGCTTGGGCTTCTGGGAATTGAAGTCCAAGAACATCTGGAGTGCCAAAGTTCACCATCATGGGTTTAGGTTGTCCCAGGTGGGTTCAGAGTCATTCTGGGTCACTCATGTTGTCAGGCATGTAGTTAAAGAGACATTTCTGTGTTTTTAGAAGCCTTTAACACTTGAACAAAAATCTCAACAAGGAAAAAGAAGAATGAAATGCTATGAAAACATGAACCTAAAGTGCTTCAGATGATTTAGTTCTAGTTGACAAACTGATATCCCTTGTGTTGTGTTCTGTAAAGCAGTGCCTTTAACAATGTACCTTTACCATGTGTTATCAATGTAACCTTTCTGTGTGCAACATTATAACCTTCACCTGTATCAATGTTAGCCTAATAAGGGGACGCGAGCTAGTGACCACCAGAGGGCAGTAGCGAGCATCCAGCTCTAATGGATCACCAGCCACCTGGTTCAGCAGCGCGGGAAGATTCCCCGCGACTTCCTCACCTGGTCAAGAAGGGCGTGACCTCCTACGACGTCACGCAGGCAGCAACCAATAGTCTGTCAACGAGCCACATTCAAATGTATAGCCAGCTGTATATATTGAGCTACCCATCCGCCATTACCACATGTTCCTCCGGATCATCATGCAATAAACCTGTGTTAAGCCAACCCTTCGGCTGTTTCATTGTCTTTGGTCCCTTACACCAAATTGGCGACGAAGGTGGGATGGCAGCCCACGGGACCAAGACATGCGCCGGTTTCGAAATCAGGAAACCGGGCGACTGGGAGATCTTCGAGATGGACTTCCAGGCCGCACTGATCGAGTCCGAAGTCACGGAAGAGGCGAAGAAAAGAGCCATCTTCACCAGAATGCTCGGACAAGAAACAAAAAGGACCTTGGTGGACCTGATTGCACCGAGGAGGGTGAGCGAATTCAAGGCCAAGGAACTCATGCAGTTGCTGCGTGAGCACGTCCGGCCCGCCACGGCGATGTTTCCCGCTCGGAGTGCATTTTGGAGGCGAGTCCAAGTGCCCGGGGAGACGGTCGGCGCGTTCGTGGCGGCCCTGCGGCTGGCGGCCGGCCCGTGCAAATGGGAGAATGTCGAAATCACCCTCCGAGACTGTGTGCTGTGCGGCCTGAACGACGCCGAAACCCAGCGCACATTAATGAACCAAGAGCCGCCTCCCACGCTGCAGGAGGTTGTCAGAGCGGCCCAGGCCGCAGAAGCTACGAAGGCCGGGGTCCAAGAACTCCAGGACTGGCGGCCAAAGTCGAGAAAAGCAGAGGCTCCGGTACAGGCGGCCCGGCGAACTTCGAGGTCGTCTACAGAGAGCAGCGACGACGAGGACGTACAGAAGGTCCGGAAGGAGAGCCGATGATGCGACGGCTGTGGCGCGGCCCACGACCGCGTGAAATGCCCCTTCCGGAAGGCCGAGTGCCACAACTGCGGCCGCCGCGGGCACATCGCCAAGGTGTGCAGGAAGAAGCGCGAGTCCCGGAGGAGCTCCCCAGACCGTTCCGCGGGACGAGACCGCCCAGCGAAGCCCAAAGACGGCGCCCAGGCCACGCGGAAGCAGGACGGCGTGGGCCGCATCGCCGACGGCAGCGAGGACGACACCCCAGTGTTCAGCGTGTCTACGGGACACCCCCGCTACTTTGTTGAGGTACTAGTCCAAGGGGTGCCCATTAGGATGGAAATTGACTCGGGGTCCTCATATTCAATCATTTCCCAGAGGGAGTTTTTTGGAATTGCCCCCCAAAAGCGGCCCAAGCTCAAAGCGTTGAGGGCCACACTACGGGACGTGCAAGGGAACAGTATTCCAGTGTTGGGGGTTGGAGAATTTCAGGTCAAATTCAAGGAGCACGCCGCGTCCCTTCCCCTGGTCGTGCTCAAGGGAGGAAATTGCAGCCTCCTCGGGACTCAATGGTTCCAGCCCCTGGGTTTGTTCATTGGGGGGGTGCATGCCGTGGGGATGCACGCTGTTGGGACTGACCCAATTCAGGAGGTGTGCGAGGCGCACCCCGAAGTCTTCAAAATGGGACTGGGGAAATTCAAGGGGCCCCCAGTGACTTTCGACCTGGACCCGGAGGTCCGCCCTGTTCGCCTAAAACCACGCCGGGTGCCGTTCGCACTCAAGGACAAGATAGAGGCGGAACTGGACAAACTGGTGGGTCAGGGGATTCTTGTGCCTGTAGATTCTGCGGAGTGGGAAACTCCAATTGTAACCGCTCTTAAGTCCAATGGGGAGGTTCGCATATGCGCCGACTACAAGTGCACCATCAACAAGGCGATCCGCCCGAATGCATATCCGGTGCCGGTAGTCAGCCATCTGCTGGCCAGGTTACACGGGGGGAAATGTTTCGCTAAGCTCGACTTAGCCCAGGCCTACCAGCAGCTCACGGTGTCTCCCGCCGCAGCTGCTGCGCAGACCATAGTCACCCATAAGGGGGCGTTCCAGGTGACGCGCCTCCAATTCAGCGTGAACTCGGCGCCAGGAATTTTCCAGTCACTCGTGGAACGCCTCCTAAAGGGTCTGGAGGGGGTGTTGCCCTATTTTGATGACGTGTTAATAACAGGGGGGAGTCGGGCGGAATTGGCCAAGAGGTTGGGGAAGGTCCTGACTATATTCGAAAAGGCGGGGCTGAGGTTGCGCAAGGACAAATGCGTCTTCTTCGCAACCGAGGTTGAGTTCCTAGGGTTTTGTGTGACTCCTGAGGGGATAAAACCATCCAAGTCTAAGGTGGCAGCCATCAAGAAAGCCCCCCGCCCCACCTCTAAGCCCGAGTTGCAGTCGTTCCTAGGGCTGCTCAACTTTTACCACTCCTTCCTTCCCCGGAAGGCAGCGGTGGCTGAACCGCTACACAAGCTGCTAAAGAAAGAGCAGGCATGGAAGTGGGGCGATGACCAAGAGAGGGCATTTAGTGAGCTGAAAAGCCTCCTGGCGTCCGACGCCATACTGACCCACTTCGACCCCAAACGCCCAGTAGTCCTGACCTGTGATGCATCCCCGGTGGGGGTGGGGGCGGTGCTGTGCCACGTGCTGGAGAACGGCAGGGAGGCCCCGATAGCATTTTACTCCAGGTCCCTGTCCCAAACAGAGAGAAACTACGCACAAACGGACAGGGAGGCCTTAGCGATAGTCTCGGGGACGAAAAAAATTCACGATTTTCTGTATGGCCGCCCCTTCACCATCGTGACGGACCACAAACCCCTGCTAGGCATTTTTACCGCGGATAAGCCCACCCCTCAAATCCTGTCCCCAAGGATGCTCAGGTGGGCCATTTTTCTCAACGCGTATCAGCACGCGTTGGTCTACCGGCCCGGGAAAGAGATCAGTCATGCGGACGCCCTATCTAGGTCTCCCCTTCCCCTAACGCCCAGCCAGGTGAGCATGGGGGAGTGGGACCATCAGGTTCTCATGATAGAGGTGCTGGATTCACCCCCCGTAGTGCCCGCCGACATTGCCAAAGCGACAGAGAAAGACAAAACGTTAGCGACAGTAAGCTCCTGGCTGCAGAAAGGGTGGCCCGCGTCCTCCCCAGCGGAGGAGTTCGCTCCATTTTTCAGAAAAAAGCTAGAACTGTCCCTAGAGAGGGGGTGTCTCTTGTGGGGGCAGCGGGTGGTGATTCCCACTTCCCTTCGGCTGCGGGTGCTCAAACTGCTTCACGTCAGCCACCCCGGCATCGTGCGATCCAAGGCGCTGGCCCGGAGTTACTTCTGGTGGCCCCAGCTAGACGCCGACATCGAGCACATGGTCGGCACTTGCGAAAGTTGCCAATGCTCCAGACCGGAGGAGGCCCGCCTTCCCCACAGGGAATGGGACGCGGCTAAGGGGCCGTGGTCCCGGGTGCACGTTGATTTCGCGGGCCCGTTCAGGGGCACCCTATTCCTCCTTGTTGTGGACGCTTTCTCCAAATGGTTGGAGGTTATCCCAGTCACGAGCACCTCCTCGGCCCAGACCATTAGGCACTTGCGGAGGCTCTTTTCCACGTTCGGCATACCCGACACGTTAATTAGCGACAACGCTAGTTGTTTTACGTCCTCCGAGTTTAAGGCATTCATGGAGATTAACGCCGTTCGGCATATTACCTCCACCCCGTTTCACCCGGCCACCAACGGCCAAGTAGAGCGCCTCGTCCGCACCACGAAGGACGCGTTGCGGCGCATGGGCCCAGGGGATTTGAACCTACAAGTGTGTCAGTTTCTGCTAGGGTACAGGGTGACCCCGTTGGCGTCAGGATACTCCCCCGCAGAGCTCTTAATGCGCAGGAAGCTGACCACCATCCTTACTAGGCTAGACCCCACGAGGGTAGAGGACAAAGGAAGGAACATCGGGCTGGAGGTTACAAAGAGTTTCAGCATAGGCGCCCCCGTGCATTGCAGGAATTATGCCAGCTCAGGCCCAGCCTGGGTGCCGGGCGTAGTCGTGGAACAAACCGGCCCCGTGTCGTACCGCGTGGAAACCAGCACGGGGCTCCTATGGAGGCGGCACGCAGACCAGCTCCGACGCAGGGTCTCCGATGAGCAGGACACGGTTCACGCAGGAAATAAGTCAGCGTTAGGGTTCTCCCCCACCCGTTTAGCCCAAGGGGGAGGAGAAGGGGACCGTGGGCCCCCACCAAGGGGGGAGGAGGATATCCTCATAGATACCCTGGGGGATCTTTCCGAGGAGGAGGAACCCGACCCCATACATATCTCGCGGAAAGTCCCCACAAATGCGGGTACCCCTACCAACTTAGATTTTGATTTTCAGAACCGGGGGGGGGGGTTTCGGAGTGGTCCCCCACCCGTCCAAGCGAGAAGAGGGGTTTTTCATTAGCCCCGACGGCCCCCGGTCTGCCCACAATGGAGTTCTTCCCTTCCCCTAAGTCCGCCAGACAGCGGCAAGCCACTAACAAGTCTCCCTCTCCCGTTTCAGGACAAGGGACCAGGGAACAAAGAAGCAATAACGCCCCCGGGGGGGGCAGCCCTCTTCACGGCCCAAACGCACATGCAACAAGCCATCTTGGCTGAGAGACTTCGTCTCATCCTAGGGGGGAGGGATGTTGTGTTCTGTAAAGCAGTGCCTTTAACAATGTACCTTTACCATGTGTTATCAATGTAACCTTTCTGTGTGCAACATTATAACCTTCACCTGTATCAATGTTAGCCTAATAAGGGGACGCGAGCTAGTGACCACCAGAGGGCAGTAGCGAGCGTCCAGCTCTAATGGATCACCAGCCACCTGGTTCAGCAGCGCGGGAAGATTCCCCGCGACTTCCTCACCTGGTCAAGAAGGGCGTGACCTCCTACGACGTCACGCAGGCAGCAACCAATAGTCTGTCAACGAGCCACATTCAAATGTATAGCCAGCTGTATATATTGAGCTACCCATCCGCCATTACCACATGTTCCTCCGGATCATCATGCAATAAACCTGTGTTAAGCCAACCCTTCGGCTGTTTCATTGTCTTTGGTCCCTTACACTAAACCTTGTGATAGCTAATTTCTTCAGAGTTGGTTCTGAATGTAAAGGAAAGGAAGGGAAGATAATAAAAAGGCAGAGAGCAGTTAAAAAAAGAAAGCTTCTGACTGGGTAATGAGGAGAAGGTGTAAAGAGAAAGAACATGTGGGGAGGGAGAGTTCAAAATGTTGTCTGATACAAGGTTGGAGAGCAAATTGATTAAGACACATATAGAGGGAGAAAGAAAGACCAGAGAACTGAAGTGTCTGGGACTATGCAGGGCACTTTTGATAATATCTTTCTGTGGGTTCCCTCCAAACTTGGCAGTGCCTCCTTTTTTTTAGCACAACTAATCTTACTACAGTAGCTGCACACTACTGTGTCTCAATGCGTCTGAAGGGAATGAGTTATAGTAATGACAGGTTGCAGAGGTTTCCCACATATTCATAGCTTGTAATTCCCACTAGCCCCTATTAGGATCGTTGTAAGTCAATTCAAACATGAAGGCACATAACACACTAACTAATCTTATCTTTACCTAAAACATGAACTTGGAACTTGGAGGCCAAAGAAAATTGGATGAGGGAATTTTATGGGGAAGAGTGGTTGGTAGGAGAAGAGATAAATGTTGTTTTCCCTTGCATTCCTTACACAAATTACTCCCACTTGTGAGTACTTTAAAGAGAAAAAGAGCTGTCCAGGCTTTGTCTGATGTGTAATTTGCCCCTAATTCAGCCTGCAGTTTTGGTCTATTGATTCTCTCTGGCTCTTGAGATAATTGAATTGGCTAGATGAGCTCAGTTAGACAATAGTCTAAATCATGTCATTAAATAGAGGGTTTACTTAATTCAATTGAATCCATATACCTACTGTGGCTGTTAAAGAGAAATAGAAAGTGGGTAAAAACTCAGCCAGGTGAATGAAAGGATATCAATATTTTACACTATTAATAAATTTGCAAACCTATAGATAACTCAAAGGTAAAATATAAATATATATCAGGGGATGTATGTTGCATTATCTTACTTATTGTTATTTTGGTCAGCTCTATTATGGCATGATAATTGGTGGATGAAAGCTATACTGGTGATATGTTTATTTAAAAATAAAAATAAACATATAAACCAAACATATCATGCACAGTATTAAGCTGACTTTCTGTACTATCCACATGCAAGGACACCAGATCGCAAGTGATCCTGTTTAACACATCAATCTTCTTTCCCTTAAAAAACAAAACAAAAAGCATGTTGAAAGCATTGCTGCTGTGTTAACAGCAATTGAAAAGAAATGTAAAATTTCCTTTCTCTTCCCTTTCCAAAAGGAGTGGAAAGGATACTTTGCATTTCTCAAGAATGGTAAGCAACTTTGGCAAAAGGCTATCTAGGCAACCACTTTGCTTCAATCCCAGAAAACACACATGCTGTAATTGAACCAAAACAGAGTGATCCTACCTGTACACAAAAAAGATTGTCCCTGACATGGACCAAGAAAGCTGTGGGCAGGCATCAATTGAGGTGGACTGTTTCTTGTAGCACAAACTTCATTTTGGAATAAAGAAGCAAGCTAACTTCTTCAACTAGCTGCATATTCTTCATGGTGGGTGTCATGAAAAAGTCCATTTCTGAGTTGTACTTTTTCCTGAGATTGATACTGTCAGATATAATATCACACACTTATGATCCCCATATACCACAATGCAATGCTCTAATGTATCATGACACTGTTGCCCTATAACCCATGACCTGGTGACATCACCAACCCTATTAAAGGACACTAACATTTCCCACTCCTCACTTCCCTTGCTGACCCTAGAGATCACCAATGACCGCCATGTGGGCAGTGGAAATAAAGACTATTAAAAGGTAATAGCTGTCTCTGGAGTTATTGGACCAATCCATCAGCATCTCTCTAACAAAATGGTAGCAGATAGGATGGTTTGTCCATAATTAACTCCAAAACAAACAAAGATGACCAAAAGAAAGACCCGAGGTTCCTAGGGTATGAACCAGGTTCAAAGGCATACCGATTACTGGACCGCAAGCTCAGGATAGTGGTATCCAGGTCAGCCACTTTCCATGAGCACGTGAACTGGAGCAGGATACATGCGAATGAAATCCTGACGAGTAGGCACAAACAAGAGGAGGCCGAAGCATCGTCAACCGATCCAAGACCCAGCGCGCGAGAAGAAACGACACATAACAAGGTTGAAAAACAACAATCACACCAGAGCTCTGTAGACACTGAGGATGCCGAGTTGCCAAGTCCACCAGAAAGGGCACCCAGGAGGTCAACCAGGTCAACCAAGAGCCAGATCCCGAAAGGGCTGGAGGATTATGTAATGGGTATAGACGCCTACACCGTCGCCTATCAATTACAACGATATAACCAAACTGCCACTAGAGGAACAGGACACATGGAAGAGGGCGATGGAAAAGGAGATGGAGAGCCTCACGGCCCTAAATGTGTACACACCTGCACAAGTTCCGGAAAATCAGAAGGCGATAGGAACGAAATGGGTATTCAGAATCAAACAACTAGAAGATGGCTAGAAACTGTACAAGGCCAGACTAGTAGCACAAGGTTTCTCCCAGAGATATCCGGACGACTACGACGAAACATACTTCCCTACTGTTAAGGCAGAGAGCATAAAGGCAGCCCTAGTGATGGCATCAATTCTAGGGGAACAAGTATACCAATTCAATGTACAAACTGCTTACCTGCATGCGAAACTAGACAATGAATTGTATGTCAAAGCACCACCTAGGATCGGATATAAGAGTGGAGAAAACTGGTTGCTCAACAAGAGTTTGTATGGGCTAAAACAGTCTGGTAAAAGATGGTATGAATGTCTGTCTGAAGCACTGGAGAGATTGGGCTTCTTTCCCAACGAGGACGACAGATGCGTGTTTGTAAGGAAATCGCAAGGGGAGACAGAGAAATTACTGGTTTACATTGATGACTTATTGTACTTCGGAAAGGACAAATCAAAGTGTGACAAATTTGCTCAAGACCTGCAGAAACACTTCTCCCTGAAGAGCCTAGGAGAAATAAGCACGTACCTAGGGGTACAAATTTCAAGAGTACAAGAGGGCTTTGCAATTTCCCAGAGAGAAAAGATACTCAAACTCCTTGAGAGATGTAACATGTCAGATGCCCACACCTGTGGGACACCCATGCACACAGACTTCCTCAAGAATGCACATGAAGAAAGGGAGCCATTCGAAGATAACCACCTCTACAGGTCAACCATCGGATCACTACTGTACATCGCCACCTGGACCAGGCCGGACATCATGTTGACAGTGAATCTTCTCTCTAGACACTCGAACAACCCCAAGGTCCACCACTGGAAAGCAGTGTCTTGTCTAGGCTGAGTAGACATTCTTTTTTTATTGAAGGTTTTTAAAATATGAACATACAAAATACAAAACTATAACATACAAAATAAGACAACATTACAATTATATTGTAAGTAAAACACTAACAAACAGGAAAAAAACACACTTCAAAAGAAAAAGGGAAAAGAAGGAAAGAAAATTCTTTGATATAAAAGAGTACTTTTCATATTAATAAACTTGTTTACATTATATTTTTCTTGAAATATAAGTTTATATATCATTGTTCAATTATAACTACATATATGCTGCTTACTCCATTGTATCTAAACCTAATAATATAAACTACACCCAGTATTTCAATAAACATACGAAAGAAAAACCCCAGTGATATCTACAAAGCCCTGGAGATTGCATTTATTCCAGCAATATATTAATGCTTCCAAAAACCCAATTGTTCCGGAACTGGCTTACCACCTTTACCCTTATGCAATGTATATTCGACAAATTGTTTCCATATATCCCAAAATTTATTTTCTTTAATTATCCCCTTTTTTTATTCAATTCCCATGTAAGATTGGCATTTAATGCTATATTCCACATTTCTTTATACCATTCCTCCATTTTCAACATTAAAGTGTTTTTCCAATTTATTGCAATACATTGTCTCACAATTGTCAATTGAGGAGACATTTTATGCTTCATGAATATATGCTGTTAATTGATACATCTGACCTGTTTTAAATGCCATCCACTTTTTAAAAAAAAAGTTGGAAAAATAACTTCTCACAAGGAATGATTCTTTGTCAGCTCATGTTAGAACCATTAATGGTTCTAGAACACTTTTGAATGTTAGCCATGTTGGATTTTCCTAGCATTGCCTTCCTGCTGCCACTACATTTGTACAGAGATATTTCTGCTCATAAGTAAAGAATTCTAGGTAAAGGTCACCCTTGCTCAAAAGCCAGTTGTATCTGACTCCAGGGTTCAGTGCTCATCTCTGTTTCAAAGCCGAAGAGCCAGCATTGTCTGCTTCTGCAGATGTTTCTGTGGTCATGTGGCAGGCATGACTAGACACCAGAGTGCACGGAACGCTGTTTCCTTCCCACCAAAGTGGTCCCTATTTAGCTACTTGCAATTTTTTGCTTTCGAACTGCTAGGTTGGCAGGAGCTGGGACAAGGACGGGAGCTCATTCCGTCCTGCAGTACTCAGGAATCAAACTGCTGACCTTCCGCCTCCCGGTCAGGGTCTTAGCCACTTGAGCCACTGCTAGCAACACAGAAATACGTCTGGAATTTATTTTATTTTTCATATGAATATGGATAATTTGTATGAAAATGGTATATAAGTCTATATCAGGAATTCTCAACCTGCAGCCTATGGGCTGTATGCGGCCCACAGCACCAATTCATGTGCCACACCACACACCCTGCACCCACCACATAAGGAAGTGCCATATGGTAGAGGAAGGGCAAAATGGCTGTCGGGCCTCAAAGCTGTCTGAGGGAGCATGGCCCTACCCCTGGGTAAAAAAGGTTGAGAACTCCTGGTCTATATGATATGATATTTCACTGCTTTTCATAGACAGATAAGGGTACTGATTTTTAAAAATTGTTTATTTATTTTTATTTGTTTTAAACATTTATATCCTGCCCTCCTGGTGGGTACACCACTCAGGGCGGCTAACAACAAAAGGGGGAAGGGAAAAGACAGAAAATACAATAGATAAAAAATTATAATATAAAAACAATTAAAACAACTGCAGCTAAAAACAAGAACCCAAAAACCCCAGCTAAAATCAGCATTAAAACAGAACAACAGCAAATCATCATTAAAAGAAAACAACCGACCCCACCCTTACCCACATAAGACAGAGTAACGAAACTGGAAAAAGTCCCTAGCATAGGCTAAATCAGCCAGGTCCCTAGCATAGGCTAAATCTATTATTAAATAGAAATGCAGGAAAGAAAAGTAAGAAAAGTATGAAATAAAACAAGCTATGAAAGGACACAAAATTTCTGTTTCTTTTAGGATTTTTTCACTCCATTGCAAATGTTGATTGCCCCTGCCACAGATATGGGAACCATCCAATATTGGAATGTGTGTAAAGATGGAATTTAATGCATTTTTGAAACAATTTGCACTTTATATGAGTGATGCTTTCATCTTCTTAGAATCTTATTTCTGAAAAGGTGAATAAACAGCTTGTAACATTTTTGTTTCAAGCAAACTGGTTGGGCTGAATAGCAGTTGGTAAGCCATCGGGGAAATGGCTGGATAGCTCAGTGGTTTAGGTATCTGGTTGGAAGTTTGATTCCCCACTGTACCTCCTAAGAGAGGAGCCAAGGGAGAGATATTCCCATTGATAATGTGAAGTTATTTGGGGCATCTGTCTTCAAGTCTTGTAGTGCTCTCTCCTTCTTCCTCCCTCTCTTATTGCAACTTTATTACATAAAGACCATTTTTAAAAAACAGTTTCCCCCTTTCTTTATGTTTTCAGATGTTTTTCATATATAAGGGCTTCAAATTTTGCAAATCCACATATATGGTAAATCTACTCTCTTCTACAAGCATTTGGCTATACCCAGAGAAAGCTGACTATAAAATCTCTCCATACAGCTGAAGCACTTGTCTAAAATGGAGAGTTTTAACAAGCTGCTTTCCCAGAATACAACACCCCAGCCAGCCATTCTGGCTGAGTGAAGCAAGGAGTTATAATCCAAAAACAACTTTCCCAAACTCTGCTAAAATTTTATGTTAACATATAAATTGGGCTATAGTAGAGTTTGACTTATATAACTATAACCCTGGGATTGTTTTGTGAGTATAAAGGCAAGAACATGCAAAAAAATCTGCAAATTATCACCTATGTTGTACAGATATCACAAGCTCTCAGATTGCAACTGTTGCCTGGAAACATGCTATTCTTCCCCATGTTTGGTCAACTAGCAAATATATCTAGTCACTAACCACTATGATTGCAAGAAACATGATTACAGGTACCAAGAACATCTAGTGCTGTGCTGGCGAACCTTGGCACTCCAGATGTTCTTGGACTTCCATTCCCAGAAGCTGAAGCCCCTGTGAATCCACATGAATGGTTTTGCTGTGATTCATCCGGCCCATACCCGTCAAGTGTGGCTCCGGAAAATATGGGACCTGCACAGAACCCTTCTGCACAGAACCCTTCTGTGCATGCGCAAAAAGGTTCTGTGCATACATGCATGCGCAGTACCTACTTTCACCGCCGTCAAATTACGGGATGGCAGCGGGAAAGTAGAGGGAGCAGCGCAGAAATACGGGAAATCCCGGCCAATCTGGGATACTTGACAGGTATGATCCGGCCCACACCACGCTGCCCTCATCGCTCCTGGAAGCGGAAGTAAAACGCGCCTGTACGAGCGCATTTTACTTCTGCTTCCAGGAGCGACAAGGCCGGTGTGGCATGGGCCAGATGAATCACAGCAAAACTATTTGTGTGGATTCACTGGGGCTTTGGCTTCTGGGAATTGAAGTCCAAGAACATCTGTAGTGCCAAGGATCGCCATCATGGATCTAGTGTATGGTGCCATTTGCAGTGAATGTATAATTTCTTTAGGAGAGGTACTACAGTAGACCCTCTCATAACGACGTTACTTGGTTCCCCAAGTAGCATTGCTAAGCGATTTTTGTTGTTATGCGGGTTTCTATGGGGTCTCGTGCATAATGACGTTTTTAGCGTCATTGTCCAGTTATTTTAGCGTTGTTGTTCGGACAATGACACTAAAAACGTTATGCGGGGGTGTTCGCTTAATGGTGCATAATGATGCGTTGTTAAGAAAAATGATGTTATCCGAACGCGTTGTTATGTGAGGTTTGACTGTACTCTATTATGGGAAATTTCTAATCTATGTTGTCTAACACAGAGCATATTCAGATGGGCACTTAGCATGCTCTTTTGAGCTCCTGTGGGTTCATCTGGCCTCCATATGTCCAGATTGCATGGATGCTAGTTTGCTGCTACTGTGCTGAGCATTCCTTTTTAAACATCTATCAGGAGATTCTACTTTTCCCCCAGTGTTCAAATCTATCTGGTTCCCAGCATTTCTGGTTACTGGTAATGCAGTATAAGGATAGGCTTGCAGCCAAAAGTCTGCTTCCAAGGTAAATATCCAGCATGCTGAAGGAGCTAACAAGCTCCATCAAAATATTGGATGCTGCAATTAAACATTTCCCCTACTTCTCTGTATTTAATGACACATCCCCCCCCCACTGCACCAGCCAATTGTTATAGTGCTGACTTAGATAGAAAGTTTAAAAAGATTTTCTGTGTTTTTCTTTTTTATCATCAGTCAAAAACAACAATCAGCAAGTAGCAGAAAAAAATAAACAGTTCCCCTACCCCTCTACAGAGGAGCAAGGGAAGTGTTTTTTTTTTGCCTTGTCACTTCACCCTTTGAACAAAGGTCATTTGGGGTGTTTGAAGCCATAGTTTGATGCTCTGTTTGCTATACCACATTGGCCCCTCTTCCTGCCCTCAACCACTTTTTTATTTTAATGTGGATATTGTTATGAAGATATTGGCTTCTTTGTAAATAAAGAAAAATGCAATGTTCAGTAAAATGGACATAAAAGCATAAGAGCCAAGCTTGATCAAACCAAATACACATCTTATCATTAATTATATTCAAACTGTGGGAAGAAGATGCCACAAGCAAGACCTGAGCACAGTAACACCTTCCATGTTTCTTAGCATCTGATATCCAGATGTGCCTCCTTACTGGAGATAATAGAAAGCATTGTGTCTAGTATCTATCCATACCCTTATCCTCCATGAAGCCACTAAGGATAAAATTGTAAGATAAATAATTGCAATGTTTTCCCTCTGGGCACGTGATTCCTTCAAAGCACAATCAGACTTGCAAATGAAATCTTTGCTTTTTGAACTAACGTTTTGCTAGGCTTGAAATAACCTAGGATATTTTAATGTCTTAATATGAATGGATAATATCCTCCAGCTGCCACTTTCAGGGAGAATACCAATTATCAAATGTCACAGCTGGCCACTCTAATGGTTTTCCAACTTTTTAATTCAAGCAAAGGACCACACAGGACCACATGACGAGCTTTCTGAAGAAATAGCTCAAGTAGTCAGAAAAGAGACTAGTGGATGTTTTAAGTTAAGAACTCGAATGTCACACCAACCATTTATGTGGCTAATTGTATCCTCACCTCTTGTATTACACTAAATACATTAATAATGCGGAACAGTAGACTTTTCTCTTTACTGATGAGAAGCAGTAGTAAAAGTTCAGAGAAGCAATAATGAGTAGCATTTAAAATCCACCTGGCTGGGAATCAAAGGTAAAAATTAATGACAGCAGGTCCTAAATTATACATAGAAAAGAACACAGATTTAACACAGCAGCTGAATTCCAGTAGTAAGTCATAACCAGAGTAGACCTAATGAATCAGTGAGGATATGCTCCACTGATTCAATAGGCTTACTCCAGTTATGTCTTACTAATGGATCTCAGCCAGTGAATATCAGGAGCACCTTCCTAAGTTATAAGAAAAGAACACAGATTTAGTATGTTGAATACCAAAAGCCTTATTTCTGTGGCCGTACAGGTCATGGTGACTCTAGGTAACAAGATTTAACATTTTGTCTAAGCTCAATCCTGCCACAGTTGGAAGCCCAACATAGAGACGTTTGGGGTAGAGCATAAGGAGAATGGGACAATAGAATCATTGACCAAGAATGCTGGGATTTGGAGTTGGTCCGAATGCAGAGATTTGCTGGTGGAGAAGCACATACTTGTCCATCAATATATGCAGCTGGGTGGGCATGAATGCACCTGCTCTAGGAATGTGTACTGCCTCTAGTTGCTCCTTCCTAGGAAGAAGGAAACATAAAATGGGTAGACACAACAGGATATCTATATGACCGCTGTGTGCTCAAATTCAGCATTCTTCCATGGATGGATCCTTAGTCTGATCTAGCAGAGACCTTCTAATGTTCCAAGGTAACCTTTATTTATTTATTTGTTAGATTTTTATCCTGCCTCACTCAACACAGCGTGTGACTCAAGGTGCCATTGTACAGCATAAATTATACAAGTTCAATGTAGTGCATAACACATTACAATTACCAAAAGAAGAAACATCAAAAAAGTACCAAAAGACTATACAACTATCCATTACAGAAGATACAGAAGATAGAGTGCAAGTACAACAATATTACAAAGTAACAAATGAACCCGGTCGGAGCCAAGGCTCGAACAATCTTACAAAAAACTTAGACGAAACCCAGGCAACATTCTAGGCAGCATCAGCAGAGACGGGGCAAGGCGATACTGCGGCGCCAAGGTGTTGCCCTATTCCCCGCAGCCAATGCCAGACCAGGGATAGGTCTTGGGAGCAGCGGCAGAATTGGTGGCTTTTGAACCGCGCACCTCGGAGCCCCAGGTGTTGCCTCCTTCCCTGCGGCTAATGCTGGACCAGGGAAGGGTCTGGCATCTTTGGCAAAGTTTTTTCTTCTACTACAACTTCCAGAATTCTCAATCCAGCATGACCTCTAGTTTGCTGGCTAAGGGGATTCTAAAATAAGTCCATTTCCAGGGGAGAGGGGGGGGACACTGTAGCAAACTCTGCTCTACATTATTTAATTAGAAGCATTTGATCCTACATAGACCAAGACAGGTTGGTGAAGATAATACTACACAGTATGGTTTCATGTAAGGGAGGAGGAGGAATTGGGAAACAGAAGTTAATTGTATCAGAGTGTAAACAAAACAATAGCAAAAAGAGAGAAAAATGTTGTGGCAACTTAAAGATTTGTTAGATTTTTATCCTGCCTCACTCAACACAGCGTGTGACTCAAGGTGGCATTGTGGACTTTAGAAAATGCAAATTGAACATCCAGCCACTTATTATTGAAGGGAATTGTGTGGAGCAGGTCTCGGTGTTTCAATTTCTGGGAATGGAGCTGAGGGATGATCTAACATGGGGAGCAAACACCAAAAGCTCTGATGAAGAGAGCACAGCAGAGGTTATACTTCTTGAGAATCCTCAGGAAGAACAATCTTTCAAAGGATCTGCTGTTGGCATTCTACCACTGTACCATAGAGAGTGTGTTAACCTATGGTCTGTGTGTATGGCTTGGGAGTTGTACAGCTAGGGAAAGAACAATACTGTCCAGGGTCATAAAGACTGCGGAGCGGATAATCGGGCGTACTCTTCCCACTCTAGATCAAATCTATGCCACCAAGTGTTATAAGAAAGCTGTAGAGATTGCACAAGATAGTACGCTCCCCGGGAATGATCTCTTTCAGCTTCTGCCTTCTAGAAGAAGGTATAGGGTCATAAAGACCAGGACCAGCCGCTTGAGAAATAGTTTCTACCCAAAAGTGGTTCTGGCTTTGAATACAGTGCAATGCAGTCTATGAGGGAGCTTCTGTATATAGGTTTTAGGGTTTTGGAGTTTTTAGAGTTTTGGAGCTTTTAGGCGTTAAATGTGTATATGTGGGGTGGGAGTATGTTGATAATTTTTTATAGTTGTATTTTGTTTAGGTTTTGTTGGGTTGTTAACTGTCCCCCCCCAATCTCCTTGTTCTGGGCAGGACAATGACAATAATAATCTATCTAAGATTAACTCCTGTATTTAAATGTGAGTTTTTGTGGATCAAGTCCACTTCGTCAGACATAAAAGTGAGACCTCATGGTGTCAGTTTATGCACATCAGGTACAGAGGCACACAATAGTTAGCCAGCCTAACAAAAAAGTAACAATTCCAAACTGAATTGAGAAACTGGAGAACATTTGCTGACAATATTCTGAGGTTCCCTTTTCTCTGCTTCTCTGGTATACTGCACCAGGTTGGTGCCATCTCCTTGGCTTTACTAATATCAGTTTCCATAGGGCTGAAATCAACTTCTGATTGTCTCAACACAAAGGTGTCCCAGGGGATATACCTGTTCTAAGGTATATAAGAGAATCAACAAAACAAAAACAAAAAAGTTGTAGCACCTTAAAGACTGCTGTGTTTTACTGTTAACTTTCATGGTGTTAGCTTTTCTGATGAAGTGGACTTGATCCACGAAAGCTAACACTGAAACACAGCAGTTAGTCTTTAAAGAGCTACAATGTTTTTGCTTTGTTTTATTGATTCTCTGTTATGCTTGAAACACAGCTAACATTCAATAAAATAAAATAAACCTTTCTGATGGTGTCTGCTAGACCTACATTGGTATTGTGTTTCCATGCAAGGCTGGTGTCATTTACCTCCCTAGGAAATCCAGAGATGGGCTGAACATGATAATGCCAGATATAGTACAATGGTGAAAAATGATTTGTTTTGCAGATATTTCAGGCTACATCTCCTGTAATCTATTACCATTAGCTAGTTTAGCAGAAAATGAACTGATCCACAGAATCTAGACAATATGCTTTCAAGCAGTTGCTGTGGAATGTACAGCCAATTGCTTTTACCCACGTTCCTAATTACCTGTTTTCCTTATGCATCAAAACAGCCTCCAGAAGCAGCTCCGTGTTATTGGAAGAATATGTAGATTCTGTTGCTCATTCTAAATAATCAGATTAAGAACATCTTGATCAGAACAAGGTCACATTACTTTTATGCTGGATCATCTTTATGCAATTGTTGTTACTCATCCACACTATCGTCAATGCCTTCCCCTTTGATATAAAACTCCATTTCTCTAGGTAGCTGCAAGGTAACAATCTCACAGTCTACACAAGATTTCTACTGGTATCTCAAAGGAGCCAGAGTTCTCATAGCCTCCGGGTTATTACTGCTGATCTGTAGTAGGAAATAATAAGACTAGGCAATAAACAGAAATAAGATTCCTGCCCAGGATAAAATGCTGGTTTTAGTGAGTGAGTGAGTGAGAGAGAGAGAATAAGAATGTTACAGTGAAGCTTTTGGTCCCCTAGACAGGAGTTAGCTTCGACAGAGAAAGAAAAGTAGTAAACAATGCTGAGCTATAATTCAGCAGACAGAAAAGCAGTTACCATTAATTCAGACAGGAATCTGAATGTCATTGAGAGTTCTTCAAGCCAGTCTTTCACTGTTGCGTCACAGTGAAAAACCTCATTTTCCGTAGGGAACCCCTCTGAAATCTAGGGCCAAAAAAGAAGATTGGACCAGCAGCAGCGCTTGGTAGTTCCACTTAGCTTCTACATCACAGACCTGGCTGAAAAATGGCTTCAGCTCTCAGAATGGAAGGAAATCACAAAGTTTTTAGGATTTTTTTCCAGTGACTAATGGTAAAAATGCAGCCTCATATCTGAACATCTGAATATTGAGATACATTGCTTTGGGAGATACTAAAAGGACTAGTAAAGAGAAAAACACAGTTACCCAAGACATGGGACTGCTGTGGCTTAGTGGTTAAGACACTGAAATTGACGACTGGAAGGTCAGCATGTCAGCTGTTCAAGACCTGAGTCGGTAGTTCAAGGCAAGAAATTGCAAGTAGATAAATAAGTAACATTTCCATTAAGAAAGTTAACATCGTTCTGTGTCTAGTCATGCCTGCCATGTGTCCATGGAAACATTTGCTGACACAAACAGCACTGGCTTTTGGGCTGTAAATGGATAAGCACCAAACCCTATAGTCAGATATGACTGGTTTCGAACAAGGGTGACATTTTTTATTACCAAGACATGAAGATGCCAGGAAAAATAACATCACTGTATCAAGCACCTTGCTTTCCTCTTGACATTTGTATCATTGAACTTTAGCATCACCATGATATGACAAAAGGACTGCATTTTCACTGCTCTCAGTGAGGATAAGGAAATAGTCTTCTCGCTGTGTCATACTATGAGAGTAGGCCCTACTCAAACATTTTCATAATATAACTCTCAGAACCTCCAGCTATAATGTTTAATAGCCATGCAGCCAACCGGATTATTGGGTTACAGTCCAGAATATTAATTTTCCAAGCTCTGCTCTCAATGCATATTATAAAGGGGAAGAATTAAAATTTGGGGAGTGGGGGAGGACTATTTCCAATAGAATCTCTAATCCTATTGAGCGATCTGGTGTTTGGTGCATGATTACAGGGAAGATCTACGGCAATACCAAATGTCACAGAATGAATCATGTCCCCTCAACCCTCATTCCTGCCCTTAAGATTCCTAAATCTTGTAGCATTTTTGGAAAAAACTGACTATAATCTAATCTTTCAGCAATATCACATTGCTTGCTGTGACCAGATGGATATGCTGTGAATGTGTGGTGAGTAGATTTTTGGAGAAATTTAGCATTCATTGAAACAGTTTTATGATTATGTTCTCACAGGCCTAGTTTGCGACTGAACTCATAATTACTATAAATAATCACTATGTAATTGTTCCCTTGTGTGGAAAGGAAGGTATTCTATCCAGAACCCAATGAGACCGGCTGACCAACCACACCCCTTGTGGCTGAAACAACAAAAGAAACAGTTTGGGGAAAATTCTGCTGTATATTATGCAAATATTTAAATTAAATTGAATGATAAGCTACTGAAAATAGACTGAGGGGTGGATATATACATATAGCTTGACTTTATTTTGACTTCTTTGTTTAAAGTGTTTTCATCTTTCAAAAACATGTGTGAGAGGGTCAAAACAAATACCAAAGCAATCAGTTTGAATCAAATACTAGATCAATATGTGTATGTGATTGTCTGGTTGGACATCCTGCTACTGTAATGGAGTATACCTTATAGCCAGCAACTCAATGCCAAGTGTTGGGTGGGCGGCGATAAATAACCTGAATCCCTATAGGGGCCAATGGCTACAGGTGGATGAGCCCCTTTAGGTGGGGTGATGGTCCCGTCAGTGGAGGAAATGCCACTGAAAACCATCATATTGGACCTAATGGCAAAATGAGCAGAGGAAGAACTCTGATTCCCAATGGTCATGGAGGTAGAAGAGGGCTATGCCAGATGGACTGGCTGTGAAGGCGCACCTTGATAATATCCTCAAAGCTGCGGCAGTCCATTGCAGTCCCAGTGTTAAATCCTGCATGTCACATTTCATATGTGCCTCAGGAGATGGCTCCGTGATCATAGCAAGCTGGGATCCATCTTAAACAAAATCACGCCAATTGCATTTTTCCTGCTTCAGGAAAAAATGCATTCTTGGATATGAGTTGCAGCCGCCAACGTGTATGTGAAACTGTGGTAAGAAACCTGTGATAGATTTTCCTGTTGTGAAAATGGATACATTTAGCTGTTCTTACTCCTCTGCCTGAGCTTCAAAGTAATTGTTACAAGTAACTGTAAATTGGTCACTTTTCATTTGTAATAAGAACACAATGTAATTAAGTTCCCTAAATAATCATTTTTAGGACAATAAGCAACGTTTTATAGTTATTCTTAAAAATTTGTCTTTAAGACAATTTTAGAGCATTTTCAGAAATGTTTCTTCAATAAATTAAAACAAATAAGTGGTGGGCATCAGCAGGTTCGCACCAGTTTGCCAGAACCAGTAGCAGAAATTCTGGCTGGCCCTGTCCATCCAAGTTTTGAAATAAAGTACAGTGAACCCCTGCCTAACGATGCGTTTGAATAGCGTCATTTTCGATTAATGATGCTACTGACGTATCCCACGTGATCATTTGGATAACGGCAAAAAACGTTGTTATTCAAATAACGACGGTATTTTTACCGTGTTTTTTTGAATAATGACATTTGTGTCATTATTCGATTAACAATGTTTTCTGCATAATGACGCTAGTTGGGGAACCAAGTAACATCATTATGCGAGGGTTTACTGTAGTCCTAATTTGGGTGCAATGCAAGGTTTTCCTCCTGGCCATTCCCACCATACCACGCCCACAGTGTGTAAGTAAATTTTTTTGGAGCCCACCACTGAATTTTTTATGTCATTATGACCAGGCAGGTTGAGTGTTTAATTTTTTTTAAAAAAGTGGAACACACACAAACACACATGCAAAAAGAAACTTAAGCACTGTAATGAAGAATGAGAATAATTACTTTTTAAATCGAAATGTTTCTGTTCTGGTTAGTGGCTAAATGGCCTTGGATCTGAGTGATCTATTAATAATAATTTCATGCCAGAAATTATTCTGGGTTGAAAGGATTTTTTGCTGGAGGAACTCTGCTCTGCTCTATCATGTCGCCAAGATCTTTCCCCACCAAAGCGGTCCCTATTTATCTATTTGCAATTTCTTGCTTTCAAACTGCTGGGTTGGCAGGAGCTGGGACAGAGACGGGCACTCATTCTGTCAGGCAGTACCTGGCTCTTGAACTGCCGACTTCCAGCTAACAAGATGAGCTTCTTAACCACTGATCTACCGTAGCTCCTAGCGATCTATTCACAGACACACAAGCACACAAATGTAAACACAGAGCCTAGAGGGAGTGTAAAAAAACCAGACATTTTAATGTTCAACCACTGCAGATAGGATAGAACAATGAAGAGAGGGCAGAGATCTCTGCAGTGTGCTCTTTTCTGCATCATTATTAAATTGTGATTCTTCGCCATTTATTCAAATACAGTTCCAAGTTTGAAAGGACTCTGAGCAAACTGTTTTTTATTAGTGCTCTTCCGGCCTTGACTGTTCTGGCTGTTTGGTCTGATTGATTGATGCATGGCTGAGAAATGTCTTAAAGTCCTACAAGACCTCTGAAAAAGTATCTCTCCAGAGTATTGAGGAAAACTGGGGAAATGGCTCCTGTTTGCCACATCTCGTTTTAATGGTAGGCCCACACTGGGTGCTGGGCCCCCGGCGATTCTCTGATGGTGGTTTTGTTCTGCCTAATTTAGCTTTATGGAACATACACATGATTCATTCTGAAAATGTATCCAAAAACTTGAATGTAACAGCCAAGCCAAACATGATGACATTTATGCAATTGGTTGAGTGCATTGATGCACAATGGAAAATTCAGAGTAGTGTCAGTGGGATGGGTGGAATTCGGATTAGATCAAAGAGTTAAAGCTCTCTGCTATCCTATGTAGGCTATACACAAGTACCACACTATTAAGGATGCATCACAAGGTGCAAAAAAAACTATTTGGGTGGTGGTGGTGGCGGCTAGCACATATAATGTTCAGACCCAAAACTGGAGTGGATTGATTAATCATCTGTCATAAGAGCCACCAGCCCACACTTCCCCACCACAAATCAGGGTAGCAGACTGATTTAAGGGTCTTAGAATAGCTTGTGTGTGGCATATAAACTCTGTTTTCCCATGGGAGAAATAGCTAGCTGTGCTATATATAGGGAGCTCAACTGTCCACACTCTGTACATCGGCTTTAGCCCTGAGCATCTCTGCAGCAAAGTATGCTGCTCCAGTATGGACTGCATCTGTGTACATGAAACAAGTTGACATTGCTGTTAATGAAAGAGTGTGCATAGTGACAGGATGGCTCAAACCTACACCAGTTGAGAAAATATATCTTCTTGTCGGTATCACTCCATCTAAGATAAGGAAAGACATAGCAGTGGACATCAAGAGAACTAATCAAGAGAATGACCCTCAGCTTCTTCCGAATGGACATGTCCATCAAGTATGCTGACTCAGATCCAGGAAAAGCTTTATGGCAAGAACAAACATTCTTGAGGGTACGCAAGAGCAAAACCAAATTGGAAAGTGGAGGAAGTTGCTCAGTGAACAAGGGTCAACATTAAAGTTGGAAATAGCTGAGGAACTCAATTGCCCCTCTGTCACTTGGTGAATCCTGAATAGACTTAGAGTTGGAGTCCTTAAATGTAAGACCAGCATGGTTTCAACCACATATTGTGTGAATGTGGAGAGAGACAGAATTGGGCTCATTTACTGATCTGCCGTTTATTACTGGAAACTGATGAGGATTCAAGTTGGGCCAATGACAAAGCCAAGACGGTGGCTTCAGTTTGCAATTTAAAGTCTGACCTGGACATGAAAGAAGATCAATTAATCCACTTAATAGGAGAGCCAGCCCAGCAGAAAAGCAACTGGAAGATAGCAGTTCAAAACTCAGAGTATGGCACACATGCCTTACATATCATAGTCCAAAGCTCAACTCAGAAAGCAGCTTCTCTTCAGCTAAGATTTTTACCCAAAGAAGGACAAGGATGCAGAAAGGGATTTTTTTAAATATAGCAGCAATTTTGACATGCAGCGTGGGCTGCTGTTTGTTGGAAAAACACCCTTATGTTTTGCTTCCTTGATTGCATGGGAGGTATTTTCTGATTAGCAAAACCATTCATTTTGGTGTTGCGGTCTTGCTTCCTGGATAATCAGCACTCTCTCATAATGGCCACAATCCTATCTTTTTAATTATGCTGGTCTACTTTGAAGAGGCATAACTGCAGTGGTGGATTGTCACCCCTGCCATAGAGAATTAATAGAAGCAATTTATCCCCCATCTTCCCTTCCACAATATTAGGTACTTGATTGGCCATAGTTTGGGCACCCCTGGTTTAAGCAGAGAAAATGGCAGCTTAAAATCTACCTCATCCTGTTGCAAAACAGATTGCAAGGTGCATTTTACTTCGGCTCCTGGTGAGGGGAACAATGTGATCGGCCCACTGAACCATGTGACCAGCCAATCGCCTGAAAAGTTTGGGCACCCCTTTTCTAGATGGTGCAGTTTGTCAATCAACATGCAATGTACATAAAATAAACCTCCATATATTGGGAAACAATGCACAAAAAATGTATATTGGTGAAAAGAATATGCAGGTGTTTTGTAATAGGGAAAGTTTCTGAGGAAAGTCAAGATATTAGACAAAATTATATACAAAAACACATAAGAACTGAAATTCCATTGCAGGAGCAGCTATTCATTCCAGATACTTGTCTGTGTGAACAAATCTCTCTAAAACAAATATCTCCAATGAACCTAGAATGGAATGTTATTGGAGTGTCACAGTGGGGGGGGGGGCAAATGTTATTTTAGGCTGCATTAACAGGAGTATAGGCTCCAAAATCTTTGAGGTGCTAATCACCATCTATTTAGCAGTAGTTAGACCACATTTATAGAACTGAGTCCAGTTCTGGACATTGTACTTCAAGACAGATGCTAACAAACAAATTCAGAGGAGGGCAACAATGGTGATCAGGGGATGGGAAACCAAGCCCTATAAAGAAAAACTGAAAGAACTGGGCATGATTAACCTTGAGAAAAGGAGACTAAAAGGGGATATGATAGAGTTTTCCAAATACTTGAAAGACAGTGATAAAGAGGAGGGAAGGATCTATTCCAACCATTCGAGAATGCAGGACATGTAATAACAGGCTGAAATGACAGGGAGCCAGATATACGCTGAATATCAGTAAAAACCTCTTAGAGCAGTAAGACAGTGGAACCAATTACATCGGGAGGTGTTGAGTGCTCATAAGCAGGAGGCATCCAAGAGAAAATTGGACAGCCATCTGTTAGATCTGCTATGATTTGGATTCCTGCATTGAGCATAATTAAAAGATAGAATTGGACTGAATGACTTCATAGGTCCCTTCCAACTCAGTTATTCCGTGATTCTGTGATAGTGTGAGGAGCTAACCCATGTGGACCAGAAACCTCCTCAATACATGCAACGGAAGAAGGTGGTCCTCTGCACTGACCTGTAGAAAAATCAGAGTTGAAATTCATCCAGTCTCATCTGATGTCAGAAACTAAGCATGGGTGGGCCTTGGCAATAGTTGGATGGAAGACCAACAAGGTATACCAGGGATCTTCAAGTAAAGCTAGGAAAGATTCCTGGCTGAAACCTTGTACAGCCACTGCTACTAGTCAGATGTGACAATACTGCAGAACATGAATAATAATAATAAGTTTTAATTTCTACCCCGCTTTCCTAGCACAAGAGCCACTCAAAGCGGCTTACAACACATATAAATACAGTATCACAGATATAATTACACAATTACAAAAACAGATTAAAAATTAACACATTGCAAGAAAAAATCCCATACAATTAATTTCAAAACCACAAGCCCCATACTACCCCCCCCCCTCCAGCAGGAGCACCCAAAAGCTCCCACTTCCCAATGCCAGACCGGGGAAAGGCTCGGGTGATGGCAGCTACCCTCCCCCATACTCGTGAGAGTCCCTCTTCTGACCCCTGGCCAGACAGGACCAGGGGGGAGGGGACAGCGTCCACAGGTGCCATCCATTCCTTCCCCACGCCGGTGGCGAGGGTGACGGGGCGACCCAGCAAGGTCCAAAAACAATGGGACTCCTCCGACCCTGTGGTCATCCCCGGGGGGAAAAAGGGGGGCCGGCATCGGCGGCGTCCTTTTCTGCTCTCCGGGCGGGAGAGGATACTGACTCAGTACACAGCCACTTCTCACATTCTTATGAGCAGAGAATCAAGTGGCATGTGCTGCTGGCAAGCTTCTCATATACTGTAGACCATTGATTGGCCTTTGTGCAAACAGAATGTTCAAGGGGGCCTTTTCAAGGCATTGTTCCCTTGGCAGTAGATTAGCCAGTTAGGTTCAGTTTCGATGTCCTCTGTCGCCAATTATTTTAGTTTTGTTTAGTTTAGTCAATGATGTATTTGTTGGTGGCGGGTTTTATTGTGTGGGTATTGTTGCCATTTATTTTCTGTTGTTCACCGCCCACAGTGGGATAACACCCAGATGGGTGGTATATAAATCTAATAAATAAATCTATACCTATAAAATGGTGCGTTAACCGTTGGAATGTGACAAAGAATGTTGCACCGGTCCCCACGAACCCCGTCCGAGCCTTCCTGCACTCGCCCAAACTGGGTTCGCAGGTAACTGTCGGATTGAAATTTTCGACCCGGGGGCAGCGGCCCCCCAGTCGCGAACAAAAAAAACTTCAAGCCCCAACGTTCCTTGCGCCGCACCGCACCAGAGCCAATCAGGCTATGCGGCGTGGGCAAAAGGAACATTCGAAAACCGGCCGCAGCCAATCAAAAGGAAGACAAAGAAAAAAACCGCTGCTGTACCCAAACACGCGCAGGCAAAACTACAAGCCCCAGCATCCTGCAGCCATTAGCATGCAGAACGCTGAGGCAGCCAGCGCGCTAAAAATGAAAAATGAAAAAAACACCGCCGCCGCTCCGCTTCCTTCCCACGGGCCATCCAGCATGGCCCGTAGGAACAAAAGACACCCCCGCCGCAAGTGCCTTCCTACCCACGGGCCACCCAGCATGGCTGTAGGAACAAAAGGCACCCTCGCCGCAACTGCGCTCCCTTCCCAAGGGCCATCCAACATGGCCCGTGCGAATGAAAGGCACCCCGCCACCAGTGCCCTTCCTTCCCATGGGCCACTGAGCATGGCCCGTGAGAACGAAAGGCACCCCCCCTAAAAAATGGACGCACCAAAAAACAAACCAAAAACAATCAAAACCAGTCAAAAACAAAAATCTAACCTTTAAAAAATAAACACAAACACATCCACAAAAAACACACAACAAAAAACAACAGCCCCCCCCCAACAAAAAACTCAAACCCCCCATAAATAAATAAATAAACCAGAGAGCTTACCATGAAGACGTCTTGACTTCATGGCGACAGGAACTCGAATGAGCTACAAAAAGGAAGCAACACTTACCGGAAGCGACACACAGAGGACAGAAGAGGAGAATGGTAGAGAGGAAGCAAAGCTCACCACCCCCACCCAGAGACCACAAGAGAAAAGACATCCAAAAACATTGCCACTGCAAAGATAAATTCAAAATGCAAAAATGCAAAAAATAAGTTAGCACAACATTCAAAAATATACACACTACTCTCAAAAAATACAAAAAAAACATAAATCACTTTTCACTCCAAAAAACCAAAACACCAAACCAAAAAATAAAACAACAAAATTAAATTTACAATTAAAAAAATTTAAATTAAATAAATCAAAATAAAGTTTGCATAAACAAAAATAAAATAAAAATAAAAAAACAAACAAACAAACACTGGGAGCACAAGTCCGCCACAGGCGGACGCAGCGCCTCGAAGCCACAAAATCACAAAACCTTTAAAACCATTAAACACAGCCCAGCACCATTTGTTCAAGAAAACAAATGAAACCCTTCACTCTCCAAAACCAAATTTAAAGAGCCCGGCACTGAGGAAGCCGGCGCACAAAAAATAAAAAAATAAACACACACTGAGAGCGCAAGTCCGCCACAGGCGCACGCAGCGCCTCAAAGTCACAAAATCACAAAACCTTTAAAAATCATTAAACACAGCCCAGCACCATTTGTTCAGGAAAACAAACAAAACCCTTAACTATCCAACACATTTTTAAAATGCCCGGCACCGCCGGGCAAAATCTGCTAGTAAATAATAAAGGTTGCACTTGCTCGAAAGCCAATTGTATCTGACTCTAGGGTTTGGTACTCATCTCTGTTTATAGCCAGCACTGTCTGCATCTGCAGACATTCCCGTGGTCATGTGGCAGGCATGACTAGACACCAGAGTGCACGGAACGCTGTTCACCTTCCCACTGAAGTGGTACTTATTTATTTACTTGCAATTTCTTTCTTTCAAACTGCTAGGTTGGCAGGAGCTGGGACAGACTTGGGTCTCAAACTGCTGACCTGCTGACCTTCCAGTCATCAAGTTCAGCATTTTAACCACTAAGTCACCACAGTCTCTTGAATGTTTGACTAGGCAGGTGTTTGATCCAACTCAACATGACGCTTCTCTTATTCTTACATTCCTATGTTAACTCAGCATTATAAAAAAGGTATTAAAGCAAACAAACAAACAAACAAAAAGCCCAGGAATTCTGCCATTTTAGTCAAACCTGTGACTTCTACTTATTTGTTTGTATTATGGTGAGACATGAGGAAGAAAACCTACATGTGAACTTATTGAGATGGCTGAATAATTACCATTTATTGTCATTATTTGCCATCACTTTGCACGTTGGACTGTATCATCTCATCCTAGGAACCAATGTGTCATTTATCAAGAGGATTTTTCTTTGCATCATTTTCTCTTCATCCATTCTATATACCAGGGGTGCCCAAAGTTTTTGGGCCACGGGCCGGTCATGTGGTTCAGGGGGCTGGTCACTATGGCCCTAGGGGCAGGATCCAGCCCCTGACACCAATTAATCTGGCCCATGTGCCCTCGTCGCTCCTGGAAGCAGAAATAAAATGAGCCTGTATGGGCGCGTTTTAATTCCGCTTTCGGGAGCGATGAGGGCATCATTGGCTGGATGAATTGGTGTCAGGGGCTGGATCTGGCCCCCGGGCCATAGTATGGGCACTCCTGCTATATACCTTCCTCTACTCTTCTTTTCAGCCTTTAAAGCAATATGATGGGAAGTGAATGAGCAAATGATTGCTTCCTGAGATAAGGTTAATCTGTGGTTACATATCAGTTTTCATGCTCAGTTAGAACTGTCTTGTGGAGGTATAAATAGTTTACTAATTACAGTGATATTAATATCACTACCAGTGTTTTAAGTTTCATTACATAGGGAATGTGAATTGGCTTAGTTGCAAAATGAGAAATCTGGCAGCAGGGAGAAGTGGGAGCAAATTCCCAAGAGAGTCTGTGCCATATGTTGGTTCACATGTGCAGTCATAAATGCAAAAATAATGGACTACATCAATTGCCTGCAGCAAGTGATAGGAAGCATTCAGTCTAATCTTCAGCTTTGAAACAGAGATGAGCACTGAACCTTTGAATGGGATATGATTGGCTTTCGAGCAAGGGTGACCTTTACCTTTACTATTCAGTCTAATCACAACTTTCAAAGACCACCCTGAAGAATAGTTTTACATAAAAAACATAGATACCTGCCAGATTTGGAGGAAAAAAAATCTAAATCAGTATTGTCTATACAAGATGAAAGCAAGGTGATGACTTTCAGATCTTTTGCACAGTAGCATCTGACCATAGAGGCTGGAGTAGATGGAAGACGTAATCCAAAATGCTGGTGTTCCTGCCTGAGTCTGTTCTAAATACTAGAACACAGTTTTCCCCATCATTAGTTTCTTCTAATCGACATTCAGGTAAAAGACTTGGATCATTTGATGAGTTTGGTCAAGCTGCTGTACTGCAGCCTAAACTCTGCTCATAATCTGAGTTTGATCCTGATGGAGATCAAGGTTAACTCAGCCTTCCATCCTTCTGAGGTCAGTAAAATGAGTACCCAGCATGTTGAGGGCAAAATGTTAACTACTTTGGAAGCTGCCAAGAGAGTGCACTAAGCGTTTTTGGGCAGTATATAAGTGTAATTGCCATCACTATTGAACCTGGGACTTTCTTGAATGGAGCTTCGTGTAAATATTTGCTCTGCTTCTGAACCAGAATTCTGTTGTTACTGTCCAATACATAGAAGAGATGAGTGGATATTGTACTATTGTCATCTTGTGGCACATGACATGTGACACTGTTGCTTGTAATTCATTGCCTCCAGGTTCTGAGCCTGGGGAAACTGAAGTAATGCTCTACCATTTAAATTTCCAGCACACTGGAACCGGTTCGTTAGGAGTATTATGGGTAATTTAATTGAGGTGGTTCAGCTTCCCAGTGTGTGCTCAAAGGCCTGAGTGACACTGTCTGCAGTAAGACACCCTATGGCCGCGATGGCAAACCTTGGCACTCCAGATGTTCTTGGACTTCAATCCCCAGAAGCCCAAGCACCCTGTGAATCCACACAAATGGGTTTACTGTGATTCATCCACCCTGCAGTGCCCTCGTCACGTTTTACTTCTGCTTCCGGGAGCAACAAGGGCAGCG
The DNA here is from genome assembly GCA_035047305.1 of Bradypodion pumilum. Classification (NCBI taxonomy): domain Eukaryota; kingdom Metazoa; phylum Chordata; class Lepidosauria; order Squamata; family Chamaeleonidae; genus Bradypodion; species Bradypodion pumilum. The sequence continues at coordinate 27,272,837 of JAWDJD010000004.1, read as the reverse complement.
CGGGCCGGATGAATTGCAGTAAATCCATTTGTGTGGATTCACAGGATGTTTGGGCTTCTGGGAATTGAAGTCCAACAACATCTGGAGTGCAAAAGTTTGCATCACGGCCCTATGGTATGGGGGGTTCGGGCAGGATGGGGACATGGCATGTCCCTAGCAACTACTCAAGGATGTCAGATCCTAGTACTGGTATTCCAAGAAATATACTTCTTTTCTGAGTAGGGTTCACCTGAGTGGGCGGCATAAAAATTGGAGAATTAAATTGAAATTGAAGAATTAATTACATGTGACATTTCCCTCCTGTTCAACAAATTATAAGCATTTGTGACAAATGAAGTCAAAAAATTAGTGGGAGATGGATGACAAAGACAGAAGAACCATGCCAGGAAAGGATAATCTAGCACTTGCCAGTTCTAATGACTAACAAAACTGAAGGCTTGAACCTCAGATCTTCTTGCAGATATTTCCTATGCTCCTAAACTTTTTTTAACTCTCCAATACAAAGAAGAGATAAACAAACAAACCCTAACTGGACTTATTTGTATACCTCTAGATCCAATGTTATTTTACTGCATTAAACTTATATCCTGTCTTTTTCCCCATGGGATTTCTCCAGCACATGTTGTGTTATTGGGTGAGGCCCCATCCAAATACTTCCCATACTGAGAAGCTCAGACTAAGTTGATATCTGATGCCTTCAGAAAATTCAGTCACACCTCCTATTTGATTTATCATGTTTGAATATCATTATTCCTCTAAAGAGCATAGAATGGCATAATTTCTTATCTTTACACCTGTCCTATAAAGTAGGATAGGCTGAAAGAAACAGTGTTCTGTCAGAATTCGTCCTGTGAATTTAAGCAGAAGGTGAGGATTTTAATCACAAAGCCCCGTCTGCAAACTCTCTGCTCTAGCCACAAATGTTTGTATAATGAGTTTCTAAAACCAATGCAGAAATAATAACCCTTGAATTCTCTTCAGTGTCTGAATTCTTCTGAAATGCACTGGGTGGGTCAAATGTTGAAATGCATTGCAAGGCTGCCAACAATCTCTGGCAGAGGTTTCTCCTTTGCCTTTTTCAGGAATTGTGTATTTTCAAAGATGCATTATTATCATGGCTGGATTGAAGCCATAGTAACCTCTGGGCACCTCATGCATGAGTATAAGGGGGGAACCAAAATGCTTGTTCTTCTAAGCAGGAGAATGATTTAAGGTGATGAAGCATATCACAGGAAACCCAAGTTATGGAAGCCTGCAGATATGTGACTTGACCTGTGCAACTCTAATGTCAAATCCATTCACAAAACATCTAACCTTTATGCTCTGTTTGATATAGATATTGAAGTTCAGAAATTGTGTTAATAGTTAGGCGCTGCTGGCACTGTAATTTTGAAATGCTTGAATAGAATTTTAAACTTTAACAAGCCATAATCAGTGACCAAGGGCTGTGGTGGTTCGGTGGATAAGAAGCTCACCTTGTTAGCTGGAAGGCCAGCAAGTTGGCAGTTAGAGACCTGGGTACTGCATGACAGATTGAGTGCCTGTCTCTGACCCAGCTCCTGCCAACCTAGCAATTTAAAAGCAAAAAATTGCAAGTAGATAAATAGGGACCACTTCATAGGAAAAGATCTTGGGGACATGAAAGGAGCCTCATTCAGGTGTCCCCTGAACAGAGTTCCTCCAGCAAAAGTCATCTCAACCCAGAATAATTTCTGACGCAAAATTATTATTATCAATGATCAAGAGTAATTCTGCAGCATTTTACAGTAAGCTGATGTTGAGGCCCAGGAAAGAAGGGAAAATACTTCCCTCTTGTGGACATGAAATGAAATTGTCTTGGGGGAAAACTGGCTACTGCATGCCTTTAAATTGAGTTCTGGCCTACGTCCAGTATTTCCTAAGGATAAAGTACGTTTTTGTGATGGTCCGCAGCTGTCTCTTCTTCTTGAAGGCACAATGAATATGCATGGCTACAGGTCCAGACATACGTCAAGATCCTTTGCACAACTCAACTTTAATGAACAAACCAATGAGATAACTACTAACTACTCTAACCGTATGAATCCTCCAATAATCTGCCCCATCAGACCATAAGTACAGAGAGGGGGAGCAAATACTTCACTCTCCCCGTGTAAGTCTTTAAATGTTTAGAATTCTTCCCATCTATGTCCTTTGTTACTGGAGGAGAAGGTCATGACTGGATAGCCCTGTGATGGTGAACCTTGGCACTCCAGATGTTCTTGGACTTCAATTCCCAGAAGCCCAAGCCTCCGTGAATCCACACAAATGGGTTTGCTGCGTTTCATCCGGCCCACGCCACACCACCCTCGTCGCTCCTGGAAGGTCGCTCTGACAAGAACCACTCTGATGCAGCCACTTTCATTTCCCCTTCTTCCTCCTCCTCTTCTCTGACCCACTGCCACCAGTCTTCCACCCTACTTACAACTTTAGGATACCCCTCTTCCATTCTAGATTCTTCAGACCCTGACTCTCCCCTGGCCTTCACCCTTTCCATAAGGTTCCCTGCCCTGTGAACCTTCTGGGGAAGCCTCTTCTGTTGTCGTCTCCTCTTCTTCCTCCTCTGATATTTCTGGAAGCTTCACTGTGGGTTCCCACAATGGAGTTATTAACTGACTGCCACCAATCAGAACAATAAGCCATCTCTCATTTTTGATTTTACCAATCAGAACAAACCTTCTAACACATACTTTCCTGTATATGTTTTACATTAAACTATAAAAGTTTAATATGAGCCACCACACCTTCCAGAGATGTGGTGGTCCAAGGGGAAACCTGGGAAACAATTGGGGTGGAAGGCACAAGGGAAAGCTCAACACCATGCCCCACTGGTTACCCCTTACAGAGAGAACTCACCCCTGACTGTAGTCAAGCTAAAACACAACACCCTAAGAAGCAAGTACAGGAAAGATGGGGAGGATTCCTGAGGCCAGATTTTGTGAAGATTTCAAATTGGTTTAGTGGTTAAGATGCTGAATTTGATAACTGGAAGGTTGGCAGGCCAGCAGTTCGAGACCTGAGTGCTGCATGACGGAGTGTGTTTCCATCTCTGTCCCAGCTCCTGCCAACCTAGCAGTTCGAAAGCAAGAAATTGGAAGTAGATAAATAGGTACCACTCAATAGTAAACAACATTCTGTGTATGCCGGTATCTAGTCATGCCTGCCACATGATCACACAAATGTCTGCAGATGCAGACAGCGCTGGCTCTTTGGCTATAAACAGAGATGATTACTGAACCCTAGAGTTGGATATGACTGGCTGTCAACAAGGGCGGCCCATATGAATAGGAGACAGGAAGGGACAATTAGATTACTTTTAGCACACTAAGGTTGACTTTTTGAAGTTTTCATATTTTTTGTATTGTTGTTGTTCACATAGTTGATTCCAACCCTTTGTGACCCTATGGACCATTTTCTGCCAGGCACCTCTGTTCTCCACCATCCTCCTCAACCCACCCAGCTCTGTGCTTACTGCATCTACAACACCATCTAGTCATCTCACTTTTGGCTGCCCCCTTCTTTTGCCCTCCACCTTTCCCTACATCAAGGCTTTCTCAAGTGAATCCTCTCTTCCCATTTGATGTCCAAAGTACTTTAGCTTCATCTTTACTATTTGACCTTCTAAGGAGCAGTCAGGGTTGATTTCTTCTAAGATTGACCTATTTGTTCTCGTCGCTGTTCAGGGGACTCTCAAAACTCTTCTCCAACACCACATCTCAAAGCATCTATTCTTCTGCGCTCAGCTTTCCTAATGGTCCAGCTCTCACAACCATACATTATTACTGGGAATATCATTGCTCTGACTATGCAAATTTTAGTTTGCAAGGTGATGTCTCTACTTTTCACTATGTTCCGCAGGTTTCTCATAGCTTGCCTCCCAAGAATCAATCGTCTTTTTATTTCACGGCTGCAGTCACCATCTGCAGAGATCTTGGATACTAAGAAAGTAAAGTCTGTCACTGCTTCTACTGCTTCCCCATCTATTTTCTAGGGGCTGATGGGGCCTGTTACCATTATCTTGGTTTTCTACCTCACTTTCTGCCATTAGGGTAGTATCATCTGCATATCTCAAATTGTTGATGTTTCTCCCAGCAATTTTGATTCCAATTTGTGATTCATCCAATCCTGCATTGCACATTACATGCTCTGTGTATATGTTGAATAAGCAGGGTGACAAAATGCAGCCTTGTCTTACTCCTTTTCCTATTCCAAACCACTCCGTCATTCCGTATTCTGTCCTAACTGTTGCTTCTTGACTCATGTACAGATTTCTCATGAGGCATATAAGGTGCTCTGGTGTTCCCATTTCTTTAATTATTTGCCACATTTTGTTGTGGTCTACACAGTCAAAGGCCTTGGTGTAATCAATGAAACAGAAGTAGACTTGTTTCTGGTGTTCCTTTGTTTTCTCTATGATCCAACGTATGTTGGCTATGTAGTCCCTCTGACTATTTCTGTCCCTGATGCCAATTTGTGATCCACATCTTAATCAATGCCTTCTTCCTGAGATTGGTACATTAAATTGTAGGTACAAAGTAACTGGTTTTGAGATAGCATGGTGATCCTTGCAGAGCTTTGCGTATTTTTGTATATTTCCTATCAAACTTCTGTGAACAAAACATTTATCTCCCAGAGCTCACTCTAACACAAGACTGGGCCAATAGTCCTGGAATGGATGCAAAAGCATTATTAGCTCAAGCGATTATGTTGTTTCATGGGAACTACTAAATTATTGATGTCTTTAGATTTCCAAGGAAGTAGTCAAGTGAAAACAGAAAACAATAGTTTTGTGACTCCTTTAAGACTAATAAGCTTTATTTCACAGGAGTGTTTACACACATTCTCCACTTCTTCATATGCATGGAGTACAGTAGTCAAGCCATGTGGAGATATGCAAGCAGTTGTGGTTATTGGGGTAGTGGGATTGAGTGAAATGAGATTCAGACAATGCTACTTGTATTATTAACACTGGTTGCAAATTTTCAAAGAGTTGGATACCTTTAGCTGTTTACATTTGGTAACGGTAGGGTCAATTGCACAAGTCAGCTATGGTACCTTGTGTGATATTAAAGTGTGGTTTCTGTTTTCAAGAGGACATCTGTTTTAGCTGAAGCCAGAGGTGATTTGTTTCACCTCATGTTACAACTGGAAAATAATTTATGCTATGCATAGTAGTGCAGTAGTATAGACAAATCTGTACAAACTAATTATTATGTATAAGGTGTAAAGGAGACAGCGTTGAACATCTTGTTATATTCTTCTTCAGCCATTTCCCTTTGGAACATGTTTTCTAAGTTCTTCATTCAAAAGATAGTCAGCCTGATGTCAGAGGCACTGTGTTCAGAAAGACTGAAGTAGTCTCTCTGACTATTTCTGTCCCTGATGCCAGTTTGTGATCCACATCTTAATCAATGCCTTCTTCCTGAGATTGGTACATTAAATTGTAGGTACAAAGTCACTGGTTTTGAGATAGCATGGTGATCCTTGCAGAGCTTTGTTAAAATACCTGTGGAGAATTGGGGTGATAGGTAGTAAACACACAAAAAATAATGTTTATAAGTTTGAATATGAATATCAGTTCGGCAGTTCAAGACCCAGGTACTACATGATGGATTGAGCGCCCAGCTCTGTCCCAGCTCTTGGGGACATGAAAGGAGCCTCATTTGGGCATTCCCTGAGCAGAACTTCTTCCACAAAAATCCTTTCAAACCAGAATAATTTCTGACACAAAATTATTATTATTAGTGACAGAATGTAGCAAAGGGAATTCAGAACACCCTTTGGCATTTCACAGTACTATTTGTTTCTAAGGGGTTTCCCTTCTGATCTCATGTGGTATTACAAAACTGAAAAAGAGCTGTCTGTGTTCTATGGGTGTTGTGTCCAACAGTTAAATTTTTTTTAAAATACTGCAATCGCCCTTGTCCCGCCTGGCTAGTCAAGGTGTCGAAGGCGGTCACAAGTAGTTGGGTTGGTGTCGTGTTCAATCGTATATTAATGTATATTCCTTAAGTTGCAATCACCATAGGTCTTTGCTGTAACAGCGCACCCTTTTCTGTACTCTGATTGGTTAACATAGGTTTCCCACGTTAGCAAAAGCCCAGGCAAATGTATTACTGTAACTGCTGTTAGCTGTGTATATAAGTTGCTCCTCGGCTCCTGATTCCCCAGTCCAAATTGTCCTGCAGCAGGAGCTGAGCTGATAATAAATCACTGATGTTAACCCCGAACTTGTAGTCACATTGCTAATTACCTTCGGACTCAACAATGGGTCCCCAAAGAGAAGTAATTAATTGACTGCCACTGCTCAGGACAAACCTTTTAGCACATACTTTCCTGTCTGGCTGCTGGATACTTTCTGAGCCATATCATCAGAGATCATTGCATTCAGTCAAACTCTAAGAGGAAGGAAAGCAGAGGTGCTTTAGATTAAGAACACAAGCAATAGCTTCATAACAACCTAGTCTATTAGTTGGGAATCATTCAGTAACACATTCTCTTTTCAAAATTATACAGCCAGATATCCTTTTGTAAATAGGAGTCTTTATGGGAAAAGGGGAGAAAACTAAAGAAGTCAGTATATATGCAGAGAATTCAAAATCATATCAATAAACACTAACTAATTTAGTTACTTCTCACCTACTTGAGTGCAGTCTTGGATTCAGGGTTTATTGCAGAAACAGCCTCTAATTAAATATTTTTTTTAGGTCAGTCCTTGAGGAATGGTTTTTATGGGAATCTAGGTTCAGTTAAAGCCATCCCTTTGTGGAGATGATTGTCTGGTCAAGTCCTGTAATATTTTCCATTTCTTGTGCCAGTGGTTTAGTCAGCAAATTAGAGCACTGTTTCACAACCGAATCAGCCTAGTTTATGACCTTAAACTTCAAACTCAAAAGACTTGACCTGCCAAAAAAATCAGTTTGAAAAAGAGAGGAGAGACCACTCATTTAGGGCGTGTATTCAAAGATGAAGCAGAGGAAGTATGTTCAGAATATACAAGACACTTTAGGTGGCAGTACTGAGCTACTTCAGTCTACATGGTTTTAGTCTTGACACATAAACTGTTCTGATTAGGAGAAAACATTTAGGAAAAGAATTATTGATGTTAATCCCAAACAAAAGCACTAATCTTGGTTGTATTAAAGCAAAATTGCCGTTCCAAAAAGAAGAAGAAAACCACTATTATACCCACTTTCCCAATTAATGCTTGAGAATTTTATAATGTTGAAAATCCAAAACTTCTAATCATCTTGATGACTCTAGGGCAGGAGTGGGTAATATTCCCCATCAAATTCTTCATTAGCCTCCACTGAAACTTGCCATGGATCTGATTTCAGTAACAGGCAGTGGTACAGCACAAAGCAGTTAGATCCATAATTGTTTGTGTTTACTTTTATTCAGTGCACAGCAAAGAAAAGGTGTACAGTGTTATGGAATACTGAACTAGACAAAATCACATTCCACATGCTAAGACAGATTTAGGAGTTTTATTAATATTGTTTAGCCAAACAGATTCAGGAACGCTTTATCAAGCTAATTAATCCCTGAATGAATATACATTTTCAGAGCCATCTTTTTATAGCATAAAATTTGGAAATTTCTACACATTACATCACTATGGGATAAGCCAAAATTATTAATTAACCTTCTGACATTTCATTGAGTTCAGGTTAGAACATTCAGTAACTGTTATTTAGATCATGTCATATAAGGAACATGTCTCATGTCACATCATGTCATGTCACACAAATATTATTTATGGTTCCCTGTCAGCTGTACAAACTGTGCTGAGCTTGTGGACACAAAGCCTTCTGATTACTTTAGCCTTGTCATCAGTTCTATATGATAGGCCAATCTGATCTGTTTAACTTTACAGAGTACTGAGAAAATAATTTTTACTTTTAAACCAGATTTAATATTAGAATTCTTTCACCCCTACTTCAACAGTATTTTCATTTTGTCATTTTGCTTCCTACCATTTACTGAATGAAGTCTCTGTGTTTGTAGGAAAGAGAAGGATGGAATAAATCTCCTGCTGCCTGGATGGTTTTGAACAACACCTCCAAAAAGCCTATAAAGATATGGCCAGCGATGAAGGACAATGCAGGTTGCAGTGTAAAATATTAGGAGGACACTGACTAGGTTGGAGTGTGGCCTGGTGAGTATTCTTCAGGTCTTAGGTTTGTGAAATCTCCATGCACTGGCAGAGGTTTCAGGAAATTATTGTGCTTCCTTAGGTCTGGCAAATTTTAGGGTGAGCAATGCTAAAGAAAAAAAGTCTAATTTCTCTAAGTTAAATGGCATTAATGCCTGGGTGCTCAACTTCACCACTCTTTACTTTTGTTTTTTTAATCGTGTCAGAAGCACACAAAAGTGCTTTCTAGGTTGAAAGGATTTTTGCTGGAAGAACTCCGCTCAAGGGACACCCGAATGAGGCTCCTTTCATGTCCCCAAGATCTTTTCCCACTGAAGTGGTCCCTATTTATCTACTATTTATCTTTTTATTTATGTACTGTTTATTTGTTGTTAGCCGCCCTAAGTCGCATCTGTAAGTGGGCGGCATATAAATCCAAATTAATAATAAATAATAATAATACTTGCAATTTCTTGCTTTCGAACTGTTGGGTTGGCAGGAGCTGGGACAGTGACGGGTCCTCATTCCATCATGCAGTACCTGGGTCTTGAACTGCCAACTGCCGACCTTCCAGCTAACAAGGCGAGATTCTTAACAACTGAGCCGCCACAATCCCACTCCTTACTGGTACAATTGCTGGTACAATGGCTCACTGGATCACCACAAAGCTGCTTCCTTACTAGAGTTACTTCTCTTCTAGAACCATTGTGTGTTTGTGTGAAAACTGAATGACAACTGAAAGCTTCCAACAGCTAGGCTCTGTCAGGGAAATAAACTGCATAAGAAGTAGCATAGAGTAAAGTTAAAGGTAAAGGTCACCCTTGCTCAAAAGCCAGTTGTATCTGACTCTAGGGTTCAGTGCTCATCTCTGTTTGTAGCTGTCTGTGTTTGCAAATGTTTCTGTGGACATGTGGCAAGCATGCCTAGACACCGAAGTGCATGAAACACTGTTTACCTTCTCACTGAAGTGGTCCCTATTTATCTACTTGCAATTTCTTGCTTTCGAACTGCAGGGTTGGCAGGACAAGTAGCATAGAATAAACCTTTAAAAAACCTGGACTAAAAAAAAAGACAAAAGGGATAAAAAAGCAGATGAATTATCTCAGTAAATGTCACTGTTCTGACCAAAATCAGGATGCTATTTTATGGATAGCAGAGGGAGAAATGATTAATTAAGTAAAGTATGGGGGGAATAACATTATGTGGAAGAACGTTGAAGGGAAAAATATTTTGGTACTTTTTTGTTTCCCTGAACATAGTCCAAATGCATCCTGAAGTAGTTATCTACATGTGTTGACACGATGTATGAAATACTTAAGTCTGGCAGTCTGATGTTCTCTATAGACCCCATAAGTTAAACAATATTCACCCCATGAATAAATAAACAAGATGTTATCTCTTGTCATCAAGAATAGTTTATTATTCTTTGGCAAAAACATGCAAGCATTCTATTTTAATGCTTAAATGGTTCTGTCATTGGTGGAATCCTTAGTCTCAATTATTTCCTTTTCAGAAAACCACCCAAAGATATAGAAGTCCATGATATGGAAGCAAACACACCTTTGCCTTGAGCCCTCAACAGTTTTGAGGATCACTATAGCTTTAATCCTATACAACCCAAATTTCTCTCTGAAAGAACATTTTTACCACAGTTTTATAAGATTCTGGGAAGTCAAAATTCCTAACAAAGCCACTCATGTGTCTTTACAGGAAAAAAAATTAGACCATAATATAGCAAAATTGTTATGATATGAAGTGGTACTTATTACAGACAATGGTAATCCAATACAATAAAATATTCTTAGAATGTTCCAGAAGCATCCGCCTGAGGTTGTACTAGGCCAATAAACCAGCAGGGTAGGAACACGAATATTTTGTCAGGAAAACCGCAAATAATTTATTCTTTTGAGGATTACTTCCACATCTCCCTCTGTAACTGAACATTGAAACACTGGTTGAAGAAATGTTAACAAGGCTGTTTGATCTGTTAGGTCTCCAAGTGCTGCTTTTGGAGATTATGTCAGCAGGTATGAGGCGATGTAGCATCAGCTCCCCATCCCATATGTAATAAATATAATACACTCTGCAGAGAATGTGCCAAACAATTTTGGTTTTAGACTCCATGTTCTAAGTTGTGCTGCAACCTAAGTGAAGGTGGCTTGTCTTGTCTTACTTCTTTTCCCTGAGTAGAGCATTGGCTTTCTCAATTTTCACTGTGATTTCTGCTGCAGTGGGATTCCCCTATGCCAGGGGTTCCCAACCTTTTCAAGCCGGGGGACGGGTCACCCTCTTTCAGTCAGCTTCAAAGGCCGGACAGCCATTTTGCGCTGCCTGCATGATGGGGGTGGCTATTTTGTTCCAACAGCTTCAAAAAGGGGCAGCCATTTTATTTCTCAAATGCCCTTGGAGGGTGGGGCCACATAAAATGGCACCGTGGGCCAGATCCGACTCATGGGCCTTAGGTTGGGAACCCCTGCCCTACGCAATTCTAGTTCTTCAAATTCAAAAGGCCAGTCATTCTCTCTCTCTATCTCTCTCTTTGTGTGTGTGTGTGTCCCTTGCCCAGATGTATAAAGCTGATTGGTTTTCCGAATTCTTCTCAATCAAGGAAAGAATCAGTTGCCTGCTCTGTTTACGTATCTTAATAAGTAGAGAGTGAGATGTAATAATGAGGCTGTTTTGCATCTAGACACAGCAGCTTTGTGACCACCTTGTAGATTTCTAGCAGACCTGGCTAGTTTGGCAACCTTAGAAAAGAATGTGCCACCTATATTTCTCTGCTTCCTCCCAAAAAGAAACAATCATAAAGTAAAACTATTACAATTTCCTGTGCAAACCAGTGAACAACTTGGCATTTGTGACTGAGAAAAACCTAAGCTCTAAATAGTCAACTCTCTCGCTAGCATGAATCCACTATTCCAGACTGCTGGTTCTGCACAGAAGGTTTTTTGAGGTATGACGCATGCAACTTTGAAAGCGCTGGCTGCAATGTTGTGTGCATAAGTAATTGATGGTAACCAAATCTCTAGCTGGGGATACCTAGCTTTGTAGTTATAAAAGAGAGGGGTTTTTTTAGGTTTCAATAGGCTACAGACAGAGACTTGATTTATTAGCTGTGTAATGTCAGCATAAGATGGATTGCTTTCATAGGTTGAATGTTTGCCTTCATCTTAATGAGAGAGAGAGAGAGAGAGAGAGAGAAAACAGGTCCATGCTTTCTCAAAGAAGTAAATCCTCTGTGCCTGGAAAGTTATATGCTTGCATAACTGCTAGTGTAGCTCAGAGGGTTGGAATGCCTGGCAGTGGAGATGAGGGTGGGGTGAGAGCTCGAATCCCTACAAGTACTTCCTCAGAAGATCCAACCAAGATCACTCAAAGTGTGTCTAGTTAATAAAGTGACATACCATGTCACCTGCAAGATCCTAAAGCACTACTAGTTTAGTGCATGGGACCAAAGACCACCGGACAATCGAAGGGTTGGTTTAACACAGGTTTATTGCATGAGGTTCCAGTGAAGCATGAGGAAAATGGCGGTGATACATCTCAATATATACAGTAGCACTCTACATTTGAATCTTGTAGCACGGTAGCTCATTGGCTGCTACCGGCGTGGCCTCGCCCAGGCACGCCTCTTTCTTCTGCTGCTGAATGCGGGGAAGGTTTTCCCGCGGCTGTTTGTAATTGAGCAATGTGGACCATGTGAGACTGAACGCTCGCAGCTGCCCTCTATGGGCTGTCTGCTCGCGTTCCTTTACAGCTGAGATCGTTGGTATTTGGAGTGGTTACATTCTTGCCTTTACAGTTTAATGAACATGCACACATACATACATACATAACATCCCTCCCCCCTAGGATGGGACGAAGTCCCGCAACCATTGTGGCTTGCCGCACGTGCGCTTGGGGCGTGCCTGCGTCTGCCCTAGTACTGGAGAGCCTGTGATCCCTGACTCCGCGGGTGCTTGTCCTGCAACGGGAAACGGGGATTCGTTAGTGGCTCTGTGGGGCGTCCGTGCCTGCCCTGCGCCCGGGGATGGGAATGGAATGAACAGTTGGGAGGTGAATCCCTGCCTGTTGCTCTCGGACCCCGGGGACCCGCCTATTGTGAACCGCGGAACCGATGAGGTCGCCCTTGTGGTCCTGCTACCTTGCGATCCTTGCTCGGGGGACCTTGAGACTGTGGTGGGCGGACTTGCTGTTGCCTCCCGTCTTGGGGGTGTCGGCCTCCGGGAAATTGGCGCTATATTGCATTCTAACTCACAGGGACTGCTTGGACTGGAAGTACCAGGGGCTGAACTGAAACCCCCCTTTTCGCTAGGACGGGTGGGGGACCACTCTGCTAACTCCCCCTGGTACTGTAAATCAACGTCTAAACTTCTATGGGCATCTGTGTTTCGGGGGAAATTCTGGGGGGTATGTGTGAGGTCGGGGCTCTTCCTCTCTGCCGCAAACTCCCGCAAAAGATCTCTGTGGATCGATTCCCTCCCCTCCCCCCTTGGTGGGGGCCCATGTTCCCCTTTCCCTCCCCCTTGGGTTAAACGGGTGGGGGAGTACCCTAACGCTGATTCACTGCTTGTCTCATCTCCGTCCTGCTCTCCGGGGACCCTGCGCCTGAGTTGGTCCACGTGTCGCCTCCACAGGAAACCTGTACTGGTCTCCACGCGGTATGAGACGGGGCCGGTTCGTTCTACTACGGTGCCCGGCACCCAGGCTGGCCCCGCGCTGGCGTAGTTCCTGCAGTGCACCGGGGCGCCTACGCTGAAACTCTTTGAAGGTTCCACCCCTATGTTCCACCCCTTGTCCTCTACTCTCGTGGGGTCTAGCTTGGAGATTCCCGTGGCCAGCTTCCTGCGCATCAGCAGCTCTGCGGGGGAGTGCCCTGACGCCAATGGGGTGACCCTGTACCTTAGCAGGAATTGGCACAATTTCAGGTCGAGGTCTCCGGGGCCCATGCGCAACAGCGCGTCTTTCGTGGTGCGCACGAGGCGCTCTACTTGGCCGTTGGTGGCCGGGTGAAAGGGGGCGGAGGTGATGTGCCGAATGGCGTTGCGCTCCATGAACGCCCCGAACTCGGCGGACGTGAAACAGCTAGCGTTATCGCTGACGAGGGTGTCGGGTAAACCGAACGTGGAAAAGACCCTCCGTAACTGTTTAATTGTTGTGGCCGAGGAGGTGCTCGAGACTGGGATGACCTCCAACCACTTGGAGAACGCGTCCACCACAAGGAGGAAAAGTGTTCCCCTGAACGGGCCAGCAAAGTCTACGTGTACCCTGGACCAGGGCCCCCTGGCTGCGTCCCACTCCCTGTGTGGCGAGCGGGCCTCTTCTGGCCTGGAGCTCTGGCACGCTTCGCAAGTGCCAACCATGTGTTCGATGTCGGCGTCTAGCTGGGGCCACCAAAAGTAACTGCGGGCCAGCGCCTTAGAGCGGACGATCCCCGGGTGGCTGACGTGCAGCAGTTTAAGCACCCTCGGCCGGAGAGACGTGGGGATCACTACCCGCTGTCCCCACAAAAGGCAGCCCCTCTCTAGGGACAACTCTAGTTTCTTTTTGAAAAATGTGTCGAATTCCGCTGCTGGGGAAGACACGGGCCACCCTTTCTGTACCCAGGAGCAAACTGTGGCCAGCGTTTTGTTTTTGCCGGTCGCTTTAGCGATGTCGGCCGGTACTACTGGAGGGGAGTCTAGGACCTCTATCATTAAAACCTGATGGTCCCTCTCTACTTCGCCCACGCGGCAGCAATCCCGGGGAATGGGGGACCTCGACAGGGCATCCGCATGGCTGATCTCCTTCCCGGGCCGGTATACCAACGCGTGCTGATACGCGTTGAGAAAAATGGCCCACCTGAGCATTCTCGGGGACAGGATTTGGGGTGTGGGCTTATCTGCGGTGAAAATGCCTAGCAAGGGCTTATGGTCAGTCACTATGGTGAAGGGGCGGCCGTACACGAAATCATGAAATTTCTTAGTCCCTGCAATTATCGCTAGGGCTTCCCTGTCTGTCTGGGCATAGTTTCTCTCCGCTTGGGACAAGGACCTAGAGTAGAACGCTATCGGGGCCTCCCTCCCGTTCTCCAGTACGTGGCATAACACCGCCCCCACCCCCACCGGGGATGCATCGCATATCAGGACCACTGGGCGTTTGGGATTGAAGTGGGTCAGTACAGCATCTGATGCCAGGAGTCGCTTCAGGTCATTGAAAGCCTTCTCCTGGTCGTCGCCCCACTTCCATGCCTCGTCCTTTTTTAACAATTTGTGTAGTGGTTCTGCCACGGCTGCCTTCCGCGGGAGGAAGGAGTGGTAGAAGTTGAGCAGTCCGAGGAACGACTGCAACTCGGGCTTGGAGGTGGGGCGAGGGGCCTTCTTGATGGCGGCTACCTTGGATTGGGCTGGCCTTATTCCCTCGGGAGTGACACGGAACCCTAGGAACTCAACCTCTGTAGCGAAGAAGACGCATTTGTCTTTCCGCAACCGCAACCCCGCCTTTTCGAATATTGTCAGGACCTTTCCTTGTTGCTAATTCGGCCCGGCTCCCCCCTGTAATCAATACGTCATCAAAGTAGGGTAACACCCCCTCTAACCCCTTCAGGAGGCGTTCCACAAGTGACTGGAAGATCCCGGGCGCCGAATTCACGCCGAATTGGAGGCACGATACCTGGAACGCCCCTTTGTGGGTGACTATGGTCTGCGCAGCAGCTGCGGCGGGGGTCACCGGAAGTTGCTGGTAGGCTTGGGCCAGGTCGAGTTTAGCGAAACACCTCCCCCCGTGTAACCTGGCCAACAAGTGGCTGACTACCGGCACCGGATACGCATTAGGGCGGATCGCCTTATTGATGGTGCACTTGTAATCAGCGCATATGCGGACCTCCCCGTTGGCCTTGAGCGCTGTTACAATTGGAGTTTCCCACTCCGCAGAATCAACAGGAACAAGAATCCCCTGGCCCACCAATTTGTCCAACTCCGCCTCTATTTTGTCCTTTAGTGCGAAAGGCACTCTGCGCGGTTTAAGTCTGATTGGACGTACTCCAGGGTCCAGGTCGAAAGTCACTGGGGGGCCCTTGAATTTTCCGAGCCCCTTTTTAAAAACCTCGGGGTGCGCGTCGCACACGCTCTGTATTGGATCAGTCCCGGCGGCGTGTGCTCCCACGGCGTGCACCCCCCCAATGAACAACCCCAGGGGCTGGAACCATTGAGTCCCGAGGAGGCTGCATTTACCTCCCTTGAGGACGACTAGGGGAAGCGTTGCGGTGTGCTTTTTAAACCGGACCTGGAACTTCCCAACCCCCAACACTGGGATGCGGTTCCCTTGCACGTCCTTCAGTGTGGCCCTCAGCGCTTTGAGCTTGGGCCGCATGCGGGGGGCGATTTTCATGAACTCCCCCTGGGAAATAATAGAGTATGAAGAACCCGAGTCCACCTCCATTCTAACAGGGGCCCCTTGTATTACTACCTCAACGAAGTAACGGGGGTGCTCCGTGGAAACGCTGCAAACCGGCGCGTCGTCCTCGCTGTCGTCGGAGATGCGCCCTACTCCGTCCCGCGTCCTCGTGGTCTGGGTGCCATCCTTTGGCCTCGTGGTGCGGTCCTGCCTCGCCGAGCGGTCTGGAGAACTCCTGGTGGCCTCGCGCCGTTTCCGGCAGACCTTGGCGATGTGCCCGCGCCGGCCGCAGTTGTGGCACTCGGCCTTGCGGAATGGGCATTTGGCGCGGGCGTGGGCGGCGCCGCAGCCGTCGCAGCGCCGGCCCTCTCTCTGGACCCTCCGGACGTCCTCGTCATCGCCGCTCTCCGCAGACGAGTTCGAAACTCGCCGGGCCGCGCGCACCGAGCTCTCTGCCTTGGCGGGCTTCGGGCGCCAGTCCTGAAGCTCGTGCACCCCGGCAGTAGTGGCCTCCGCGGCCTGTGCCGTGTCAAGGACTTGTTGCCACGTGGGAGGCGGCTCCCTTTTCATCAGCGCGCGCTGAGTCTCTGTGTCCCTCAGACCGCAGAGCAGGCAGTCCCGGAGGGTGATGTCGGGGAGCTCCCACTTGCATGGGCCGGCGGCCAACCGCAGGGCCGCGGCGAACTCATCGACCAATTCCCCGGGTGCCTGGACTCGCCTCCAGAACGCGCTCCGAGCGGGGAACATCGCTATTGCTGGCCGGAGATGGGCGCGCAACGCCGCCAGGAGCTCTGTAGCTTTGAGGTCGCCCACCTTCCTCGGCGCGATCAGGTCCACCAAGGTCCTCTTGGTCTCGTGTCCGAGCATGCGGACGAAAATGGCCCTCTTTTTGGCCTCATCGGAGACTTCGAGCTCCACCAGCGCTGCGTTGAAGTCTATCTCAAACAGCTCCAAGTCTCCCGGCTTCTTGATCTCGTAGCCGGCGCATGTCTTGGTCCCGTGGGCAGCCATATCCCATCCTCGTCGCCAATTTAGTGCATGGGACCAAAGACCACCGGACAATCGAAGGGTTGGTTTAACACAGGTTTATTGCATGAGGTTCCAGTGAAGCATGAGGAAAATGGCGGTGATACATCTCAATATATACAGTAGCACTCTACATTTGAATCTTGTAGCACGGTAGCTCATTGGCTGCTACCGGCGTGGCCTCGCCCAGGCACGCCTCTTTCTTCTGCTGCTGAATGCGGGGAAGGTTTTCCCGCGGCTGTTTGTAATTGAGCAATGTGGACCATGTGAGACTGAACGCTCGCAGCTGCCCTCTATGGGCTGTCTGCTCGCGTTCCTTTACAGCTGAGATCGTTGGTATTTGGAGTGGTTACATTCTTGCCTTTACAGTATAATGAACATGCACACATACATACATACATAACAACTAGATAGAAGGACTAGTACTGCATGCCTTATGCCCAGAAAAATCTGGGGGAATCAACATGATAACACATGATTATCTAGTAAATAAGGTTGGAAGGTCTCAGGCAACAAGTTGGCTCTAGCTCTCCAAGTGGTGAAATCAGAGTGGTGGGCTCCAAAATTGTTTTACTATCACACTGTGGCCGTGGTATGCTGGGCTTGGCCAGGGGAAAAGCCCTGTGTTGAACCCGAATTAGGACTACTTTATTTCAAAACTTGGATGGGCGGGACCAGCCAAAATTTCTGCTACCGGTTCTGGCGAACTGGTGCGGACCTGCTGATGCCCAGCAATGAATCAGACAGAGGTTTGATTTTTGAATGTGCAGCACTGCATGGCTGGGGAATGGGGATGGGGTGGGGGAAGCCTTTGAACAGGCTGCCACTGTGTTTTCCACAGGCATCAGCAGCGTAACAGAGCCTGGAGAAACTCCCTATGTGGTTGAGTGCTCTCTCAGGAAGGGTAGCAATCACTGTAGCTGCTACATGCTGGTTAGCCTGCTCTTGTTTTTGTTATGTGCTGTCAAATCACCTCTGACATATGGCTACCCAATGAAAGAGAGACCTCCAAAATGTCTTATCATTAACAGATCAACTCAATTCTTGCTAACTCAAGCCTCTTGCTTCCTTTATGGAGTTGTTTTATTAGGTAAAAGTTGCCCTTACTCGAAAGCCAGTTTTATCCGACTCTAGGGTTCAGTGCTCATCTCCATTTATAGCTAAAGAGCCAGCACTGTCTGCGTCTGCAGATGTTTCCATGGAAAAGACAATGTCATGACAGCACAGAATGTTGTTACCTTTCCCACCAAAGTGGTGCCTATTTATCTACGTATAATTTTTTGCTTTCAAACTGCTAGGTTGGCAGGAGCTGGGACAGATGATGAGAGCTGACTCCGCCATGCAGCACTTGGGTCTTGAACTGCTGACCTTCCAGTATCCAGTTGTCAAGTTCAGAGTCTGTACCACAAAGCTACTGCAGTCCCACTTAGTTGTATTATTGCATGCCATCAAGTTGCCTCCAACTTATGGCAACCTTATGAATGAGTGATCTTCAAACTGTCATGACCTCAACAACCCTGCTCAGCTTTTGTAAACTCAAGCTTGTAGCTTCCTTGATGGAGTCAACCCATCTTATATTTGGTCTTCCTCTTTTTCCTGCTACCTTCAACTTTTCCCAGCACTATCGTCTTTTCCAGTGAATCTTGACTTATAATGATGTGCCCGAAGTAGGACAGCCTCAGTTTTTTGCTTTCAGAGAAAGTTCAGGCTTGATTTGCTGGCAGCAGGACCTACTTGTCCATCTTTCTGGAAGCCCAGGGTATCTACAAAGCTCTCCTCCAATACCAGGTACCAAATGAATCTTCATTGTCAGGCTTTCAATGCCATATAGTAATTGAAATACAGTAATGTGAATGATCTTGGCCTTGGTCCCCAGTAGCCCATTACTGAAAATGCTCCCTCCCCATAGAAAAGGATTTTTATTGTGAACCGCCCTGAGTTGGCTTTGGCCCAGTGAGCGGTATATAAATGTGACAATTAAATTAAATTAAATTAAATTAAATTGCATTAAATTTCAAAAGATTATGACATTGGCCTTGTAGGCTAAGCCACTTCCTGGACTGAGAGAAACAAAATGGAGATAAACACCACATTGAAACTGACGTGTCTGTAGATTTTCTTCTTCTTCTGTATTTCTGTTATAGAGTTCCATACTGATCAATTAAAAAACTGATTCTGTCAGAGATTTCCACTGCCATATACATGACAAAGTTTATTGTTTGGTTTTCTAGCCTCACCATCTGGTGGCAACATGTTCAAAACTAATGAAAAATTGCTCCATGCACCAATGGCTCCTGTTCATAATCAAGAACCCAGACAACTCCAACATTCCTAGGTGAGAGAAGGAGCATTAAGTACATAAAAGGAGGTGCAGCTAGCTTTACTATTAGCAACAGCAACTGATGATTAAGACTTTCTGAGATACAGTGGTGCCTCATACAACAATTTTAATCCATTCCACAGAGCTCATTGTTGTACAAAACAATTGCTATATGATACATGCAATATAGCGATTTTCCCTGTGGGATGCATCATCGTACAACAATTTTGTTTTGCTAAATGATTTTTCCCATTGAAAAATTGTTGTACGGTTTTTTTCCATAGGGAAAATTGTTATGCGAGATGCCGTTCCCCCACAAAACCTAATTGTTATGCGATTTCGTTGCTATACAGGGCGATTGTTGTATGAGGTTCCACTGCATTAAGCTGTATCACATTTAAGATGCCCCCATAACATTCCCTCAAAAATATATAATTTTAATATGTTTATGTTTAGAGGTCTTTGGACTTGGGCCTAAGCTGCAGCTTAATTCAATTTCCAGTCCCATCCCCATGAATGAGTGTGAACACATGCCAAGACTTACACAGTTTTACTTAGGCAACCATAAAGGAACATCAGGATTTTAACTATCAAATGGTCAATAAATCCTTCACAGAATTGCTTTATCAACATGGTGGACTCAAAAGTTCTCAAAGTTATCATAAAGTGTGTCACATGTGACTGTCCTCATAACACACAATTAACTCCAATACATTATGTTTATAATACAGGCTAGTGCAGAAAGAGTTAAAACAACATAACCCACAGTGCCTAGTTCTTTTTGGTAGTGCAGACAGATTTGAAGTGAGTTATAAATCGACTAAACTAATCTCTAGATCATAGGATAAGCAAGCAAATTCTAATAGGTCATCTAGTAGTGTGCATTCCTTGTGTAATTTAGATTTAATTATGGACTTTTTGTTAAGGAAAATAGCTTTTACCTTGAGAGTAGCTAAACTTGAGAGGCACTGAGAGGCACATATAAAGTTAATGGCGAAATAAATCCTTCCCAGCTCTGATCAAAGCATGACTTACCTCTTCTCAAATGGATACCTTTATCCGATCTATTAATTTCCATACTTGATGATGTCTGTTTTGGCATGTGGGAGTAGATAAGAGTGAGACCATTTAATAATGTAATAAATTCTGCAAGTTCACAAAGTAGTAGGTAAGAGATTTTAGTACTCAGTGCAAGAACACAGTTCAACAAATAGTTTTTGAATATACTGAATTACAATCAGAATTAGTCATGTTTAGATTAGATCCATTGGACTAAATCATATCATGAAATTCTGTGCATGTATCACTGTGTCTTTGCAACCTACTCACTGCCAGTTGTGTGATTTATTGTGTGAACAGTCATATGCTCATTGCAGACACACACCCCAAAAAAAGGACTCAGACACCGGTATAAGTGGATAACGGCATTGGGCCACATTTATTGATTCATGCCCTAGTCCGAATTATAAATTTCAATTGGTACTCAGCTGTGGATCCGCGTGCCCAGTTGGCACGCATGGCCTCTGGCAGAGGTTAAACCTAGCGAGCTCGCTCCTGGCCCCTGGCCCTTGCCAGCAGGGAGAAATTAAGGGGGGTGGATAAATGATAGGGTTTGATTCACCCAATTACCTGACCTGACCAACGAACCTGCTGAAAGAGCAAATACATTACCGATTAGAGTAATCCCTCATCTCCGAATCTCAGTCTCATCCCAGAAGCAAACAGGAGCCATGATTGCCTTAGTCTAAGCCCAAAACAATGGTGTTGTCTCAGCCAGTGTTTGTCCACACTAATTAACTTCCCCCCGAGAGATTCCCAATTAACCTGAGTAAATAGGTGATGTGATTGACTGTTGGGTGACGGTTTTTTCTACCTTGCCTTCTGATCTATAAATGGTTATGCCTTTTCCTCAATAAACCACTGATCATATCCTCCTCCATACTGCCTCGTATCGTTCTTTGATCAGTCTCCTCCGGGACCTACGGCCCTCAGCGGCCCCGATTCCTACACCTGGTGACCCCGAGACGTGATCTACTCGTGAGTAAGAGCGGTCTTCCTCAGAGTAGCGATCACACGGTCCGGTTCTGCACTTGAACCGTGTCCGAATCATCCCGGAGGACAGCGCGGCACTCCGTCCGGCAGCCAGCCGATCGGAGGGACGGCCTGTGGTGAGGCAGTCCAAAGAGGCATCCTACAGCTTACTCCCGACTTTCGCGGCGGCTTGCGCCAAAGGGAAAATGCGCGTTCCGCTCAGGGCAGCTGTGAGCCCCTGACAGCGCAGTGGCCACCGAGGGCCCGTGGCCGCAGTCCACGCTCCGAGCTCTACCCAGAAGCGTCGTCGCCAGAACCTATTGCCTGCCAAAGACGCGTCGGCTCGTCCCGAGGAGGAATCTTCCGAGGACCCAATCGCAGGTAATATGGGGACCTGTCCTCAGCGACAGCGTCCATCCGCTAGCCAAAGAACCCATGAGGAGGGGTTCAACATCCTGGCCAGGGTATTTAACTTGCGTTTTCACAGCGGGGAGCTAGCGAGACTTTTGGTGTACCTAGGGGAACACTGCCTGCTTTACCCAGAAGTAGGCACGTTAACCCTCGAGCTCTGGGATCAGATAGGAGACTGCATTCAGCAACCCCCGAAAGCTCCAGGAGGCGTAATTCGCACATGGAGAAAGTGTAGGAAGCTCTTGGTGGAGATAGAGCCAGTCCGGATAGAGGCCAAAGAACCCCCAAGCCTGCCAGAAGCGCCAGCCCAACCAACGGCGCCTACGGCGCTCTATCCGTCACTCCAATTTAGGCAGAGTAGCGTAGGGAGCTTTCCCCCGGTGACAGCTGCAGACGTCACCGGTGGAATGCAAGGAATGAGGAGCGCAGGCGCTTCTCTGATAGTTCCCAGTTCCCGAGTTACCAAGAGTCCACTTCAGCACACCATTGAAGAGGAGATTAGGAAGGGGGAATTGCCAGCAGAAGAACTAGCTGAGCTTAGTCAGATATGTCCCATCCGCATGGAGATGGACGCGCTTACAGGCGCACAGCAGATAGTACACTCCCCAGTCCCGTATAAGCTTCTCATGGCTATACGGAAAGCCATTTCAGAAACAGGGCTCCAAAGTCGTTTCACAAGGGGCACGCTTCAGCAAGTGTGCGAGAACACCATGTTCATTCCCCATGACTGGAAAGCCGTCATGCGGATGATGCTCAACCCTAGCCAGTACTTAATTTGGGACAGCGAGTATCGCCTGGAGGCGCAGACAAGGGCTGCCAGGATGGGAGGCGCAGTACTTCCTGACCAGTTATATGGTTCAGGTGCCTTCGAATCCATCGATGCCCAAATCAACTTGCCTCTAGCCACTCTCCAGATGTTGGCCGAGGCCGCCTTTAGGGCGTTTTTCAAAGTCCCAGCAACTGGCAAAGCGGCTAAAAATTACACCGCCATCAAGCAAGGAGCCCAGGAGCCCTATATGGACTTCATCAATCGCCTGGAAGAAGCCATTAGCAGGCAGATTGACAATGAGCAGGCTCAGCAAGAGCTCATGATGAAGTTAGCCAAGGACAATGCCAATTTAGACTGCCGTAAAATCTTGCAGTCACTAGGCAATCGTCCCGATTTGACCCTTACGGACATGATTAGAGCTTGCGCCGACGTTGGCACAGAATCCTACAAGATGGGATTGCTAGCGGCAGCGGTGCAAGGGGGTAAGAGACCTAAAGGAAAGACCCAAGGAGCATGTCACAGTTGTGGCAAGGTCGGCCACTTCGCTAGGGAGTGCCGATCCAAGGGAGGCGGACAAAAGTCCGGCCGTCCCAAGGCTCCGAAAACCCAGTGTCCGAAATGTCAAAGAGGCTACCATTGGGCCCGAGACTGTCCGAATTCGGGAAACCGGAACGCGGGCATGTCTCTGGCCCCGGTCCAAACAGGGACTCCCCTCATTCAGAGCTCACCAGAGCTAGACTAAATCCCGGTCACACTCCAGACATTGCGAGGGCACAGGCCAGCCCCAAGGGTAGTACAGGGTTAGATTTAACTTGTCAGGCGAACGTTACATGCGACCTGCCAGGCACGGTCTATCTGGTGGATTCCCAGTACATGGGTCCACTGCCCAAGGGCTTTATAGGTTTAGTTTTGCCCCGCAGCGTAGCTGGAGCACGCGGAATTCTCATAATTCCAGGAGTCGTTGACTCGAATTTTTCAGGCGTTCTCCAAGTTCAGCTTTGGACTCATCTGCCCCAAACAATCCACAAGGGAGACACCTTAGCGCAACTGATCATGGTTCCTTGTCACTCGCCAGCAGATAGCCAGGGAAGGCTCAGTGACAGCTCCGAGTCCCGGTCAGAGGACCGCTCGAGCGCCAGTGAGGCAGTACAAGGATACCAGGTCTTAGCGACAGTGGAGACCAACATTGAGTGGAAGCAGCGCCCCGTTATCGAGGTATTTTTGAACAAAAGAGTGTTCTCAGGGTTACTCGATACCGGAGCGGATGTGAGCGTGATAAGCAGAAGCCAGTGGCCAAGAGAGTGGGCCATTGAGCCGGTCTCCGATGTGTGGGGGTCCAGGAAGCGTTTAGGAGCCGAGAGTGGGTGGAAGTCACAATCCCAAGGGCTGACGGCACGGCGGTAATTCGGCCGCACATTCTTGACGTGCACATCGACCTTTGGGGGCGAGACATCTTGCAGCAGTACGGTGCTACGCTTACCTTTGGGTAATGGCGTTGCCACTTAAATGGCTCACCAACACGCCGGTTTGGGTAGAACAATGGCCGGTAGTGGGAGAGAAATTAGTTGCCCTCAAGCAGCTAGTTAAGGAACAGCTAGACGCAGGACATATAGAACGGTCCACAAGCCCTTGGAATTCGCCAATTTTTGTGATTAAAAAGAAGTCGGGGAAGTGGCGACTCCTCCACGATCTCAGAGAGATCAATAAATGCATACAGCCAATGGGTCCGCTCCAATGCGGCATCCCCAATCCGAACATGATTCCCGAGGGGTGGGAGATCCTAGTCGTAGATCTCAAGGATTGCTTTTATACAATCCCCTTTGACCCCCGGGACCGGGAAAGGTTCGCCTTTACGGTGCCGGTTGTGAACCACAGCGAGCCCACGCAGCGCTACGCGTGGAAATTTTTGCCACAGGGCATGCTCAATTCGCCCACCCTGTGCCAAATTTATGTTCACAACGCACTGGCAAAGTTCCGAAGCCTTTACCCTAAAGCTATAGTTTGCCATTTCATGGACGACATCTTGGTCGCGATGCCGCAACTCGGCAGCGAAATGTTTTCTGACCTCCAGGCCAGCCTGGGGGACAAAGGGTTACTCATTGCCCCGGAGAAAGTGCAGAGAACCGAGCCCTTCTCATACTTGGGCCATCGGCTTCTCCGCTCTTTCGCAGCACCAGTTTTGCCCAGGATCAATTTACAGGACTCAGTCACCCTTGTAGAGTTGCAGCAAGTTTTGGGGAACATCAATTGGGCCAGACCGTATTTCCGATTGGATACGGATCTCCTAAAACCGCTCTTCTCGCTGCTAACCTTAGGTAAGCAGCCGGCAGACCGGATAAAAATCTCTCGAGACGCACGCTTGGCGCTCGAGGAAGTTAACCAAGTTCTCAGCCAGAGGTGGGTAGATAGGATCACCCCAGGGCCATATGCTCCGATCTTGAATTTGTACATCGTACGGTCAGGATCCATGTTTACAGGAGCGCTCGGCGTAGATGCCGAGAAAGGGGCAAGTATCGTGGAGTGGGTGTACCTTCCGAACACCTCCTCACGAAACATCGTCCCTCCCCAAGAATTGGTCTCCGCGGTGGTTTACCGCGGAAGGCTGAGAGCTAGGGACATTTCAGGGCATGATTTGGCCAAAATCGTAGTTCCATTCACCAAGGAACAAGTCCAGCAATTAATGCAGCTCGGTGACTCGCTTCCCATAGCCCTGGAAGGATTCACCGGGAGCTTGGCATACCACTTGCCAAAGGACCCCAGACTCGTCTCACTTCAGACGCAGACAGTTAGCTTATTTGAATTGCTCTCGCTGGTTCCGCTTCAGGGAGCCAGGACAGTTTTTACCGATGGTGGTCGGACATACGGTGTCCTGACCTGGCAGGAGGGCCAAGCTTGGCGCACGCTGCTAACTCTTCCACAAAAGTCCGCGCAGCGGGCAGAGTTGGCAGCGGTGAACCTCGCCTTGCGCACCTTCGCCAAAGAACGTTTAAACATCATCACGGACAGCATGTACGTTAGGAACTTGCTTCACAGTCTACCGGGAGCATACATCACTCCCGCGATAGACAAAAATTTGCTTAGCCTGTTTCTCACGGCTCAATTTCACTTGCGAAACCGCACGGAGCCGCTCTATATTGCCCACATCCGAAGTCACCAAGACCTACCGGGTCCGATTTCTGTGGGCAATAGCAGAGCGGATGCGGCGGCAAAGGAAATTCAGCAACGTTCAGTTTTGGGTGTTTTTACTACTCCAATTCAGAGCCGTGCCTTTTTTCACCAAAATGCCAAAGCACTTGCCAGACAGTTCGATTTGCCACACTCTCAAGCCCAAGGCATAGTTCGCTCTTGCCAGCATTGTGCAGGGGCACCGGGGGGGCCCTCGTGGGGGGTCAACCCACGAGGGACAGAGGCCAATCAGGTGTGGCAAATGGACGTCACGCATGTTCCGCAGTTTGGCAGATGGCAGTACATGCACGTTTGCATAGACACTTTTTCTCAGTTCGTTTGGGCAACGGCGCAGAAAGGGGAGACTGCTTCCCACGTGGAGCAGCACCTCCTTTCCTGCATTGCAGCCATGGGCAAACCTCGGCACGTTAAAACCGATAACGCGCCATCTTACAGCTCCAGGCAGCTGGCCGCCTTCATGGCCACTTGGGATATTAAGCACACATTTGGCGTTCCCTACAATCCGCAGGGGCAAGCGATTGTGGAACGGGTCAATCAGACGCTCAAGTCCTATATTGACAAACAAACAGAAAGGGGGGAGCCACCAGCCCTCCCCAAGTCACAGGGCCAGGCACAGCATTGCCTGAACAAGGTATTGTTCACTTACAATCACCTTAATGTTTTTTCAGATTGTACGCCGCAGGAGAAGCACTTCCGCCGCTCGGAAGCTCTCCCGCGACCGATGGTCCGATACCGGGTGCCACCGGACCCTTCTTGGAGGGGCCCGGCGCCGCTCATAACCTGGGGAAGAGGGTATGCTGCAGTTATGTCTCCTACAGGTGTCGTCTGGATTCCAGCTCGGTGTGTCAAGCCGTACTTGGAACCTCATGGCGTGGACCCAGACCGACCCGAGTCCGATCCCGGAGATGGAGGACCTCACCCTGACCGAGGAGACCCACCGGGAGAAGCGACGGCCGCGGACGCCAGCACCGAAGATCACCTGGGGGATGGTCAAGACCCTTTGCAGTGAGGCCCAGGGCGCCCTCCGACGCGAGGAGAGGGAGCCGACACCGGAGAACTTCGTCGCAGCAGTCTTCGCCCAGATTGATGCCAACACCGTGATCTTCACCATCATCCTGACCCTTTCCCTGCTTCTGGGGGGAGGCGCTCAGGCCGTCTCGTTGGAGGCCAACGATCTACTGCCCGGCGGAGACCTCTCTGCCCGGATGCAGTACAATATTTGGGAGAGGTTGGCGGGTCTCGTCAACCAGTCCGATTTTTGCCTCAGGCAGGACCTTGGTTCTGCTTCGATCCTCAGCACCTGCCTCATCCCTGTGTGCCATTCTCCAGGCGCGCACCCCAGGGATGGGGACTGGCTTGTGAAGAGACTTTTCAGCCCGTATAACCCAGCGGCTTCTTCGGAGTATGCCCGTTGAGAGATGCGGCTGACCATGACCTTGCCGGCTGATGCAGCCACCCTCCACACCCCTCGGGTGGCGGTCAGCCCGAACTCTACCTGTGGATGAATGTACGGCTGCGCTTCGGCCGGTCGTACCCGGCGCCGCTGCCTCAACGTTGGCAGCGGCAATTGGACTTGCAATAACCCAGTACCACTTGGCACCATGTATGCTCATATAACCCTGCCATCTGGTTGGTTCTTCACATGCAACCAGTACACGTGGAACTACATTCCTGCAAATGTTTCAGACTCTATATGTTGTATCAGTCGCTTGACATTGTTACTCCCGACCAAAGATATGGTCACCCCAAGCACAAATGTTACTAATGTTCCAAATGTTTCCTCACTCATACGGCACACTCGCACCACCCAGTTGGACAGCTCGTGTGAGAGCAGCTTTAGAGTAATGAGCCCTGCCGAATATCTCTCCTTGGCAGTCAGCATCTTTGGCGTGCCAGGCTTAGCCATCGGCAACGCAAAGAGGATTGGTCGCTTGGTTTGCGGTCTAGCAAAAGCCATCAACCATACCTCCTCCGCGATAGCGCTCCTTAATCAAGAGCAGGCAGAGCTTCGCCATGCCATTCTTGACAATCAAGCGGCTATCGACTACCTCTTATTGTTGCACCACCTGGGTTGCGAGTCTTTTCATGGTATGTGCTGTTTCAACCTTACCGACAACTCCCGCAAAGTACAGAGTCAGCTCACTGATCTCCACACCATAGTCCAGGGCATCACAGAGGGTTCTGCATGGGGGGCTTGGTGGAGTTCATTGTGGAACTGGATGTGGTCATGGGTCCCCTGGGGGTGGCTCCAAACGGTACTCAAGGTGGTTGTGGGGGTGGTTATACTAGGCATCGCACTCTGCTGCTTTGCACAATGTATTCCCTCGCTGATCTCAAGGTGCCGCCCCAGAAGGAAACCCCGTGACGTCATTCCCGCTCATCAGCTGGTCCCGCTCCTACGCAGGGTCGCCGGTCAGGCTCTTAAGAAAATTTAAAAGGGGAGATGTGGATCCGCGTGCCCAGTTGGCACGCATGGCCTCTGGCAGAGGTTAAACCTAGCGAGCACGCTCCTGGCCCCTGGCCCTTGCCAGCAGGGAGAAATTAAGGGGGGTGGATAAATGATAGGGTTTGATTCACCCAATTACCTGACCTGACCAACGAACCTGCTGAAAGAGCAAATACATTACCGATTAGAGTAATCCCTCATCTCCGAATCTCAGTCTCATCCCAGAAGCAAACAGGAGCCATGATTGCCTTAGTCTAAGCCCAAAACAATGGTGTTGTCTCAGCCAGTGTTTGTCCACACTAATTAACTTCCCCCCGAGAGATTCCCAATTAACCTGAGTAAATAGGTGATGTGATTGACTGTTGGGTGACGGTTTTTTCTACCTTGCCTTCTGATCTATAAATGGTTATGCCTTTTCCTCAATAAACCACTGATCATATCCTCCTCCATACTGCCTCGTATCGTTCTTTGATCAGTCTCCTCCGGGACCTACGGCCCTCAGCGGCCCCGATTCCTACACTCAGCCAATTATAATTCTTAAGGCAAACAGGCCGCAGTAACACTGGTAAGGTTCCTCCCAAAATTGCCAATGGCAATTGGCTACAATGTATCCATTTGTATCAATTTGTTTGTTTACAACAAACAAATTGTTGACCGTAGTCAATAAACTATCTACTGACTCCACCCTCTGACGTGTATCCGTAAAATCACGGAGTGATGCATGCTGAAGAGCTCCTGCCATCACCCCATTGCCTGGTTCGTCGTTGACCGGACAACGTTAACCAACTTGTACCTATCTAGTGTTGGCCAGTCAATTTCGAACCTGCCGGATACCTGTGGGTCATAAATATTTACCTTACCAGTGCTACCCGCAACACGGGGAGGCATCATGATGACTCACGCCCCCCCCCCAAGACCGTCAGCTCGGTCGCCAGGCCTGCTTGCATCACACCCAGAACGAGGTACATACCTCTAACCGACAGGTGGACCCCTTCGCCTGCCTACCAGCAAAATTTTCGTGTAAGCCTATCACCCGGTCTCCAATGGCCGTCTCACAGCCATGCTCAGAACGGGATGGAGCCAGAGCCCCGTCCACTGACTGCCGGGACAGTCCGAACTAGGGAGATCCGCATCTCCCCTAAATTGGTGTCTCGGCACGATGTTAGACCATAGCGACCATATGTAAGCCATACGTGATACAAAATGCCAGGTCACAGCCCCTCGACGGTTTAGTAACAGCAGTGATCCGTACAAGATCGCTGCCGCCGAGGTGCCTGTAAAACATTGGGCGGTCCAGCATCCCTGTCAGACAGCAGGAATGGCCACAGTTCCCGCCCCCATGTGCCACGCATACCATACCATAGCATACGTGCGGATGCACACAGCCCAGCTGGGGTCCACTCTCTGTCGCTGCAGCATATACTGCTGCCCAGTGTACATAGCTGCGGCCCACCAGCCCCCTGCCACCGGTGTGTTAAGACCCCTAGGATCTGTAAAAGAGGAGAAAAAAGGTGAAGGACATAACTAGGTACCCGTACAGTGAGGGGACGTACATATCTGAAATTGCGCGTAGACGCATATCCACCTCTGAGTACCCAAAACGTAGCCGCGATCAACACGACGCCTATCTTAAGTCAATGGTGCCAAAACGGGCCCCACACCGTGAAACGCGGCACCGGTCACCCTCAGGGACTTTACTATGGTAAGGGTAGACCCATCCCGGTGGCAGAAAACAGGCTGGGGCGCGCAGCAGGCACTGTCAAAAATTCATGTAGGGCACCAACCGGACAGATGTCTCAAAAACTTCGTAGCAGTATACACCACTGCCTACACCATGCTGAATAACCCGTGAGGACCGCATCCCCACTCGAGCCCACTCATGTGTGACAGAGACATCTTCGGGTTCCAGTGCCCTATGAGACACATCCGCGTTACACCGGTGGCACCAACTCTGGCACCCACTCACTGATGCGGAGCACTCCAAAAAGGCTACCGTGGTAGCTGCGTGGCCAAGAGCCACCTCCCACCTATCTGTACATAAGTAATGCCAGCCTCGTGCAAGGTGGGTCAGAAACTCTGGGAAGAGGGGTGACGCGTGTAAGGGTGGCGGACACGCTCCCGTGTCCACCCCTCCCAAACACGACGCATGAATGCATAGTGATACGGCTTACGCGTGCGAGGTGCCAATGACATGTCCGGTTCCCTTCTCCTCGCCAAACGTCCAGCCATCAGCCAAAAGTGGCGAGTGGACTCCCTCTGCTTCCAGAGTGCGGCACGGAACCGGGTGATCTGCAGGTGGTGGAAAGCAGCAGTAATGTCATTATAAATACCTAAAACATGTCTGGCCTAGAACAGCACATTTAGGCGTAGGCTTCTCAAGATAATAGACGAACTAATGTCATGACCCTGGGGGATTCGCAAGTCTGGGTGTTGACAATGTGCACCACTGCCACATTGTCACACCGAAATTGGACCACTGAGCAGGCCCACTCCCTGCACCATAGCATCAGTGCTCTCTAAAATGGGAAAAAACGCAAAGAAGGTAAGATCGCAGGGCGATCCGTGCACCCACCCTCGGAGTAAACCCCATAAGTCCGGGAGCCGGAGGTATCCGACCGTACTTGAAATCTAGGGCAGACCATCCAGGTCTGATATCCAGGAAGAGACCCCCGCCAAACCCAGGGATAATTTGAGCCGGGCCGGACAAATTAAGGTGGCCATGAGTTAAGGCAGCTCATGAGGGTACACTTTATGTTTGGCAAACAATGGCAAACTCGCCGCGGAGATCCAAGCCACCGTATACATGGCTAACCCGGATGCCCGCACGACAGAGTCGATTGAAATGTGAGCTCAGTGGATGGGACCTCGGTCTATTCAGGCGCCAAGGGGACACCCAGTTCCCACCAGAGTGTCTGAATGGCAATGAGGAGACGCGTGCATGTGTCCAAGCCCCGTTCACCCCCAAACCAAAAGTCGTCGAGGTAATGGGCTAGAGACCGAGACCCCGACCTGTGAGCAAATGGCCAATGAGTAAAGTCCCCAATCGGTCGAGTGCTGAACATGAATTAACCCAGGTAAAAGGGGGTTGGCCTTAACTAAGTAAAATTCCCCTCAGCACCTAAAAAAAACCCAATAGGTCTAATCATCGGGTGCACTGGCAATAATCTGAAGCCGAGTGCATATCACACTGTGCCAAAACAGCACCAGAACTGCGTGAGCGTGCCACCCATAGTAGCTGAACCAACTATGAGTACCTGACTGAATCAGGTCATCAGTAATGGCATCCCTGAATGGAGAACCCACAGGGTAAGCTAAATGGAGGATTAAATGACATTCAACCTAGTTTTAGCTCAGTATGAGCTTCATGGGGGAGACATTCGACTCAGGAAAGGTGGTTCGAAGAAGGGCCCCCCTCTGCTCTCGCAGCCCCAACTCCCTTAGCTGCGGACAGTGGAGCCCCCTCTTCATTACCCTGCAAGGGAACCAGATTAGTAGATTAGTATCATCCTGGGACCCCCAACTCCCCCGAATGGATCCAAAAGCCCCCATAGAAGACCCTCCGGCAGGTATCCCGCCCAATCCCTTCTTGGATGAACTGAGTGCCATCTCTCCAGGCTGACTATACTAAATGGGCCGGGGGGGCTTATGACAAGGTTAGTTGCTTCAGACGGAGCTCTAATCACCCCCGTGCACCCCTACCTCTGCCCCGTAACCCACCAACCCGCGGGCGCACGGAGGCGGCGTGAGGGCCAGCGCAAAAGGGGGCACGAAGTCGGTAACGACCGTGGTGCTTAGTACACGCATCGTCAGCTGAGCAGGCCGAACACAGCAGGCAGGCTGGAACCCCCTGCCCGACCAGTTAGCGTGGAGCCTGTGTCTGAGCAGCCCGCTGCTCAGCATGACCACCATGGTACCTATCACCAGGCACCAGTCACGAGGGAGTGATGTACACAAGCACCATTGCTGACAGGGCTCATCCCGCCTCCCCTCCGGGTATAGAGCCACCCTCATCCACATGCCTCACCGTAAGCCAACTGCCACGGGCCCATCTAATCAACCATCGCCCTGCAAACATTAGCGGTGGATGGAAGCACCAGGATGGCCCAAGCAGATCAAGCCCTGCGGCATACCACCATACGTACAAGGTATGCCGCCAACCAGTGGGCCCAAGGTGCGCGGTGGCTCATGACGATGGGACATCTCTATGTCTCAGTCGCCCTGTCCCTCTCTCTCCTCCTAGTGGGCTCGCAGTTAAATAGGGAGAATGTCCACATGTCCCCCTCCAGCCCTCACCCCTCATGGCCTGCGGCCAATAACACCCAGGGGCAAGTAATAGCCGGCCATTGGCAAAGCCCTCGACGGGACAGTCTGTATAAAGGGTATGCGCAGCAGGACCCGGACAGCCCCTACGATGCTCAGCACTGTCCCGGGGGCGGACACCCCAGTGCGTGGTGGCTTACTACAGCGGGACCGCCCATGTCTCTGTCCTCCTGTCCGCACCGCCTATCCTTATTGGGGTCACGGCTCATAGGGAGAATATATCCACATACTCCCCCAACCACATCTTTTCCCCCACGACCTGGAACAAATGATCACCGGGGTGCAATAAATAACCGGACATCACGGAAACCCCCACCCCCAACGTCGTGCCAGAATGCAACCAAGGGGCACTGGGATAGGCTGGCAAGTGATGCCCACCAGCCTCAAATTGGCGAAGCCATGACCACTGAACCCCACCGCTAGAAGTGGACTGTGATGTGGGTGCATTCAACTTGAACCTAATACTCACGAGTTGCACCCCCATGAGCCGCCCCCACTGGGGGTTCCGGCCCACAGCGGGCGTCGGAGCTCGCGACCGAAATCGAGCTCTGGGGCCACATCCGACCACACTCTGGTTGCAGTTCTGGACAAACAGGGAGCTGCGATACGGCGGCAGGCACAGGACGGAGTGTCTCAAGCAGCTCGACCCGGCTGGCCGCCTGCTGCAGAGTGGCAGCAGACGAAGTAGCTGGCTGACACAAAGGGCCCAGGTAGATAGGTAAGGGCCCCCTCCCACTGGATTGCCCAGGATGCCTCCAGCACAGCCAAACATGCTAACCAGGCATCCCCAGCCACGGAAACCCCTAGTATAAGGTGGGCCAGGTGGGCCGGCCGGCCGGCTAGGGATTGGGCCAGAGGCCCCAATTTGAGATCCTGGGCCAGAATAGGGTCATGCCCAAAACTCCGGCCCCTGAGGAGGTAAAACGTGCTGTGTGCCAGCACCAGGCCCTCCCCCCAATCGTCCCGGCCCATGGCTGGCAACTGCGGGCCGAGGGCCGAATCCCCTGAAGGGCCGGCCTGAGGCTGATAGGATCCCTAGGGATGCCTCTAGCGCCGCTACACAGGCCAGTAATGCCTTCCCCGTCGCAGATCCCCCAGCATAAAGGAGGCCAGGTGGGCCGGACAGCCCACTGGGCAATGGTCCAGGGCCCCCAACTTGAGAGCCAGGCCCCAAATAGGGCCATGCCCAAAACTCCGGCCCATGAGGGGCCGAGTGTCAGCCCTGCTGTGGAACCGCACCAGGCCCTCCCCCATGCTCAAAGCCCATGGCCGGTAAGCGCGGGCCGGGGGCCGAAGCTCCAACCGGCCTAAGCTGCCCCATCCCACCGGTCCCAATGGGTGCCTCCGGTAAGGAGTCCTGTTGGGGGGGGCGCAGTCGCGGTCCTCCGACCCGACTGCTGCCCCCTGTTTGGGCGAGCCTGAGCCGCCATAGCCTTCTTCTCAGGAGGCATAAGCAAGCACGATTCCCAGGGATCGAAAACCCGATGGCTGGGAAGCCGAAAATAAGCAGCAAAGATCGCGCTAAGTTCTGCAGCCAAAACGGTTTCCCTATAAAGACGAAGAGCGACGGAGAAAACTTCTCCTCTCCGCCGCTTTTACAAAATGGCAGTTCGGCTGCCTCGTGGCCACCCCTTTTATAGAGGGGTGGCCACGCCCCCTAACTACCCAGATGTCTGAGTCTGGGTAGGGGGGGGCGCAAAGAGCGCGGCGGCCATTTTGGCACCGCGTTTTCAATTGCATAAGTAAACAAGAAGATGTTTATCACAGGAAATGTGATAGTTAGTAAGCTGTCTCTATTGTTTATACAAATACTGCTAATGCAATAGGATTCTGGCTAATAAAATCTTTCTACCACCATTACCACCAATGACCATTTGCAGAGGACATTTGAAATTATGCTGAGGAATGCATGAGATTGGCTTGAAGTCTATTTGGACTCTAGGCTCAAAGGAGGGCCACACCTCTCTTAAAATTATGTTTAGTTTGGTTTTACCCATTTCTTTTGAGGAGAGAGAAGAGTTGTGTCACCCTGGTAACCTGACCTACTGAAGACATCAAGAAACTGTTTCCTGAACATTAGCTCTCATTGACAAAACCTGGCCACCTTCCTGATTTCCCTCTGAAGGCACACAAAAATCTTCTTGTTTAGGTAAACCTTATGACAGCTAATGTACTGCTAAATACATAGACTTTTGAGAAAATACTGCACCGCTATTTTGATAAATCTGAGGTCATTTTAATTTGAGTGTTTTTAAACATATCTTAACTGTATTCCATTTTTAATATTGAAAAATGATTTAATCATATTTTATTGATCAAAAGGTTTTTGCTTAAATTATGCATAAGGATGATGATCTCACAGACAGGGGACATTTTTTCAGTAATTAAAAAAATGTCCTCCTTTCTTGATAGCTATTCAAGTCGAAGTAGTCTGTTTCATAGTGTGGAAACAATGTGACCATAGTCACAATGAAGAAGTATTTCATTGCTAAAAAAACCTTCCTGTCAGGTATAGAAATAGTGGTACTGAGTATTGCATAGGATGAATATATGTGCCTATAGGCTTTAAGAGCCTGTATCTGTATTGCACAACTGATATCACTGATATGTGTAGCTACAGAGTTATGCTCTATAAATGAAGTGCTTTCAGAGCACTTATTTGGAGGAGTTATTGAGGAATAGTGGAGGAATAGAGGAGTTCATGTTGGAACTCATGCTGGAGTTACTGGAGAAAGAAGAGAGAATACAGAAGGACTGTTTCTGCAACTTTTGCTGAAGTTGCTGAGGAGGAGCTCAGGCAGAAGCTGTCCTACAACTGAACCTGCACTGGAACTGAAGCATTCAGTAAGCACTAACTAATCTCTTTTGCCAGAGTGTGTGTATGTTTGTGCTTGAAAGAACGGCTTATGCCACTGAACTTGAAGTCGGAGTGAGTCTTGGTTTTCATTCCTGTTGAACTGCTGTTCTGAATTTACCAAAGACTGTAAGCAAATCTACAAGCCTCTAATCAGCCTCAAAAGGACCTTGAGAGATTCCTGCAGAGACAATGAGACTTTAACTTTGTGTAAATACGTTTTGTGAGAGATGCTATCTATATTTATGTTTTGCACTGAAAGATAATTAGCACAGAAAAGTAAAAGCCATTTATTTTTCTGTTGAACTACACTGCTGTTCATCATTTGTGTGTGTGGGCAGTCCAAGGCGTGCTGCTTCCACTTGCGTTATGGTTACATGCTACTCTGCTAAACACGCACACACACGATAAACCTTAATACTTCCCATGCTGGTAACTTCATTCTGATATGGAGGTTTTTGATAATAATAATTTCATGTCAGAAATTATTCTGGGTTGAAATTATTTTTGCTGGAGAAACTCTGCTCAGGGGATGCCCGAATGAGGCTTCTTTTGTGTCCCCAAGACCTTTTCCCACCGAAGTGGTCCCTAATTTATCTACTTGAAATTTCTTGCTTTTGATCTGCTAGGTTGGCAGGAGCTGGGACAAAGATGGCCATTCAATCCGTCATGCAGTATCCAGGTCTCGAACTACCAACCTCCCAGCCTTCCAGCTAACAAGGCAAGCTTCTTAACCACTGAGCCACCACAGCCCCTTGAGATTTTTTTTGTAATCAAAGACTTCCTCCTTCCCACTCTAATAAAACAGATTACTTTTGAGCTGGAAAAGCCACAGAAAAGAAAGAGAAAATATGTAATTATCAAATATTTCTATCTGCTGATTATGTCAACACTTTCCCAAAGCGCAATAGGCACAGCAGGATTTTGGCTGAAATGTATATTTTATTTTTAAAAATCATGTTTAAGTATTTTTGGATCATAGTTTCTGGAAAAAAGAAAATATAAATAAAACCAAACGTTGTTGACAATAAGCAAGCAGAGAACTTTCTGTGCTACTCCATCCTGTCCCAGAAGAAGTTCCTGCGCATTCCCCCAAATGCGCGTCCCAAGTTGCGGGCCATGAAGTCGAACTTACGGGACGTGCAGGGTTATGGGATCCCGGTGTTGGGGGTGGGAAATTTCACAGTGAAGTTCAAAAGGTTCACGGAAAAACTGCCCCTAGTAGTTCTCAAGGAGGGGACCTGTTGCCTTTTGGGAACCCAGTGGTTTGCTCCCCTGGGAATTGAACTGTCCGGCATAAACGCCATAGAGACTGACCCAATTCGGGACGTGTGCGATGCGCACCCTGCAGTTTTCAAGAAGGGGCTCAGGACTTACAGGGGCCCCCCGGTCTCTTTTGAGTTGGACCCAGAAATCCAGCCCATACGTCTCAACCCCTTCGCCCTCAAGGACAAGATTGAGGCGGAATTGGACAAATTGGTGGGGCAGGGGATTTTAGTTCCAGTTGATTCTGCGGAGAATGTATTGTTGCAGTGTAAAAGGAGCTGTACCTCCGCCATTACCACATGTTCATCCTGACCATCATGCAATAAAGCTGTGTTTTAGCCCTCACTGCGGCTCCTTCTTTGTCTTCTGTGCAAGACACTAAAGAAGTTCTCTGCTTGCTTATTGTCAATCAATCAATCAATCAACCAGTTTAATTTATATCCTGCCTTCTCAGCCAAAGGCCAACTCAAGGCTTTTGTGGACATGGCTGATTCCCTGAAAATGCTTACCATTTGAATGAACAGGCTTCTTCTTCTTCTTTCATGTCCTGATCAAACCCTGCACTGCCAAAATGAAGCCACTTTCTTGGCTTTGTTGTTGCCCAAACTTAAGTTCTCATTGGTACAGCAGACCAGTAGATGAGATGGATTCTGAATCTCTCCACATTCACACCGCTTATTGTTGTCTGCCAATAGCCCCCGCTTTAGCATGTTGGTCTTATATTTAGGGACTCCAACCCTCAGCCTATTCAGGGTCCTCCAAGTGATGTAGGGGAGGGTGGGTTCTTCAGTTATATCCTCCTCTAATGATGTTCCTTGTATAATGAGTTCCTTCCTCCATCTTTTAATTTGGGTTTGCTCTTGTGTACCCTCAAGAATGTTTGTAATGAACAGGCTTTGATGTTAGTTGCTTTGTCAAGAGCAACAGGCAGATAGTGTTGTGGAACAATTATAGTGATAGGCTGTTACCTGGTTTTCCTTTTTGACCACCTTAGACCACTATTTATGCATGAGAAGCAAAAAGAGCCACACAGACACTCCCCTGCTTGTATCTGGCTCTGCATGATGTGACAGTTGGGCCCATCTTCTTCTTCTTCCATGTCTAGGCATGTTATGAAACTGCCAAACTGAAGGCACCTTCTGATGAGTTCATTCTGCAGTTCCTTTTGCCTGACCTAGTGTGAGAAAGATTAGCCAGCAATACAAGGTTGCTGTTACCAGGGTATGCCCAACTGAAGTTCAAAAATACCACAGTCTTTGAGGAGGCTTTTTCTGTGTACAGTTGAGCCCATAATACTCTAGTAAAAGAGACTTTAGCTGCAATGTCAGACAGTTAGTATGTGTTAGAGGGGGAAAAAACTTAGATTTGAAAATAATAATACAGATCATTTAAAAACTATTAAATGTACCAAAATTAAGTTACAGTTGTCAGTCAATATGACTAAATTAAAGTATTCTGCTTTGCATTTTATTTCATGTAAAAAATAAGAGATAAATCAGTATGAGTTCCCTACCCCGCCCCAACCACCAAAAGAGAAGAAAAAAATGTTCTTGCTGAAATGAGAACATAACCCTCCTCTGAAATGTAATAAATAATTACAAAGACCACAGATGGCCATTGCTATGTTTGAAGTGGCATTCATACTTTCTGCCCACACAGGAAAATTATTCTTTTTATTCATATGGGTGCAGATAAATTTGATTAATCAGTTCCAGCTCTTACAGATAATAGACTCAGGCTGCAATTCTATTAATATTTACTATGGGTGAAGCATGTTCCACTGAACAGACTGAAATATACTTCTAAATAGACATGTGGAGGATTGCCCTGTGAGAATCCTTTATTTGAACAGCCACCCAACATTAAGCAGCCAACACATTGTTACTTCACGTCCTCTAAGATGCCTGGAAACACCAACTTTCTCCTGATAAAATAGCAATAGCAATAGCGATTACACTTATATACAACCCATAGCACTTAGTGCACTTTCTGGACGGTTCACAGGTAATCAGCATTTTGCCCCAACATACTGGGTCCTCATTTTACCCACCATGGAAGGAATGGAAGGCTGAGTCAATCTGGATCCCCTTCAGGATCGAACTCAGATCATGAGAAGAGTTTTGGCTGCAGTACAGCAGTTTAACCATTGTGCCACAAGGGCTCTTTAAAAAGGGTTGCTATGCACTAAGCTAATTAGTGAGCTTCCACAGGACTTCTTCAAAAAGCTCAAATTCCTCCTTAAATATTCTGAAATAAGAAACAAATTGCAAATCATTACAGAGATACCATGGTCAGAAGAAGAGTATAATGGACTGGAACACAGTTTTGTGTGAGCATAGAATGTCTTAAAGTTTAACCGGTTCTTTCAGACTGCTACCCATTTCTGAAGACATATGGAGCTTACTTCTCGAGAACTGGCCTGCAGTCCCAAAATCTTATCCATACCTGTCAAGTATCCCGTATTGGCCGGGATCTCCCGTATTTTGGCGCTCGTTCCTCCCCTTTCCCGCCGCCATCCTGTATTTTGAATGGTGGAGAAAGGGGTTACTGCGTGCGTGCATGCGCAGAACCCATTTGCACATGCACAAACGTGTTCTGCACATGCACAAATGGGTTCTGCATGTGTGTGCCTATGCGCGCACAGAAATTTCCCATATTTTAGGGAGCCACACTTGATGGGTATGATCTTATCTCAAATGTCATCTGTTGGCTTTTAAGGTGCAATAATATTGGGGGTTTTCCCCCCTGCAACAGACCAACCTTCATACTCCTTTGGAAACATTTCCTATAGCAGTGGTGTTGGCATGTGTGCCAGAAGAGGCATGCAGAATCCTCTCTGTTGGCATGCACACCCTTGCCCTAGCACAGGGTTTGCCCCACCCCTCTGCCAACCAGCCCAATGGGAGTGCTTCCTCCCTCTCCCCAGCTCAAAGTTCACCCTTCCCCTCTGTTTGGGTACTCGGTCTCTAAAAGGTTCGCCATCCCTGTCCTATAGGGAAAAAAGTGTTCTGAAGAAATGAAGGTTATATTACCTTATTGATAGCTAGCACAGTTATCTTCCCTTCTGAACTTTGCTTAGTGGCCCAGCTATGAAACATGCTATGATGAGTACCTGCATGTCCACATTTCCTGCTGCACCACTGATATAATCCAGATTTTTCAGCTTCACTGAAGTTCTACAGTGGGAGCTTTCCTTACTGAAGGCACACATAAGGGCTGGGTAGAGGAGTAGTAAGGAGGTTCTCATTGTTCCAGTAATTTCCCATCCCTCTGTGAGAGCCATGAGGCTTGATAGATAAAATGTGACATACCCCTCATTGAAACATGGGGCATCTGGAAAAATTTATTGTTGGAGACTCATTGTTTTATTAGAGACGGAGATTTCATGGTCCAAAGATGCAGGGAATTTCTGGAATGCTGCTCATCAGAGGGTAGCAGTGAATAGGAGGACTCTTTGTAGGTCTTTGTTCCTATTAACATTTTTCAATAGGGGTTTCTCTGTTTCATGGGTGGCTTGTTCCAAACTTGCCATTACAACCATATGTTCCATCTGAAAATTGTCTGAGCTATTGAAGTGATGCTGTCCTTAAGTGAAGCATGAAGCCTACAGATCTACTATAATTCCAACCTATTTTTTCATCGTCATTTGGTTCCTTTTTATCACAGGATAGGGGACTGCGATGGCTCAGTGGTTAAGATGCTTGCCTTGTTAGCTGGAAGGTCGGCAAGTCGGCAGTTCAAGATCTGAGTACTGGATGACGGAATGATTGCCCATCTCTCTCCCAGCTGCCAACCTAGCAGTTTGAAAGCAAGAAATTGCAAGTAGATAAATAGGGACCACTTCAGTGGGAAAAGATTGGGGACATGAAAGGAGCTTCATTGGGGCATCCCCTGAACAGAGTTCTTAGCCCCCCCCAAAAAAATAACTTTTTAACCAAGAAAGCACATTTGTGTGCTTCTAACATGATTTTAAAAAACCAAACAAGAACCACAGGATAAGGTGACCTATTTCACACAAGGTTAAGTGACAGAATTCTGCTAATTCAAGTTGCTGTTTTGTTTGTTTTTGTTTTATTTTAAGGAAAGTCAGGTACCCAGGGAGTAGATACATTGGATTAGAAAACCAGTAGGCCAGTTATGATTACTTTATTTATTTTGACTATTTAAAAGCTTTTCAAATTGGCCTTTCCTTAAGAGTTTAATATAAACACATTAGCAATTCTCTCATCCAAATGTACTGTTCCCAAAACATAGAAAGAAAGAAAGAAAGAAAGAATTCACCAGGGTTCTTTTACACACATTTGTGCTTTATGTAGAATTGGAAACTAGGTAATAAAACTGGGCTGAAATAACACATCTCAGTTGAAATAGTAATGTGAGTCTCAGAATAAGTGTTTAGTGAAGTCATCTGGATCATAAACTGCAGCTTTGGGTGCCATCTGAAACATGAAGGGAATTTTTGTTATTCTCTAGTTGTATATTTCCTATTGGTGCTGACACAAATAAGGGCAGCTGGTGTGGTGCAAGGGTATGTCTTGGACTCATGCTTGCTTGTGTGCTCAGTTGCACAATCAAAATGCACCCTAACATTTTGTCATGTTGCCACAGTTTGCTATTGCAACTTATACAAGCCTTTCATTAACACTCATAGGAATCTGTCTAGTGAATATGACTTCCCTGCTTTGGAAGAGGCAAAGGGTGAGAATAAAAATAGATTCTTCATCCTGTTAATTCCTTGTAGCTTTGGAATTATAACAAAAGGAAATATAGATGGGAATGTAAATAAATATAGCCAAGGTGTATGAAAGGAAAGATGACACAATGCTTGGCCGATGACATCGTGAATATATTGAAAGGTCTTTTTGCATAGCTGGAGTTCCTCCAGTTAGACAGTTGCAGAGTTAGAGCACAGTTCAGTGTCAGTTCGCAACTGCTTAAACCCCACTGATTTCAGTGGGAGATATTTATGTCTGGGATTTGAACTGAATCCAAAGGTTCTTAAAAGCATTTAACCAAGTCCTTATCAGTGCATGTCTCTGGCAGCAATCAGCAGACCAGTAAATGAGCCGGATTCTGTTTCTCTCCACATTCACACAGCATATTGTGGTATGCCAGCACTCCCCACTTGAGCATGTTGGTCTTGCATTTAGGGACTCTAACCCTCAGCCTTTTCATGGTCCTCCAAGTGATGTAAGGGAGGTTGATATCTTCAGCTATATCCTCCTTTAATGTTGTTCCTTGTCCAGCGAGCTCCTTCCTCCTACTTCTAATTTAGTTTTGCTCTTGTGCACCCTTGTTGTGTTTGGAATATTGTGCCTTTAAGTAATGTAACAATCACCAGCTGTAACTATGTAACCCTCTGTATTAGGACGCGAGCTAATGACCACTAGGGGCAATAGCGAGCGCCATAGCTCACATGGTTCCAATTCTCCAAATACCTACAGCGTGGGAAGATTCCCGCCACTACCTCACCTGGACAAGAAGGGCGTGACGGGGAGTGACGTCACGCAGACAGTAGCCAATGGGCTATCGAGGAGCCACATTCAAATGTATAGCCACAGTATATATTGAGCTGTTCATCCGCCATTACCACATGTTCCCCCGGACCATCATGCAATAAAGATGTGTTAAGCCAAGCTTTCGGCTGTTCTATTGTCTTGGTTCTAAAACACTAAAACCCTCAAGAATGTTTGTTCTTGCTATAAAGCTCTTCCTGGATCTGACCCGATGGACTTGAGGCTCATATCAATTCAGAAGGTGTTGAGGGTCATTCTCTTGCTTAATTATCTCAGTGTCTGCTGCTACTTCTCTCCTGATCTTAGGTGGAGTGATATCAACAAAAGGGTATAGTTTCTCAACTGGTGTAGGTTTGAGACATTCTGTCACTATATGCATGGTGTTTCCAATCATGTATTTTTTTTGTGTAATGTGAGTATAGTGCAGGGATTCTCAACCTGCAGCCAGTGGGCCGGATGCACCATTTCATGTACCCCCCACTGCCTCAACCACACCAGGAAGTGCCATGTGATGGAGTAAGGGCAAAATGGCCATCCGGCCGCCGAAGGTATCTGAGGGAGCATGACCCGGCCCCCAGCTTTAAATGGTTGAGAACTCCTGGTATAGTGGGTGTTTTACAAGGAAGGCTGGTATGAGCAAGCTGTTTTTAGCCTTCTCATCACTAGAGCATTGAAAAGTTACTTTTTTGGGACTATAACACCACCTGATCGTGCAAGCCAGGAGATTCTGGGAACTTTAGTCCAAGTTCTGCTATTCAGTAACATAATTTCTTGCTGGCTGCTTTTAACCTTTCCACCCCCTAGTCTCTGAAACTGAGAGCAAACTAATCTGCAGGAAAAGTGGCAATAAAGAAATTTAGTAGACATAGAGAAGGTTCCTAGCAAATAAGCCTCCTCTGAAGAGGCCCTTGATTGTATATTTTTATTACCTTGGCAAATGGGATTCTGTGAACATGAATATCCCACAGTAACAATAGCAAAGGTTGCCACAGCATCATAAAGATTAACATATTTATTATGAGTTTTGCCAATAGCTCATTTCATTAGATGCATGAGGTGCAAGCAAAAACTCCAAGTATATAGTACAGGTAATTGTAGACGCACATGGGGTTGTCTGCAGCATCTTTTTCTGCCATGTCTGAATCCAAATATCTGAATCCATGGTGATCAGCTATGAAGGCTGTCCTGAGAATATAATGCAGTGGCAATTCATCTGCCTTCCGCATTACAGCATGACACTCTGTACCACTAGTCCAGTTCTGTGAGTCACCTTTTGGCATGCAAAGTCCTCATCAGTCTCAAACCAGTATTGATAAAGCTGCTGCCCTCCATCAAGATGGATTCAAGTGGGATTTAATCCACTTGGGGACGATCACCCTTCCCTGTGGACTTCGACACAGGTTAGTTAACCGCTGCCTGACATTCGTTGAGTCACTGGCAGTATGGTCTACCCTATTACCATAGCAGGATAACCTGGCCAAACTAGTCTGCAGTATAGTCAGAGGAATATTAAATGAACAAAGCATTGACAGTGGTAAATGGGTTAGTCTTTAAGGTGGCACAGGTTTCTTTGGTGTTTTGATTGTGAGAATAACTTAGGATCTGAGCAAGCAAGCATCTCACTGGCAAATGTTCATGCTGTCCTGTCACAACAGTTGAAGTTGGATTCACTTAGTGTTAACCATGGTAGTTAACACAGTATCCATTGCTGTCATGGCATGCTAAACTTTGAGTTTTACTTAGCACACTCCCCTGGAGTGCAACACAGAATTGTTCCTCTCCACACTACAAACTCATTCATCCCATAGGATGGCGTCCTGGTGCTTAAGGTGCTATCAAGTTGCTTTAACTGTATAGTGCAGATGTATTCTAGGAATTCACCGAACCTAGCACCATTTCCCCACATCTGTGTTAAATGTAAAAGCCAGTGATTTGTTTACTGAAAGCCAACAGAATGTCAATACTTCAACAGTTTTATTATTCCAAAGACATTATCCATTCCAAGTTTAGCACTGTAGAATTTACAATTATGTACATTCTGTTTAATGAGTGAAATATTTTGAGCATGGTACTTGAAATTTTTATGACCAAGTACTGTACCAATGAAAACATAAGTCTTCCCTCATAGAGAGAATGCCATGTCTCTGCAGTTGTTATGTTGATCAGGGCAGGCTTTATTATGGCAGACACTGATACATTCAACATGAGCAAAATGGCAATATTTGTTGTTGCAGCCAGAAATATTAATAGATCTTTAGATTACAGCTTTAATATAATAAATAAATTTCAGAACTTGAGTGAATGGTCTTGGTTTTTCAGGAGAGAGCTCTTATGTTGCATATTTTATTGATTTTTCTATGTTTTTTGTACAAGCTGACTTATGTCAGCTGTATTTTTTACTTCTTGTAAAATGTAATGTAATGAAATCCCACATAATGCAAACAAAAGTCCACTTGCACCACGAGACGTTATCCATTCCTTCCTCTCACGAGTGCTTTGGATCCAGGATGTTCAAGGGGATTGACCTGTATCTGTTCCACCGATTGAAGCAGTTCC
Source organism: Bradypodion pumilum (assembly GCA_035047305.1). Taxonomy (NCBI): domain Eukaryota; kingdom Metazoa; phylum Chordata; class Lepidosauria; order Squamata; family Chamaeleonidae; genus Bradypodion; species Bradypodion pumilum. The sequence continues at coordinate 27,228,610 of JAWDJD010000004.1, read as the reverse complement.
ATCACCAGAAGGCATTAATTAGATTCCCTTGCATACTGTCATGTCCAATGCTCACATTGCCTACGTTTACTTAATAGTTTGGCTTATAATGTTTAAATGTTCTGCAAAATAGAAAAATGCCATTTCTTCAATGGGTTTTATCCACCTCTGATTCTCAAATGTGTATACACACACACACAAAATCCTGTCATTCTTTGAAGGAAGACCAGCTGATGATTGCCGAATATTCCCTTACTCTTAAACTGGGAGCATTTCAGATCATGAAACATTTCCTTGAAGATACAAAGCCTGCTAAATACTGATCCTCTAGAGCAGTGATGGTCAACCTTGGCACATCATCTGTTCTTGAAATTCCATTCCCAGAAGCTCTGATCAGCAGATGTGTTGACTTGGGCTTCTGGGAATGGAAGTCCAAGAATACCTGGAGTCCCAAGGTGAAGCAGTTCCATTGCTGGAAGGCATTAATTAGATTCCCCTGCATACTGTCATGTCTGGTGCTCAAATTAAATACCTACTTTTACTTAATAGTTTGACTTACAATGTTTGAATATTCTGCAATATTCAACTGCTCTAGAGTCTCTAGACAGTTTTCACATGTTGAAGAGTACTACATAAGAACATAAGAACAGCCTTGCTGGAACAGCCCATCCAGTCCAGCATTCTGTCTCACACAGTGGCTCACCATTTGCTTCAAGGTATTCCCAGAAGGCAGAAAAAACCATTTGAGGCAAAGTTTGAAGTATTTAACTTATTCCTAATAAAAAATTGTAAATAATGCTAGTTTCATCACTGTGAGTAAATCCTCATCAAAACACGAAATGAAATATCCACCATGAAAGCACTTGGTATAAAGAAAATGTACTTAATCTTCAGTAATATATCAAATGATATCTTCAATGCAATAATAAATGAACAAACAATGTATCTACAATCTAATCTTCGAATCTTTCTTAATCTTTCTTGAAACCAAATCCAGTAATAGGTTTTTTGGTATTATTCTTCATCAGAAGTATGTTCTTTACTATAAATAGAATAAAAGGACTTCAATAATATAACAGTCAAAATCACATTCAAGCACATTTAAATCCAGATAGAGAGAATTATTGAAAGGTTTTTTGTTGGAGAAACTCTGCTCAGGGGACGCCCGAACATGGTACATGGTAAGACCTAGCTTTCAGCTTCCTGTAAGCAAAATCACTTGGCCAATATCCCTTGCACTTACTATGAAGTTTATATTTTTATAAGTTTTAAAGAAAGCTCTAATACCTTGGCCATATTATGAGGACCAACATAAAGTATAGAACACTCCAACTCGCTCTGCAATGAAAGATTCCTGGGAAGAGAGGCTGAATAACCTGAGAGACTGGTGTGGAATATCCTCAGAAGAACTGTTCTGAGGAGTTAAGAACAGGAAGACTATCACCATGATGATTGCCAATATCCGGAATGGACACGACCCATGAAGAAGAAGAAGTGGTCATCTCTCCTTTCCCTCGAACAAAAATTCACACTTGAGTAATTCTCTAGCTGCCTTCATGAAATGTTTTTGCTTGACGTCTCTGAATGACTAAGGTCTACCCTGGTTGCTGTAGTGGATGGAGATGATGTCAGATGAAGCAAGTTCACTAACCAGGACTCATTCACAAATCCACTCTTTTCCCATTGGAGACTGTGTTGCTATAACATCCAGCCATTTGAGCAATACAGAAGCATTTTTGTTTCATTCTTCATCTTTCCTCCTACCACCACCACCCCATTAAAAAAAAATTCCAAGAAGAGATGTTTCATCTCTTGTTGACTTGAACACATGTCAGAATTCTTTTGGGGTTTTGTGGTATTTCTGTGCAGAGAGAGAGAGCCTTCTTGGCTGTAGCAATCTCTTTCACCGATCACGCTGACTCATGGTTTTCTGCTATAATAATGACTTTATTTTTCATATACAACATTGATTATTTTGCACACGCCAGCAGAAATCATCAATGCCAGGGGTTTCTATTTACAAGTTATTTTGAAGGTGGGGCAGATAGAATCTGTCAGGAAGTGTTCTTATACAAGTCTACTGAAACGCACAGGGTATTTTCCTGATTGATTGTGGCCAAAGTATTGGTATATGAAATAGGGAGTTGGAGTTGTTGATGTTAAGCATAAATGCAATAAAGATTTGTAGAGAAATGCAGGTTATCTGGATGGGAGATGTCTTAACTTGGCCCTTTATCCATACCTGTCAACCGCAGCTCTGGACAATCCGGGACCTGCACACAACGGTTCTGTGCAAGTCACGTTCTATGCATGTGTAGAAGGCTTTTACGCTTGCGTAGAACCCTTTTACGCTTGCGTAGCCTTCTACGCAAGCGTAGAAGGGTTCTACACAAGCGTAAAAGGGTTCTACACAAGCGTAAAAGCCTTCTACGCATGTGTAGAATGCGACTTGCGCAGAAGGGATGAGCAGTACCTCTTTCCCCCCACTGCCAATTCCAGGTTTTTGGCAGCTGCGGGCGGGAAATGGTGCAAATCGGCGCCGAAAATCGGGAAATCCCGGCCAATCCGGGAAGGTTGACAGGTATGCCTTTATCACTTACAAAGAAAGATTTGCTTCAGTGAGGGTCCATTTTAGGATTCAGTGTGAATGTTTCTAGCTTTCTATTTTTCTATCTTTCACTTCCACATTGAAGGTTCAAGGAACAATTAGAGAGGATGACTCATGTGAAATTTTGGGATGAGGTGCTCCTTACATGGACCACCATCTGCTGTTAGATTCCTTTCTATCAGTCCACTCTTTTTCTTTGAAATTAATGTGAAGCACCATGGCATTAGTCTCTGATAAATCTGTGTAGGATTGCAATAGCATACTTATTTAGGAATAATCCCCACTGAATACAATGGGATATACTATTTCCTATACCACAACAGCTTTCTCCAGAATAGTGCTCTAGCTACATTGAAGTACAAATCCCACAATCTGGCTAGAAATGAGCTGAGGTGTAGTATTGCACCTACAACTAGTTCTTTCTTCTTGATTTTTCCTGCTTTAAATTTCTCCTGATACTTCTTTGTGTAGTTCATTTATTTGTGCACTTTGTTCATGTGTATTTTTTTTAGTTGTTGCTCCTTATTTAAAAGTTATTTTACTTAAAGAAAAGAAAGGAGAAATTAAGAAAATAAAGGTTAAAGGTCAGAAATTTAATGTAGGTAACAGTCCTAATTCAAAATACCAGTTATAAACTGGACTTGGAGTATAAACAGAAAGAGCCTCCTCGAAGATTGTGGTATTTTTGAACCACAATCGGGTGTATCCTGGTAATGGCAACCTTGTATTGCTGGCTAATCTTTCTCACACTAGGTCAGGTAAAAGGAACTGCATAATGAACTCACCAAATGGTTCCTTCATTTTGCCAACTTTATGTCTGGCCTAGACACAATAGAAGAAGAAGCTGGACTTAATTATGAAGGCATTAAAGGCCCTATGTTATTGAAAACAAATGTTTATACTTTACAAACACTCTTCAAGGCTTTAAATGTTTCTTTCTCTTGGTTTTAGGCCCTGTATGTTATACTAAGCATTCTTGTTCTGTTTTTCAGACATATGTCCTCTTAAAGCATTTTATAAAATGTTTTAAAATAATATACATATGTTGGCTGGAGAGCTCAGTCATTTAGATCCAGCTGCAAAGCCAGAAGTTGAGCGTTCAATTCCCCACTCCGACTCCTGCAAGAAGAGCCAGCCTGTGTGGCCCTGGGCAAACTGCACAGTTCCAGGGTACCCAGAAGAAAAAAGAATGGTAAGACACTTTTGAGTAATCTTTGCCTAGAAAACCCTGAATAGGGTCACCATAACTCATGTAATAGCACAAGATTAGTATTACTTGGAATAAAATTAAATTAGAACTTGCTGAAACAGCAAATAACCACCCACAATTAAATGGCTCAGGCATATTTTTTTTGAAATTTAATTATGACGGTTTGGTATTTGAGAAGGTTGCTGAAGCATAAAAAATTATAGTTGTGCAAATACTGTCACTGTGGCATAGGGGGGAACCATCTATCCTTCTTACCTTCATTGACTCATTGTTTCCCGTAAGCAAAAGCAAAAAAAGCAGTCTCACTCCATAGCACTTAGTGCACTCTATGGGCAGTCCACAACTTAATAAGCATTTTGCCCCCAACATGTTGGATACTCATTTTACTGACCTCGGAAGGATGGAAGCTCTCTTTTTACAATGTATCTACAAGTACTAACAATCAATTACACCTTAAAAGTCAGATTGCTGTTGATATTTTGTTCAAATCTAATTTTCTTCCAGTAGATTAGTTAATAGGGACTGCTGTGGCTCAAGTGGCTAAGATGCTGACTAGGAGGCGGAAGTACTGCAGAACGGAATGAGCTCCCATCTTTGTCCCAGTTCCTGCCAACCTAGCATTCCGAAAGCAAGAAATTGCAAGTAGATAAATAGGGACCACTTTGGTGGGAAGGTAACAGCGTGCTTGCCACATGACCACGGAAACGTCTGCAGCAGCAGACAGCACTGGCTATTCGGCTTCAAAACAGAGATGAGCACTCAACCCTAGAGTTGGATACGACTGGCTTTCGAGCAAGGGAAACCTAGATTAGTTAATAAAGTTGATAACTGCAGTCATCAAATCTGTCACACAAGCTTCAACACACCTGTACCTAAAAGAGAAAGGCCAGATCATCCTGTCACTTCCAGAACAAAATAAATTCTGAGCTAGGACACACAATCTCATCTTTTTGTAGTTTTATCATCAGAATGCTCACCAAAGTCATCTGATACACATAGAAGTAAAACACTACTTGGTGAAGGATCATTGGGAGCTAAATAATTAATTTAATTAATTAGGACAGAGAAGTACCACAAGGATGGGTTTTCTGTGATTCATCCGGCCTGCGCCACCCTCGTCGCTCCTGGAAGCGGAAGTAAAATGCGCCCATATTATAAAGTGCCGGACGCCAGGCCGAGCAAGTGAACAAGCAGTTCCCAGGGGCAGCCTCCCCCCCCATGGTCCCTTGGTTGCCATCCCTCACCCCTGTCCAGCGCCCTCCCATGGTGCCCAGTACACCCCTGTGCAGCACTCGGGTCTCAAACTGCTGACCAGCTTTAGTGTATGGGACCAAAGACAACAGGACAACCGAAGGGTTGGTTTAACACAGGTTTATTGCATGGTGTTCCGGTGAAGCATGAGGTAATGGCGGTGATACATCTCAATATATACAGTAGCCCTCTACATTTGAATCTTGTAGCACGGTAGCTCATTGGCTGCTACCGGCGTGGCCTCGCCCAGGCACGCCTCTTTCTTCTGCTGCTGAATGCGGGGAAGGTTTCCCGCGGCTGTCCGTGATTGAGCAATGTGAACCATGTGAGACTGAACGCTCGCAGCTGCCCTCTATGGGCTGTCTGCTCGCGTTCCTTTACAGCTGAGATCGTGTGTATTTGGAGTGGTTACATTCTTGCCTTTACAGTACAATGAACATGCACACATACATACACAACATCCCTCCCCCCTAGGATGGGACGAAGTCCCGCAACCATTGTGGCTTGCCGCACGTGCGCTTGGGGCGTGCCTGCGTCTGCCCTAGTACTGGAGAGCCTGTGATCCCTGATTCCGCGGGTGCTTGTCCTGCAATGGGAAACGGGGATTCGTTAGTGGCTCTGTGGGGCGTCCGTGCCTGCCTTGCGCCCGGGGATGGGAACGGAATGAATAGTTGGGAGGTGAACCCCTGCCTGTTGCTCTCGGACCCCGGGGACCCGCCTATTGTGAACCGCGGAACCGATGAGGTCGCCCTTGTGGTCCTGCTACCTTCTGATCCTTGCTCGGGGGACCTTGAGACTGTGGTGGGCGGACTTGCTGTTGCCTCCCGTCTTGGGGGTGTCGGTCTCTGGGAAATTGGCGCTATATTGCATTCTAACTCACAGGGACTACTTGGACTGGAAGTACCAGGGGCTGAACTGAAACCCCTCTTTTCGCTAGGACGGGTGGGGGACCACTCCGCTAACTCCCCCTGGTACTGTAAATCAACGTCTAAACTTCTATGGGCATCTGTGTTTCGGGGAAAATTCCGGGGGGTATGTGTGTGGTCGGGGCTCTTCCTTTCTGCCGCGAACTCCCGCAAAAGATCTCTGTGGATCGATTCCCTTTCCTCCCCCCTTGGTGGGGGCCCATGTTCCCCTTTCCCTCCCCCTTGGGCTAAACGGGTGGGGGAGTACCCTAACGCTGATTCAATGCTTGTTTCGTCTCCGTCCTGCTCTCCGGGGACCCTGCGCCTGAGTTGGTCCACGTGTCGCCTCCACAGGAAACCTGTACTGGTCTCCACGCGGTATGAGACGGGGCCGGTTCGTTCTATTACGGTGCCCGGCACCCAGGCTGGCCCCGCGCTGGCGTAGTTCCTGCAATGCACCGGGGCGCCTACGCTGAAACTCTTTGTGGGTTCCACCCCTATGTTCTGCCCTTTGTCCTCTACTCTCGTGGGGTCTAGCTTGGAGATTCCCGTGGCCAGCTTCCTGCGCATCAACAGCTCCGCGGGGGAGTACCCAGACGCCAATGGGGTGACCCTGTACCTTAGCAGGAATTGGCACAATTTCAGGTCGAGGTCTCCGGGGCCCATGCGCAGCAGCGCGTCTTTCGTGGTGCGCACGAGGCGCTCTACTTGGCCGTTGGTGGCCGGGTGAAAGGGGGCGGAGGTGATGTGCCGAATGGCGTTCCGCTCCATGAATGCCCCGAACTCGGCGGACGTGAAACAGCTAGCGTTATCGCTGACGAGGGTGTCGGGTAAACCGAACGTGGAAAAGAGCCTCCGTAACTGCTTAATTGTTATGGCCGAGGAGGTGCTCGAGACTGGGATGACCTCCAACCACTTGGAGAACGCGTCCACCACAAGGAGGAAAAGCGTTCCCCTGAACGGGCCAGCAAAGTCTACGTGTACCCGGGACCAGGGCCCCCTTGCTGCGTCCCACTCCCTATGTGGCGAGCGGGCCTCTTCTGGCCTGGAGCTTTGGCACGCTTCGCAAGTGCCGACCATGTGTTCGATGTCGGCGTCTAGCTGGGGCCACCAAAAGTAACTGCGGGCCAGTGTCTTAGAGCGGACGATCCCCGGGTGGCTGACGTGCAGCAGTTTAAGCACCCTCGGCCTGAGCGACGTGGGGATCACTACCCGCTGTCCCCACAAAAGGCAACCCCTCTCCAGGGACAATTCTAGTTTCTTTTTGAAAAATGTGTCGAATTCCGCTGCTGGGGAAGACACGGGCCACCCTTTCTGTACCCAGGAGCAAACTGTAGCTAGCGTTTTGTCCTTGCCGGTCGCTTTGGCGATGTCGGCCGGTACTACTGGAGGGGAGTCTAGGACCTCTATCATTAGGACCTGGTGGTCCCCCTCTTCCTCGCCCACGTGGCAGCAATCCCGGGGAATGGGGGACCTCGACAGGGCGTCCGCATGGCTGATCTCCTTTCCGGGCCGGTATATCAACGCGTGCTGATACGCGTTGAGAAAAATGGCCCACCTAAGCATCCTCGGGGACAGGATTTGGGGTGTGGGCTTATCTGCGGTGAAAATGCCTAGCAAGGGCTTGTGGTCAGTCACTATGGTGAAGGGGCGGCCGTACACAAAATCATGAAATTTCTTGGTCCCCGCAATTATCGCTAGTGCTTCCCTGTCTGTCTGGGCATAGTTTCTCTCCGCTTGGGACAAGGACCTAGAGTAGAACGCTATCGGGGCCTCCCTCCCGTTCTCCAGTACGTGGCATAACACCGCCCCCACCCCCACCGGGGATGCATCGCATATCAGGACCACTGGGCGTTTGGGATTGAAGTGGGTCAGTACCGCATCTGATGCCAGGAGTCGCTTCAGGTCATTGAAAGCCGTCTCCTGGTCGTCGCCCCACTTCCATGCCCCGTCCTTTTTTAACAATTTGTGTAGCGGTTCTGCCACTGCTGCCTTCCGCGGAAGGAAGGAGTGGTAAAAGTTGAGCAGTCCAAGGAACGACTGCAACTCGGGCTTGGAGGTGGGGCGAGGGGCCTTCTTGATGGCGGCCACCTTGGATTGGGATGGCCTGATTCCCTCGGGAGTAACACGGAACCCTAGGAACTCAACCTCAGTTGCGAAGAAAACGCATTTGTCCTTCCGCAACCGCAACCCCGCTTTCTCGAATATTGTCAGGACCCTTCCCAACCTGCTTGCTAATTCAGCCCGGCTCCCCCCTGTAATCAATACGTCATCAAAGTAGGGTAACACCCCCTCTAACCCCTTCAGGAGGCGTTCCACGAGTGACTGGAAAATCCCGGGCGCCGAATTCATGCCGAATTGGAGGCGCGATACCTGGAACGCCCCTTTGTGGGTGACTATGGTCTGTGCAGCAGCTGCGGCGGGGGTCACCGGGAGTTGCTGGTAGGCTTGGGCCAGGTCGAGTTTAGCGAAACACCTCCCCCCGTGTAACCTGGCCAACAAGTGGCTGACTACCGGCACCGGATAAGCGTTAGGGCGGATCGCCTTATTGATGGTGCACTTGTAATCAGCGCATATGGGGACCTCCCCGTTGGCCTTGAGCGCTGTTACAATTGGAGTTTCCCACTCCGCAGAATCAACAGGAACAAGAATCCCCTGGCCCACCAATTTGTCCAACTCCGCCTCTATTTTGTCCTTTAGTGCGAAAGGCACTCTGCGCGGTTTAAGTCTGATTGGACGTACTCCAGGGTCCAGGTCGAAAGTCACTGGGGGGCCCTTGAATTTTTCGAGCCCCTTTTTGAAAACCTCGGGGTGCGCGTCGCACACGCTCTGTATTGGATCAGTCCCGGTGGCGTGTGCTCCCACGGCGTGCACCCCCCCAATGAACAACCCCAGGGGCTGGAACCACTGAGTCCCGAGGAGGCTGCATTTTCCCCCCTTGAGGACGACTAGGGGAAGCGTTGCGGTGTGCTTTTTAAACTGGACCTGGAACTTCCCAACCCCCAACACTGGGATGCGGTTCCCTTGCACGTCCTTCAGTGTGGCCCTCAACGCTTTGAGCTTGGGCCGCACGCGGGGGGCGATTTTCATGAACTCCCCCTGGGAAATAATAGAGTATGATGAACCCGAGTCCACCTCCATTCTAACAGGGGCCCCTTGTATTACTACCTCAACGAAGTAACGGGGGTGCTCCGTGGAAACGCTGCAAACCGGAGCGTCGTCCTCGCTGTCGTCGGAGATGCACCCTACGCCGTCCCGCGTCCTCGTGGTCCGGGTGCCGTCCTTTGGCCTCGTGGTGCGGTCCTGCCTCGCCGAGCGGTCTGGAGAACTCCTTGTGGCCTCGCGCCGTTTCCGGCAGACCTTGGCGATGTGCCCGCGCCGGCCGCAGTTGTGGCACTCGGCCTTGCGGAATGGGCATTTGGCGCGGGCGCGGGCGGCGCCGCAGCCGTCGCAGCGCGGGCCCTCTCTCTGGACCCTCCGGACGTCCTCGTCGTCGCTGCTCTCCGCAGACGAGTTCGAAGCTCGCCGGGCCGCGCGCACCGAGCTCTCTGCCTTGGCGGGCTTCGGGCGCCAGTCCTGAAGCTCTTGCACCCCGGCAGTCGTGGCCTCCGCGGCCTGCGCCGTGTCGAGGACTTGTTGCCACGTGGGAGGCGGCTCCTTTTTCATCAGCGCGCGCTGAGTCTCGGTATCCCTCAGACCGCAGAGCAGGCAGTCCCGGAGGGTGACTTCTGGGGTCTCCCACTTGCATGGGCCGGCGGCCAGCCGCAGGGCCGCGGCGAACTCGGCGACCGATTCCCCGGGCGCCTGGACTCGCCTCCAGAACGCGCTCCGAGCGGGGAACATCGCTATCGCTGGCCGGAGATGGGCGCGCAGCGCCGCCAGGAGCTCTGTGGCTTTGAGGTCGCCCACCTTCCTCGGCGCGATCAGGTCCACCAAGGTCCTCTTGGTCTCGTGTCCGAGCATGCGGACGAAAATGGCCCTCTTCTTGGCCTCATCTGAGACTTCGAGCTCCAGCAGCGCTGCGTTGAAGTCTATCTCAAACAGCTCCAAGTCTCCCGGCTTCCTGATCTCGTAGCCGGCGCATGTCTTGGTCCCGTGGGCAGCCATATCCCACCTTCGTCGCCAATTTAGTGTATGGGACCAAAGACAACAGGACAACCGAAGGGTTGGTTTAACACAGGTTTATTGCATGGTGTTCCGGTGAAGCATGAGGTAATGGCAGTGATACATCTCAATATATACAGTAGCCCTCTACATTTGAATCTTGTAGCACGGTAGCTCATTGGCTGCTACCGGCGTGGCCTCGCCCAGGCACGCCTCTTTCTTCTGCTGCTGAATGCGGGGAAGGTTTCCCGCGGCTGTCCGTGATTGAGCAATGTGAACCATGTGAGACTGAACGCTCGCAGCTGCCCTCTATGGGCTGTCTGCTCGCGTTCCTTTACAGCTGAGATCGTGTGTATTTGGAGTGGTTACATTCTTGCCTTTACAGTACAATGAACATGCACACATACATACACAACACCAGCTGACCTTCCAGTCATCAAGTTCAGCGTCTTAACCACTAAGTCACTGAAGTCAGGAGGTTTATAGCTCAGTGCTATTTTCCTGGAACTTTGCCAGATCCTGGGCTTTCTTTCTCCTTTTTTCTCATTAGTTCCATGCACTGCGTGCCATGAAATATAGATGTCCATGTCATCAAGAAACCTGGAGCACTTTGTTCACTGCGTGCAGCATGTTATCATGCATTTCCCTGTGGGGTTGGAGGAGTGTGCATGTGGTGCTGATGGCAGTTGTGAGGTAGCTTTCCTCAAGGGGGCAGTGATGTGCCATGTAGGATTTATTTCTAAGCTGCATCCCTTATAATGCCTTGGTAGATATGCGTTAGGAACTGCGGTGACTTAGTGGTTAAGACCAGGAACTTGTTGACTAGAAGGTTGGCAGGTCAGCAGTTTGAGACCCTAGTGCTGCACCACAGTCAGCTCCTGTCTCTGTCCTTGCTCCTGCCAACCTAATAGTTCAAAAGCATAAAATTGCAAGTAGATAAATAGGTACTGCTTTGGCGGGAAAGGTAACAGTGTTCTGTGCCCTCAGACATCTACTCATGCCTGCCACATGACCATGGAAACATCTGAAGACGCAGACAGCGCTGGCTCTTTGGCTGTAAAAGGTGAGTACTGCACCCTAGAGTCGGACATGACTGGCTTTCAAGCAAGGGCGACTTAGACATGCGTTAATTTTGAAATCTAAATGAAGAACTGTGTTCATATAAAGTCAATATTTGAATCATCTTTGAGAAATAAATACTGAAGTCTTCCTGGAGTTCTTAGTGGTTTAGGTATCTGGCTTAGAGATGTGAAGGTCCGGAAAAAACCGGGAAACCGGTTTCCCCCCCTTTTTTTTCTGAAGCCTTTTTTTTTAAAAAAATTCTGAGATAAGGCCGAGTTCAAATATTTTATAAAACATTTCTAAAAAAATATGTATGGTATCAGATTATTTTCAATTTTTCCGAAAATTTCCGTTTCGCCACAGAAAAAAAAACGTTGTTTTTTTTCATGAGCTTCAAAATTTCCAGAAATTTTACATCTCTAATCTGGCTGCAGTCAGAGATTGGGAGTTCAATTCCCTGTTGTACTTCCTTGGAAAAGAACCAGCCTATATATCTGTGGGCAAACTGCACAATCCCAGGGTGCCTCTAGAAGGGAATGAAAACCACTTCTGACTATTGCCTACTTAGAAACCTTTGATTTCACAGGACATCAATATTATTACACAGTACAGTATTTCAATTATATATTTCAGGCCTCTTCACTGTAGGGATTTAGATATGCTTGACTTTATACTAATAACTGATGTTTAGATTTGGTGCTACAGTTTTTCTAAAACACTGAGGGCAGAATGAGACAATTCAAACTTATTTTTGTTTGGCTAAAAATAAACTATATGTACATTAGTTCTAGAATATTTGGTGTACAGTAGAAAGGCAAACACTGAAGCGTTTTGTTTCAAAAAATGTAGTTATCCAAACAAGGGCCAAAATTCTGTCAGTCAGCACCATTGGCAAAATGCTAATTATCTTGTGAGCCGCCCAGAGAGTGCACTAAGTATTATGGGGCGGTATATAAGTGTGTTTGCTTTAATATAGGAACTTCATCCATGTAACTTTTGCTGGCGAACTGCCACAAGTTAAGTCAGTATAGTCATTTAGTATACATTTACCAGTTTCTTAGATCACACCTGAGATTCAGATAATATATGGCTTGTTCCACTGTATTTTCAAATGTGTTAATTTTTTAGGCAGAGATTAGGCTTTTAATAGAAATTGCACCTGTCAGTCTGGCCTATGGTGCCATTTCATGTGCCCCCCCCACCCCTCCAAGGGCATTCAAGAGACAAAATGGCCACCACTTTGAAGCAGTTGGGACAAAATGGCCACCCCCATCATGCAGGTAGTGAAAAATGGCTGTACAGCCCGTGTTTGGCCCTATTTTTGTGTGGTAACAGTGTAGACCAGGGATTCTCAACCTGTCTGAAGGAGCATGACCCAGCCCCAGGCTTAAAAATGTTGAGAGCTCCTGGTGTAGACCATACTGCCAGCAACTCAACGCTGAGTGTCAGGCGGCAGTAAACTAACCTGACAACCCTGAGGACTAACAGCCTTAGGTGCTGAAGTCCACAGGGAAGGTTGATGGTTCTCAAGTGGATTAAATTCCACTTGAATCCATCTTGATGGAGGGCAGCAGCTTCATCAATTCCTGCCTGGAGCCAATGAGGACTTTGTGTTACTGGATCAGTGGTACGGGGGTCATCCTACGATTCAGAAGGCAGATGAAAGGCCACTGCATTATTCTCAGGACAGTTATCATGGCTGATTACCATGAGGACTGCCAATATTCGGATTCAGATACAGCAGGAGGGTTTGATTGGGACACAAAATAGAAAGCTACAGTTAATGATGATGATGTTGCCAAGTTGTGTTATATATTTTGCTGTTTATTTTATTTTGTTGTTTGTTTTAGCATGTTGATGTTATTTGTCTGTACACCACCTAGAATGAGAAATATCCCAGATAGGTGGTATAAAAATGTAATAAATAAATAAACTCTAGTGTGCTGCTAAGAGGTGGGGCTGGTATCAAATAACTGTTCAGTAAAACACAGGATTGGAAAAGCTCAGTCTACGTTGCAATTCCAAAGAAGGGCAATGCCAAAAAATGTTCAAATTATTGTACAATTGTGTTCATCTCACATGCTAGCAAGGTCATGCTCAAGATCTTACAAGCTAGGATTCAGCAGTATGAGGATTGAGAACATCCAGAAGTACAAGCTGGATTCCGAAGAGGCAGGGGAACTATAGACCAAATTGCCAACATTCGCTGGGTCATGGAGAAAGCAAGGAAGTACCAGAAAAATGTCTACTTCTGTTTCACTGACTACACCAAAGTCATTGATGGTGTGGACTGAAATAAACTGTGACGAGTCCTTAAAGAGATGGGAGTACCAGACCAAATCGCCTGTCTTCTGAGAAATCTGTATGTGGATCAAGAAGTGACGGTTAGGACAGGATACAGATCAACTGTTTGGTTTACAATAGGAAAAAGAGTATGACAAGGCTGTATATGGTCACCCTGCTTATTTAACTTATATGCAGAGTACATCATGCGTAATGCAGGCCTGGAAGAAGCACAGGCTGGGATTAAGATTGCTGGGAGAAATATCAACAACCTGAGATATGCAGATGACACTACCCTAATGGCAGAAAGTGAAGAAGACCTAAAGAAGGCTTTTGATGAGGTTGAAAGAAGAGAGTGCAAAAGCTGACCTGAAACTCAACATAACACCCCACCCCACCACACTCAGATTATGGCATCTGGCCCAATCACTTCCTGGCAAATAGAAGGGGAATGGAAGCAGTGACAGACTTCACCTTCTTGGGATCTAAGATCACTGTAGATAGTGACTGCAGCCATGAAATAAATAAATAAAACACTTCTTGGGAGGCAAGCTATGAGAAACCTAGGCAGCATAATAAAAAGTAGAGACATCACTCTGCCAACAAAGGTCCGCATAGTCAAAGCAATGGTATTCCCAGTAGTAATGTATGGCTGTGAGAGCTGGACCATAAGGAAGGCTGAGCGCAGAAGAACAGACGCCTTTGAACTGTGGTGCTGGAAGAGGCTCTTGAGAGTCCCCTGGACTGTGAGGAGATCAAATCAATCAATCAATCCTAAAGGAAATAAATCCTGACTGCTCCTTGGAGGGACAAATACTGAAGCTGAAGCTCAAGTACTTTGGCCACCAAATGAGAAGAGAGGACTCACTGGAGAAGACCCTGATGCTAGGAAAGATTGAAAGCAAAAGGAGAACGGGACAGCAGAGGATGAGACAGCTAGATGACATCATTGACGCGGATGGCGTAGATCTGGGAGGACTACGGAGGATGGCAGATGACAGAGGAGCTTGCTATGCGGTGGTCAATGGGGTCACAAAGGGTTGGATTTGACTGTGCGACTGGAAAAAAAAACCCTAATCTGAAGCATGTCCTGTTTGTTCCAGCTTCACACAGTGAGTGTACGACTTAACTGGATTTGACTGACTGTCATGAAAGAAGTAATTAGATCTTCGGAAAACTTTAGCTACAGTATTTTCACTTAGGTTTTTCATTAGACCTTCATTAGACAACAGTCCCTTCTAATTAAACAAAAATGCAAACATACATGAAGAACATAGGTCTTGCCTTTGGATTTATTGCTGAATTATAATAATACAAGCTGTATAAAAATATTTTACAAAAAAAGCAAAATCAATTACACTGGAGAGTAAAATATTACATGGAGGAATACATCAGACACAACTTCCCATTCTTGTAAAAAGTTAAAAAACATTTTAAACAAGCAATTGAGTTTAAAAGACATATATCAAAGCAATTTGAAAAGCTGCTTTACTTTTAGATTATTATTTTTTAGTAAATATACATTGCTAGCTGCAAACATAGGCTGGATATTTACTTTACAGCACCTAGAAACAATATGCTGTATGTTATACATTAATATTGATTTCCAAGCAAGAATCTTTCTTCCCCCAGCTGAACTGCCTTCTCATGGTGTTTTCCTAAATGATGCTGCTAAGGAAACATTTGAACCTTCAAGTTTCTCACTTGTTCCTGTTGCTGAAATCAAGTAGGAAGGAGAGTCTTACATATTTGACTTACAAATATGGAAAATCAAATTATTTGGTGTCACTTAAGAAGAGGCTTGCTAGATCCACCTTTTAAAAGGCTATCTAGAGGAGAAAATGAAGTCTTAGTTGTTCCCTGCAGATGGTATTCCACTACAAGAAGTTCATGGCCCAAAACTGTTGACAGTCTGGTGCTCCATCACAGGATAGGTCTCAATGGCTTCACTTCT
This sequence comes from Bradypodion pumilum, assembly GCA_035047305.1. NCBI lineage: Eukaryota > Metazoa > Chordata > Lepidosauria > Squamata > Chamaeleonidae > Bradypodion > Bradypodion pumilum. The sequence goes on along the minus strand of JAWDJD010000004.1, from coordinate 27,213,254 downwards.
GCAAACACACCATATACTGTACATATCTAGTCAAGATTAACTATAAGGTATTAGTAGAATTAGAATTGTGGCAATTTATAATTTGGTCCTCGTTACAGTAAGTTGTGATTTTCAATGGCAGTTCAAGGAAGTGGTAATGGGTTGATTTAGGAACAATCTGAGATGAACCAACATACAAATTAGTGCAAATACAAACAATTAAATTCAGTAAAGCTTCATACTTGAATCCAATGTAACTTTCACCCAAACACTTTCCCATCATTTGATGGCAGCCCTGTGTTGCAAATGAATAACCTGCCCAACTAAAAGTGATTATTGTGAAATTTTCTTCGTAAGTAGATTGGAGATCACTCTTTGTGTGTCCTGTTTTGAACATGAAAGATGCCAATCTATGATTGGTGAATATAATGAGGAAAAAAATCTGCAAGTCAAGATATACCCGTATTCAACTGAAGGCAAATGAACCTGAGTGTCGCTTGTACTCTTCTGTGCTTATTGTCATAGAGCAGTGGTGGCGGACCTTGGCACTCCAGCTATTTTGGACTTCAATTACCAGAAGCCCAAGTCAGTACACCTGCTGATCAGGGCATCTGGGAATTGAAGTCCAAAAACAGCTGGAGTGCCAAGGTTGACCACCACAGTCATATAGCATTCTCCTTATGCTAGTCTTTAAGCTCGTGTGCTTGAATAAGACCTGAGTTAACACTATGGAAAATGTGTACTTACAACAAACAGATTTATGCCTCTGTTATTTATTTCTTATATTTTGACCATTTAAGTCCCTTTCCCTACCATATTTACAAGACATCCATCTTTTTAAACTATGGGACTCGAAACTGACTTCTAAAAGTGGAATATATGGCTATTCATATTTTTTGTTTCTCACAGATCAAATCTTGATGATATGCCAAATTTGCTATGCAAGATTGTACAATTGCTACCACCAACTTCATTTGACATTTTGCACAATGCCCTGGAAATACTAGAGATGTTTTAAATTGTTCACATTCATTATACACAAACAAGTAGAAGTTAACAAACAATCCTTAGTTTGTTATGTGGCATTATTACATATTTGTCAATAATGCAGGTAACTGCCACTTTTTATTCCTCAAGGAGGGAATGAAAGACTTATCTCAAAAACCAGTTGACTATTTTTTTACTGTTTTGTACTTAAGATGTAACAGAGCACCCATCCATGTAGCAGGATCTTAAGATGACTCATATATTATTCCAAATAGCTATGAAAGTATCTATAAAAATAGATTCTTGGGGGAATGCTTTTGAGTATTTCATAAAATCATAAAATTGCAAAGGGACTAATATAATAATACAGCTCTACCCCTTCATAGGTTTTTGGAACAATAATAATGGTGGGGCTACAAAGGATTTCATGGAACCCTGTGGGTGATATTCCACACCATCCTTTCTATGTCTGCAATGTGTCAGACTGCACCTATTGAATTCAATGAAAAAATGATTTCTAAGTAAGAGCACTTATTGCAGCTGTAGCTCGAAGAAAATGAAAACGTAACTTTACATAAATACCAGCACGGAGGAGTTGCATTATTGTGGCAGTTAAAGAGCAGGGTAGACAGTATCTTCTTTTAAAAGATCTTATAGTACAAAATATATATTTCCCTCAAAAATAGACTGAACTATCTAATTTTGAGAATTTTCGAGATATATCATAAAGCAGCAGCTTGTAAAAATAACCTAGTGCTACCTTTGAAAATATTCTACACTTAGAGCACAAGAATGAGATGGAAAACATATTTACAAGGAGGCACAATTAACTAAATACAAACATTTCTTCAAATCCTACACATTGTGATGAATGGATTAAGCAATCTCTTAACTCCTTCTCTTTCCCTTTTTGCAATCAATAGATTTAGGTAGGTTATATTATACACACATTACATAAAGCTGGTATCTAGCAAAATGAGAAAAGTGCTTCATTTGCCTGGATATCCCTAGATTGTGTCCAAAGGCAGTATTAACTGAGTGCAAACCATATCTATTCAACATTCTTTTTACCAATAAAATTACACCCAATAAACATTTTTACCTTCTCATCACTGATATTAAGCTGACTTTACATTTTTGTTCAATCTCACAGATTACAAACAAGAGAAATCAAATCAACAAAAATCAGATACGGTAATTTGTAAAGAGAATGTGTCCATTCAACGTCCAAATTATCTTTACACACAGTTTAGTTTCTCCTTTGGTATTCTTTACTTACAAAATGCATTCAAAATGGATGAAAGACTCATACTAACATGTCTCCCCAAACACGCCCTGATTGTTTACATGTAAAGATGGATGGCTTCATTTTCTCTATTTGGCACAAACATTTACAGAAGCTCATCGTGTAATTTTAAGGCAAAGCTGTGATAGAAAGGTGGAAGGGGTGGGGGGAGAAGAGAAATGATTTTTGAGTTACAATATGCTGCTTATGCTTAGCATGGTATAACATTGATGGAAAATGCATTAAAGTTGCTCACCCTACAGACAATGCCTTGGGAGAACTTTTGGTACAATGGCAGGAAGGCACTGTAGTGAAACATTCAGATAACTAAGGAAAGACAGAACTTCCTCATATGCAATATGGCTGTCTTCCAAACAAGCTGAGAACAAATTGCTCACACAAGGCAATTAACTTGACAAGGTGAACCTGATGCTATTCTACACACACAAAAAAGAAAGAAAGAAAAAGAAAAGTCTTGCGTTAATAACACAAACATTAATACTGTAAAACTACTGGAAAATCAAAAGAAATAATTTAGTACATGGAAGCTTTTAGAATTACTTTATGCTACCTTAAGGTGTTCACTTAATAATAAAATCTACTTAATTGCTTCTAAAACTGCTTTTTTTTTGCTCCAGAAATAATTGCATACCTGGTTAAGGCTTTATTAGTAACAAACATTTGCCTGCACAATGTTCAAAAGCAGATACAGTAGGATAGCTTGCATTCATATAGCCACATACTATACATATATTATATGAAACTACAAGTAAGGAGAATATTGGAGGAACTTGTACTGCAGCTGAGAAACTCCCACTCATTTCTCTAGACATTGCAAAGAAGCAATGAGTTAAGCAATAGGTCCATTGAGCTAGAGTTTCAGATGGAAATGTGCATTTAAGACCATTATCAATAAAACCAGTTTTATTTCCAATGGAGCAAACTCTGGCAATGTCTTCAATCTACAAACTAGAACTCAGTATACTGAAATGGTAAACAGCTCAAGGCCATGCTGATCACTTTGAATCTTTGGCGTTATTGTAAGGTAAATTCTCACACTAAAACATGTTTGGTAAAGATAGCTTCCTAGAAATAAGCAATTTGGAAAGAAGAAAGAGGCTAGATTTTAAAGCTATAGGCCAGTGATGGCGAACCTTGGCACTCTAGGTGCTCTTGGACTTCAATTACCAGAAGCCCAAGTAAGCACTTCTTCTGGGAATTGAAGTTCCAGAACGACTGGAGTGCCAAGGTTCACCATCACTGCTACAGGCAGAGTTACTTCTGTTACTGTCCTAGTACTGACTGCCTTGTTTAGCCACTTTCAAAACAATAATTGGTTGGGATCCAAAGAATTTCTCCAAGAGTTTTTGATTGGTCTATCTCAAAAAGCACCCCTCCAAAGCAGCTGAAATATCACTTATTGATTTCTAAGATCTCTTTTTAAAAAAGCCCTATTTATTGTGTAAACCTGATCATAAGTCAACCTGCCTCTTCCTACTTATTAAATACCAGTGTGCAAAAATGTTACAAATCTGCCAGAGATTTTGTTTCTACTGTTATTTATTATCCACAAAGCAGTTTTTAAGTGATGTCACTTTTTCATACTAGATTGAGCCAATATAAGCAGCTCTTTAAAAAACGATTATTCCTCTCTATGAAGACCAGTGACAACCAAATAAGGCTCTGCTTGGTTACCTTGTATATAAATAAACCCAAGATGTGATATGAAGTCCAGCTATTGTGAAATTATTATTTCCCTGTGGTTTAAATACTAAAACTCTTCTATAATGTTTAGATATAAACAAAGAAATGAGCAAAGCTTTGGTTGATTTTCTATAAGTCTTAAAACTTGAGGAAGTGCCATGTGGTGGAGGAAGTGCAAAATGGCCATCCGGCCCCCAAAACTGTTTGAGGGAGTGTGACCCGGCCCCCGGCTTTAAAAGGTTGAGAACTCCTGTTCTACATGGTTTAAGAATGTGTCTTATTAAATAAGATCGGCTTTAATTTCACTACTGGCACTGTGCCATTGAAAATGGGGAGATGTAACTGCTGACTCTATATTGCCTCACTGTGAAGAGACACTGGGTGAAATGCAATACCCAGGGTTATATTTAACTCTCATCTAACTCTGCATCGATGTTGTAATTCTGACTTAATCATCAGGTCAATGGAGGCGATGTAACATAATGTTGACTCTAGATTCTATTGCCAATGCTGTACAAACACCTCCTTGAATATTGTTTTGGAGTGGCCAGAAGACAAAACAAAAATACTTCCTTCTGTTTAACACAGGTAGTGAGGAGAATCAATCTGTTTAATCGTACTTTGAGAACTCTCTTTGGTGAATTGTGAATCAATATGCATATGGTGCTACATTATGTGATACAGAGCTTATGAGACTTCAGCATTTCAGACTATAGACAAGAGACTAACAGAAGAAAAGGAAAGCTTAGACTAGATCAGTGATGGCGAATCTTTTAGAGACAGAGAGACGGGGTGAACTCTGTGCTGGGGGGAGGAAGCGCTCCCATTGGGCTACTGGACAGAGGGGCGGGGCAAACTCTATGCTGGGGAGGGAGGAAGCGCTCCTATTGGGCTGCTGGGCAGAGGGGCGGGGCAAACTATGTGCTGAGGGAGGGAGGAAGAGCTTCCATTGGGCTGCTGGGCAGAGGAGTGAGGTGAACTCTGTGCTGGGGCATGCCAACAAAGAGGGCTGGGCGTGCCCCTTCTGGCACGTGTGCCATAGGTTCACCACCACTGTATAAGATGAACAAAAAATAGCTTAACTTCCACAGTCATGCTGCAAGAGAGTCCAAGTAGGTGAGGATTTCTTCTTGCAACAGATCTATTAGATCTGCATGCTGAGTGCTTGTTGAAAATTCATGCTAGGAAATGTAAGTATTTGTCATTAGGGACCCCAGCCCTCTCAATCCCTATTACAACATCACTGAGAAAGATCCCTGAGATTTCTGGGCTCTTTACTAGTTGCTTTAATGAGCTTCAAGGCAGGAAAAAAGCTTGATTTAACCATTTAAGTTACATTTGTTAATAATGAAATTGTGGTATCAATTAGAGTTGCCTGTTGCTGTGATTTTCGTGATGAACTTTGAGAGTGAGGCATATGGAAGGAGAAAAGTCAAATGTTAAATCATAGTACTGTTTCAAATTCGAGTTGGGATGGTTCAAAACAAAACAAACAAAATTTCTGTCCTTCCTAGGGGTGGGAGGAAATATAAATAAAATCTCCATTTTGATTATTTTATACTATCCATATAGACTCACACATTATATATTAAAAATAACATTGCATGAAGTTAATCATTTTAAGACACACTAATTTCAGAGACTCAGTGTCCAAATCTATTCCACAGAAATCTATGGCCCTTAAAATGCTTAACCTTTCATTGTATTGTGGCTTGAGGCTATACCAATTTTAATCCAAAGCAAAGAAAAAAGCAATAACACGGCAAAGCCACAATGCAGAGTTGGTTTATAGCTTCATATGCAGTTGTACCCACATGATCTCTCTCATCCTTTTCTTTCATTAGAGCAGTCTCTTGTGCTATGTTGCAAGTTTTTCCCCCCAAAACTCTTACAAGATGATGCAAAGTGGAAGTCAAATCTCTGTTTAGAAAAGTTATCTCATGTGCATAGATCCTTTATTTTAATTTCATGCCTACTATGTGTACATTATCTTGTAAGAGTTTTCTTTTTTCTTCTGTTGGCTAATCTGGTCATTATAGAAACCTTATTAGTGTATCTGGAGATCTGATAACTTTGCATTTCATATGGTGTTCACAGTACACATGCATTCTACTTTATTCAGCCTCATTCGTGTCTTTCTTTCTATTTTCCTTCTCTGTGTGTGAATTTGCAGCCACACTCCTAAATTGTGTCAAATGCATGTTGTGAACCACCCAGAGAGTGCACTAAGTGCTATGGGGCGGTATATAAGTGTGATTGCTTTGCTTTTTGTTTTGCTTTGCATGTGTTACTACATGAGAACAACATGATCTTTGGGCAAAAGGAAGAGATGTTCATTTTGATGTTTACAGTGAGAGGTGCTGAGCTGCTTAGTCAAAGCTGTCAGTTTGGTGCCAATGCATTGTTCCTGGTGTTGAACCGGTGCCTGAGATGATCGGTTAAGGAAGCAGAAGCTGATGAGGCAGAAGAATCAAAAAGGTCAGGTACAGAAGAATTCAGTAAAGGTTGTCTTGCAAATATTTTCTTCTATGTCTGACTTCTAGCAGGGAGTCCAGAAAACTCTTTCCTGATAATTTCATTAACTGTGAAGAAAAAGAGGAAGGACAAAAAAAAAGTGTTAATAAGCAGAGAATTAAACAGAATCCTAAATGGTGAGTATACTTGGCTGTTGAAGGCAATTCAGTTGATCAGGGAAGGGTAGTTAGAGGTTTGGAATGGGACTATCCAGACCTTGATTCAAATTCTAGGCTATGAAACACAGCCATAAGGCTTGAAGGGTGATCTGTGGTGGCTCAGTGGTTAAACTCGCCTTGTTAGCTGGGAGGCTGACAAGTCGCCAGTTCGAGACCCAGGTACTGCATGATGGATTGAGCACCTGTCTTTGTTCCAGCTCCTGCCAACCTAGCAGTTCAAAAGCAAGAAATAGCAAGTAGATAAATAGGGACCATTTCGGTGGGAAAAGATCTTGGGGACATAAAAAAGCTTCATTTGGGTGTCCCCTGAGCGGAGTTTCTCCAGCAAAAATCCTCTCAACCCAAGATAATTTGTGACATGAAATTATTATTATTACATGAAAAATTTCTAACAGTGAAAATATCAGAGAATTTTATAATTTTGTGATCAATTTTAAAAAAACCAGCACAGGAAACTTTCCACTGGCCATTTCATTTCCAATTACAAGAAGGAAGCATCTTACCTCCAAAGCATAAAAACCTGCAAAATATTACTGTATTTCTACAGTATGAACTGTAGGGAAAATATGACACTGCCTTGTCTGTATGCAAAATCTCCCACTAATGTTAGTGAAGGTGCACCAGTAAATTTTGCCAACCTGGTCATGATTAACTTATCAATTACGCATTTTTCCATTGAGGGTAGTATTCGTGCTATTACTGACTGTGCACAAAATATCTCTCAGCAATTTATATTTGCTCAAGACTAGAACTACTTGACTTTCACCACCAATCCATATTAAAATACATTTTCTAGCATCCCTTTGTGATTTTTGCAATGACTGGACCCTATGCAAACCTCCTCGTCGGCACTGCTTAGCTTGCATTCGCCATGTCTTCATCTGAACATGGACAATTACTGCTGTTTATTCAGATTCTCCTTTGAGTTCATAATAATCTCAAAAGTCCAAAGCACAGGACACAAAAATAACCAACTACACATTGACCTTAAGAAAGAAGGAATTGGAAATGGAAAACAAAAGATACAATCAGAATCTTTGGGGGAATGGGGGAGTTTCAATAAGAAACCTGCAGGGAAAGGGTTCAATCATATTGGCCCGATCCAATATTTAAAAAAGTGTTTGTGTGTGTGTGGATGGGAAGGAGAACAAGAAATCAGTTTTGTTGCTTTCTTAGATGACTCACAAATGAAGAATGCAGATTTAGGCATTATGGGAAGGTTTTATTTCCATAGCCATTCTCACTGGTGGGAAGGTCCAAGACAGTTTGCTGTTGGTTGAAAACCCGAAAACAAAAAACTGTACTGACTTTTTGTTCTATTTAAATGTGACCTATGATGAGCAGGTCTTAAGAGCATCTCCTTATGTTTCCATCTAAAGTTCCATCTGTGAATATGCAGAAGTTGTGCAAAGTTACTTCCTACTTCAGGCAATATGCTATGTTCAGAATTCACACAGAAAACACAATCAACTCAAAGGTTTCCAATTATTCCATGAACAAACTGATCAGTGCAAATAATTTTGCCATTTATTGTAGTTGTTACTACAATGCTACAATTGTTATTACCAATCCAAAATTATCAGTTTTACTTTTTTTTTAAACTTGGTAGAGGAGGCAGCAGAGGGACTCAATATTTTATACAATATTGTGACATTGTTACAAGGGTTTCTTGGCAAGAAAACCACACAAAAGTTTTAAAGTCAATAACCTAAAAACAGTGGTACACATTTTGAAATCACATTCATGATGGGAAATCTGAGGAAATGTATTTATTTATTCCACCCATCTGATTTACCCACCCACTCTGGGTGGTGTACAGGATAAAATAAAACATAATGCATGGTTAAATCTTTCTCTCTCTCCAACCATAATCCAAAATCAGAACAAGAAATATTCTGAGGGCAACATGGACAAGACCAGGCTAAATATAATAAATCAAAGAAATATTAAATGGCATTAGGGAGGATGACCTCTAAAGAGCAGAATTTTGAGCTGTTTCTTAATAATCTTCAAAAAATGATCAGGGATAATCAAAGACTCTCTGAACTCCAAGGTATGGTGGGCCCTTCCCTATAAACATGTGTGCATAAACATGTGGTGAGTGACCAGGTTGTACTTCTCTGTACTGTATCTGGATGTCTAAGGAATAGCTTGAGTCTTGTAAAATAAAACAGGCTCCAAACCAGGTTTGCTACCAAATCCCTTGTCTCCTTGGCATGATGCAGTATCAGGAAACAGCCGGCGGGAGGTGCAATTGATCGAGTTTCACCAGCAAGGATTGAAGTCTGAACATTTTTTCCCCTTTGGGGTTTGTTCTGTTTTCAAGGCTTCCTGTTTTCTCTACCCAGGAAATGAGAAGAGCAGATCTTCAATGGAAATTTTTCAGTTCTGGAGTGCTAAAAATAGCAGTTAGGTAAAAAGAGGTGGGCACCAAAGCTAATGAGGGAGCGAAGGGTCCTTTCCTTTCTGTAAACACATAGGCTACAGACCACAGAACAGTTTTGATTCACATAAAGGTAAGCAAGCACACATACATATGCATTTTCTCTGCATTGGAGAGCCTTTCCCTCATTACTTTTACTGAAATCAGACAGCCAGGTGAGATTAGCATTTTAAAAATGAGGAAACCCCCAACGTAGAAAATTAAATAAAGCTTATTATATTTGCTAAGCCAGGGGTCTGGAAAACACTTAAAGCATAATTCAGGGTTTCGTTGTTTTACAAATATGCCCCCAAACCTAACTATCCTGTAAAACATTGAGCTAGCTTTCAGAAATTTTAGGCAGCTTTCTGAGAGGCCTACACATTTCCATGCTGGCTGCAGAGGAAGGGAACCCCTCTGTGTGGCTAGCACAGAATTATAGACTATGAGACTCTTAGCAGGCCAGTTTTTAAGCAAGGAGGAGGGATAGTTCCAGCCTGTTTAGTACCACAAACACACTAAAAGCATGACATCATCTGCTCTGCCTCACAAATATGAGTGACTCTGTGCCATGTTTTCTGACCGTCAAAGGAAACCACACATACTTTCTTGCACAGTCCTATGCTCACTTACTCCCAAGTAATACCCTCCCTATTGGGGGTTGGGATTTCTTTCTCAATAAGTGTATTTAAGACTGTGGCTTTCATCTACTTGGCAAAATAATTATTGCTATTTAATTTTTATGCTTATGGGTTATGAGTGCAAACCACTCACAGTGGGAATGTCTCCTGGATGGGCAGTATAGAAATGTGTTAAGTAAATAGGTAACTAAATACATATGAGGGGTTCTGTTGAAGCAACTATACTGAAAAGGACTGATATACAGTAACTGCAACACTTGAAAAGCAAATAAAAATAAATAAATGCCTGCTGTGCCAATAAAAAAATTGTTATTTTCCATCAAGTTGCCTCTTATTTATAGTTGAGAACGCAATCTCCGCAGAACGTCCTGTCCTCAACAGCCCTGCTCAGCTCTTACAAACCCAAGCCTGTGGCTCCTTTAGGGAGAGAATCTATCTTGCATTTGGTCTTTCTCTTTTTCTGCTGCTTTTGCAGCATTATTGTCTTTTCCAGAGAATCTTGCCTTCTCATGATGTGCCCAAAGTACGACTGCCTCAATTTCATCATTTTTGTTTCCAGAGAAAGTTTAGGCTTGATTTGCTCTAGGACCTTCTTGTTACTCTTTCTGTCAGTCCAGATTATCCACAAAGGTGTTCTCTGGCATCGTATTTCAAACAAACATATTTCTCTCTCTTGTCATCTTTCTTCGTTGTTCAACTTTCATGCCCATACATCATGATTAGGAACGCAAGAGTGTGAATAGTTTTGGTCTTGGTCTCCAGTGACACATCCTTATACTTGATTTTTTTTTGAATAGCAGCCGTATTAGTTTGTGTTTTAAGCATATCAGAGAATAAACAAAACAAAAACATTGTAGTGTTTTGAAGACTGTTATTTTAATGTTAGCTTTTGTTGATCAAGTCCGACAAAGTGGACTTGATTCACAAAAGCTAACATTAAAATATAATAGTCTTCAAAGTGCTACAATGTTTTTGTTTTGTTTATTCTTTGATATCCTTATACTTGGTGGACTTTTCTAATTCCTTCATTGCTGGTCTTCCACATCTCAACCTACTTCTTGGCTGTAGCCTCTTTTTGATGTATTGAATCAAGGTATACAAAATCTTTCATTGTTTTAGTTTCTTCACTGTCAACTCTATTCCTGCACTTCTCTTTGCAACAAAAATGGGCAGTAATTGCAATACTGTATATGGAATTGTACACTTTCTATAGTGGTCCTCTATAATCAGGTCAACTTCAAATACAAATATTTGGATCCTTGGAAGTATGATTACAGTGACAGCATCAAGCTCTATTGCACTTTGGACATGTTTTTGAGAGCATGGATGACTGTGTAAGTGTTGTGTTCTAATAGTGTAACCTTCCACATGTGATATCAATGTATCTGAACCAATGTAACCTTGCCTATGAGTAACAATGTAACCTTCAGCTGTATCACATAAACCCTGTAATAGGACGCGAGCTAATGACCACCAGCTGGCAGCAGCGAGCGTCCAAGCTCTCTTGGTTCAAACCCATCAAGGACCGCAGCGCGGGAAGTTTTCCCGCCGCTACCTACACCTGGACAAGAAGGGCGTGACCAGCCATGACGTCACGCGGACCAGTAGCCAACGGGCTACCGTGGAGCCACATTCAAAATACGTTACTACCATATATATAGAGCTGTTCGTCCGCCATTACCTCATGTTCCCTCTGTCCACCATGCAATAAACCTGAGTTAACCCAGCCGTTGGCTGTGCTTCGTGTCTTAACTCTCATACACTAAATTGGCGACGAAGGTGGGATAATGGATCCCCATGGAGCCAGGACACAGAGCGGGTTCAACATCACCAAACCGCAAGACTGGGAGCTTTTTGAGATGGACTTCCAGGCGGCACTGGTGGAACTCAAAGTCAAAGAAGACGACGAGGAAAGGAAGAGGGCCATCCTCACCCGCATGCTCGGGATGGAAACCAAGCGGACGCTGGTGGGCATCCTCGCACCGAAGAAGGTGAGCGATTTCAAAGCCGGTGACATCATGAAACTGCTGCGTGAGCGTTTCCGACCCTCGAGGGCAATGTTTCCCGCTCGGAGCGCGTTTTGGAGGCGAGTTCAAGCGCCGGACGAGTCGGTAGAAGCCTTCGTAACGGCTATGAGGGTAGCCGCCGCCCCCTGCAAATGGGACCACATCCTAGATATGGCCCTCAGGGACGGAGTGCTGTGTGGCCTGAAGGACAAGGAAGTACAGCGCACCTTGATGAACAAGGAGCCACCACCCACACTGGAAGAGGTTGTAGAGGCCGCGGAAGCCGCGGAATCCACGAACGCTGGAGTAGATGAGATGCACAAGTGGCGTGAGTGGCGTCCGAGGGCCAGCAAAGCGGAAAACACGTCGCACGGGAAGTCCGGTCAGTCGGTGCATGCAACCCGACCGACCTCGAAATCGTCTTCTGAAAGCAGCGATGGCGAGGAGGTCCAGAAGGTCCGGAGAGGTGGGCGCCGCTGCGATGGTTGCGGAGCGGCCCATGAGCGCGTGAAGTGCCCATTCAGGAAAGCCGAGTGTTTCAACTGTGGACGTCGGGGGCACATCGCCAAGGCGTGCAGGAAATGGAAAGAGGGCCGGAGACAGTCGCAGGACCGCTCAGCCAGACCGGACCGTCCAGCGAGGCCCAAAGATGGCGCCCGGGCCACGAGGAAGCAGGACGGCGTGGGCCGCATCTCGGACGACAGCGAGGGCGACGCTCCTGTGTTCAGCGTGTCTGCGGGACAGCCCCATTACTTTGTTGAGGTACTAGTACAAGGGACCCCCATTAGGATGGAAGTTGACTCGGGGTCCTCCTATTCAATAATTCCCCAGAGAGAGTTCTTGAAAATCGACCCCCACGTGCGGCCCAAACTTAAAGCGTTGAGGGCCACACTCCGGGACGTACAGGGGAACAGCATTCCAGTGTTGGGGGTCGGGACATTCCGGGTTCGTTTTAAGAGACATTCTGCGGAACTTCCCCTAGTGGTGCTAAAAGGGGGGAGTTGTAGCCTCCTCGGAACCCAGTGGTTTCAGCCCTTAGGTCTGTTCATAGGGGGGGTGCATGCCGTAAGCGAGGACCCAATACAAACGGTGTGTGATGCGCACCCCGCTGTTTTTAAAAGTGGACTGGGAAAGTTCAAGGGACCCCCGGTAGCCTTCGACTTAGACCCGGAGGTCCGCCCGATAAGACTTAAACCGCGCAGGGTACCGTTCGCGCTAAAGGACAAAATAGAGGCGGAACTGGACAAACTGGTGGGTCAAGGAATTCTTGTTCCTGTGGATTCCGCGGAGTGGGAGACTCCAATTGTAACAGCACTGAAGGCTAACGGGGAGGTGCGCATCTGCGCTGATTATAAGTGTACCATTAATAAGGCAATCCGCCCTAATGCATACCCGGTGCCAGTGGTCAGCCACCTTCTGGCCAGGCTAAATGGGGGAAAGTGTTTCGCTAAACTCGATTTAGCACAGGCCTACCAGCAACTCCCGGTAACCCCCGCCACAGCGGCGGCACAAACAATAGTCACACATAAGGGGGCGTTCCAGGTGTCGAGGTTACAGTTCGGCGTGAACTCGGCACCTGGCATTTTTCAGTCGCTAGTGGAACGCCTCCTGAAGGGACTGGAGGGGGTGTTGCCATATTTTGATGACGTGTTGATAACGGGGGGGAGTAAGGACGAGCTGGCTCGCAGACTGGATAAGGTCCTGACCGTGTTCGAAAAAGCGGGGCTGCGACTGAGGAAAGACAAATGTGTATTTTTCGAAACAGAGGTTGAGTTTTTAGGGTTCCGTGTCACACCCGAGGGAATTAGGCCGTCCAAATCTAAGGTAGCCGCCATTAAGAAAGCCCCTCGCCCCACTTCCAAAACCGAGCTACAGTCGTTTCTGGGGCTTCTCAATTTCTACCATACCTTCCTTCCACGGAAGGCGTCTGTTGCCGAGCCGCTCCATCGGTTACTTAAAAAAGAGGAAAAATGGCTGTGGGGTGACGAGCAAGAACGAGCGTTCACAGAGTTAAAGCAACTCCTCACATCCGAGGCAATCCTGACTCATTTCGACCCCAAACGGCCCATAGTTTTAGTCTGCGATGCATCCCCGGTGGGGGTGGGGGCGGTGCTTTGCCACGTGTTAAACGACGGAAGGGAGGCCCCGATAGCGTTTTATTCAAGGTCCCTGTCCCAAGCAGAGCGGAATTACACACAGACTGATAGGGAGGCACTAGCGATAGTAGCGGGAACCAAGAAATTTCACGATTTTCTGTATGGTCGGCCGTTCAAGGTCGTTACTGATCACAAGCCCCTGTTAGGAATATTCACTGCGAATAAGCCCACGCCACAGATCCTGTCCCCGAGGATGCTGCGGTGGGCTATTTTTCTTAACGCATATCAACATGAGTTAGAATACTGGCCAGGGAAGGAAATCAGCCATGCAGACGCACTCTCACGGTCGCCGTTACCCTTGTCGGACGACCAGAAGGCAGGGGTAAGAAGAGACCGCCAGGTATTACTAATAGAGGTCTTGGAGTCACCCCCGATAGTACCGGCCGACATTGCCAGGGCGACCGGAAAGGACAGAACACTAGAGAAAGTATGCTCGTGGGTGCAGAAGGGGTGGCCGGCGTCATCCCCAGGCGCGGAATTCGACCCATTTTTCCGAAAGCGAGTAGAATTGTCTTTAGAGAGGGGGTGCCTTTTGTGGGGCCAACGGGTGGTGGTTCCTACGTCCCTGCGGCCGAAGGTGCTAAAGCTGTTGCACGTCAGCCACCCGGGGATCGTCCGCTCCAAGGCGTTGGCCCGGAGTTACTTCTGGTGGCCCCAGCTGGACGACGACATAGAGCATATGGTTGGCACTTGTGAGGCATGTCAGTGCTCCCGACCGGAGGTGGCCCGCCTCCCGCATAGGGAATGGGACGCAGCAAGGGGACCGTGGTCCAGGGTGCACGTAGATTTTGCTGGCCCGTTCCGAGGAACCATGTTTCTCCTGGTGGTGGATGCATACTCAAAGTGGCTGGAGGTCGTTCCGGTAAAGAGCACATCCTCCGCCACTACCATTCGCCAGCTAAGAAGGGTCTTTTCCACGTTCGGTTTACCCGACACTTTGGTCAGCGATAACGCCAGTTGCTTCACGTCCGCTGAGTTCGCAGCATTCATGGGGGCGAATGCAATTCGGCATGTCACATCCGCGCCGTTTCACCCGGCCACGAATGGCCAGGTGGAACGGTTGGTGCGCACCACAAAGGATGCGCTGCGGCGCATGGGCTCGGGAGATCTAAATCACCAAGTTTGTCAATTTCTGTTAGCGTATAGAGTGACCCCCTTAGCGTCTGGATACTCGCCGGCTGAGCTGCTGATGCGAAGGAAACTGACGACGCTTTTGTCCAGGTTGGACCCGTCGAGGGTCGAGGACAAAGGGAAGAACATAGGTTTGGAGGTCTCGAAAGGTTTCGGCGTAGGCGATCCTGTACACTGCAGGAACTATGCCAACGCAGGCCCAGCCTGGGTGCCAGGGACGATAATAGAACAGACGGGGCCAGTGTCATATCGGGTGGAAACTAGCACCGGCCTCCTCTGGAGGAGGCACGCTGACCAACTGAGGCACCGGGTAAGTGAGGGGCCGATCAGTGGGACTCAGCGACAGGATTCAGCGATAGGGTTCTCCCCCACCCGTTTAGCCCAAGGGGGAGACAGAGAGGGACACCAGTCCGAAGTCAGGAGGGAAAGCAGTGAGCCCGACTCATATCCTTTTGATACCCCAGTTCTATCCGAGCCCGGGGGGAGGGAAAAGGAGTGTGCGGCCGCCGCTGCCGCTTCCCCCGAAGCAGATTTTGATTTTGATTTTGCTAGCCGGGGGGGTTTTTTGGAGTGTTCCCCCACCCGTCCGAGCGAGAAGAGGGGTTTTTCGTTAGTCCCCAGTGCCCCCGGTACTTCCCAAACAAAGCACACACCTTCCAGCAAAGCCGCAGAACCGCGGCAAACCACTAACGAGTCATCCTCTCCCGTTACAGGGCAGGCAGCCAGGGAGCAAGGAGGAGGGAGCGAAGCCAGGGCAGGGCAGCCCGCGCCGAGACCCCAGCGTGTTCGAAATAAGCCACCTTGGCTGAGAGACTTCGTCTCATCCTAGGGGGGAGGAGTGTTGTGTTCTAATAGTGTAACCTTCCACATGTGATATCAATGTATCTGAACCAATGTAACCTTGCCTATGAGTAACAATGTAACCTTCAGCTGTATCACATAAACCCTGTAATAGGACGCGAGCTAATGACCACCAGCTGGCAGCAGCGAGCGTCCAAGCTCTCTTGGTTCAAACCCATCAAGGACCGCAGCGCGGGAAGTTTTCCCGCCGCTACCTACACCTGGACAAGAAGGGCGTGACCAGCCATGACGTCACGCGGACCAGTAGCCAACGGGCTACCGTGGAGCCACATTCAAAATACGTTACTACCGTATATATAGAGCTGTTCGTCCGCCATTACCTCATGTTCCCTCTGTCCACCATGCAATAAACCTGAGTTAACCCAGCCGTTGGCTGTGCTTCGTGTCTTGACTCTCATACACTAAAGTAAGCCTACTATAAATTAGATATTTTGTAAGAAGCAAAACCTGATAAACACATCGGCAACCCACTTGAAAATTCTGTGTCTGTACTGAGCTTTGGACATCAAATGAAAATGGAGGATTCACTTGAGAAGGTCTTGATGTTGGGAAAGGTGGAGGGCAAAAGAAGAAGGGGGAGGCCAAGGATGAGATGGCTGGATGGTATTGTAGACACAGTGGGCACAGAACTGGGAGTGCTGAGGGGGATGGTGGAGGACAGAGGCGCATGGAGAACAGTGGTCCATAGGGTCGCAAAGGGTCGGAATCGACTGTGCGACTGAACAACAACGTACTGAGCTTGGAGAAACTGTATTTTTGGACTATGAGTCTCAGAATTCTCCAGCTAGCATGTGCATGGCTATGCTAGCTGGGAGACTCTGGAATTTGTAATCCACAAAGTAACTCTTTCAATCCCTGAGTTCAAGCATATCATCATGTCTGGCAGCACATTTATCTAAAGTTGTGTGTCTGGGAGCATCTGTAAATCTATTTATTTAGTTTCATTTATAGGCTGCCATTCTCCCTATCAGAGAACTCGAGGCAACCCAAAAGGCTAAAACAATTAAAAATATAATAAAAATTAAAGTACAATAAAACCATGATAATTATAAAATATACCAAAGGATTTAAAAAGAGATGAAAAACCAGCATCTAGGGACTAATATACCTGAACTTCAACTCTGTACTGCAGTCTGTAACTGAGCTCAGGACACAAACTGAATCTTAGAATTGTAGAACCAGCATAAATTCAAAAGCCTGTTTTACATGTGTTTCATCTTAATAAGAATGACAGTGTTAACAACTCATAGCTCAAGGTTAAATCAATTATTAATCAATGAAAGTTTGGTTTATAAATTGGGGGAGCAATTTTAAATCTGTAGCTGCAGATTCCCCATGGTGTTAATTTAAATATAATATTTATGGCTACTGTTCATTTCTTATTGTAGAAAAAGTGGAAGAATTATTATTTTGTAGTGTCAATGAGTAAGACATTTTATCTATTGAACTGTAAGTTCTCTTATACAGGTACTTCTTTCAATATTTTAAATTTCTTTGATAGGCTTTTAGTAATAGATTTTGTTAATGTAATGAATTGATAAAACTGATGAATAGGCAAATGTTTAATTGTCTTTAATCTCAACGATAGTCTTTAATCACAATGACAGATATAAACATATCATTTCCCTCCAGTTTCCACTGTATCTGAGGTTGCTCATCGTAAAGCTTACAAAAACTTTGAATGAATTATCAGTAGTGCTATCTTTGCCTCTTCTCTTTCTGATCTAATTTTAATGTAAGTCAAATGTGGGGTCTCTGTGTGTTTGTGTATGAATGGGAAGCATATTGTTTTTAAAAAGGATATACATTATTGTCATAGCACCTTGCTCTCCAACTCTTGGTATCACAGTAAAGGGTAAATAAATGTTCTATATTCACTTTTTCCAATCTGCTCATATTTATATACTTTCAATTATTACACAACAGATATCTAGAGTTTGTTATGACTCATTCTATCTTTGTAATGGAGAAGGGAAGGGGACGATGGTGGTAAACAGTCCAAAATTCCTGAGGCCTGAATACTGTGCTTTGATTCTTGTAAATATGTTATAAAAATGTGCCCTCGTTTAGCCAAATGGCTGGGAAGACGTCCAAAAGATTAAGATAATCAGAGGTTGAGATAAAGGAGAGTGCTGTGTACATAGGATTATACTGTTGTGGGCAACAGATTGTTTTTTAAAAAAAGGAGTACACCCAAGAACAGCCTGTTTCCTAATGTATAAGCAAATGCAAAGCACACAACCCCACCAGTGTGTGTTGTACATGTGGCAAGAAGTAATCCATAAACCTTTTACCATGCCCTTGGCTATTTATGTATTTGATTCAACATGTGGAAAACTAGCAACTTGACAATGACTGGTAAGTTGTAGCACTATCAATTTTCAGTAAATTTCCAATGGAAGAGTAAATGTAGCTTGAGTTGTGAATACTAAATCGGTTGCACAACCACCAGGATAAATGGGAGACACACAGATTCGTTCAAAATACACTATCATGTGAGAATTAGGACTAGACCACCCTACATGGACATTGATCCTGCTGTTTGGTCTATTGTGGGGAAGGTCTGGTTCGCACCTTCTGCTAGTGACCAGTGGAATCAAATGCCAGTGAAAACCAGCCCATCCTCAGAGAGTTCCTTGTTCACCTTTCTGATTACCAGTTAGGGGTTACTCTTTTTTTAGGTGATCACCCTTTTGGCTCAGTTCCAGCACATGCAATCGCTGGGATCAATCCAAAGTGGAGTTTACTGGTTTCAATATCCCAATATCATTAAGTGTAGCTATTTAATTGTATTGGGAAATTAAAAACTTGCTCTGCTCGCTCTTCCATGGAGGGGCAGAGGGAGGACACAACAAAACAAAACCTCAGATAGTGTAAAACAAGCTTGAATTAAAAGGCCTTTAAAAATTATTTTAGAATCTTAGACAAAACTTTAAAACTATTATACAAAAGATAGATGGCCTAGAGCAACGAGGAGATAGAAAACATTGCTGCCTCAACCTACCGGAACCAGAACCTAATATAATCCGAATTTTAACCTGTTTTTATCCTGTTTTAGGTAATCATAATTTATCTAATGTATTTTATTTTATTTTAACCTGATCTGGTCAGATGATTAATCAGTTAATAAAGGATGATGGTGATGATGATGGCAGAGGGAGGATGCAAAGCTTTTTTTAAAAGACCTATTAGGGCAGTAATGGTATGCTGAATCTTTTAGAAAAAAAATTAAATTAAGGAAGCAGGTAGGGGCAAAGAAGTGGAATTTTCTTTTGTTGCTTTCTTTCTTTTCTTAAGAGAAACAGACTAAATACAATCCCTTGAGTTGTGCATGCCACACAGATGCAAGGATTGCACCAAATGGCATACTGGACATCTACATGAGCCCTGGTGGCGCAGTGGTTAAACTGCTGTTCTGTAACCAAAAGGTGGTGTGTTCAATACTGACCAAGGCTCTAGGTTGACTCAGCCATCCATCCTTCTGAGGTAGGTAAAATGAGTACCCGGAATGTTGGCAAAATACTAATTAATTTATGAACCACACAGAGAGTGCACTAAGTGCTATGAAGAGGTATATAAGTGTGATTGCTTTGCTTTTACCTTTAACCTGCTCCAGCCTGCTCCAATTGAGCAGTCTAGCCAGGTACTTTGTTGGTTAATTTCCCCTCTTCTCAGTTAAATGCAGGGACTGAGATTAAAAAGAGATTTGCTAGATTAGACCCTTTAGTTCACTGATCCATTTCCTACAGTGACCAACTTGAGGCCACAGTCATCAAGATAACAGGCCTTTCTCTGCCATTGCTGTCTCACATCAGTATTCACTGAAAGGCAAATCACCACACAGGTCAAGAACCCCTCTTGGTTTCTTCTTCTCTTTCTCAAATCTGATGGAAAAAGAAACTTAAAAGATGGCTTCAAGCTGATTTGGAAGGTTTGGGAACAAGCCTTCTATCCTTGTCCTGCTTACTGTTGTTAACCCTGATTTCATACATCAGGCATACTGAAGCAAACAAGAATAAACTCAAGCCACATTTCCTTCAAAAAAGAAAAAAGAGTGACTGAGAACCCTAATACAGTAGATGTAACAGAGGGCCATTACACAGTTTATACAGTTTATTCTTGTTTCTACTGTGTTCATATATAAAAAGTGAAGACAAGGTATAGTATCTAATTTGTGTATCAAAAGCTGTGTGGAGGGTACTGAGCCTCCTACGCTTGAAATACAAGGCTCTCAGAAGGTGGGAGGTATCTTCACCTTTTGTAACAGCTCTCTTAAATGGTTGACAAGGTTGTGGGAGATGGAATTTGGCCAACACTTAGCCAGAACAGGGTTCCTCAAACTTGGCTCTCCAGGTGTTCTTGGACTTCAATTACCAGAAGCCCATGTCAGCAGTCCTGCTGATCAGGGCTTCTGGGAATTGAAGTCCAAGAACATCTGGAGAGCCAAGTTTGAGGAACCCTGAGCTAGAAGGTGGAAATTCAAAGGCTACTATATCTTCCTCCTTTTAATGCAAGTTATGGTTACCTCCTTTAGTAATTTATTATTGTCGCCATTTTTCACCCCACCTAGCAAGTCAGCCCCATATAGCATGGAGCACACATTCACATGGGAATAGTACTGCACTATGCTTCCCACAACACACAGGTTTACAAGAGCAGGGGTATCAGTCAAGTCTGTGCAACATGAGGAGAATACAGACTAATAAGAGCACACTTTGGAAAATACTGGATTAATGAAGTAGCATTTGGATAAGGCCCCCTAGGCTCTGGTAAACGGGTATAAAGTTAATCTGCTTCATAGGCTAAATTCTTCACACTGAACTATGCAGAAGAATGGCATAAAAATTGAAATAAATAAATAAATAAATAAATAAATAAATAAATAAATAAATTGCTAAAAGGGAAGCTTTGCAGAATCAGTGCTTGTTCCAAACGGGAAATCCACCGAAATCAGCTGGAAGTTAGTACACAAATGAATGCAGCCTATGCATTAAGGAACTCAACGCCGACAAGAAGTAAAATGCCCTTGTGATTTTTTTAAGGAGAGGGTGGGAGGAAAGAAGGGAAAGTGGTGATGGGATGGGTGTTGAGAGAATGCCAGGCACATCTAGATCCTAATGGTCTGTATGTGAAAGAGAGCTACCATTGATACATTTTCAGCGATTTTAAACAGCACATGACCCTCCCATCCCTCCAACTGCATCTCCCTACCCACCAAATAGTAGAGGTTTCTGTAATTAACCTTTGCAATGTACAAAAACAGAAAATTAAATTTACAGAAGAAACCCAACTTAATTAATTAAGGAAGAATTAAGAAAAGCTGCAGCTAGACAAAAGTCAGGAAAATATCAATTACCTTGGACTTTGATTGCTCGGATCAAAAAAGCACAGTCATTCTGCCTCATATAATGTTTTGTATCCAGCTAAGGTGTGTATCTATCAGCTCTGAAAGAGATTTGCAAAACCATTTTTGAGAAAGTGTAACCTTTGACCCATTGTAAGGTCAAATGTTACAGTGCTTGCTTTCTGCTTCACATTAAATGTTCAAACATGAATTAGTTCTCTACGCATGCCTGAATTCTTGTCACAAATGGCTCCAGACTGAAAGGGAGTATACCTTAAGGCAGGGTTCCCAACCTTTTCAAGGCGGGGGCCGGGTCTCACACTCTCAGTCAGCTTCGAGGGCCAGACAGCCATTTCACCGTGCCTGCATGATGGGGGTGGTCGTTTTGTCCCAATAGCTTCAAAGCGGTAGCCATTTTGTTTCTCAAATACCCATGGGAGTCACATAAAATGGTGCTGTGGGCTGGATCTGGTCCATGGGCCTTAGGTTGGGAACCCCTGCCTTAAGGACTTTGCCTAGCTTTCCATATTACAGATATTCTCTGTAATGGAGATGTCATCCATGAGGAAATATTACCTCAATATACAGTATTTGACTTATACTAGCTATGGAGTAGATATATCATTTACTTTAAAATATTATAATGCATTATAGTTTTCCGAGTGGATTAATGGACAGTGCACGTGATTAAAGGAAGATTTATTCTCAGAGTGGGGAATATGCTTCTCCAGAGAGGCGGTATACAAATGTATCAAATAAATAAAAAGATAATTATAGAGAAAAATATTGAGCAATTAATTAAGGGCTATCAACAATGATTCATATAGAAATGTTTTCCACATCTACAAATGGATGAGCTGCATGCAATTTAGTACTTAAAAACCACAAAATACCTTTAGGACTAGAACCTAATCACATACAGTTTTGGGCACATATACTGCACAACACAATTACCGTAGTAGCCTCAATCCTAGTTCACATCTAGTATGACAAATGTGTCTTTTTTATGTCAAGTGAGCAATTGTAACTGTGCAGAGAAATACTAGAGATAGTGCTTTCCTCTTTGATAGCCCATAAGTTTGTGCCTACTGACCTCTCTTTTTAAAAGTTAAGCATTTTTCCTCTTCCACTGATAATATTCAGAACAAAGGATGCTTCAAAAATTGTATTGTTATTGGAAGGGATCCTTCTAAATTACCATCAGGCGTTATGTGCTTGAGCATACTCAGTGTCATTTGCTCAGCAACAGGTGTTCTCAACCTTTTAAAGTTGGGGCCGGATCACGCTCCCTCAGACAGTTGAGCGGGCCGGACTGGTGGTTCTCCCCGCTGTAAATGCAGCTATAAAATGCATTCGTGGCAGTTATAAACATGTTTACAACAGCTGCAGCACATTTATGACTGTCGTAAACACTTCTGCTTCCGGCGGTGGCAGCACGGGCAGGATGATTTGGCAGCACAGGCCAGATCCAGCCCGTGGGCTGTAGATTGAGAACCCCTGCTCTACACAATCATTCTGCATCATACTCATTTGACTGTTGAAGCCCAACGATGTTATAACTAACATAGATCTAAAGACTGCATAGAAAAAAAATGGCATTTGACCTGTGCTCCAGACATTCATTTCTATGCCATATTACCCAAGAGAAAAGGCTGCAGAAAAGTTCAGAAATGTACATGTCTTTATAAAAGTAACCAGCACAAGACCTCCTATTGCATTTCTTTTTGCTTTTCCAGCCAAAACTCATCCACTCTGCCGACCATAACAGAATTATTCACTTTGAGAGAAATATAAAATATTTGTGATATAACAATATATTGCCATCTGTAAAAAAAATTGCTACTGCCATTGGAATCTTTACATTTTCCCTTCTTAGACATATTTCTCTGCAGTGCACCAGGACTTTTAAGGAAAGTGAGTAGTCACTGCCCTGAAATTGTGGCTCAAATCCTGTTTACACATGTTCATAACAAAAACTTTCATTCTTAATTTGTTTCAGATTCTTTTGGGTAGGCGCATCTTGTTTTTGTGTTCTTCATGCACTGATCCTTTGGTTTAACATAGAATCATAGAATAAATGAGTTGTAAGGGGCCTTTTAGGCCATAAAGTCCAACCTCCTGCTCAATGTAGGAATCCAAATCAAAACAGATGTGACAGACAGATGGTGGCCCAATTCTCTCTTGAATGCCTCCAGAGTTGGAGTGTTCACCTCTCAAGGCAGTTGGATTTGTAGTGCTATTGAGGACTGGACATTTTGAAGATTTCTCTTTCATAGGGTCACCATAAATTGGAGACAACTTGATGGCACAAAACAACAACAACAACAGAAACTGAGATGCTTGCTGTTGTGTATGGAAACACTATATCTTTAAGAATGAATGTAACCACTCCAATGTAAGAATATAACCTTGCAATGAATACAATGTTTCTCAGCTGTAATGGAACGCGAGCTAGCTACCCATAGAGGGCAGCTGCAAGCGTTCAGCTCACATGGTACAAATTGCCCAATTACTGTCAACCGCGGGAACATTCCCGCCACGGCTACACCTGGTGAAGAAGGGCGTGACTCAGAATGACGTCACGCAGGCGGTGGCCAATGGGCTACTGTGTATCCATATTCAAATGTATTGTTGCTGTATAAAAGGAGCTGTACCTCCGCCATTACCACATGTTCAGATTGCATACCACTAAATAAAGATGTGTTTAGCTTTGTAACTGCTGACTGCTGCGTATCAATCTGCCAACATCAAACTTGCTCACTGCAAGATGTCCATTCCAAGCCACGCCCTTTAGAGTTGGTAGGGTCTTTTCACTTACATTAAGTAGTTTGCTCCACAAACTCCTGTCAATCATTAATGTCAACCCTGAGTCTGTAAGTGATTAGTTGAAAAGTCATTACATTTGAGATGGCCAGAGGACTTTCACACAGTTAATCAGCTTTAAAAGGTACTGTGTGCACACAGACAGCTTAATTCTCTGGTTACAGGCATGTCACTATAAAACAGATGCAAATCCTAACACTAAGTACGCACAAAATGGCAGTAGGTAGAACTATTCTGCAGAAACCCAAATTACTGACCAAACAGATAGATGTTTATTGGGGGGGGGAGTAATTCCCATTGAGTTCAACACAACTTACAGGCAATTATATACAGTACTGAACTATAGCTCTGGAAAGACAGGTTTCGAATGTCTAGACTTATAGCATCAGCTCACAACCTTAATGCACTGTAACAAATTCCACCACACAGAAATCTGTACACTACCAAGCAAAAACAGTGTCATGGCTCACAGTTATTCCATGGGCTGGTTCACACACATGGGAAACTGTCCTCCAATAAATATCATCAATTACTCACAGAGAAAAATACAGACATGCTTGTAGAGTCATAATTGTCTTAAAAGTCAATGTGCCCCACATTGGGAACCACGTGTTTAGACCAAAATGTTCACTTTCAACATGACACTAATGGTAATTCTCCAGATTTGAAGAACAGTGCTTATGAAAGAAAGCAACTCCATGCATGTTTGATTGTAAGTAAATGAAAGAATGAATCAAGATGTACTTGATTCATTCATTTATTTCTTTGGCATTTTAAGAATGGAAGGATGTAGGTTGTGGATGCTCTGTGCCATCCAAACTAGTTTGCATTACGGCTCACATTTGTTTTGATGTTGCTAAGACTACAATCATTATTACTGCAGAAATGGTGATTTCTATATTAAGAATGATGGAAAAGAAAAAAATAAAGCAGGACAGGAATAATTTGGAATTTGGTTCAACAAACTGTGAGCATAGGCATGCAATGAAATTCCACACAGTAGTGGGCCAGAAAAGCTTCCTTAAGATGAAGAATGAAATACCTAATGAAAACCTAACACTGCTTTGAGGATATGCATTGTACAGTACTGTATATTTTTCCAGTTCTACTGTATGGCATGAAATTGTGGACATTAACAAAGGCAACTATTTAAAAAGACATCCACTATGATCCAACATGTTGACTTGTAGGGACAGCACTGAAAACAACCCAAAAACAAAAGGGCTAAGAATGATATATACTTTTAAACTTCTTCCTTCTTTCTTTGTTTTGATACCATCTGCAACCAGCTGTTGAGAGTTAGGAAATCATCATGGTTTTGTTTGTTTCTTGTGATTGGGAGTTATGATGGTTGCTCCCGGTCCTTACATGGACCAAACATTTTGTCTGAAGCAAAAGATTCCAGAACAATGGCTCTGGGGCTGCCACATCACACACATCACAGCAGGGAACATCTGTTGGATGGGGTTTCATGGTATACTCAATTGCAGGGCAATGGCCAAGATTCACAAGCAGGAAAGATAAATGATGCAAGAATAGATGGGCATATGTATCTCATTTGATATCACAAATCATTCTCTCTCTCATATCCCAGAGCCTACCAGATTACATTTGGCAGCAAGGGAAGCAAAGCTGTTTTTCACCTTCGGCTATGTCTCATCAGGGGACACGTTTTTAACAGAGGCTGTATTCTGCATTGAATAAAAGCTGTGCCATGTAAAACCTGATTCTTCCCTCTGCCACCCTCCTGGTTGATCCAGAACCCAGCAAAACAGGATTCCTTTTTGAGCAATAGAGACTTGGGTAGTCTTCATTCATTCACTTTCAACCACATGTGACCTTAACTACACAGTCCCACTTCAAATTGCAGCCCTTACTCCCATATATGGCCACTGTGGGGGTTTTTAGGGGGTGGGGAGACAATCTGGATCATGATAATAATATGAAGAGGAGATAAGTTGGACTTTAAACCATTGCCCTTCCATCCACAGGTGAGTGCATTCAGATTGGCCCTTTGTACAGCCAGTTTGCACTGCAGACAGAAGACATCATCTCTTTATCGTTATAACATTCCTCCAGTCAGATCTAGCAACTACCTGTAGTTAGTCTATCTATCTTGATCAAAAGAGACTCCCCAGAGTCTCAGACAGGGATTTTTTATTTTTATTTTTTTTGCATGTGCTGCAGCATGACAGTTTTCTAGAAAAAAATGCTGATGCAAACCTTCTTCATTCATGCCTTTGCTCTGCCACAAAAGTATGCCCTTCTGTAGTCTGAAGATATAATTTAAGGCAGCTTTATATGCTTCTAGCCATTTCTCAGGTAGCATTCCAGGGAGTAGATAAAATTAATAATTGCATGCTGTCAAGTCCATTCTGACTTATGGCAACCCTTTCCAGAGTTTTCTAGGTAGAGAGTACTCTTTGGTGGTTTACCATTCCCTTCTTCTGGGAGCACCCTGGAATGCTGCTTGCACAAGGCCACATAGGCTGACTCTCCTGGGATGCAGAGTATTGAATAAAACTCCCAACATACTGTATTAGATATCTGCAAGCAAATACTGTACCTAACTCACTGGGTGGAAAAAAGATTAATTCTCTAGGAAGGGATGAAAAGGTGAACTATTCATTGTAGCTGGTGCTGTGACTTTAATGATTAGGATGGGATTTTTTGAGCTAATGTGATCATCAAAAAACCATAGCCCATTTTGGGTGTGTTTTCTGTAGCTAGAGAATGCAGAGTTGAGGGACTAAGTGGAAGGTATATGTTTGTGTGAGCCAGCCCCATGAATTGAGATTCAGCTGTGAGGTAAATTTCATTCATGCGTTTTAAAGATAGGTTAAGGAAGCAGGCTGATACATAACTGGTAGTAGGTTCCATTGAGCACAACAGGACTTCCTTTTGAGTAGTAAAGGTAAAGGTTGCCCTTGCTCGAAAGTCAGTCGTATCCGACTCTAAGGTTCAGTGCTCATTTCTCTTTATAGCCAAAGAGCAAGCGCTGTCCGCGTTTGCAGACGTTTCCGTGGACATGTGTCAGGCATGCCTCAACACCTGAGTGCACGGAACACTGTTTACCTTCCCACAAAGTGGTACCTATTTATCTACTTGCAATTTCTTGCTTTCGAACTGCTAGGTCGGCAGGAGCTGGGACAGAGAAGGGAGCTCACTCTGTCATGCAGAACTCGGGAATCAAACTCCAACCTTCCAGGCACTAAGTTCAGCATATTAACCACTTGAGTCACTGCAGTCCCTTTTGAGTAGACATGTACAGAACTGTACTTTGAAGCCTTGCTATATCCTGGTAAATGAGTGTGTGTTGCGATAAAGAGTGATCATACAGCAAGGCTCTCTGTTTTCCAGCCTCATTTCCTCAATCTGCAATATGTCATCTGTGACACAGATCTATCTTTAAGTTTTATTACAGGAAATAGCATGATAATGTAAGGGAAGCAGCACATATATAGATATGAATGCTACTATAAATTCAATACAATTACCCCCCCCCCCCAAAAAAAAAAGTCTGGTTCCAAAATAATTATATTTATGTTAGCTTGAACTCCTGTTTAATATGATAAACAAGGTAACTTGAAAGCCTGTATACTTTTCCATCAACATAGACTGATTACCTTTTTTTGGTATTTCAGCTTACTCTTTTTTATAATAAAAATTGCTTTGAAAACAGAACAGAGTAGGAAAATATTCACATTGATTTTATGCTATTTTTCATGTGCAGAAATAGGACTGTGGAATGTGCCTTTCAGCACAGCTTGAACCTCAGGCAACACTGTGAAAAGGAGGAGAGATATACAATGTCTAGTCCAGAATGGCCACAGGATTGGAAAAGATCAGTATACGTACCAATCCCAAAAAAGGGCAATGCCAAAGAATGTTCAAATTATCGAACAATCGCACTCATCCCACACGCCAGTAAAGTGATGCTCAAGATAATACAGGATAGACTTCAGCAGCATGTGGAAAGAGAATTACCAGAGGTGCAGGCAGGTTTCAGAAGAGGCAGGGGGACTAGAGACCACATCGCCAACATACGCTGGATCATGGAGAAAACAAAGGAATACCAGAAACAAGTATACTTTTGTTTTATTGACTACACTAAGGCATTTGACTGTGTGGACCACAACAAGATGTGGCAAGTAATTAAAGAGATGGGAATACCAGAGCACCTCATATGCCTCCTGAGAAATCTGTACATGAACCAAGAAGCAACAGTTAGGACAGAACATGGAGTGACGGAGTGGTTTGGAATAGGAAAAGGAGTAAGACAAGGCTGCATTTTGTCACCATGCTTATTCAACCTATACACAGAGCACATAATGCGCAGTGCAGGGATGGAGGAATCACAATATGGGATTAAAATCGCTGGGAGAAACATCAACAATCTGAGATATGCAGACGATACCACCCTAATGGCAGAAAGTGAGGAAGACCTAAAGAATCTCTTGATTGGGCTGAAGGAGGAGAGTGCAAAAGCTGGTTTGAGACTAAATATCAAGAAAACCAAGATAATGGCAACAGGCCCAATCAGCTCCTGGAAGATAGATGGGGAAGAAGTAGAAGCAGTGACAGATTTTACTTTCTTAGGATCCAAGATCACTGCAGATGGGGATTGCAGCCATGAAATAAAAAGGAGACTGATTCTTGGGAGACAAGCAATGAGAAACCTGGGGAACATAGTGAAAAGCAGAGACATCACACTGAAAACAAAAATTAGAATAGTCAAAGCAATGGTTTTCCCAGTAGTAATGTATGGATGTGAGAGCTGGACAATTAGGAAGGCTGAACGCAGAAGAATAGATGCCTTTGAAATGTGGTGTTGGAGGAGGGTTTTGAGAGTGCCCTGGACAGCGAGGAGAACAAATAGGTCAATCCTAGAAGAAATTAACCCGGATTGCTCACTGGAAGGTCAAATAGTAAAGATGAAGCTAAAATACTTTGGACATCAAATGAGAAGGGAGGATTCACTTGAGAAGGCACTGATGTTGGGAAAGGTGGAAGGCAAAAGAAGAAGGGGGAGGCCAAGGATGAGATGGCTAGATGGCATTGTGGACACAATGGGCACAGAGCTGGGAGGGCTGAGGGGGATGGTGGAGGACAGAGGCGCCTGGAGAGCAATGGTCCATGGGGTCGCAAAGGGTCGGAACCGACTGTGCGACTGAACAACAACAACAACAAAGTCCAGAAAATGAAAACACTATTGCTGTTTTATGGAGGGAAACCCAAGTTGTCAGCCTAAATAAATTCCTGCACCAATCCATGCAGACTTCATGTTTTCCAACAAGCCTGGCCACTGTAAGGATTATGTTTAGGAGGCAAGATGCCCTTGGAAAGAGTAGAACATTTATGCCAGCTTGGCAGGATTATGCTTTGGGTATGGAAAAAAAGAAAGCTTTCTCCGACCACCACCACCCCCGAATTTGAGGATCAAAACCCAAATCAAAACAATCACAGAATCATAGAATAACTGAGTTGGAAGGGGGCCTTTTAGGCCATCAAGTCCAACCCCCTGCTCAATGAAGGAATCCGAATCAAAGCAGATAAGACATACCGATATGGTTGTCCAAAAGCATCAACAATACAAGGCAGCCTACACAATGGTTTCCATAGAATTTGTTTTGCCATCCTAACAAGGTTTGATTTAGCCAACTATCATCATGTGCTTCACATTTTCAATGTAAGAACATTAATTTTCTGAGCTGTTGTTGTTCTTGTTTATCACTAGGAATATGATGCCATCCACGTATTTGCTAATTTAGGCTGCTTCCACAGTAATCCTTTGGTTGCAGGACAGCAGTTTACCCACTGTGCCACCAGGGCTCCTACAATGCTTCCAGATGGCAGCAAATACAGGATAACTGATTTCAGAATTAGTCCCAGATACTCTATTTTCTAAAAAAAAATATACACAACAGGCAGTGGTGGGCATCAGCAGGTTCGCACCAGTTCACCAGAAATTCTGGTTGGCCCCACCCATCCAAGTTTTCAAATAAAGTAGTCCTAATTTGGGTGCAAGGCAGGGCTTCCCCCCTGGCGACACCCACCATACCATGCCCACAGTGTGGTAGTAAAAGTTTAGGAAGCCCACCACTGACAACAGGTATACATAAAAACTGCTGTTAAAACTGCTCCTAAACTATTCTCTACAGCAGGGATTCTCAACCTGAGGCCCCTGGTTGGATGCAGCCCGTGGCACCATTTCATGTGGCCCCCACCGCCTCCACCGCACCAGGAAGTGCCATGTGGTGTAGGAAGGGCAAAATGGCCATCTGGCCCCTGAAGATGTCTGAGGGAGCATGATTGGGCCCCCGGCTTAAAAAGGTTGAGAACTCCTGCTCTACAGGCTTGGGATCTCACACATTCAATAGTGCCTTTAATCCTGTCCTCTCCCATCAAATTAAAACTCTCCACATGTTTAAAAAAAGCATGTAAAGTAGACAATTAAGCTAAGCTATTCTCCATGAGGCGCTACTTCTCCATATGTAAGAAATCCTCTTTGTGGACAAATGTTCACATACAGTGTCTTGCCTTCAGAAACTGGCACGGTCCAGCCCAAGAAAAGCTTTAATGATTGTGCTAATTGTATATACTGATTATTGATTTTTTTAAAAGAAGTGGATTGTTAAAATAACCAATCCATGTTGTGCTTCGGAAATGCCTTTCCCCCATAATGCCTCTCTCACACTCTCCTTCTTTTGCCTTACATCAGGGGTGCCCAAACCTTTCAGGCCACGGGCCAGTCACATGGTTCAGTGGGCCAATCATGTGGTTCAGCGGGCCGGTCTTGTGGTTCCTCCCACCGGAAGCGGAAGTAAAACGTGCCTTGCTATCTATTTTGCAACAGGATGAGGTAGATTTTAGGCTGCCATTTTCTCTGCTTAAACCAGGGGTGTTGAAACTACGGCAAGGGGCCAAATCTGCCCCCAATCCCAATTCATCCAACCCACACTGCTCTTGTTGCTCGTGGAAGCAGAAGTAAAACGCGCCCATACGGGCGGATTTTAATTCAGCTTCCAGGATCGACGAGGGCGTGGGCTAGATGAATTGCTGTTGGGAGCCAGATCTGGTCCACAGGCCATAGTTTGGGCACCCCTGCCTTACATCATCCTAATTAAACCTCACTAAGTCTTGTACGCAAAGCATCTGTGTGTAGCAACATGAGTTTTCTGTCATAAACTAGACGTGCCTTGCATGTATCTTTCTCTGTACAAGAGAGAAATGAACGTCGTGCTTTGTTCACCACAATATTGTTGTAATTGTAATAAATATTATGGTCGAGCTGTAGTTAAAGGCTAGAGTTATTTGCACAGCACAGTTAGAATGCACTGTCTTTGTTTACAAACAGGGAGAAAAAAAATATCTATGTTTTCTAAACAACATATAGAGCACAGGGAACATTCTTCATCTCAGCACGTCAAGCTCTACAGTACCTTATCCGACAACAATACTGCTTTAATGCAAGCGCAGCGCCAAAATGGCCGCTGCGCTCTTTGCGGGCACCCCCCCCCCACCGGACTTGGACATCCGGGTAGTTAGGGGGCGTGGCCAACCCTCTTTAAAAGGGGTGGCCACGAGGCAGCCGAGCTGCCATTTTGCGAAAGCGACAGAGCGGAGAAGTTTTTCTCCGTCGCTCTCAGCCTTTGCCGGGAAGCCCCTTTTCGGCGGCGAACAGCTTCGCTCTTCGCCTTCTTCTTAGGCTTCCCACCAGCTATTCTATAATGCCTTCCAGGAAGAAGGCTATGGCGAACTCGGTTCGCCCATCCAGAAGGAGGCAGCCGGGTCGGAGGACCACGGCGGCGCCCACTCAAATGGCCCCCATTGCG
Source organism: Bradypodion pumilum (assembly GCA_035047305.1). Classification (NCBI taxonomy): domain Eukaryota; kingdom Metazoa; phylum Chordata; class Lepidosauria; order Squamata; family Chamaeleonidae; genus Bradypodion; species Bradypodion pumilum. The sequence continues at coordinate 27,181,387 of JAWDJD010000004.1, read as the reverse complement.
GAGGCTCCAACCGGGACCGGTGGGATGGGGCAAATTAGCCCGTGGCCCGAAGCTGTGCAGCCCCAGACCGGCCCTGCGGGGGCTGCGGCCCCCGGCCAGCAATTGCCGGCCATGGGCTTGGGGCAGGTGGGTGGGCATGGCGCCGCTGGGACTTCGGCCCTTGGCCCACATTCCCCGGCCATAGTTTTCAACCAGGGGGGAGGGCTGGCCACAATGCCCTGGCAGGGCATGCCCCAGGCCCCTCAGGGGCCAGAGTTTTGGGCATGGCCCTGCCCGGGTGCGAGTACTCCGGCACCTGGCTCGGGTCCTGCGCCCAGCGGGCCGTCCGGCCCGCTTGGCCCTCTTTATACTGGGGGCTCTGTGGTGGTGGATGCCTTATTGGCACGCGTGGCGGCCTTGGAGGCGTCCCTGGGGATACCCAGCCCATCCGGGGCACCTTTTGGCCGGCAGGTCACTACGGGGGCGGATGGTCTTCAGCAGGCGGCCGGCCGGGTTGAGCTGCTTGAGGCACGCAGGCCGGTGCCCGCCGCGGCCTCGCAGCTCCCCGCTCAGCGGGCACCACCGGCGGGTGGTGGTCAGATGGGTCTTCAGAGCTCGGTTGCGGTCGCGAGCTCCGACGCTCACCGTGGGCCGTAACCCCCAGTGGGGGCGGCCCGCGGGGGTGCAACCTGTGAGTATCCGGTTCAAGTTAATGCTCCCACACCAACATGCACCACGGGTGAGGGTATTCAGTGGCCATGGCCCCGTCAAGTCGGGGCGGGGGGACAGCAGCTCCCGAATCACCCAGGTGCAGCTTTACCACTTGCAGGCCCCACGGTGGGTGGGGGGCCTTCCGCTCCAGGGCAGGCAGCGGAGGTCACGGGGGCAGTTCAGGTCCCTTTCTGGACCCCCCGCACTGCTAATGTGCCGGTGTCAGCATTCCCGACAGCTGGGTATTCTCTGCCACTGGGGGATCATTTAGCCCAGGCCACGAGGGAGAAGATTTGGCGGGGAGGATATGTAGACATTTTCTCCCTATTGAACAGGGAACCCACCAAGGAGGAGAGGGAGGGGCAAGACGAGAAGGACAAGGAACAGTATCGCCGTCGCAAGCCACCACGCACGTGGGCCAACTGGTTGCCCGCATATCTCATATACATGGCGGTCTACCTCAAGGCCCGGCCCGATCTGGCCATCCCCATGGTCCAATATTTGGACAATGTTTACAGGGCAATGGTTGATTTCCCTGGCCCGTCGTGGTTGGCTTACGACGAGGAATTTCGAATGAGAGTGCCCCTACACCCGGAGATGAGGTGGGATGAGCCCTGCCAGAAGCTGTGGCTTCTGTATATGACCCCCACGCGCCCTGCGCCTGGGGAGAGGTATCATTGTGGACACGCGGTCCAGCGAGCCGCTCCAGCACAGGCACCCCGCCAGGTGGCGGGGCAGGGGGTTCCAACCCGCCTGCTGTGTTGGAGCTTCTCGGCCAATGGTGCGTGCAACAGAAAACAATGCCGCTATAAGCACGAGTGTCCCTCTTGCGCTGGCCCCCACGCCGCCGCTGCGTGTCCGCGAGCAGGCGGGTCTCGGGGCAGAGGTAGAGGTGGACAGGAAGCGGGCAGACCTGCCGCTGAGGGAACTGGTCACCCGAAAGGCCCCCTCCCCAGTTAATTTGGCTATGTTGGAGCGTTGGCTCGCAACATACCCGAGGAGAGAAGACGCTGGTTACCTCCTCGAGGGTTTCCAGCGAGGGTTCCGTATTCCGTTCATAGGGGAGAGGTGCCCCCAAGACGCACCCAATTTATTGTCCCTTAGGGGCAGGGAGGAGGTGGCCGCCCTGAGTATTGATAAGGAGGTCAAGGCAGGCAGGGTTGCTGGCCCCTTCCAGGCTCCACCCTTTCCCAACCTGAAAGTTTCCCCTTTGGGGTTAGTGCCCAAGAAGACACCGGGGGAATTTCGTCTCATTCACCACCTGTCGTACCCGGCTGGCCATTCGGTCAATGATGCTATCCCTGATGACCTTTGTTCGGTCAGGTAAACATCATTCGACCAGGCCCTGCGCATGGTGCGCTCATGTGGCCTGGGTGCACTATTGGCGAAGTGTGACATCAAGTCCGCATTCCGGCTGCTGCCGGTGCACCCGGGCGACTTTGAGTTACTGGGCTTCAGATTCCGGGGCGAGTTTTATGTTGATAAAGCCATGCCTTTTGGCTGCTCCATCTCTTGCTCGGCATTTGAACGTTTTAGTACCTTCCTCCAGTGGGCCTTTGTTCGTAGGTCGGGGTCTCGGTCTGTAGCCCACCACCTCGATGATTTCTTGTTCAGGGGTGAATGGGGCTGGGACACGTGTACGCGTCTCCTCACCACATTTCAGACGCTAATGAAGGAACTCGGTGTCCCTTTAGCGCCCGAAAAGACCGAGGGCCCATCAACCAGGCTCACGTTCCTGGGTATTGAAATTGACACCGTTTCACAGGCATCCCGGTTACCCATTGATAAGGTTTCCAGGATCACTGCATTGATTTTGGCCTTACTGGCCAAACGCAAGGTGTCACTTCGTGAGCTCCAGGTACTGCATGGTCACCTTAACTTTGCCTGCAGGGTGGTTGCGCCGGGCAGGGCCTTTGCTCGGCGCTTGTGCGACGCCATGGCTGGCCTATCCAGGCCCTATCATAGGGTCCGACTGAACACGGGCATGAGGGAGGATATGCTGATTTGGCTCGAGTTCCTTAAGGGATTCAACGGGGTGTCGTTTTGGAGATCTGACCTTCTGGTGTCCCCTCGCTTCCAGGTTCAGTCGGACGCATCTGGGTCCCTGGGTTACGGGATTTATTTTGAAGGGAGGTGGGCCTATGGCCGATGGCCTCCAGCTTGGAAGGGCATGGATTGTTTACGCGATCTTACGTTCCTTGAGTTCCTACCCATACTGGGAGCTTTGATGCTATGGGGTGCGGAGTGGGCCAATTCAGTGGTTCATTTCTGGTGTGACAATGCTGAGGTCATGCACATCGTCAACTCACAGACGTCTAAATCGCCCAGGGTCATGGGGTTGGTGCGCCAGTTTGTCTTGCGCAGTTTGCGCCTCAATGTTCTATTCAGGGCTAGGCATGTGCCAGGTATCAATAACGAAATTGCTGATGCTTTGTCCCGCCTGCAGATCACCCGGTTCCGCGCCTTGGCCCCGGACGCAGAGGAATTGCCCTCGCCGCTCCCGGATGAGATATGGACGTTTGGCAGGGAGAAGTGAACCAGGCGATCGGCATGTCGCTGGCGCCCCGCACGCGTAAGGCGTATCACCATGCATTCTCTAAATTTCAGGCTTTTCGTGCGCAATTCAGTATGCCTGAGATTTGGCCCATTCCAGTGGCACATGTCCTTCAATTCATGGTTTACCTACACAACCAGGGCCTAGCTCCCCGCACCATAGCATCCAGGCTGTCAGCACTGGCATTCAGAGCCAAAGTGGGGGGTTATGCTGACAGCACGGCTGATTTCCGTATACGACACGTTTTGGAAGGGTGGACACGGGAACGTGGACGCTGCCCGGACAGCCGCCACCCGATTTCCCCGACGGTCCTTACCCACCTTGCAAGAGGCTGGCATGACCTGTGTTTTGACAGGTATGAGGCAGCTCTCTTTCATGCAGCTACCACGGTGGCCTTTTTTGGAGCGCTCCGCATCAGTGAGCTTGTGCTACTGTCTAAGGCGGATGCGACGCGTAGGGCACTGGAACTCGAAGATGTCTATGTTTCCGATGAGTGGGCTCATTTGAGGATACGCTTCTCAAAGGTTGATCAGCACGGTGTAGGCAGTGGTGTAAGACTGCTACGATGGTCCATTGCAGACATCTGTCCGGTTGGTGCCCTACGAGGGTTCCTTGCACTGCGTGGTACGCACCATGGCCCGTTTTTCTGCCACCAGGATGGGTCTCCCCTTACTAAATTTCAATTTTGGAAGGTGACCGGTAAGGCACTGTCCAGGGTCGGCCTCCCCGGGGCTCGTTACGGCACCCATTCTTTTAGAATTGGGACTGCTTCTACCGCAGCTGCATTTGGGTACTCTGGGGCCGAGATAGGCCAGATGGGGAGGTGGGGATCCCAGTGTTTCCAGTTGTACGCTCGCCCGCTTCAACTGTGAGTACCAGTAAGTCACTGTCCTGTTTCCTTTTTTCCTTGACAGACCCTGGGTGTCGGATCACACCGGTGGCAGTATGGCTGGTGGGCCACAGCTACGTGCACTGGGCAGCGCAGCACGCTGCGGCGACAGAGTGGGGACCCCAGCTGGGACTACGTGCGTCCGCATGTCTTAGGTGGTACGGTAAGCACGGGATGTTATGGCGGGAACTGTTGCCATTCCTTTTTTCCATTGGGGATGCTGACCCGCCTGATGTCCTGGTGATACACCTTGGGGGCAATGATTTAGGCCAGGTCACTGGCCTGTCGCTGAAACGTGCGATCTGCGGTGACCTGGCTTACTTACATTATGTGTGGCCTGCCACAACCCTGATTTGGTCGGACATCATACCGCGTCACGCTTACAGAGGGGGCATTAACCTCCAGGCCCTTGACCGCGCTCGTCGCTCGGTGAACAGGGCAGTAGCCCGGTTCCTTATTGACAAGGGCTGGGGGCGCGTCATCCGACACCCCACCATTAGTCTACAAAACTGTGATCTTTATGCAGGGGATGGGATCCATCTGTCGCACAGAGGTATGGACCTCTTTTTGGAAGAATTGCAAGCAGGCCTGTTGACCGAGCTGACGGTCTGGGGGGGGGGGGCGGTGAGTCTTTATTGAAGCCTCCCCGTGTGGCGGGTAGCACTGGTAAGGTAAATAATTATGACCCACAGGTATCCGGCAGATTCGCAATTGACTGGCCAACACTAGATAGGCACAAGTTGGTTAACGTTGTCCGGTCAACGACGAACCAGGCAAGGGGGTGATGGCACGAGCTAGGCAGCATGCATCACCCCGTTATTTTACGGATACGCGTCAGAGGGTGGGGTCAGTAGTTAGTTATTGACTACGGTCAACAATTTGTTTGTTGTAAACAAACAAATTGATACAAATGGATACATTGTAGCCAATTGCCGTTGGCAATTTTGGGAGGAACCTTACCAGTGTTACTGCGGCCTGCTTGCCTTAAGAATTATAATTGGTTGAATACCAATCGAAATTTATAATTCGGACTAGGGCATGAATCAATAAATGTGGCCCAATGCCGTTATCCACTTATACTGGTGTCTGAGTCCTTTTTGGGGGTGTGTGCCTGCAATGATAGATTTAAAAAACTGATGAAGACAACAGGTTGGAAGAAGACACACATGCACCCCACCCTACCCCAATTTAAAGAAGTGATTTCTTCAACAGCCATGGTCTTTTGACTCTGCTAAACAGGGCTTACAGGTATTATCACTGGCATTGCTTTTCGTATTGTTTTTAAAACCTCTTTAAGCAGTCAGGATTTCTAGTGTGTGTTCTAGGAACACTAGAGTTTCTCTTTTGACACCCTGCAAAAAAATATATCAGACATTTCTGTTCTTTCGCTTTAAGACTTGATATGCCTGATAAAATTGGGCTTTAAAAAAAAATGCCTGTACAGTATAGGGTCTTCCACCCCCATACCCATCTCTATATTCCTTCCCCTCAAAGTTACAATGAGGACAAAATAAATATAAAAGAGTTTGTACAAAACATATAGGGTGTAGGTGTGTCGGCCTGCTGTTTCCCCCCCACAAGGCCTAGCTGAACATCATCCCATGAACTTCTGGAACTTTCCTTTATAATTTTCCTACCTGTTGTGTTCTGATGGTTTTTTATTGTACACATGGATTACAATGTATCTGAGCCAATGTAACCTTGCCTATAGCAACAATGTAACCTTCAGCTGTATCATATAAACCCTGTAATAGGACGCGAGCTAATGACCACCAGCTGGCAGCAGCGAGCGTCCAAGCTCTCTTGGTCCGAACTCATCAAAGGCAACAGCGCGGGAAGTTTTCCCGCCACCACCTACACCTGGACAAGAAGGGCGTGACCTGAAATGACGTCACGCAGACAGTAGCCAATGGGCTACCATGGCACCACGTTCAAATGTATTACTGCTGTATATAAAGAGCTATCGATCCGCCATTACCTCATGTTCCCTCTGTCCACGATGCAATAAACCTGAGTTAACCCAGCCCGAGGCTGTGTCCTGTGTCTTGGTTTGCATACACCAAATTGGCGACGAGGATGGGATAATGGATCCCCACGGAACAGCCAGGGCACAGAGCGGTTTCAACATCACCAAACCGCAAGACTGGGAGCTGCTTGAGATGGATTTCCAGGCGGCCCTGGTGGAACTCAGAGTCAAAGGAGAAGACGAGGAGAGGAAGAGGGCCATCCTCACCAGAATGCTCGGGATGGAAACCAAGCGGACGCTGGTGGGCATAATCGCTCCGAAGAAGGTGAGCGACTTTAAGGCGAGCGACATCATGAAACTGCTGCGAGAGCGGTTCTGCCCCTCGAGGGCAATGTTTCCCGCTCGGAGCGCGTTTTGGAGGCGAGTCCAAGCGCCGGATGAGTCGGTTGAGGCATTCGTGGCCGCCATGAGGATAGCCGCCGCCCCCTGTAAATGGGGCGATATCCTGGAGTTGGTCCTCAGGGACGGCGTGTTGTGTGGCCTGAAAGACAAGGAGGTACAGCGCAGCTTGATGAATAAGGAGCCGCCACCCACGCTGGCAGAGGTCATAGAGGCCGCGGAAGCCGCAGAGTCCACGAATGCCGGAGTGGACGAGATGCACCAGTGGCGTGAGTGGCGTCCTAGAGCCGGCAAGGCGGAAAATGCGGTGCACGGGAAGACCGGACAGTCGGTGCACGCGACTCGACGGGCCTCAAAGTCGTCTACGGAAGGCAGCGACGGCGAGGAGGTCCAGAAGGTCCGGAAGGGTGGTCGACGCTGCGAGGGTTGCGGAGCGGCCCACGAGCGCGCGAAATGCCCGTTCAGGAAGGCCGAGTGTTACACCTGCGGCCGTCGGGGGCACATCGCCAAGGCGTGCAGAAAGCGGAAAGAGGGCCGGAGGCAGTCACAAGACCGCGCGGCCAGACCGGACCGTCCAGCGAGGCCCAAAGATGGCGCCCAGACCACGAGGAAGCAGGACGGCGTGGGCCGCGTCTCGGACGGCAGCGAGGACGACGCCCCAGTGTTCAGCGTGTCCGCGGGACAGTCCCATTACTTCGTTGAGGTATTAGTACAAGGGGCCCCTATTAAGATGGAAATTGACTCGGGGTCCTCCTATTCCATAATTCCCCAGAAAGAGTTCCTGAAAATCGACCCCCACGTGCGGCCCAAGCTACCTTGCCTATAGCAACAATGTAACCTTCAGCTGTATCATATAAACCCTGTAATAGGACGCGAGCTAATGACCACCAGCTGGCAGCAGCGAGCGTCCAAGCTCTCTTGGTCCGAACTCATCAAAGGCAACAGCGCGGGAAGTTTTCCCGCCACCACCTACACCTGGACAAGAAGGGCGTGACCTGAAATGACGTCACGCAGACAGTAGCCAATGGGCTACCATGGCACCACGTTCAAATGTATTACTGCTGTATATAAAGAGCTATCGATCCGCCATTACCTCATGTTCCCTCTGTCCACGATGCAATAAACCTGAGTTAACCCAGCCCGAGGCTGTGTCCTGTGTCTTGGTTTGCATACACCAAACTACCCTAGCCAAAAGAAATTGATGCATGCCTGAAGGAGTGATCTTGAATCACAAAAGCTCTCACAATGTTTGATTTTTTTAAAAGTTATCCTGTAAAGGTATCGCCTTAAGAACATAAGAACAGCCTTGCTGGAACAGGCCACAGTCCATCCAGTCCAGCATTCTGTCTCACACAGTGGCTCACCATTTCCTTCAGGGTATTCCCAAGCAGATGCCTTCACCTGCTTAGGATTCCCTGGAAATGGCATTGAGAGATATCCTGCCTATCTCTCCAACCTGGAGGTTGTCCTTAAGTATCCATAATTATAGCCATTGATACCATTGTCCTCCATGAACTTGTCTAATCCTTTCTTAAAGCTGTCAATGCCTTCCTCCTGCATTTCTACTGTATTTTAATGTTAGCTTTTGACATGAGATTTCATGAATCTGGTTCATTTCTTCAGATGCATTAGAAAAAAATGAGCTGAAGTCCACAAATGTTTATGCCAAATAAAACTTGTGAGTCATAAAGTGCCACAGCAACTCTTGTAGTTTTGATGTCACAGACTAGCAAGGCTACCTCATCTTAGAGGGTGATGCCTTCCATAAAATGCAAAATGACAAGACATATATAAGCCTTGTTTTAATCAAGAAGGTAAACAGTGCTGTTTTTACTGCCTCAAAATACTGTACCTCATTTCCCTGAGGCAATACATATTACCTTTTCATTTACTTATTTAGTTGCAACAGACTGAGGAATTATCTTCCTGTTCACATGTCTTCTAAATTAAAATAGCCTCTCAAGATTAAGCAAAAATAACGGCTTACTTCTTTCTCTCCATGCATTTCCTTGGGCTCAAATTCAAATGGAAAATAAATCCAAGTTACCTTTTTCCACAGTACATGAAAGACTTTGGAAAAAGGTGTGATTTTGAGCAGAAGAAAATGACAGACAGGAAAAGGGTGAATCATCCTTTACCTGACAGATCTTTAGTTGCTTAAACTCTCAGCATCCTTAAGATGCTTTCAGTTGATTTTTAGAGGGTCAGAGGAAAGATACACTCAGTTCTGTGTCATAGCTAGCCTTAAGTCATCCTCACTTTTTCCATCAGGGTTTAAACCATCCAAATAAACCAGCAACAACTGAGACATTGCAAATGTCAGAGAAGCCATTCATGCATTCCTCTCCCCTCGATCTTGTATTTGACTTGATTCATTCATAGATGATGAAGTAAGATTTTATTTAAGAAATACACACACACCAAAAACCAACGTAAAACCATCAAGACTTGGGAAATGTCTAGTCTCTTCTTGATTCACAGAGGTAAAAGAGAAAGTGAGTTCAAACTAAGCATGTTCGACTGCTTTCTTATTCTACTTCTTTTGTATTTCAAGAATATATGTTCTAGAACACTGTCCCATGGAATATAAAAGATGCCCCTTAGATCAGAATATTATGACACCAATGGGGCCAGTGCTGTAGCCAGGATTCTAGATTATTATTATTATTATTATTATTATTATTATTATTATTATTATTATTATTATTATTATTATTATTATTATTATTATTATTATTATTATTATTATTATTATTATTATTATTATTATTATTATTATTATTTGGGGGGTCAGGAGGGGCAACAACGTCGTACCATGGGGTGGGGTGGGGGTGAGTGGACTGTTAGCTCAGGAGGGTTTTTGGACACCCTGGCTATGGTCCTGAATGGGGTTTGTTTGTTTTATTTTTTAGAAAAAACCTTTTTTAAAAAAAAGTTATTACGTGCAGGAGGGAAGACTCCCCACTGTACGTGGATTCAAACCATAAACTCTTTCTGCATGCTCATACAAATTCAGCTTAATGCTCACTACACTTGATCTTAGCCAAAAGGCTGAGAAGCGATTAAGCTAGATAGACTGAATTTAAAAAAAATTATAAACCCTACTGCACTATCTGTATAAATTTATTAGTTACTAATTACAACTATAGACTGTCACTCTCTTAGATGGATGCTTAGGCCTTATATTTTATGTAAAGACATGATTGTATATGTAACTTACACTATTTTGGTCTATGACTGTAATAAAGGTTTGATGATGAGCTTAATGCTCCATGTACACTCTTCTAAGTTTGATCCCGGGATAGAAGAATCTTGGATGATATCACATTGAATCACTGGTGGCGTGGCTCATACTGGATTCCCTAAACGTTATGAGCACACTGGGAGTAGGACGAGGATGTTACACTGAATTTATCACCCTCATTATCTTGGATTATGACATTCAAAGACACTATCCACATCTGCAGCCCTATTGCAATGGCACAACTGGAAAACATGGCTTTGTCAATCAAACATAAACTCCACTTGTAGGGGAAAAGTTCATGTTAGCTTTGTGTTGATCTTGAAAGACTGGCTTCCCATAGTGCAGTGATGGCGAACCTTTTAGAGACCAAGTGCCCAAACTGCAACCCAAAAAACCACTTATTTATTGTGAAGTGCCAACACAGTAACAGGGGAGGAAGGAAACGCTTCCATTGGGCTGCTGGCCAGAGCAAACTCTGTGCTGGGGCGAGGGAGGAAGTGCTTCCACTGGGTTGCTGGACAGAGGGGTGGGGCAAACCTTGTGCTGGGGTGACTGCAAGGGTGCCCACAGAGAGGGTTCCGAGTGCCACCCCTGGGACACGTGCCATAGGTTTGCCACCACTGCCACAGTGGCTGACGGGATATATCTCAAAGAGGCTAACAAACAGATCACTTTTCTCTGTGCATTTTTCAAGCATAAGTCTGCTATTCTCACATGAATTTGAGATTTCTTTTCCCTGCATGAAAAAGTATCTTCTACTTTGCACATGAAAATCAATCATATTAAAATATGATCCAAATAAAGTTACTGACGTCTTTAAAAGTTGGTCTAGAAGACCTTTTTTAAACTATGTGATTCCTAAAGCCTACTGATAAATTTATCAAACAAGAATGTAGTTCAACTTGGAATAGTTATATCCAACTGTGTCCCTCTGCCAACAGAGCAAATGCTGCTAGAAAACTCTGGGAAGCAAGGGGAGGGGGGAATATTAAATGAAATTCAGAAATCTTACATTTAAAACACGTTCTCTATCTCTAGCATAAGTTCATTGGCTTTTTTAATTTACTTGTAGAAATTCAAGTTTGTATTCTATTTAGTTAACCCTGACCAATATATAAATAAAGATTTTAAAATGCTTCCATCATAATCCATATTGTTTCTATATAATTATACATAGCAAAGCAATCACATTTATATACTGCTCCATAGCACTTAGTGCACTCTCTGGGCAGTTCACAAGTTAATTAGCATTTTGTCCCCAACATGCTGGGTACTCATTTTACTGACCTTGGAAGGATCGAAGGCTGAGTCAACCTGGACCCCTGGTCAGTATCGAACCCACAACATTCTGGCTGCAGTACAGCATCCCTGTCAAGTTTCGGGAAATTTCTGTCAAATAAGGGAAATTTCCCGGCCAAAACAGGAAACTGGACAGCTATGCTTATCCTATGCTGGCCTCCAGTCTAACTCCAGTCTAATTGCATTCTAACTAATACGGGATGACAGTGGGAAAGAGAGTAAAATATGGGAGTTTGACAGAAATTTCCCGAAACGTGACAGGTATAGTACAGCAGTTTAACCACTGCACTGCCAGGGCTCTACATATACATTAACTGTAGAGGGAATTATTCTGTCAATACTACTGAATATGTCCATTCCAATGACCAATATCAAGGTATTAGTGGGTTACAAGTAGAATAAAAACAAAATGAGCGAACATCCTAGAGTAGATAATGAATGTGGAGGAATTCCATTATGAGTTGTAAGTAGGGTAGAAAGCAGAGATGAGCAGAGATAGCCATTCAGGGAACCTCTAATCCAAGCATTGCTTTACCTTCTTCACAAGAATGCACAGGAAAGAAAATGGCCCTGAAGTAAGCAACACCAGAACATAACACATGAAAACATACCACAAGCAAGAAACATTCCCCTTGTTACCAAGACCCATCCATTCTTGACAGCAAATAGAAATAGCAATGGTTCCATTTTCTAAATGAAAAAATATTAAGAAAATATTGTTTAGATTATATTTTAATATGTTGCTCCTTTTAAAAATCTGCCCAGAGAACTTTTACAAACTAATTACTTGTTTTGTAAAAGAAATACCCTGACATTCTCTTACGAGATGATAAGTAATACCTCATAGTTTAAATGGTCAACTGCAAGATGTTGGAATTATGAAATAAGTAGAACTTAACTCATCTGGGAATGAACTTTATTGCGGCTGAGTTCCCAGACACATTCTTCTTTTTGGTAACCTTTACTGTATTTTCAAAATCTTTACTGAAAGTGGTTGTCTGTCATCTAGAAACTTATTTCTCGGTGCTGGTAAGTGTTGGATGCTTTACAACAAGCATGGTCCTAAGTAGAGTTTTAGATTTTACTCTCAGAGACCTGATTTTAAATCCTATCTGCACTGGCTAAATTATTAGGAAAATAATTTAGCATCCTACAAACTACGAATAATAGCAAGCTACCTCTCAAAATGTATTGTGAGGACAAAAGCCCAAAGTGCTGTACAGATGTTCAAAAATGCTAGCACAGTACAGTGGAACCTTGGTTAGCATAATTAATGCATTCTCCGGGACGTTTTTATAGCGAAGATTACTTTAACTCAATTCCCCATAGGAATGTATTGAATGCAATTTCCCATAGGAATGCATTGAAAATCAAAACACATTAACCAAAACACGGTTTCCCATAGGAACGCCATTGAAAACCAATTAATTCATTCTGAAAAAAATTCTGTAAACCGAGCCACTATTTTCTATGGATTTCCTTTTGTTATGCAATTTTATGTTAACTGGGCCATTTGTTAACTGAGGTTCAGCTGTATAAGACATCCAAGTGTTGCAAAAAATCTGAGCTTTCCACATGTTCTACTGGAATAGGAAGTGCATTTTGCATAAGAGCAGATAAAAGGTAATATAGCACTTCTGCACCTTTAATAGTTAACCACAAGCGGTATTTTAATTAGGTCTCTTTCCCTCTTGTGCTGTCTGTTGTTTCAACATCAGGCCAAGAATGGGTAACTTATGCCTTTTGCATTAATACAGGTGAAACTCGGAAAATTAGAATATCGTGCAAATGTTCATTCATTTCACTTAAAAGGTGAAACAAATATATGAGATAGACTCGCTACAGGCAAAGCGAGATATGTCATGTCTTAATTCATTATAATTGTGATTATCATGGCATACAGCGTACATGAGATTATGTAATGATTACGGGGTACATGAGATTGGGGGAGTTGGGGTTTTCATAAAATGTAATCCATAAACATCAATATTATAACAAAGGAAGGCTTGAACTATCTCGCTTTGCATGTAATGAATCTATCTCATATATTTGTTTCACATTTTAAGTTGCATTACTGAACTGAATGAACATTTGCATGATATTCTAATTTTCCAAGTTTTACCTGTATATTCAACAATGCCCTCCTGCCAGATGTGAAACCATTAGTTCTAGCTCATGACAGACAATCATGAGGGACCAATGCCATCTGTAGGGCCAGATGCTGTCTACCCCTACACTAGATAAATTTCACCACACATAAGCCTTCTAGAAGCACCAAGAATTGATAGTATGATCCATGGAGGTAAAACTCAACACAAACAGCATACATGGTAACATCAGAACTCCTACATTCAGGGAGGGAATATGGGTACAGTATTTCATATTTGCTCATCATATTCTTTCTTCCCCAATTCTCTTGAAAGAACAGTAAAGTAAAGGTTGCCCTTGCTCAAAAGCCAATCATATCTGATAGCTATTAAAGATTGAGTTCATGTATTTATGAATGTTGTCACAATTCATCTATAGCAGTGTTTCTCAACCTTTTGGGACATGGGATCTCATTAAAGTGTCCAATGCCTAAAGAGGGAAACATCTTAAATCAAAATGTAGCAAAATTATCAATGGACTAATTTAGATCAAAAGTAAACATTCAGAAGCAAACAAGCAGGTTGGAAGGCTGCACGAAAGAGCTCAGGTCCACAGGTTGCGGGTCCCTGATCTATATACTACATGCAGACAGTTTAACTGAGGAAATCCTGAGATATGAATATTGGGAGGTAGACTAGTGCAGGTGGGATCTGGTGCTCCTCCTAAGTCATTACTAAAAAAAATGGAAGGGGAATAACCCAAGATTAAAGAAACTTGTGCTAATGGTTGCAAGGGGTAGCACAGAGAGAAGATATTTCAGAAACCGGAGTGACTCTCTTCTACTTGTGATAGTTCCTTGTTGATGGTAAGTATTTTATTGTATTCATTTTCATGTGCAACAGTTTTATTTCAAACACCTCATCCATATACTGTATATAAGCAGGTTTGCTTAGTGGTTAAGATGCTGAACTTGATGACTGGAAGGTTGGCAGGTCAGCAGTTTGAGACCCGAGTGCTGCACAATGGAGTGAGCTCCAGTCTCTGTCCCAGCTCCAGCCAACCTAGTAGTTCGAAAGCAAGAAATTGCAAGTAGATAAATAGGTACCTCTGGTGGGAAGGTAAACAGCATTCCATGTCTAGTCATGCCTGCCACATGTCCATGGAAATATCTGCAGATGCAGACAGCGCTGGCTCTTTGGCTGTAAATGGAGATGAGTACTTAACCCTATGACTGGCTTTTGAGCAAGGACAACTTTTACCTTTACTTTACCATCCATTTAAAAGTATTTTGCACCAACATGAAGTGTTGTAAGGTCCAGCCTATGGTGAAGGACACAAGTGACTAAGCTGATTAATACCTCTTTAACCTATCCAATCCATCACTAGTTGGAAAGGGTAAATAAATGCCTACCCATTTCATATATGGATCAATCTCACAAATCCCAGAAAATTGGACAGCAGCCAACCTATCAAAAATCTAATACAGAATCAACAATTCAGAGTGGTCAGTCAGGAAATAAATATCTGGCAATCAACTGTGCTTTTGGCCAATGTACATTTTATGTATATTGACTGTAATTTAACATTCAATCTTCTGTGAATGTATGCAGATGGCAGAGGTAGAGCTGTTGAATGGAAGAATAGTCCACATTAGTTCTGCTCCATGTGTCTGGTTGTCCCTGAAGAGGTATCATTTCATCTGACTCAGAATATAATCAGTTTGCCTGCAGCAGAGTACAGTACTGCTAGTTGTCAAGGAAATTGAAACACTGTCATTTTTGTTTAGACAGAACTACTACTGAGTTGTATTCTAGCAATTGGGTGGGACCAGTTCTGGAACATGGCAAAGTGCTTCCAACGAGAAGGAGGATTCTTAGTTTTCAAAGCAAACCAATTGAGGGACCTTCCCTAAATGATCCTCTCTTGAAATCATGCCAGTATCAGAACAATCAGTTGTAAGAATATTCTTTTGCCAAATGGGTAGGCATATTTTCATTCTGGTTCTCTCATTGCCTGAGAGACCCTGTGCGTGAGGGGGTGAAAGTACAAATAATGAATATGTACTTTTCTTTGAGTGAGCCTTTTGAATTCCGTTCTGTGGTGATCTTGTTCTCTTAATAGATTTTGTGTGTTCTTCTGAACAGGAAATGCTTTATGGCAAAAGTTGCTTGCAGGCATTGTACTGTAGCAATTAAAGGATTCCTGAACTCAAGAACAAAGAAGTGCCAGTAGAGCAACTTCTCTTTTTTCAATAGTTCAATTAATTTTCTTCCTTCCGCCGGTTCTGAATTTGGATTCATCGTTTTGATTTGTAGCTTGCTTCTTATTAGATAGTGAAACATGGTAACTGAAGAATATTGCTGGAATAACTGTTTTGAAAAGGCAGTACATGAGGACTTGGGCTTTTGACAAAATAGCATCTTACAGTGGCGTACCTGCAAGCAAGCCACATATCTGTCAATTTTCATTCAGTTATCTTTGTGTGATGCGTTTTGAGAAGTAGACATTTAAGCTGCCATGGAGCAACTTCTGTGAAGCAACAGCTATAAAAATGCATAAAAAGGTAATGGTCGCCCCTGCTCGAAAGCCAGTCATGTCTGACTCTAAGGTGCAGTGTTCACCTCCGTTTACAGCCAAAGAGCCACTGCTGCCTGCATCTGCAGATGTTCCATGGTCATGTGGCAGACATGACTAGACACCAACGCGCACAGAACGTTGTTACCTTTCCTGCCAAAGCAGTACCTTTTTATCTGCATTTCTTGCTTTCAAACAGCTAGGCTGACAGAAACTGGGACAGATGATGGGCACTCACTACATCATGCAGCACTTGGGTCTCAAACTGCTGACCTGCCGACCTTCCAGTCGTCATGCTGAACATCTTAAACACTAAGCCACCTATGCAAATGCATGAAGCTGCTTGCAAATACATTTATCCATTATCAGAAGAAAATAATAAGGCCTTATAAAAGGAATTAGAAAATAAAATAAACCCGATTAGGTCATGAATTGAAAGACCACCTTGCTGGTAAAAATATGCAAAAAATATTTCTATTCTAAATAGAAATTCTGTTTCATTGCGGAACTGTAAAAAGAAAGCATACTTTCTTTGCAGCAAAAGTGGAAGAAAAACTGCAAGGCAAATAATCAGCACTTTTACAGTGGAAATGTGGTCGCAAGCCGATGAATTTGCACAACACATGTTTTTCATTCACAGAATCATGTATTGTCCCCAGCACCTCTATTTAAAAGAACTAAAGCACACGAATGTGCCTAGAAAACTCAAAGTATTAATGGTTGTAATCCTGTTCTGCACTTACGTAAATAGTGTAACTTTTATACTAAATTCCTGTAAGAAATCTCCATATGCACATCAAGTCACATGGCTTGGGGCATGCAATAGATAATGCCTACCAAGATTTCTTAATATGTGGCAGTTTGCTTCCAAAGGTTATACTGTTTCTAGAAATGTGCAACAAAGTTCCAGCCAATTTGCCTGTTGTGTTCCATCAAATAGTTTCCAATGTACAGCTACTCAATTAACTAACAATCTCCAAAGTGTCCCATCATTTCTGCTAAAATCTTGTAAATCAAAGGATCTGGCTCCTTTTAGTGAGCCAACCCATTTTAAGTTAAGAGCTCTGGTGGTGTAGTGGTTAAACTGCTAAAATGTTGTGAGTTCGATCCTGTTGGAGACCAAGGTTGACTCAGCCTTCCATCCTTCCGAGGTCAGTAAAATGAGTACCCAGCATATTGGGAACAAAATGCTAATTACCTGTAAACCACCCAGAGAGTGTTATGGGGGAGGTATAGAAGTGTAATTGCTATCACTATTGCTATGTTAGAGAAGACAATACTGGGCTAGGATGACTGATAGCATGATTCAATATAAATAACAAGAGACTAACAAATATATTACAGGGGAAAGTTTCATGGATTATAGCTCACATTATAGGGGTTGTATATGGATCTTGTGCCATAATAAATGTACTAGTCAGTAAGTTCTTTAATAATATGTTAATACAGTACAACCAAGATATCTTAAAACAATAATATTCACAAAAACTTAAATATATTGGTCATGTAAGGAGAAACAGAAACTACATCATGATGACGACGATTATTATTATGATGTGCCTTCAAGTCAACCCAGCATTTCCTAGGTAGAGTACTCTAAAGAGATTTGCCATTGTTTTTTTCTGGAGCTGCTCTGGGACTGTGCAGCTTGCCCATGACTACACGGAATGGCTCTTCTCCTAGGAGGTAGAGTGGAGAATTGAACTCCCAATCTCTGGTTTTGCAATCAAGTATCTAAACCACCGAGCTATCCAACCAACTATGGCTAATCATATAAGATAAAATAAATAGGAAAATGCGTGCAGAAAAGAACCTGTTAACTAAATAATCTCGGAGACTACTTCGGATGCCACACAAGTTCGTTTACAGCTTCATCATCTGAAATCAGTATACAGTAGCTACAACAAAATCCAACCTCCAAAAGGAGAAGAAAGAGAAGTCATTCAGTTTCTACAAACCCACAGGGCTACTCCTTTGGAAGTCAAGATGAGAATGTTTCATTTCATAAGAAAATAATAACTTAAGAACTCTGCATATTAGATTCCTCTGTGAAAGCCACAAGGAGACAATCAGTAAACAGAACCTCTCCTCATGTTCTGGAGTGAGGCATGCTCTCTGATACTCCAGATAATACTGAGCCAGCAAAATGCAATCTTAAATATACTCAGAAAAGAACAATGGTAGGTTATTATATATTGTTGTATACAAACTTTGATAAAATCAGACTTTTTAGGAAAAACAGTTTTACTTTTTAAAATATCCTCAAAAAAACGTCTATAAACGATGGACCAGGAGAGAAAAGATTCACTTTATCATGCTATCAGGGTAACGAGAAATAAGCTTTATGCAGTCCAGTGGGATTTACCTTGGAGTGAGTATGGAAAGAAATCAGTGAAGCCATTCAAAAAGAAAAAGGTGGGAGATGGGCCATTTCAAGAAACATTCTCCTCAAATTACTGGTTAATTTCACAAATGTTTGGTTGAAATCAGTGTCTCCTCATCCATTTAAACTAATACATACTCATACAGAAGAGAGCAGAGACTGAAACAAAGAGTATGCTATATTCAGTGATGGTCAACCTTGGCACTCTAGGTGTTCCTGGACTTCAATTACCAGAAGCCCAGGTCCGCACTCCTGCTACCCAGGGCTTCTGGGAATTGAAGTCCAAGAACACCTGGAGCATCAAGGTTGGCCATCACGGCTATAGCTGATACTTATTCATGAACAGAGCTGGAAATCTGATTAACTTCAACACCATACTGATTGTGAGAAAAAAGGACCAAGGGGATTACAAAAAAACATTATAATTGTAACTTATCATTTCTCTAAAACATGCTCTTTAAAACATACAGGCTCATTCACCCTGAAAGTTCAAGGGGAAAACCAAAATTTACATTTCCTGTTCAATCATCAAAGCCCAATGTTTGGCATGAATTTTTAAACAACCCTCTACATTAACATATTGCAGAGAAGGGGGAGGGAAGGTATTCTTGGCAGTGGCTCTTTATCCCTTCAGCTACATGATTTTCTATCTCATGGTGACAATATAGAAGACAACTGAGAACCTAGTCAACAGAAAAGTAAAAGGTTTTGGTTTTCTCAAAGAAGAGGATGAAAAGAAACATGACCTATGGTGTGTATCCCTCATTCCATACTCCGTTGGTTTTCAAAATGTCTACCTTTGGTGGATAGTCAGCTATATCCAATCCACAGCTTTGTGACTATGAGGGCTCCAGGGCTTGACTGTCCCGCTTATGGGATGCATATTCCCTCTTTCATGGTTTCCCCAAAGCACAATTTGAACAAACTGTTCAAAAAAATAAAATAAAAACGGTTTGTTGCTAGATCCAACTTGGATATTCCTTGTGGTGCCTAACCTGGATTGTTTATTGTTTTGCCTTGTGTGCCCCCCCCCAACTGTACCCTTATCTCTGCTTGCTGCTGACCTTGGATTCAGCTTTGGCTGTTTGGTTGTTGCACTATTGAGGCTGGTCAGGCCTGGCAACCTGCCTGTCCAGACTGTATACTATCTTGCTCCTTGAAACCTTATCATAGTTTGCATCCATCTGTGACATCTAGCGGCAATGAAGACCCAGAAGCAGGACAAAGACCTGTAGTCTAAGAGTGCTAACCCTGAAATGGCATGGTGAGGTGGCCTCCTGATTGAATCATGAGCTGCCAGTGGCAGCATCATATATTATACCAGGGATTCTCAACCTACGGCCTGTGGGCCGGATGCAGACTGTGGCACCATTTCGTATGGTCCCCCACCACCTCCACCATACCAGGAAGTGCCATGTGGTGGAGGAAGGGCAAAATGGCCATCTGGTCCCCGAAGCTGTCTGAGGGAGCGTGACCCGGCCCCCAGCTTAAAACGGTTGAGAACTCTTGTAATATACCATTTAAAACAGTGAGGACAGGAGAAAAGGAAGATGGAAGCCAACTTCATTGAGAGTAGAAAGGACAGAAGGTGAAAGATGAATAGGACTGCTGCTTACAGTACTCATTTTTCATTAGCCATAAATATACCTATCTCCACTCTACTCCTTGGTTGCTATCTCTGGTATGTGTTTACTTAGCTGCCTTTCCCCCTTTAGTATAAAAAACATGCTATTTTATGGTAACTACTCAGACACTCCTCAAATCCTCAACAAGTGTGCCTGCATGATAATTGAGAGAGTCGGCACAAAGACCAATAAGAATATCCAGTAACTGTTTTCAAATCACATCACATCAATGTCCAGTTACTCTGAACTTGTTTGAGATGATTGAAAAAATAAGGAAAGAGAAGCAAGGTTAGCAACCACAAGATCATTGGGAAGTGCCATTTCCCCTCAGGGACAAGGTCACAGAGTTCTACAACCTACAGGTTAGTCCATAAAGAATTTAGCCAACTGAAACCTACTCAGGCAGGGAAAATAGGCAGCAATAACAACACAATCTTTGCAGCTCCTGAGAAAAATAAAACAGGAGACCAACAGAGGGCATGGGTTTTAAAACTGCAGTCCTGGATAATTATTTATAACAGAAAAGCTAATACCTTTCAGACTAAATAGTTTTAATTTTTCATAAACTTTCATGCATCTAAGCTCAATTTTTCAGACTAGCGTGACAACCTGCTACCTTATTTTATCCTGAATCACGATCCTTAAAGATCTTTAGAACTCAATAAAGCAATTAAAACCTAAGAAGCAGCAAATAGCATGATTAGCCCAATGGTTTCTATGCAAGTGGTTATCACCTCCTCCTGCATAGATGAGTTATCACCATCTTGTCCTAGGGCATGAAGTAAATGGCTGCACTTGAAAACATCATTCACGTGGGGGCAAAACTTGTTTTTCAGTATAGTAAAGGTTTCGCTTGCTTGAAAGCCAGTCGTATCAAACTCTAGGGTTCAGTGGCCATCTCCATTTATAGCCAAAGAGCCAGCGCTATCTGCATTTGAAGATATTTCTGTGGACATGTGGCAGGCATAAGTAGACACCGGAGTGCACAGAATGCTGTTTACCTTTCCACTTCCTATTTATCTACTTGCAATTTCTTGCTTTCGAACTCCTAGGTTGGCAGGAGCTCACCCCATCTTGCAGTAATTTAGTTTCAAACTGCTGACCTTTCGACCTTCTAGTGATCAAGTTCAGCATCTTAACCACTAAGCCACTCAGTTTCCCATTATACATCCAGAGCAGGAGTTCTCATCCTTTTATAGTTGGAGTCCCTTAGACAGCTTCAGGGGCTGGACAGCCATTTTGTCCATCCTCCACCACATGGCACTTCCTGGTGTGGTGGAGGTGGTGGGGGCCACATGAAATTGTACCGTAGGCTGCATCCGGCACGCAGGCTGCAGGTTGAGAAACCCTGACCCAGAGTCATGTATCATTTGAGCTACTGCCATTATAATGGGAGGCATTTTAATAGTATTCTAATTTTATACAATATACTTGGGATGCCTAACAGAACTGAAACTGCTGTATCTGATGAATTAGATTGCAGCCCACAAAATCTTATGCCAAGTAAAATTCATTTTTTTTGCAGCGTGGTCCGATCATGAACTTCCTCCCGCTGTAAAATGTGTCCGCAGCTGTCGTAAACGCATTTATGATAGCTGCGGGTGCATTTACGGCAGCATTTACACATGCATGGGCACGTTTTACTTCCACTTCCGGTAGTGTTTATGCATGCATGGATGGATTTTACTTCCATTTCCAATAGGATTTATGCATGTGTGGGCGTGTTTTACTTCTGCTTCCAGTAGCAGTGTGAGCCAGATGATTTGGTGCCATGGGCCAGGGCCAGCCCACAGGCCATTGTTTGGCCACCCCTGCTTTATGGGATCACCAAGATATTTAGTTGTTTTTGCTGCGGGGGACACTAAGATGGCTATTCTCTCGGAAATGAACTGATTTTTCTTGATACTGCAAGAAATAGGTGTATAACTTAAGAAATAATTATCTTGCTGTTGAATCAAGCAAATAATGTGAGGAAAGTACAAATATTTTCTACCAGTTTCAAAGAAATTCACATTCACAATGAAGAAATAATGCTGCCATTAAATCAACACATTCCAGTACCTCTTCAGGAGTACTGAATATAGTTTACCACATATCCTACTGAATATTTAGTGAGTTACTTTTTTTACTGCTTTTTTGATATTAAAGGTACAGGTTTCCCTTGCTCGAAAGCCAGTCATATCCGACTCTAGGGTTCAGTGCTTATCTCTGTTTCAAAGCTGAAGAGCCAGCGCTGTCTGCTTCTGCAGACGTTTCCATGGTCATGTGGCAGGCATGACTAGACACTGGAGTGCACAGAACGCTGTTTATCTTCCCACCAAAGTGGTCCCTATTTATCTACTTGCAATTTCTTGCTTTCGATCTGCTAGGTTGGCAGGAGCTGGGACAAAGGCGGAAGCTCACTCTGCAGTACTTGGGAATCGAACAGGACAATAAAAATAAATTTATAGAAGCACTACCTATGGTTATTCCTTTAAATGTTTACATAGCTGCTATTGTCAGGGTTGTAATCTCATTTTCCCCTCCTCTGTAATTCACATCTTTGTTTGTAATAACTGCAAAAATGCTTCATAAATTAAGACATCTGATGCAAAAAACAAACACTTGTCAGATAATTAAAAAAGCAACTTTTCTTCTAATTTTTAAAATAATATTGCCAGGTTCCAAAGTTCTATAAATGGTTTTTTTTATATAAACACATGCAATTATGCAAAAACATATAGAGTGGCTATGTTTACACAAAATAATGTTAAAGAATTCTGTAGGATCCTTGCTTATTATCCAGCAGCCCAGGTGTGTGCTTCCAGGTCACTGCCACCCAACCCTTCCCATTAGTGGGGAAAACTTTGGTAAGTGGAAATTCATTGGAAGGGAAGCTCAACAACCTTACGGTTACACTTGTTCTACGACTGCTGGGTTGTCATTGCTCTAACAAACCAGAGTCTGAAGGAGGTTTAGGAAGTTGATTTGAAGTTGGCTTATGCCTTCTGTTGTGTGTTGGAATGATAAGGAAAAGGTTCTAATTCAGAAGACTGAGCTTTTTCCCCCATTCTTGAGTTTCTGGTTATGAAGCCACTCCCCGCAATAGCACAAGAATCAAGAGAGGGTATTTTGCAGCAAACACCATCACATTCACTCCTAAACAACAAGCCAGTATTCTCCAGAATTCTGTTTTACTATCTTACACTAATGTGGCCACTGTGTTTTTCAAGTCAAAGATGTGTACTCAGTGAAAAAAGAAACCCCCATGTTTTCTTACGGAGGTAAAGACTAAACAAACAGGATATTTTTAATGCTACTTACCATCATCCAAATAAGCTTGGTCAAGATTCTGTTCCTGTTTAACTGTGACTCCAGTTGAAACTGCTTCTTTCTGATCATTTATTGGTGGTCCATTTTTGACTGTTCTCTGCTGCTGAATCACAGTAGGGTATGGACTCGGGCTTAATCTTTGGGCTTGGCTGACCTGAGGTTGGCTGGATCTCACTCCACTGGATGTGAAATTTTCACTACACATGATGTGCTGAAACTCTTGATGGCTTTCACACCTCAACTGTTGACTGTTTGTAGGAGAGCAGTGTACCACGGGGGAAGACTGCTGATTGGTTGGAGAATGATGGAGTACAGTTGAACTTTGGCTGGGGGAGCCTGTGCGTACCAGCACTGACCGGTGAACATCTGGAATAGAAACTTGGGTGGCCATCAAGCTGGATTGCGGGTAACCCACATGGCTAGGACTGAGACTCTTGCTTCTTTGATATATTACAGCACTTGGGTTTTGTTGAGGATACTGAGATTCAGGAGAAGACACACTTGAACGCAACTGCTGGCAGGAAGCCATTGTGGCCACAAGACAGGAAGGAGCCTCAGAGACCATTGTATGGTGTGAATAATAAGGCTGTGTTACTGTTCTCAGACCACTGTGTACTGTGTTGCAGATTAAAGTTGGATCATAATCATCAATGGGTTCTGTTTTGATGGAAGGCACTGGAACAGAGTGCACAAAAGACATTATTTTAAGCAGCTATCAACCGTTAAGAAAAAAGGGCGGAACTGGCAAGAACAGATGCAAGTGTGTATGTTTCTCTCCACTTGTCTCTAGTTTTGGGCCTAGTTCTCATGCTTCATCACTTGTTTATTTTCATGTCAAGCAATAGCTTCAACATGTTGAAAACACCACCACAAACCTAACACTCCAGATAGAATTTGCATATCTTCCAGCATCTTAAACACAATTCTTTTCAGGAGAGACAGCTC
Source organism: Bradypodion pumilum (assembly GCA_035047305.1). NCBI lineage: Eukaryota > Metazoa > Chordata > Lepidosauria > Squamata > Chamaeleonidae > Bradypodion > Bradypodion pumilum. Next base: position 27,157,419 of record JAWDJD010000004.1, on the reverse strand, counting down.
ACAAATTCAGTTGTCACATGTGAACAGCTGATTTACACAGGTGTATGTACAGTGGAACCTCATACAACAATCGGCCCATATAACAACGGAATCGCATAACAATTAGGTTGTGGGGGGAAATGGCATCCCACATAACAATTTTCCCTATGGGGAAAAACGTACAACAAATTTTCAAAGGGAAAAACCACTTAGCAAAAAAAAATATCATTGTATGATGCATCCCATAGGGAAAATCGCTATACAATGTATGTATCATATAGCAATTGTTTCCTACAACAACGAGCCCCATAGAACGGATTAAAATCGTTGTATGAGGTACCACTGTATTACTTTTTTGTAGTAATCAAGGATTTGCAGAGGAAAGTGTGAATCAGCTGCCACTGAATGAATGACATGAAAGAATTGTCTGTGACATTCTATCTTTCAGATATCATTCAAACATGTAAAAAATAACATAAGAGAATGCAATATCAATATCAGGCATATAAGATGTTTGAGCATGATGCAAGAAACAACACTCCCCACCCCCGCAAAAAAAAACTGCATTAGCATGAGTGTCAGCAATTTTTATTCTGATGGGCTGACTTTTTATGTCAGAATGCATGCAAAGATCATTTCCAAAGATGCATGTGTATGTGCAGAACATCCACTTCTATACACTACTGAATCCTCCCTGAGCCAGTAGAGCTTATGCTGTGCCTAGGGTGGGTAAAGATTGCCCTTGCTCGAAAGCCAGTCATATCCAGCTATAGGGTTCGGTGTTCATCTCCGTTTACAGCCAAAGAGCCAGCGCTGTCTGCATCTGCCGACGTTTCCGTAGACATGTGGCAGTCATGACTAGACATGGAATGCTGTTTACCTTCCCATGCAATTGGTACCTATTTATCAACTTGCAATTTCTTGTTTTTAAACAGCTAGGATGGCAGGAGCTGGGACAGAGATGGGAGCTCACTCCATTGTGCAGCACTCAGGTCCAAAACTGCTGACATAATGACCTTCCAGTCATCAAGTTCAGCATCTTAACCACTAAGCCACCACAGTTTCTATGTTGTGCCTAGCCATCCATAAATTCACTGGAAAGGTGGTCTTGGAGTAGCTACAACTAAATGTCAGTTCCCCATCTGTAAAATAGTTCTATTAATTATTGGTTCCATATCAAGGTAATCTAAATTCCATGTCATTAAAAGTGGAATCGTGCAGTATCCGTGAAGATGTTATTGTTGTGAATCTAAGAAAGAATGGAGCATACAACAAAAAGAAATAAGAAATCTTTAGTACTTCTACTGTATGTTGTTGTATGCTGCCTTGGGTTCCCTATGGGAAGAGTGGTGACATATAATAATATAAAAAAACAAATATTTGTGTGCATGGAGAATTAAGAGAATATAGATGGATCTTCAATATTTATCATTAGGATTTATTATTTCAGCAACAGTTTTAGCAGTTTTCATTTTAGTGCTGGTCAAAAGACAATAACTTGAAGGGCTCAATTGTGCTGGTTAAGCAATATATAACAAACTGCTACCCGTAGAGAATTACCTGGATGATAGCTAAAATGTTGTGGTTGGCTTTTTTTCCGTTTCCCATTGATCACATAGAAATTCACTTTGATGGGTGTACGGATGTGCTTGTTACGATATTCTGGTATCTCCACGAAAAGCATATTCTAAACACAATAGAAATTGGGTGTGGTGAGACACAAAAAAATTATATCCTTAGCTAATAAGCCATGAATATCATTTCTTCACTGCTAGAATGCTATTAATCTTACAAACCAACCAACCAACCAACCAACCAACCAACCAACCAACCAACCAACCAACCAACAAACAAACAGGAAACAGACTTGCTGGGTTACCTAATTAGTAGTTTTAGCCACAGAGAACTATCCTGCCATAGCAAACTCACATATTTCCAAATTTCTAATACGTCCCCAACAGAAGCAAGTTGAAAAGAACAAAACAGAAGAGAATCTTTATAATACTATATACCGTATTTGCTGGCATATAAGACCCACTTCCCTCCTTAAAATACACTTGAAAAATGGAGTGTGTCTTGTAGTGTATATACTGGCCTATTTTGGTAATAACAGGGTGTGTCTTATACTCTGATGCATCTTATACGCCGGCAAATATGGTATATATCCAGAAAGTAGAGTTTATTGCTTATGCATCAATCATGCAAATTATGGCTATGCATGCTCTGAAAAACTAAAATGCACAATAGCCAGATGCATCCAAGAAAACAGAAAATAAGATACACAAAAGAACATAAGAACATATGAACAGCCTTGCTGGAACAAGCCACAGCCCATCCAGTCCAGCATTCTGTCTCACACAGTGGCTCACCATTTCCTTCAGGGTATTCCCAAGGAGATGCCTTCACCTGCTTAGGATTCCCTGGAAATGGTATTGAGAGATATCCTGCCTATCTCTCCAACCCTGAGGTTGTCCTTAAGTATCCATAATTATAGCCATTGATACCCTTGTCCTCCATGAACTTGTCTAATCCTTTCTTAAAGCTGTCAAGGCTAACAGCTGTCACCACTTCTTCTGGCAGGGAGTTCCATAGACCAGTAATCCTCTGGGTGAAAAAGTACTTTCTCTTATTTGTTTGAGAACTAGTATCCAAAAGTTTCATGGAGTGTCCCCTAGTTCTAGTGTTATGCGATAGGGAAAACAGTTTTTCTGTCACCTTATTCCGTTCACCCATGTTCTGTCTCTGCAAGGTATTTTCTTTTAGGCAAGCTCAGGTACCACCTTTTGAGCTGAACAGCTGAGAAAATATTCCAAAGCAAAAGAATGCAGCTACTGAATGTTGGGGAAGATTCACTCAATTCATACAAGCACATTTTTAGTGAATGGATGTAGATGTGTATTTGGCCCCATCACAGCTCAATGAGCTGGAACAGCTGGCTGTGGTACAAGGGTGTTTCCTCAGTGTGCCTTCTGAAAGAAGAGCCAATCAATGTGCTCTTGGACAAGTCATATGCTCCCAGAGCACCCATAGATTAAAGGAAAGGTGGCTAAAATGCTGACTGGAAGGCGGCAGGCCAGTAGTTCAATACCCGAATACTGCAGGACGGAGTGAGCTCCCGTCTTTGTCCTAGCTCCTGCCAACCTAGTAGTTCCAAAGCAAGAAATTGCAAGTAGATAAATAGGAACCACTTCGGTGGGAAGGTAAACAGTGTTCCATGTGCTCCAGTGTATAGTCATGCCTGCCACATGACCACAGAAACATTTGCAGGAGCAGACAGCGCCGGCTCTTCGGCTATGAAACAGAGATGAGCATTGAACCCTAGAGTCAGATATGACTGGCTTTCGAGCAAGGGTGACCTTTACCCTACTTCTGTGGGGTTCTTACTTCCAGTTACTAGACACAAAATATCTGGTAACTGAAACAATAACCTTTGAATTTCTGTCAGTAACGGTAAGAAAACTGTATGTATTTCTGCTTTGCAGGCGTAAGACCATATGAGTACAATCAATGTTAAATCACAGTGATTTAGTAATGAATCTTTAATTACTGGAAAATCTGCCTACAATCCAATCTAGTTTACCTACAATGATTTTTAATTAAAACCTGTACATAAATATTCTTCTTCTTGTTCTGTATCCGATTCCAAATACTGGCCATCATCATGGCGATCAGCTATGAAGATTGTCCTGAGAATATAATACAGTAGCTTTTTATTTGCCTTCTGCATCGCAGTGTGACATCTGTACCACTGATCCAGTTCCATGAGTCACTTTCTGGTCCTAAGCCCTTTTGATACACAAAGTCCTCATCAGCCCTAGGCCAGTATGGAAGAAGCTGCTGCCCTCCATCAAGATGGATTCAAGTGGGATTTAATCTATTTGGGGACTATCACCCTTCCCTATGGGACTTCACCACTCAAGGCAACTAGTCTCCAGGGTTGTCAGGTTAGTTAACCACCGCCTGACGATTGCCATTTAGTCACTGGCAGTATGGTCTACTCCAGTGGCGGCGAACTATGGCACGCGTGCCAGAGGCACTCGGAGCCCTCTCTGTGGGCACCCATGCAGTCACCCCAGGACAGAGTCTGCCCCGCCCATCTGCCAGCAGCCCAATGGGAGTGCTTCCTCCCTCCCCAGCACAGAGTTTGCCCCACCCCTCTGCCTAGCAGCCCAATGGGAGCGCTCCCTCCCTCCCTGCAGTACAGAGTTTGCCCTGCCCCTCTGCCCAGCAGCCCAATGGGAGTGTTTTCTTCCTCCCCTGTTGCTATGTTGGCACTTTGTGATAAATAAGTGTTTCTTGGGTTGCAGTTTGGGCACTCGGTCTCTAAAAGGTTCGCCATCACTGGTCTACTCTATTATCATAGCAGGATAGCCTGGCCAGACTGGAATAAATATTCTACAAAAATAAATTAATAACTGATAGTGATTAATTAAGGCCATCAAATTGGGTTCTGACATTGGGTGACCCTTTTTAGAGTTCTCTAGATAACACTAATGAGCTTAAAATGCATCTATTTTTGAGTTTTGTCTTTTTTGCCTCTGAATGACATCTTGATGTCAAAAGGTGAAAGAAAATAAGGCATGCTGAGATGACTTACAGGCTGGCTCTTGTCTTTGTCGACTGTAGCTTCCATTTCCCAAATCTGTTGTCCATCTGGAAAAAAGAGAAGTTATTTTAAAATATATATTTATAATCCAACCATCTAGAATGAGCTGTTCTGGGTGGCATACAAGCATAATATGAACAGAGAAACAGAAAATACAGAAGGGGGGAAAAGTAACCAGTCAATTGATAAATGAGAAATTAAATCATGCCAAAGAAACAACAACAACAACACAACACTGTGTTGTGACAAAACTTTAAAGACTATGCAAGCTAAAATTTACCCAAGAGGCAAAATATCTCTGGAGGCCTCCTTGAAGATTGCCTCTTCTGTCAATCATGCATGAAAACTGTGTTCCAGAATGTACAAATGGCACATGTAGGCAAAACCTACATGCTTCCTCTCCTATTTGCCTTTTATATATTCACAGTATTTCACAGAGATTGTCGTGTTGCAATTCTTCCAAATGTCTACATAGTTATTTTTTTTCTACAGTCCAGAAGAGATGTTGAAGCATATGGTATAGTGCCATGATGAAGAACCTTGGCACTCCAGATGTTCTTAAACTTCCATTCTCAGAAGCCCAAGCCCCCGAGAATCCACTTGAAGGGGTTTACTACAATTCATCCAGCCCACACTACCCTCAAATGAAACGCACCCAAGGTTTGCCATTACGGGTATAGTGGCTTTCCTAGGGCCCCTAAATGAGTCCACTGTTCAAATCTGAGACTTCGGGAACCAACCATTTATCTGCTCATTTATTTGTAATAGAACTTAATTTAGAGAAAATACACATAGCATTCTACTATTTTTTTGGCCACTATATCAATGCATTAACCCAAAACTATAGAACAGCCGTAAACATGCAAGCATCTGGCTTCTGAGAAGTAGTAGCAAAGAATTTCTCAAAATTATTTTTAAGACTTTAGTGTTGTGCTTTCATTAACAAATGCTTCAGCTTCTCTATAGGAATCTGTTAATCAAAGTCTCAGTCCTTCCCCATTGGTACATGAGCCCATCATGCCTTAATCTATTTCAGTTAGCATAGAGGAAAAACAATTGATAAGCATCTTGCCCCAAGAAGATTTTAATAGATTTGTAAAATGCTATCCTGTTCCCATGAACTCAAGCCCCTTCCGTGAACTAAAACTTTCCTAGTTCCTTCAACTCTTCCTTGTTACTTTTAAGACCTTACAGCAGCTTCTTTCCTTCCTCTCTACTTTGTCAGCATATTACAAAACTTACACAGCCATTTGCTGGCATTTGAAGCATGTTTAAACTTCTTTGGATTACATCCAGGTAGACATGTGCGAATGGAATGGAAAACCACCTCTTCCATTCTACCAATGCTCCCAAGTTAACAACATGCCTTTTAAAAAGACCTGTTAATGTTGTGCCTCATTCAAAAACTTTGGTCCTCTTTCACGACACTGCAGTTATTTGGCTGATTATCTTCCTTAACAACATATGCCAAGTGGCTATTAGAGAGAATAGCCGGCTCTTTGCTGGCTCTAGTCCCAGCTGCGGGTGAGCGACCACACCCCCGGGCCTCTGCCCCCACGCCATCGGGGCCTCAAAAGCCAGGAGCGGTGGCACGGCGGCGAGGAACTTTGCCGGCTCTAGCCCCAGCTGTGGGTGAGCCACTACACCCCCGGGCCTCCGCTCCCATGCCATCAGGGCCTCAAAAACCGGGAGGGGTGGCACGGCGGCGAGGAACTTTGCCGGCTCTAGCCCCAGCTGTGGGTGAGCCACCACACCCACGGGCCTCTGCCTCCATGCCATCAGGGCCTCAAAAGCCAGGAGGGACGGCGCGGCGGCGAGGAACTTTGCTGGCTCTAGCCCCAGCTGTGGGTGAGCCACCACACCCTGGGCCTCCGCCCCCACGCCATCGGGGCCTCAAAAGCCAGGACGGTGGCGCGGCGGCGAGGAACTTTGCCGGCTCTAGCCCCAGCTGTGGGTGAGCCACCACACCCTGGGCCTCCGCCCCCACACCATCGGGGCCTCAAAAGCCGGGAGGGATGGCGCGGCGGTGAGGAACTTTGCCGGATCTAGCCCCAGCAGCGGGTGAGCCACCACACCCACGGGCCTCTGCCCCCACGCCATTGGGCCCGCAAAAGCCGGGATGTTCTATTGTTGTAGTGTTTATGAGGATTGATGATGTTATATTGCCTATTCGTTTGATGTAATTGTTCCTATGATATGTGATATGTTTAATTGCTGTAACTGTTATAATGATTATTGTATAATTATGCTTGGTACTATTCTGCATCACCTGTGTTCGCTTTTGTATTGATTATGTTGCACTAATATGCTTGTACTGCTTGTTTTGTGAACCACTTTGAGTTACTCATTGGGTGAGTAAGCAGTATATAAATTAAAATTTCAATTCAATTTCAATTCAATAAGCATCATCATTGAATCAGCTCTAGGTCTGCTTTCTTTCTTTTTTCTTTCCAGTGGTCATAAAGGAAATACCAAACAAATAAAATACAAATAAGATATTGCTTGATTGCATGTAGGTTGCTTGATAATGCTATTAGCATCTCAACCATAATAAACTAAATAATTCTGCTAACCCAAGGGAAAACATCTGCATGTTGCAAATTATCCGACTTTTATTTTGTAATAATAGGTCAGGAACTAGCATGGTTTTGTTTCTTTATCTGATATCTCTAGCACTTAGTACTAAAAGATATAAGTGTCTGGAAAGATAATCCTGTTTGTATTTCCCTTAACATGTGGTCTGATCTAAAAGGGAACCATATGTAAGATCAGTGTTGTCACACAGTGACTATAACACTGCACGTGATAAAGCATTCATTTCAAGGTAAAGCTGGAATTAAAATGCAAGTTAGCTTGAGTTTTCCCCATGCAGAACTACAACCACAACTATGAGTTAAACTAGACAGTTAATCCATTATTAGAATGGGTGTTTCCTTATGAAGAAAAGATCTACATTACACAAATTAAGCACAACTATTTGGCGAGGTACCCAGTCATGCAACTGGACCTCATCAAAATGCCACAACCAATTTCACAGCTTCAATAGAACCGAAGAGGATACCACCTGAAGTACTACTACTACTACTACTACTACTACTACTACTACTACTACTACTACTACTACCACCACCAACAACAACAACAACAACAACTATCATAATAATTTTTATCATCATCATATCCAAACCAATAAGAAGCTTGAACACTCCAGACATTACTGTGGTCGATTTTTTTTTGATTAAGCTGATTGATAAGCTCTTGAAATATCAAGATTTGAGAACTAAAGTACACCATCTCTGGTAGAAAAGAGCAACAGTGATGCCCATAGCTGTCAAGTATCCTGTATTGGCCGGGAAACTCCCGTATTTTACCCTCTTTCCCGTCGGCCTCCCATATTAGTTAGACTGCAATGCCCTAATGCCACCACTGGAGGGCTGCACAGGATAAGCATAGCTGTCAAGTATCCCATTTTGGCTGGGAAATTTCCCTTATTTTCAAATCCAAACCTTGACAGGTATGGTGATGCCAGTACTAATAGGAGGGCTGGGAGCAATCCCAAAAGGGTTAAAAAAATCTGAGTGTGATTGGTATTGATAAGATCATGATAGAGCAGTTGCAGAGAGTGGCATTACTAAGTACCACCTACATTACAGATGATACCTCATTTACTTCTAGGTCAACGCCAGGACCAAGCAGTAAGGTTCCAAAACTCTGGTCTTTTGAAATAATAATAATGATAAAGCCACCAAATAAATTCTGTCTCATAACAACCCTTTGCAGAGTTTTCTAGGTAGAGAGTACCCAGAGGTTGTTTATCATTCCCTTCTTTGGGTTGCATCCTAGGACCGTAGAAGTTGGCCAAGGCCACATTGGTTGGGTCTTCTGGGATGCTCAGCTGAGAAGTGAATTCCCAACATCTGGCTCTGCAGTCAGATATCTAATTCACTAAGTTAGTGAGTCAGTTTTTAAAGGAAAGGTCTATGGCTAAACAACAGATTCAACTAAAAACTCCTACATCTGGAGTAAGCCATGGTGGCATAGTGTTTAAACTGCTGTACTGGAGTCAAAACAATGTGAGTTCGATCTTAACAGGAACCAGGTTGACTCAACCTTCCATCGTTCAGGGGTCAGTAGAATGAGTACCAAGCATGTTGGGGGACAAAATGCTAATTACCTGTGAATCACCCAGAATGCAAGCGCGGCGCCAAAATGGCCGCCGCGCCCTTTGCGGGCCCCCCCCACAGGACAGAGAATCCGGGTAGTTAGGGGCGTGGCCAGCTCCCTTATAAAAGGGGTGGCCACGAGGCAGCCGCGCTGCCATTTTGCCTCAGCGACGGAGCGGAGAAGTTTTTCCCCTGCGCCTCCGTCGCTCGTTGGTATTGCCGGGAAGCCTTTTGGGTCGATTTTGCTTAGCTAGCTTCCCTTTTTTGCTCGAGATGCCTTCCAAAAAGAAGGCTCCTGCGAATTCAGCTCGGGCTGTTAGGAGGCGCAACCCAGGTCGGAGGACCGTGGTGCCGCCTCCTCAACAGCCACCTTTGCCATCCCCGGCCGGGGCTAGTGGCTTGGGGTCTATCGCACCTTGGCCCGTTCAGAGTGCGGGCGCGGAGGGCGCTCCGGCCCGCGGCCCGCGAGCGGTGGACACCGCTCCTCCTTCCGCCCAACCCGTTGGGCCGACTACTTCTGGGCCGCAGCCTCTCCCGGGGCCCTCTAGCCTCGGGGGGTGGCCCGGTGCCCCGCCTTGGCAGGTTTCCTCACCAGCCCTACCGGGCTTTGGCCCTGGCCAATGGCCATATCTGGGCCATGGGGTGCAGGGAACTGTCCCCATGCAAGGGTCAGGTGGGCCGGCCGGCTCTTTACCCATGGTTACTGTAGACACCTTACTGGCCCGTATTGTGGCCTTAGAGGAGTCTTTGGCCCGGGCCAGTCAGGCAGGTGCCCCTTTCGGGGTACCTTTGGAGGCGCTATCGGCAGCAGGACAACGGCCGGCGGGGAGGGTTGAGCTGCTGCAGGCGGGTGGCGCGGCTCCGGCCACTGCCTCGCAGCTCCCCAGCCAGCAACCTGGCGCGGGTCAAGCCCCGGTGATGAGCTCTACATCGGTCGTGAGCTCCGACGCCCCCAGTGGGCCGGAACCCCCGTTGGGGGCGGCCCGCGGGGGTGCAGCATGTGAGTATATGGTGCAAACGAGTACATCCACACACATTCCCAATATAGGGGGGACCTTTCAGTGGCCTTGGCCTCGCGCGGGTGGTGCAGGGGCTACGCCGCTGGCGACCCACCCGGCGACAACTACTGCCACCATGCCCGCTGGGGTGGGCATTGGTTCTTACACTGCTGGGAACGTACTTGGGGTGGCAGGGTTAACTCATGCCCCTTTGGGTAGGCCAGCTATCCCCTTTTCGGCTTTGCCGACGGCAGGGTATTCCCTGCCATTGGGTGATCACTTGGCGCAGGCTACCAGAGAAAAGATATGGCGAGGGGAGTACGTGGATATCTTCTCACTCCTGAACAGAGAGCCCACTAAGGAAGAAAGGGAGGGTCAGGATGAGAAGGACAAGGAGCAGGCACGCCGCCGTAAGCCGCCGCGTACCTGGGCTAACTGGCTCCCCGCTTATTTGATATACATGGCGGTGTATTTGAGGGCGCGGCCGGATCTAGCTATTCCCATGGTCCAATATTTGGACAACATATACAGGGCGATGGTAGATTTCCCGGGCCCCTCATGGCTAGCATATGATGAGGAATTCCGTATGAGGATTCCCCTGCACCCCGAGATGAGATGGGATGAGCCGTGCCAGAGACTGTGGCTCTTGTATATGACACCCACACGTCCTGCCCCGGGGGATAGATACCATTGTGGACATGCGGTCCAGCGAGCAGCTCCAGCGCAGGTTACCCGCCAAATGGCGGGGCAGGGGGTTCCAGCCCGCCTGCTGTGCTGGACTTTCTCGTCCAATGGTTCCTGCAGTCGGAAGAACTGCAGGTATAAGCACGAGTGTCCCACATGTTCTGGTCCCCATGCAGCCTCTGCTTGTCCCAAGCCTGGGGGGGTGCGAGGCAGAGGGAGGGGTGGACAGTGGGCTGGCAAGCCTGCCACGGATGGAACTAGTTCTCCGAAAGGCCCCCTCCCCAATTAAGGTGGACATGCTGGAGCGCTGGCTCGCATCGTACCCAAGGGGAGAGGACAGGGAGTACCTTATCCAAGGTTTTAAGCAGGGATTTCGTATCCCTTTTATGGGTGATAGATCTCCTCAGGATGCTCCCAACCTTTTATCCCTCAGAGGAAGGGAGGAGGTAGCCGAGGCCAGCATTAAAAAGGAGTTAGACGCGGGCAGGGTCGCCGGACCTTTTCCCGCACCCCCTTTTCCCAACCTTAAGGTTTCACCATTGGGTTTGGTTCCTAAAAAGTCCCTAGGTGAGTTTCGCCTTATTCATCATTTGTCCTACCCAGCCGGCCGATCGGTCAACGATGCGATACCTGATGACCTTTGTTCGGTCAGGTATACATCGTTCGACCATGCGATGCGCATGGTGCGCTCGTGTGGCCCGGGTGCCTTGCTGGCCAAGTGCGACATTAAGTCAGCTTTTCGCCTCTTGCCGGTGCACCCGGGCGACTTTGAATTGCTGGGTTTTAAATTTAAAGGGGAGTATTATTTTGATAAGGCCATGCCTTTTGGCTGCTCCATATCATGCTCGGCTTTCGAGCGTTTTAGTACCTTCCTAGAGTGGGCTTTCGTCCGCAGGTCAGGGTCCCGGTCTGTAGCCCATTACCTGGATGACTTTTTATTCGGGGGTGAACGGGGCTGGGACACGTGTGCACGTCTCCTCAATACATTTCAGACGCTAATGCAGGAACTGGGTGTCCCTTTAGCGCCCGAAAAGACCGAGGGCCCGTCGACCAAACTAGTATTCCTGGGGGTTGAGATTGATACAGTAGTACAGGCTTCTAGGTTACCGGGTGATAAGGTGTCCAGGATAGTGACCCTTATCTCGGAATTGCTGGCCAAGCGTAAGGCATCCCTGAGGGAACTGCAGGTGCTACATGGGCACCTCAATTTTGCCTGCAGGGTGGTCGCACCGGGCAGGGCTTTCGCCCGGCGCTTATGCGACGCCATGGCAGGGTTATCCAGGCCCCACCACAGAGTCAGGCTTACCCGGCGTATCAGGGCAGACATGTTTGTCTGGTTGCAATTCCTGAGGGAGTTTAATGGGGTCTCATTTTGGAGGTCTGACCTCCTGGCATCCCCCAATTTCCAGATCCAGTCTGATGCCTCAGGATCCCTGGGTTATGGGATGTACTTCAATGGGAAGTGGGCCTATGGTGGGTGGCCACCGGCATGGGCAGGCACAGGTCGCCTGCGGGATCTCACATACCTGGAATTTTTTCCCATTCTGGGGGCTTTGATGCTATGGGGCGCACAGTGGGCTAATTCGGTGGTGCATTTCTGGTGCGACAATGCTGCCGTGGTGCACATTGTCAATGCACAGACTTCTAAATCGCCCAGGGTCATGGATCTAGTGCGCCATTTTGTGCTGCGCTGCCTGCGCCTCAACGTCTTGTTCAGGGCCAGGCATGTCCCAGGGGTTAATAACGATATTGCTGACGCTTTGTCCCGCCTGCAGATCTCCCGGTTCCGCGCCTTGGCCCCGGATGCGGAGGAATTTCCCTCGCCACTCCCGGACGAGATGTGGACTATTGGCAAGGAGAGGTGAACCGGGCGATTGGCCTGTCACTAGCGCCACGCACGCGTAAGGCGTATCAACAGGCATTCAATTTGTATAGGGCTTTTGCTACTCGATTTCAATGGCCAGAGACCTGGCCCATCCCGGTGGACCATGTTCTGCGGTTCATGGTTCACCTGCATGCACAGGGCCTTGCACCTCGCACCATAGCATCCAAGCTCTAGGCGTTGGCTTTTATGGCCAAAGTAGGGGGTCATGTGGATACCACCTCTGACTTCCGTGTGAGACACGTTTTGGAGGGGTGGGTGCGCGAGCGCGGGCGTTGCCCGGACGACCAGCACCCTATTTCCCCAGGGGTTCTTACCCAGTTGGCCCGGGGCTGGCCAGGCCTCTGTTTTGATCATTATGAGGCAGCCCAATCGCATGCAGCCACAACGGTGGCATTTTTTGGAGCGCTCCGCATCAGCGAACTCGTGATGCTGTCTAAGGCGGATGCAAGTGGTAGGGCACTGGAACGCGGAGATGTATATGTTGCCAAAGACTGGGCCCAGTTGAGGATTCGCTCCTCTAAAACAGATCAGCATGGCGTAGGCAGTGGAGTAAGACTGCTACGGTGTTCTTTGGCAGACATCTGTCCGGTTGGTGCCCTACAGGAATACCTGGCACTGCGTGGCATGCACCACGGCCCGTTTTTCTGTCACCAAGATGGGTCTCCCCTTACTAAATTTCAGTTTTGGAAGGTGACTGCCAGAGCCCTCACCAGGGTGGGACTACCGGGTGCCCGTTCTGGCACACATTCGTTCCGTATTGGCGCAGCCTCTACAGCGGCTGCTTTTGGGTACTCTGGGGCTGACATACGTAGCAGGGGGAGGTGGGGCTCACAATGTTTTCAGTTTTATGTGCGCCCACTCCCGCCATGAGTACCAATCCAGTCACCTTACCTTCCTTTTTCTCAATTTTCTTACAGACCCTGGGTGTCGTATTACACCGGTGACAGTATGGCTGGTGGGCCACAGCTATGTGCTCAGGGCAGCGCGTTACGCTGCGGCGACAGAGTGGGGACCCCGACTGGGACTGGGTGACCACGCCAGTCTCTCATGGCACGGTAAGCCTGGGATGTTATGGCGGGAGCTGCGGCCTTTCCTTTTTCTGGCCTGGGGGCTGACCCGCCTGACATTCTAATCATCCACTTGGGGGGCAATGATTTGGGCCAGGTCACCGGCTTATCGCTCAAGCATGCGATTTGCGAGGACCTCGCCTACTTGCATTATGTCTGGCCTGCCACAGCCCTGGTTTGGTCGGACATTGTTCCGCGCCACTCTTACAGAGGGGGCGTTAACCTCCTGGCCCTTGACCGAGCTAGGCGCGCGGTCAATAAGGCAGTGGCGCGGTTTCTCACCACCAGGGCTTGGGGACGGGTTAGTCATCACCCCGATATTAGTCTACAAAATTGTGACTTGTATGCAGGGGATGGGGTCCATCTGTCGCGAGGAGGTATGGACCTCCTGTTGGGTGACTGGCGAGCAGGCCTGTTGACCGAGCTGACGGTCTGGGGGGGGGCGTCAGGTCTTCTGTGAAGCCCCTCCGTGTGGCGGGTAGCACTGGTAAGGTAAACAGTATGACCCACAAGTATCCGGCAGGTTCGCAATTGACTGGACAACACTAGACAGGAATAAAGTAGTTAAACGTTGTCCGGTCAACGACGAATCAGGCGATGGGGTGATGATGATTGCTAACCAGCATGCATCACCCCTGTGATTTCACGGATACGCGTCAGAGGGTGGGGTCATGAGTTAGTTATTGACTACGGTCAACAATTTGTTTGTTGTTAACAAACAAATTGATACAATTTGATACATTGTAACCAATTGCCGTTGGCAATTTTGGGGTGGTACCTTACCAGTGTTACTTCGGCCTGCTTGCCTTAGGAATTATGATTGGTCGTTTTACCAATACAAATTTATAATTCGGACTAGGGCATTGAATCAATAAATGTGGCCCTTTGCTGTTATCCACTTTCAATGTTGTCTGTGTCCGTTATTGGGGGGGTGCGCCTGCAATGCAAGCGCGGCGCCAAAATGGCCGCCGCGCCCTTTGCGGGCCCCCCCCCACAGGACAGAGAATCCGGGTAGTTAGGGGCGTGGCCAGCTCCCTTATAAAAGGGGTGGCCACGAGGCAGCCGCGCTGCCATTTTGCCTCAGCGACGGAGCGGAGAAGTTTTTCCCCTCCACCCCCTCCCTAGTTAACAGTGTGATTATGGTCGCTTCGGGGCCGGGTGGGAATTTTTGGTTGGGACCCACATTGGCTTCGGGTCCTGGCTTTTTTGCCCATCCCACACTGTTGCTATGGTTTGATATAGGGGTCTTTCTGTGTTCCTACTGTTGACTTTGGTCACATTGGCGGGTAGCACTGGTAAGGTAAACAGTATGACCCACAAGTATCCGGCAGGTTCGCAATTGACTGGACAACACTAGACAGGAATAAAGTAGTTAAACGTTGTCCGGTCAACGACGAATCAGGCGATGGGGTGATGATGATTGCTAACCAGCATGCATCACCCCTGTGATTTCACGGATACGCGTCAGAGGGTGGGGTCATGAGTTAGTTATTGACTACGGTCAACAATTTGTTTGTTGTTAACAAACAAATTGATACAATTTGATACATTGTAACCAATTGCCGTTGGCAATTTTGGGGTGGTACCTTACCAGTGTTACTTCGGCCTGCTTGCCTTAGGAATTATGATTGGTCGTTTTACCAATACAAATTTATAATTCGGACTAGGGCATTGAATCAATAAATGTGGCCCTTTGCTGTTATCCACTTTCAATGTTGTCTGTGTCCGTTATTGGGGGGGTGCGCCTGCAAAGTGCATTAAGCACTATAGTTTGGTATCTATCTAATTGCTATTTGTTAATTGCCAGTTCTATGTTCAGCATTTTCCACCTGGGTTGCCTAATTCCAAATGAACCATCCAGATACAGGTTGGAGTCTCATGCCCACTTGGTCCAGCATAAGTCCCATTGAACCTAACAGGGCTTCCTTTGGAGACATATAAATATAAATATAAACATTAAACCAAACAAGATTCTAAATAGATCACGTATAGAGCCATGGTTGTTGTTTTACAATAGCATACAAAAAGCATGGCTGCCATTGTCTGTGACCCACCCAATCAGCACTGGCCTCCTAGTCTAGTGTCTCTGAAAGCTTGCATACAATTTCATGACTTTATTTTTTATTTAAAAGATTGGTCTTTAAAAAGTATTAGCCCAACATAGATTTTAAATACTGTATATATTTATGGTATTTGGGGTTCTCCTGAAGTCATGCCAGCAATCTTAGTCAGACATCCCAGTGGTTCAAGTGGCTAAAACACTGACTGGAAGGCAAGAGGTCAGCTGTTCGATTCCTGAGTACTGTAGGACGGAATGAGCTCCTGTCTTTGTCCTAGCTCCTGCCAGCCTAGCAGTTCAAAAGCAAGAAATTGCAAGTAGATAATTAGGGACCACTTCGGTGGGAAGGTAAACAGCGTTCCATGTGCTCCGGTGTCTAGTCATGCCTGCCACATGACCACGGAAATGTCTGCAGAAGCAGACAGTGCTGGCTCTTCAGCTTTGAAACAGAGATGAGCACTGAACCCTAGAGTCAGATACGACTGGCTTTCGAGTAAGGAAAACCTTTACCTTTACCTAATATCAAATAAACATGGCTATTAGGGGCTGTAGTGGATCAGTGGTTAAGAAGCTCGCCTTGGTAGCTGGAAGGCCAGCAATTTGGCAGTTCGGGACCTGGGTGATGGATTGAGCTCCCATCTCTGTCCCAGCTCCTGCCAACCTAGCCGACAAAAAGCAAGAAATTGCAAATAGATAAATAAGGGACCACTTCGTTGGGAAAAAATCTTGGGGACATGAAAGGAGCCTCATTCAGGCATCCCCTGAGCAGAGTTTCTCCAGAAAAAAAATCCTTTCAATTGAGAATAATTTATGACACTAAATTATTATTATTATAACACGGCTGTTTTTAAAATTTGGCATGAAAGTGGGTAAGACTATCTAAAAAAGCCATAATAGCCAATTCAGTGCAAGAAACCTCCAAGTCACATCAGTATTGTTAGAAACTTGGGGTGGGAGAGAGCGACTGAGGATAAGGGATGACTCAAACATCTCTGAGTCATGTGGACCTCTGGGGCTGCAGTTTATACCCCAGCCCTTCCTCAGGAGAGTTTATTACATGCACAAAGCAGTTCATTGTTTCTGTAGCCATTTAACATATAAAGTTTCCAGCTTTTCAGTTTGTGTTGCTGCATCATTCCCAAACCACCACAGCTGCACATCTTGAGTGAATAGTCAGCTTTCTAAACAGGTTAATTAGAGCAGACTCACATATAATCAGCCAAGACAAGGTGGGCCAGACTGCGATGCAGTAGACTAAACACAGGATAGACATTTAAGCTCAGGTATATACTGTGCTTTAATAATATTTATATTAATGAGTAAATACATAAATGCTAACATATTAGCACAATTCTGTACCTTCCTTTCTTTATTTGTGTCAGATGCACCACCAGCATATAACACATCTAAAAACAAAATAGAATTAAAAAGGGCTAGATGACATCTGCCCAATATTGGGACACATCAACAGCATTTCCTCTTGCCAACATAAGGTCCTCCTCAGTGCATGTTGAGGGGAATCGTGTGCATTGTATCATATGGGAGATAGTTCGTTATTCTCTGCATTCACACAGGCTGTCATCTACAGGGAAACCCAACTTTCTCAGATTAGCACTTGATCTTCCTACCCCCGGCACACAGTCTATTTAAAGCTTTCCACACAGGCCATGGTTGTTCTTGGCCAGGCGGTAGAGAGTCAAGTGGTTCTGCCCAGTTATCTGGTAGCTCCTTGCTTGCAATCCATAGTTCTAAGTTCCAACCCACGGAAAAACAATCCACTGGAAAACAAACAGAGGATAAGAGGGTAAGAGGAATGGAAGACACGTGAAATTCTGTACCAAGGCAACCATATTCTGTGTTGACAACTCAGCTCTCCAGCTCAGATACTGATATGTGCAATACCTGGACAAAATGAGGCCAGAAACAGATATTAAAGATAGCCTGTAATTAGGACTGGAAGAACCACACTAGATCAAGCTAAAGAAGCTAAGCACACACAAAACAATTTGACATTGCTGTTAATGAAGCAATGCGTATAGTGACAGGATTCCTCGAACCTACACCAGTTGTAAAAATATATCCTCTTGTTAGTATTGCTCCACCTAAGATAAAGAGAAAATCAGCAGTGGACACTGAGAGAACTAAGCAAGAGAATGACCCTTGACATGCATCTTAGCTACTACCTGTAAGCCACCAGTCTTTACACATAGCTAGAAAGGTGGAAATTGGAACTTGCAATTTCTTGCTTTCGAACTGCTAGGTTTACAGGAGCTTGGACAGATGATGGGCATCCACTCTGCCATGCAACAGTCAGGTCTTGAACAGATGACCTGCCAACCTTACAGTTGTCAAACTCAGCATCTTAACTATTAAGCCTCCATGGTCTCCCATCTAAACATGGTACCCTTTTATTAAAAAGCAAATAAGTCACAGCAGTTGTACTTACCTTTCTGCTTATATATCATGACAATCTGTACTGTTTCTTTGTGAGTACACAACCCTAATTTTAGAGAGTCAATATTTGCTTTTCCTTAATGTCTTTGAGCATTCAAAATGCTGTTAATTTACGGCAAAGGACAAGGAACTAGAAAGGCAAGGAATCACTGTATTCTATTTGCTGTGGCAGTAATAACGATGGCCAATCTATAATCTTTAACCAGTAATCATTCTAGTGCAGCCGTGCATGGATGAATTGTTGAAGTAGGAAGGAGCAAAAACCATTTGTAAATGTTGTATCTATACTGATTCACACACTGTTTATTTTCAAAGTCCATATAGGTATTTTTTTGAAAAATAAATTTCCTTATATTCAGGTTCCAAATTTACAAAAAAGTACATAAATATTCTACAGCAATACTTTGACTTAAGAAATGGTAAGCCTTTATAAATAATAAGTTACTCTTTTCTGCAATAAGATGTGTATGGATAAATTTCGTATAAGTATAAGTTGGCAGTATTTACTCCATGTGCATATAAACAAGTTGTAATATATACATACCCACTCTGCATTCTAAAAAATATTAGTACTCTAAAAAATATTAGTATTTTGTATGCACCTTTGCATGTTATGTGATGTAATATAGTCTAACTATATGTTTTAATTATTTTTAATTATTTGTAGATTCCTTGATAAAAGACAGTCAGTCTGAAAAGCTAATATATCGGATAGCTTCAGGAAATATATCTACAAATCAATTGACACAAGTTGAACATTATAGACTCTTATGAATTTACTTTTGGCAACTGAATGAATTTAGTTTTGGCAACTGAGCCTTTTCTTCTGTGTGTTACAGTTTTATGAACCCCTCGTTTCAAAATATTGCTGTAGAATATTTTTGTACATTTTTGTAAATTTGGAACCTGAATATAAGGAAAATTATTTTTCAAAATAATACCTATATGGACTTTGAAAATAAACAGTGTGTGAATCAGTAAAGATACAACTTTTACAAACGGTTTTTGCTCCTTCCTTCTCAAGTTACACCATTTGGCCCAATTCCCTTCCATTGTGAATTGCTTAAGTAACACAGACTATCATTTCATGTTTCAGGTTTATAGTAGTATTTACTAACTACTCTTTCTCTTCTTTTAAAAAAATCCCCAAAACAAATTCACGGTAGCATGCATCATTATTATCCTTCCACTTCCCTTTTTTCTTCCCACAGCTCTTTATGGTACTGTGGGTAGAGACGATGACTCCTTCAGGATAATACTGTTATTTTTGCATTTAAGTGAGCCTAAACTTGACCAGAACTCCCTCTGGTTCAGCTAAACATGAAACATTACATCATGCTGGTTCTCTCATGCTGGGTTCTCAAAAAAGATGGCAAATAAAATGCATATTCCCTGTAAACAGCCTATTTTTTCTTCGAGCAGTATGATTTATTTGTATTTATGAAGCTGGCCAATCAGACTTGCAAATAAAACTTGTGTTTACCTTTTAATGACCAACTACAAAACAAAGCTCAATAGAATGCAAGATATAGAAGCATAAGCTTTCTCAAGAGGTCTTTTGGCACTTAAAGTTCAGTTTCCAACAACACGCCAGAGCTATAACTATGAATTTTAGGCTCCCAGGGCAAGCTGGGTTTGGAGACAGGCGAGGATAGAAAGCAAACCTCCAGCGTGCACCATCATAAGAGGAACAAGAGGAAGCAAAGTCAAGTTCATACATCATCTGTGGTAGGAAGCAAAGCACATACACACCTCTTGCTCAGCCAACCCCCTTGTGAGCCCTTGAATGCCTGAAAAGAAACAGAACAAACCCTAGTATAGTGATGGCAAACCTTTTAGAGACCACGTGCCCAAATAGAGGGGCAGGGTGAATTCTGTGCTGGGGGGAAGGAGGAAGCACTCCCATTGGGATGCTGGGCAGAGCAAACTCTGTGCTGGGGGGAAGAAGCACTCCCATTGGACTGCAGGGCAGAGGGGTGGGATGAGCTCTGTGCTGGGGAGACAGGAAGCACTCCCATTGGGCTGCTTGGCAGAGGGGTGGGGCAAACTCTGTGCTGGGGCGACTGTGCATGTGCCCACAGAGAGGGCTCAGAGTGCCCACTCTGTCATACATGTCATAGGTTCACCACCACTGCTCTAGTGTGAGGCCCTGGAGAAATAAAAGGAGGCAGCCTCCACACTTTCTGAATCAAAGAACTCAGTCTCTCTGCACAGCACCATCTGTGAAAGGTCTTCTGAACTAAGGTAAGATGGGGAGGCTAGTCCCTGGAGGTTACTCGCAATCAAAGTCTTCATTTCCAGACATGCCTCGGTTCTGAGGTTCTCCCCATTTTAAAAAAAAAGGAGCTGATGCTATGTGGAGGCTGAGTTTTTTGATTCAGAAACATAAGAGGTTACCTTCTTGTTGCTCAGGTGGCTTCTGTTACAGGTTTGTCTGTAGTAGGTTTTATTTTCTCCTAGGCATTCAGGAGGTTACAATGGGTGATTTGGAGCTGTGACACTGTCTACCATCTTTAGCTTTTAGGAGAATAAGCACTCACAAAAAAATCTGCTATATCTTTTGAGTTTGGGACTGCAGTGGCTTAGTGGTTAAGACACTGAACTTGATGACTGGAAGGTTGGCAGGTCAGCAGTTCGAGAGCCAAGTACTGCATGACTTAGTGAACTCCCATCTCTGTTCAGGCTCCTGCCAACCTAGCAGTTCTAAAATAAGAAATTGCAAGTAGATAAATAGTCACCACTATGGTGGGAAGGTAAACAGCATTCTGTGCACTCTGGTGTCTAGTCATGCCTGCCACATGGTGCACTCCGGTGTCTAGTCATGCCTGCCACAGAAACATCTGCAAATTGTTATAAACAGAGAACCGTAGAGTTGGATATGGCTGACTTTTGAGCAAGAGTGACCTTTACCTTGAGTTTGGCATAGTCCTAGTTGCCTATGCCAACACTCTGCAACATGTTACTTCATCTTGTTGGCATCTAGGATTTAAATATGGTAGGACTTAAAACATCTGAACTGAAAGACTTTTTCTCTAATCACAGAAATACCTATATTTAGTTCCAGTTAATAAATCAGCCTGCATATACTCAAATAAACTCTATTGTTCTTACTGCTTCGTGTCACACATGCCAGCATTTTGATTAATTTCAGGCTTCATTCAACTTTTTGAATTCCAATGCCATTCCTGGGCCAGAACCTACAAGAATATGCTCTTCAAAGCATACTCTATCCTGGCTGTTAAGAATTGCCATTTTGGCAGAAAAGAAAAATATAAATTTAATCCATAAATAAATTTTAGAAGAGCTTGATTAGAGTTACCATAGCTGAAAATATTATTAGAGCAGTAGGACATGAGATGCTTGATTTACCTTGATTAGGGAAAACACTTTTAGAGGTCAAGGAAAACTACACTATGTTATAGATGGTGGCAGATACAAGGCACAATTTCTTCAACAAACTTTGGAAAAAGAGTGAACAGATTTCTGCTGATATTACAGCACCACATTATACTTTATCTGCTGGCTACTACTAAAATGTTGTTGGGAACACAATGGAGGAAACTTTACAACAGTTTTATAGCCAGTTATAAATTCTGGCATTGCTGACAGCCAGCTGCTGTTTCAGATTATTCAGATTATTATATTTTTTGTGAGCCTCTTAGCAACCTTTGATGAAGGTAGGATACAATATTGCTGAATGGGCACCGAATTGACACTTAAAATAAATTTGTGCAACCAGTGTGCAACTGTAATTACATGAACTGAGTTAGGTGACAGGTAAATTTATATAGCATTTTCCTGGTTTCTTTCCCCACCCCCTTTCATTGTGTCAGATGCAGTGCCAAGAATAGACGATACAGTGCAACACCTCATGCCAACTTAGTCCATTCTTTTCTGTCGACTATATTATCCACCCATAATCCAGATTTCATGCAAATCATTGTTTCTATACTCAGCATGTACATGAAACCCTATAAGACCTCTACATGGACAAGTGGTTAAATCAGAGGAATATTATGGGTAGAGTACACAGGCCTTTCTTATCAGAATAAGCAAGGACACATAAAAATACAAGAGGTCTTCATCATCACATTTTAACTAAATTATGACCATCTAAAGCAGGGGTGCCCAAACTTTGGCCTGGGGGCCAGATCCGGCCCCTGACACCAATTCATCCAGCTCGCGAAGCCCTCATCGCTCCCAGAAGCAGGTAAAATGCACCTGTATGGGCGCATTTTACTTCTGCTTCCGGGAGCTACGAGGGTTTCATGGGCCGGATGAATTGGCATTGGGGGCTGGATTCGGCACCCGGCCCATAGTGACCAGCCCCATGAACCACGTGTCTGGCCCTGATCTAATGGGGAAGGGTACAAGGCCACATAAAGTAAATTCAGAAACAAATATTTCTATCTAAGGGGCCATTCAACAATTACGTAATCCTTTTTCTGGGAAAAATTTACCCCCTCCCCCCCTATGTAATCCAACCGTAATTTTCACTTTGACCCGTCCCCCCTTAAAATTACATGATCTGAACCAAATAGTACTTTTTTTTCGCCACCAACCAGTGGTGGCGCTGTAGGGGAAATGGGTGGGATGGCCAATTGCACTGAAGCAGGAAGCGATGCTCTAGCCTAGCCTCTTGCTCTCCCTGCAACCAGGAAGCATGGCTTTCCCCCTCCATTTTCATCGCATGGAGCAAGGCACAAAGGTAAATAAAACCTTTTCTTTTTATGCACAAGTTTGGTTTCCCACTGTTGGTTACAAACAGTTCCAAATGGATTACATAATTTTGACCTGACCGGACCCCATGTAATTTTTCTGTAATTCAGATGGCAGACCCCCTCCCCCCCCTTTGAGGATCACGTAATAGCTGAATGGCCCCTAAATGGAAATGGGTGATTATAAGACTACATTTCCTAGTGCCCATGTAGGAACAGAAAACATGAAAAGCCACATCTCTGTTTGTAGGTCAGGAACATACCTGTCAACCCGTGGCTCTGGAAAAACGGGACCTGCGCAGATCGCTTGTGCGCAGGTCGCTTTCCACGCATGCGCTGAAGTGCTACGCTGCTTGCGTAGGGGCTGTGCAAGCGGTGTAGCGCTTCCACGCATGCGTGGAAAGCGATTCCCCCCACTGGCAAATTACAGGTTTTTGGCAGCGCAGGGCGGGTTATGACGTCAATCGACGTCAAATTACGGGGTAATCCCGGCCAAATTGGGATGGTTGACAGGTATGGTCAGGAACCAAGTGAAACTGTCCAACCGGTAGTACACCACCCCCAGGTATGGGTGACTTTTCCTTGTCTTACACTAAATTCGAGGCTGACACAGCCTCTCTTCATTGCACTCTGTTCAAAAAGACTGACATTGGGCACAACTTCTTCTTCTTCTTGTGCCGTATCCAATTCCGAATATTGGCGATCATCATGGTGATCAGCGATGAAGACAGTCCTGCAAAAAAAATGCAGTGGTCTTCCATCTGCCTTCCACATCGCAATGTGACACCCATACCACTGGTCCTGAGCCCTTTTGGCATACAAAGCCCTTATCAGCTCCAGGCCAGTATTGATGAAGCTGCTGCCCTCCATCAAGATGGATTCAAGTGGGATTTAATCTATTTAGGGAACATCACCCTTCCCTGTGGACTTCACCAAGGCCACTAGTCCTCAGGGTTGTCAGGTGAGTTAACCACCGCCTGACGCTTGGCGTTGAGTTGTTGACAGTATGGTCTACTCTATTACCATAGCAGGATAACCTGGCCAGACTCAAGGCACAACTAGCAGCAATAAAACCACTGTACTACATTAGGAGCATGGGAATCTGCCATGGTATCCCAAAATTCCTTTTCTTCTCCATGGCTGTTCCAATTTGTCCAGTAATGTAGACCCCCTCTCAAAAATTCTCAAGCTAAACTATGTCAAGCATTTCTCCCACACTGGATTTATACTAGTAGTAATGTCTCTCTGAGGAATGTCACCAGCTGTGGTTGTCACGAATGCAGAGTGATTCAGGACATGACAGAGATTCATGTTGGGAGGTCAGCTAAGCTACTAAAATATAACAATAACTGCACGCCATCAAGTTAATTCTGACTTATGACTTTCCAGGGTTTTCTAGGTAGAGAATACTCAGAAGTGTTTTACCATTCCCTTTTTCTGGGGCACCCTGGAACTGTGCAGCTTGCCCATGACTACACAGACTCCCAATTCTGTCTCCACATCCAGATACTTAAACCACTAAGCCAAGGGTTCCCAGGTGGCTGTTTTGTCCCAACAGCTACAAAGGGGTGGCCATTTTGTTTATCAAACGCCCTTGGAGTGGGGGGGGGACATGAAATGGAACCACAGGCCAGACCTGTTCCACAGGCCTTAGGTCGGGAACTCCTGCACTAAGCTATCCAGTAAAGGATTGGTCATATAGAAGTAAAGAGGCCTAAGTATTTGTCATAACCCACAGTTCTTATAAATTCCATATTTATATCACATTTTCACATTGCCAGTCTTCATATGTCTTTGAATCTTTTGCCTGTTCTTTTTATTTTTTGGGATATGGATCATAAAATTAACTGCCAGGACCCCCAAATCCCCATATTCATATGACATTATACATATTTGTAAGCCATTCTAGAAGCCAATGTAGCTGGAATGTGGGGTTAAAAATTGTGGGATGCAACCATTCGATCACACAGGATTGTGTGATCTGTGTGCCCTAAAAAATTATGAAAAATACATTATAGTGTAACTCAAGAACAGATGGGAAGTTGCAGGGAGAAGAGAGGGGAAAGCTTTACTATTCAGTGACTTAGGCATCTGACTGTGAAATCAGAGGTAAGGCATCCAATTTCTCACTGTGCGCCCTAGAAGGCCAACATGGGCAAGCCATTTGGTCCCAGGTTGCTCCCGGAAGAAAGGAATGGTAAACCCTTCGTGAGTACTCCTTACCTGGAAAACTCTTGAAAGGGTTGCCATAAGTCAGAATTGACTCAGCAGCATGGATTCTACCCATGATTAATAACTAACAAAACTAGTGTAAGTTTGCATAACCAATGGGATACAGTTATCCCAGGCTACAAACTGTACAGGAAGGATAGGAAGGGGCAAACAGGAGGTGGTGTAGCCTTGTATGTCAAAGAAGTGATAAAATCTTATGAATTGGAATATCTAGGTGATTTAGAGTCACCATTAGAAGCTCTGTGGGTAAGAGTACCAGGCCACAAGGATGGTCTAACAGTAGGCATATACTATCGGCCTCCGACCCAAACTCTTGAGGGAGACTGGCAGTTGGAGAATGTTGTAAAGGAGGCATCCAGGAAGGGAAGCCTGGTTATAATGGGGGACTTCAATTACCCTCACATAGACTGGGTGAACTGTTGTTCAGCACATGATAAAGAGATAAAGTTCCTAGATATGCTCAATGATTGTTCCCTGGGACAGATGGTTGAAGACCCAACTAGAGGTACAAGAATCCTTGACTTGATCCTGAGTAATACTCAGGATCTGGTGCAAGATGTTAATGTGACTGATCCAATAGGGAACAGTGACCACAACTCAATTATGTTTAACTTGAACATAGACCGCAAGTCACTGATAAAATCTAACACAGAGACCTTAAATTTTCAAAAAGGAAATTTCCCAAAGTTGAGGAAACTAGTAAAAAAGAAGCTGAAAGGGAAAATTGAGAGAGTCCAAACACTCCAAGAGGCATGGAGGCTGTTTACAAAAACAATAACAGAGGCCCAATTGGAATGCATACCCAAAAGGAAAAAGGGCACTGCCAGGTCCAAGAGGACTCCAATGTGGCTTACAGGAGCTGTTCGGAAAGTGATCAAGAGCAAGAAAAGCTCATTTAGAAGATGGAAGGCTTGTCCAAATGAGGACAGCAGGCAGAAACATAAATTCTGGCAGAACAAATGCAAGGCAACAATCAGGAAAGCAAAGCAAGACTTTGAGGAGCGTATAGCTAAAAATACTCAGAGGAATAACAAAGACTTCTTTAAGTACATTAGAAGTAAGAACCCAACTAGGAAGGCCATTGGACCATTAGATGACAATGGAAGGCAAGGGGTTATTAAAGAGGAAACAGAGATTGCAGAGAGACTCAATGAATTCTTTGCTTCAGTATTCACTGAAGAAGATAGAGACCACATGCCCAAAACAGAACCTATCTTCGTAGGGAGGGAAACCGAAGAATTAAGCAAGATAGAAATAACCAGGGAGGAGGTCCTTGCATGTCTTGTTAAACTAAACACTAACAAATCACCAGGACCAGATGGCATCCATTCACGAGTTCTCAGGGAACTTAAAGATGAAATTGCTGATCTCCTAGCCAAAATATATAATATTTCCCTCAAATCAGGGTTTGTGCCTGATGACTGGAAGGTAGCGAATGTAACACCAATTTTCAAAAAAGGATCCAGGGGTGATCCAGGAAATTACCGGCCTGTCAGTTTGACATGTGTCCCAGGTAAAGTGATGGAAACCATCCTAAAAGATAGAATTAATAGGTACATAGAAGAGGAGGCGCTGCTAAAGGAGAGCCAACATGGCTTTTGCAAGGGCAAATCATGCCTCACTAATCTGTTGGAATTTTTTGAGAGTGTCAACAAGCATGTGGATAAGGGGGATCCAGTTGACATTGTTTATCTGGACTTTCAGAAGGCTTTTGACAAGGTCCCACACCAAAGGCTCTTGAATAAACTTACCAGTCATGGAATAAAGGGACAGGTCTTGTCCTGGATCAGCAACTGGCTAAGGGACAGGAAACAGAGGGTAGCACTAAATGGACACTTCTCCAAGTGGAGGGAAGTAAAGAGTGGGGTCCCCCAAGGTTCAGTACTGGGACCCCTGCTTTTCAACCTCTTCATAAATGATCTAGAGGTAGGAGTAAAAAGCAAGGTAGCCAAATTTGCTGACGATACTAAATTATACAGGGTAGTGAAAACTGTGAGAGATTGTGAAGAGCTCCAGAGGGATCTCTTGACACTGGGGGAGTGGGCAAAACAGTGGCAAATGAGCTTCAACATCAGTAAGTGCAGAGTGATGCATGTTGGGGCAAAAAACCCCAATTACATTTATAAACTGATGGGGTCTGAACTCTCTGCGACAAACCAGGAAAGGGACCTTGGTGTCCTGGTGGACAGCTCAATGAAGGTGTCAACCCAGTGTGCCTCAGCAGTGAAAAAAGCAAACTCAATGTTAGGGATCATTAGGAAGGGTATAGAAAATAAGTCAGCAAGTGTCATTTTGCCTCTTTATAAATCTATGGTGAGGCCCCATCTGGAATACTGTGTACAGTTCTGGTCGCCATACCTCCAGAAGGATATTATGGAGTTGGAGAAAGTACAGAGGAGGGCAACCAGAATGATTAGGGGACTGGAACACCTTCCTTACCATCTGAGGCTGCAACGGTTGGGCCTTTTCACTCTTGAACGACGGCGTCTAAGAGGTGACCTGATTGAAGTTTATAAAATCATGCACGGTGTGGACAAAGTGGATAAGGAAAAACTGTTTTCCCTATCGCACAACACTAGAACTAGGGGACACTCCATGAAACTTTTGGGTACTAGTTCTCAAACAAATAAGAGAAAGTACTTTTTCACCCAGAGGATTACTGGTCTATGGAACTCCCTGCCAGAAGAAGTGGTGACAGCTGTCAGTCTTGACAGCTTTAAGAAAGGATTAGACAAGTTCATGGAGGACAAGGCTATCAATGGCTATAATTATGGCTACCTAAGGACAACCTCCGGGTTGGAGAGATAGGCAGGATATCTCTCAATGCCATTTCCAGGGAATCCTAAGCAGGTGAAGGCATCTCCTTGGGAATACCCTGAAGGAAATGGTGAGCCACTGTGTGAGACAGAATGCTGGACTGGATGGGCTGTGGCCTGTTCCAGCAAGGCTGTTCTTATGTTCTTATGTTCTTATGCATTGTGAATCGGTACTAAAAGGACATGGACTTTCTTATATGTGGCCTCATCTTTCAGACACATATTGCGGGAATATATACTTGGAATATATATATGCACAGTTACATGTGTGGTGAGGAAACACCACTCATGCCTAAAAACAACCACACAAGCAAACAATTTTTTCCCCATGGCATGGTATGAACATATCAAGATGTCTTTAGATGGGCAAAACATTAACTCCCGAGTAAAATGACACATGGTGACACATGGGTTTTGCATTATTATTTTACCTTATATTGTAATTTGTAATATTAGATCTTGGGCTTTATTGTATTTACTTGAAACATTGTATTTATTATTGTATTTTGAACATTGTATCCTATATGTAAGCCCCTTGGGTTGCCATGGGGTCATTTATATGTTGTTAGCCGCCCTGAGTCGGCTATGTGTTGAGTTGGGCGGGGTATAAGTTGAATAAACAAACAAACAAACATTTTGGGCTGAGTTGGCATGGGAAAACTTAGAATGAAGTTAAGCTCCAACACCAGATTTGATGGTGTCAGCACTCTCTACAGGAATACAAGTTTTTAAAAAGCAAATGTGAAATGCTATCCCATCTAGGCCAAGCTGTGATTGGACCACACGTTTTCTGCAAAACTCTAGGGCAGGGGTGCCCAAACTTTTCAGGCTGTGGGCTGGTTACGTGGTTCAGTGGGCTGGTCACATGGTTCCTTCCACTGGAAGCAGAAGTAAAATGCGCCTTGCAATCTGTTTTGCAACAGGATGAGATAAATTTTAAACTGCCATTTTCTCTGCTTAAACCAGCGGTGCCCAAACTACGGCTCATTGACCATAGTTTGGGCACCCCTGCTCTAGGGGAAATCAAGATGTCAGTTTATATTAGATAAATCTTGTTTGATCTGCTACAAAACCCTCAGAGTTGTTTAGCTTAATTAGCCAATTAGAGGGTTTGCCGAGATGATACACATTGCCCACAAACTCTTACTCATTACTATGGGTTTATGAAAAGGCAGTAAAAATGTATTTTTTTGCCACAACTTAGCTGAGCTGGCATAAGAGATCAAGTGAGAGGTCTGGGAAATTCTCTTACGTTTCTTGCAAACCTATTCTGAGGTTTTCACATCAGAGGCTCAACATACTGTCAAATAAAATGTCCAAAATAAGTAACATTTGCTTAAGTCATTGCAGAGGAGAAGGCTATACTGTATAGCACATTGCAACAGCACATTTTCCAATCCATAAAAACTGGAGTTGATCTTAACAACTGTCCGTATGCAGCTCTCACCTGTGCCATAGACTTGTTGAACCACATGCCATGGGTGCAACCTATCTATCACAGATTCCAAACTGATCCTTACTGAAGTGAAATCAGTATGCTCCAACAGTTCCCTATCTGTGGTTTCCAAACAGGAGTGATCTGTTACACACAGACATTGTGAAGGTATAGGTCACCCTTGCTTGAAAGCCAGTTGTATCTGACTCTAGGGTTCAGTGCTCATCTCTGTTTACAGTCAAAGAGCTAGCGCTGTCTGTGTTTGCAGACATTTTTGTGGACATGTGGCAGGCATGCAGTTTACTTTCCCACCGAAGTGGTACCTATTTATCTAAATGTCTTGTTTTCGAACTGCTAGGTTAGCAGGAATTGGGATAAAGATGGGAGCTCACTCCGTCGTGTAGCACTCGGGTCTCGAACTGCTGATCTGCCAATCTTATGGTCTTCAAGTCTAGTGTCTTAACCACTAAGCCACCACAGTCCCTCTGTAAAAGTAGCTATTAAAAACTGCAAAGCATTTTTAAATAACTGCCATTATATTGGCAGTACAGAGAAAGGAAACTGAATGGAGGACCCACCTCAACTTTGCCAGTAAGGTTTCAGGACTAGCCATCACTACTTTGGAAACTTTTAAGAAATCTGATAGCCACCAGCCAACAGTACATTTCAGTTCTTTAGAAGGACAGAATTCTGTGGTAGACTTGTTTGATTCATGTGAGACAAAAGACTGTCCATTACAACCTATTAAGTTGGGAGGACGATGTGTTGTGGCCAGTGTTTTAATTGCACCAAGAAAGAGCTCAGTGATGACTCACCAAGGCCAAAGATGCATATCAAGGTCTGCTTGGGAAAGGTCCAGAAGGGTTAGTCACTGAGGTGGTAGCCCAACCCCAAAACTGACATTTTGTACCAAGAGAACAAATTCAGAGGCACTTTCCCCAACAATTGTTTGAAAAAGTCAACCCAAGTCAAAACAAAACGTAACTACTGAGTAGCTGAGTAGTGAAACAGCAGGGCCAGCACAGTCGATCTCAACAAATGCCTTTTGCCAATTCATGGAAATATACTTGAAACAGAAAAGAAAGAAAGAAAATACGTAAACATTTATTAAACAAAAGCTCCACTCAAAACAAAACCACTGGGAACCTCCATGTAAAAACATGAGTCACGCCAGGATGTGATGACTAAGTGGGAGAAGAGGGAATTCCACTCCTTATGCCAGGCTTTTTTTTAACGTGATCAATTAGCTTTCGAAAGGTGACAGAAGATTCTCCCTCTGCCTTTTGTTCATTCCAAGACAAATGCATTAAAAAGCAATCACCAACTTTAAATAAATATGTTGCAAAGCTACATAACCACAGGCAAGCTGGTTTCTAAGCTTCCCCCATAGTATAAAGTGAGCCAGGGAATCCAGGCCAGTAGTAAGTTGCCTTTGTTAATGAAGGCTTACTAGCTGCAAAATTCCAAAACCGTGTGTCATGCAGGGAGACCTTCCAAAACACTAGATTCCACCCGTCTCAGTGATTCTCCTTCAGTTATGGCAACTAAGTTTCCACAGCCATTCTTTTCCCCCTCTAAGATCTATTCTTATGTGTTTATCCTCATAAACAAATGCACACACCCTTTTTTGCAGCAATTTTCTGGGATTCCCCCATTCTCCTTCTGACATTTGCTGGCAGCATTACAGGAAAGCATTTGCTTGCTGTCAAGTACACAAGAGGCCACAGCTCAAACGAAAAAGTTCTCACACCATTTTCAGCCAATTTCTAGTGTTGCAGCACTCCTTGTATGGCAATCTAAGAGATTCTAGATCCCCCTTCTCAGTTTATATTTACCTCCTTTCCCTAGGATACCACAGTTCTATTCTTTTGCGTTCCAGAATATATCAGTTCTGGAACTGAATCACTGAAAGCTATAAACATAGGGATCAGGGATTCTGTTTCAAAAGTTCAGAGTTTTATGGAAGAAGAGTCATTCATGAACTCCTCAAGTGATCCATGTTGGGAAAAGGAACAAGAGCAAACTGTGCATGACAACCTGGGTTTCTTTGCATCATTAATTAAAAAATACCTATGTGACTTTATGTTTTGGTATAATGCTTTCCATGTGACAGACTACTATATGATGTCTTACATATTTTGGACATTATTTATACTATTTGCATTTTAAATTATTGTAGTTGCTGCTCAGTTTGGTATTAATTGTTAATTACAGTGTTAATGCTCTAAATCATGTATATAAATATTTTTCTTTGTTAACTAAAGCAATTTCCCCCAACCTTTGGTTTTTGGACTTCAATTCCCAGAAGCCTAAGTCAATTCCCCAAAGCACTGATCAGCCAATGTACTGACTTAGGTTTCTGGGAATTGAAGTCCAAAAACCAAAGGTTGGGGAAACTAAAGAATCATAGGGTAGTGAAAACCCAAAATGACTTTATGCTTCAGTCTACACCACAAAATCTTTGTGAGTGACACACTATTTTAAGAATTCAGATGTGATCAAAAAAGTTTCTTAGCCAGAAGCAATTGTTATTCCCATCGCCACACTACCATTTGCGGATGAGTGGCTAAATCATAGCAAGATTTGTGTAAGAGTATGGCACACATTCAACATGCTATGCACCATCCACAGATGGCAAAAGTACAGCACATGTAATGCACACATTGCTCTTATAAGCACAATTGCCTTATTCAGTTGCTGCTAGAGTACAAATCTGCAAACTCCTAGTCCCCTGGAGTTCACTTCCTTCCCCTATTTCCTGTAACAGGCTTAAAATGACTGTGTCTTTTATAAGATCCTTGCAGATCTCATTAATATGTAGCACGATCAAGTCAACACAGCAAGGGTCAATTATTTTCATGGCTCAGACCTTATATATTGCAACTTCACACCCACTGTCCTTTCACAGTTGAGGTTTACAACTGAAGACCATTGTGATGCTGGCTTCCAGCTTGTTGTTGTTGTTGTTCAGTTGCAGTCGATTCTGACCCTTCGCGACCCCATGGGCCACCGCACTCCAGGTACACCTATCCTTCACCATCCTCCTCAGCCCGCTCAGCTTTGTGCCCATTGTGTCAACAATGTCATCTAGCCATCTCATTCTTTGCTGCTCCTTCTTCTTTTGCCCTCAACCGTTGCCGGGATCAAGGCTATCTGAAGTGAACCCTCTCTTCTCATTCAATGCCCAAACTACTTTAGCTTCAACTTAAATATCTGACCTTTCAAGGAGCAGTCAGGGTTGATTTCTTTTAAGATCGACCTGTTTGTTCTCTTTGCTGTCCAGGGTACTCTCAAAATTGTCCTCCAGCACCACATTTCAAAGGCGTCTGTCTATTCCTCTGCGCTCAGCTTTCCTTATGGTCCAGTTCTCACAACCATACATTACTACTGGAAATACCATTGCTTTGACTATGCAGACTTTTGTTTGCAAGGTGATGTCTCTACTTTTTACTATGTTCCCCAAATTTCTCATAGCTTGCCTCCCAAGAATCAGCCACCTTTTTATTCCATGGCTGCAAACACCATCTGCAGTGATCTTGGATCCTAAGAATGTAAAGTTTGTCACTGCTTCTATTTCTTCCCCAGCTATTTTCCAGGGATTGATAGGGCCTGTTGCCATTATCTTGGTTTTCTTGATATTAAGTCTCAAGCCAGCTTTTGTACTCTTTTTTTTCAACCTAAGCAAAAGTTTCTTTAGGGCTTATTCATTTTCTGCCATTAGGGTAGTATCATATGCATATCTCAAATTGTTGATGTTTCTATGGAAATACTGATATAAGCATAAACTCACAGAGGGACAGACATATACGATTCTTGGAACTCACTCTAGATTTGAGCCCTGGACCATCAGGAAGTGTCATCGACTCAGACACTTTCCACACCTGTGGGTCCTTCTTTCCACATCTGTGGGTGCTTCTGCTTACAGTGGCATGGTTTTAATAGGGTGATTAGTGTCTAGTGACTTCAAACTGTCTACTGTTTTTATCACACATGATGTCTCTTGCAATAAAATCAATCCAGGCTGAAATGGTAGGCACAGATAGGAGCTGCTTATTTATTTTCCCTATATGACCTTGATCAGCCATGCCTCCCAGCATTATGGGATTGTTCAGAATATTGAACCTGACTTGTGGCTTTTTGAACAAGCCAGGGGTGGAGGATCCAGGACCAGCATCTGTGGTAGGCCATTGAACAAATAAATGCCTGAAAATAATGGATCCTGATGATAGCCTGCTTGATTTTCAATGGAGATCACCACAGGCAAAAAAGTATGATCTTTCAAGCAGTGATGTTTCCATGTTATGTACATGACTATGTACCCTACTCTTCTGAAAGCTTTTTCTTTATCTGATAGCCTGATAAAAGACAATACAGTGGTACCACGGGATTGCTCTTTAAGTGAGTTTGCTATTTAAGCGAAATACCATTGTAAGTGACCAATTGTGACTTCTGGCGGAGGAGTTTTTGGTTGGTTTCAGTTGTTAAGCAAGGTGACCATTCAGAGAAAATTCTACTCTTTAAGTGAGTTCATCTCTAAGAAAGGTGATCTTTATGCGAGGTTTTACTGTACTTTATTTGATGCCTTTTAAAAGGCATTGTAAATGAGCCTATTTAGGCAGGCATTTAAGTACATTGTCTCACTGTCAAGTCAATTTTAGTTGGACACAAAGTTTTTTGTTTATTTTTATAGTCATTGTTACAGGATATGTTAATATTGTTATTTTTTCATTCTTATTTGGTTGTTTGTTATTGTATTGTTTTAATTTTCTACACCACCCAGAATGGGAAACTGGTTTTCCAGAGAGAGGGGGGGGGTGTATGTGTGTGTGTGTCTGTGTGTGTGTGCACCTTTTTATTTCCTAAGCCAATTTTTACTACTTAATTCTATAAGAAAAAGCAAAGAATTGCACTTGTATACACAGTTGTAACAAGGACAAATGGCACACTTTGCCTTTTGGAATAGTGGCTGGTCTCCCTACAGGGAATCCTGGCTGATGAGCAGTGCATCTTGGTATGGAAATACACACAACACATCCCCAAGAATCTTGACAGTATAGAACATCAAGCAACTCCCATACCATAATGATTGGTCTTTTGCTTGTTTTTAACCAAGGCCCATTGTTAGGCTAATGTTACATGACAAGCGAAAGTCAAGCTAGGATGTAGATGCCTCCATGAGTCATCAAAGAGAAGTGGAGAGATAAGCAAGTTCTTCTAGCACGGATGTCATTTTTTTGTCGTTCATAAAAACGCAGGCCTCAGCCATCTGAAAGAGGAAATGTACAGTGACAGTGTTGCCAAGAAGGATGTGCAACCCATTCAACAAGGGGTTTGCTGTGGCTTTTCTGTGTCTGAGCTGCTTTATCAGCATTCTAGAAAGAATCAAGCAAAGTAAGTCAGACTATGATCTGAGGCAGTTGCAGTAGTGTAGACAGTTCCACATCTGTCTGCCTCTGAATGTATTCACATACAGGTGAAACTCAGAAAATTAGAATATCGTGCAAATGTCCATTCATTTCACTTAAAAGGTGAAACAAATATATGAGATAGACTCACTTCATGCAAAGTGAGAGATGTCATGCCTTAATTCATTATAATTGTGATGATCATGGTGTACAGTGTACATGAGATTATGTTATGATTATGGGGTACATGAGATTGGGGGGTTGGGGTTTTCATAAGCTGTAAGCCATAAACATCATTATAACAAAGGCTTGAACTATCTCGCTTTGAGTGTAATGAGTCTATCTCATATGTTTGTTTCACCTTTTAAGTTGCATTACTGAACTGAATGAACATTTGCATGATATTCTAATTTTCCAAGTTTCACCTATAAACACAGCATGCCCTTGGTCTAAACATTACACGTGTGTAGAGGCTCCTATTGACACTGTTTCTCAAGAAGAATGAAAGAGTTAAAGGACTGCTTCCCACAATCCATGTTTGCAAAGAAGCCTTCATCGCATCCTTCAATGAGTGCCTAGTCTGTTTTCTTGCTAAGAGTTTGATATGGCTATTTTAAAAATGTAGTCCACCCTTTGTGGCACACAAAGACAGTGGGTTAAGAAGTGCATGGCTCTCCATATGTTTCTAGCAACCATAGCTGGTTTAGCCATTGGAGAGGAATGAGGGAGCTGTACTCCAACAACACCTTCTCATCCCTTGGAGAAAGGAAGGACACTTCTGGGGATGTTTTAAATGAAGAGAGCACAGCAAATCATCAATACATGCCTCAGTGAAGACTAGAAGGGATACAATAAGGGAAAGAATTGAAACAGAACTAAGTAAGTTACAGAGACAACAAATTTAGAGAGAATGTCTTGGATTTCCATACCTTACAAGGCATATGTGGAAAGAGGAGAAGGACAAAGACCACGAGGCACACCCAAAAGAAAGTGGAGAAATAACATCAGAGACATATTACAAGAACACCAAATACCACTGCTAGAAGTGCCAGAGCAAGAACCTTGCATCTCCCTTAACACACAAGGAGGGGAGGGGGAGAAGTGAAATTTAAGATAACTGATGTATAAGTGGCATACTCATGTAATTAACATACTTTGTTCTGTGTATCCTTTTTAGATAATGCTTTGATGCTTCTTTGTTCTACCAAATGTTAGGACTAGGTAGAATACTTAAGAAACAGCATGGACACTGCAATTGTTGCACTGATAACATCAGATTCCAGTGGTGTCTGTGTTAAATGATCCTTTTGCTTTGCCTGGAGCTGCAGCTGGTGCAAAATATGACAGCATGGATCCAAAGCAGTATTGCTGCAGTTGTTTGTTAAAGGTCTGTCTCTTCATCCAGGCCTTCCCTAACTCCATGTGCTGTCCTGTTCATTGGACTGATATATTATGTGTATGTTGATGTCAAATGTTTTGAGATTTATATTGTTATGATAACTTGTATTTTTATTGGGACCTTAAAAGAGGAACACGTTTTATTGTGTATCAGCTCCATCAGATGCAACTGCAATTCATGAAAGTTTATGCCAAATAAAACTTTTTCATCTTTAAGGAGCTACATAACTTTTTGTTGTTTTTGCATTATTCCCCCTCTTTTGGTTTCTACACTTCAAGATATTTCCCTCTCCAGACACAGTAAGCAGCCTATAAATTGATCCAAGAAATAATAAATTAAAGACTCGGGCCTGGGTCAGACTTTCAATGTCTTCCTCATGTTTGTTTTTAAAAATTCACTTGGTTCCCTCAGGTGAATTACTTATTATTATTATTATTATTATTATTATTATTATTATTATTATTATTATTATTATTATTATTATTATTATTATTATTATTATTATTATTATTATTATTATTATTATTATTATTATTATTATTATTATTATTAGTGCAGGTGGGATGGGTTGAAGTTTTATGATGGTGGTTGGGATATTCGCTGTAATGTTTCTGAAATGCTTATGACTTGATATTTTGTACTGCATTGTGATATTGTGTTTTTCTTTGTTAGCTGCCCAGAGTCGCTCTGCGAGTGGGGCGGCATAAAAATTGAAAAATTAAATTAAATTAAATTATTTATTTCTCTGCTAATTACTTTTTGCCATTTTCACTTCTTGAGAAACAAATGTTCAGAATTCATTAAAGAATGGCATACAATGTGAATTTTTCAAAGCAACTTTTCAAAAGGCTCTGAAAGAGTAACTTTAACAAATGACTAAAATGCTAATTATTATACCAAAAGGTAACTTTATTCCCATCAGTTATATTATTTTTAAAATGCAACTTTATTATGCCCACATTATGTTTTTAAAGTAACTCACAACAGCTAATATTAAGTAAAGTAAAGGTCGCCCTAGCTCGAAAGCCAGTCGTATCCGACTCTAGGTTTCAGTGCTTATCTCTGTTTATAGCCAAAGAGCCAGGTCTGTCTGCATCTGCAGATGTTTCTGTGAACATGTGGAAGACATCACTAGACACCAGAGTACATGAAATGCTGTTTACCTTCCCAATGAAGTGGTACTTGTTTATCTACTTGCATTTTCTTGCTTCAAACTATTAGGTTGGCAGGAGCTGGGGCAGCAATGGAAGCTCACTCCGTCATGCAGTACTTGGGTCTCGAGCTGCTGACCTGTCAACCTTCCAGTTGTCAAGTTTAGCATCTTAACCACTGAGCCACTGCTAACAACATTACTAATATCCTTATTTTCGAGCTTTACAGGTTTATTTATTTATTGCATTTCTATACTGCCCATTTGGGTGGCATCCCACTAATAATTCCACACCTTAAGTAAATGCTATAACACAATTTGTTATTCCATATACTGTCTAGATATAATAAAGCCTAATCTA
Source organism: Bradypodion pumilum (assembly GCA_035047305.1). Taxonomy (NCBI): domain Eukaryota; kingdom Metazoa; phylum Chordata; class Lepidosauria; order Squamata; family Chamaeleonidae; genus Bradypodion; species Bradypodion pumilum. The sequence continues at coordinate 27,120,008 of JAWDJD010000004.1, read as the reverse complement.
TGATTTTTACACATCAGCCACTATTAAGCAAACATCTCTTTGCCTGGATAGAAGCTCTCACAGACACAATGAGGCTTAAAATTTCTTTATAAAAAACAACAGGTCTCCATACAACACGGGATGCTGCTTAAGAGTATTAGAAGCAGTTTCTGTGTAGCGGAAGTGGGGATTAAAAGACTTTATGCCTATTAGGAGCCTGTGGTGCATCTCAGAATGGAGCAATTCCCAGAAAAATTACACAACACCATGGCACCTCTTACTAACTGGACTTAAAATGAATCAGAGCTTGAGGGGTCAGCTTTTAACGATTTTTTAGTTGAACGTGAATGAAATGAACTACATTCTGATTAGTCATTGCCATTGTTTAAACTTTGTGCTGCATATTTCCAGAAACAATGAAACTATGTTTTATATATATAATTGAGGTCAAATATCAAAGCATCACTGTGGCTATTCAAGCTGGCCACACTACATGCAAGAAAAGAGTAGCAAAGATGAAACTGAAGAGATACACCTATGGTGATTCAGACAAGGGGGTCAGAAATTGCCAACCCCTAGACCAGATTCATTTCTGTGGTCTGCAGTCTAGACTAACAATTAAGAAAAAAGAAAAAAAAATTGCAACAGTAGTTGTAGCAATGTTGAACAGCAAGGCAGCCACAAAAGGAAAGATGGAATCCTCCCTCCATCTTTCCTCAAAAACCAGTCAAGTGATGAACAGGAATTCACATTGAACAAGTTTCCTTTATTAAAAAAAACCAGATCTTTATCTGAATTAATAGCCACCAATCAGTTCCCTTCAATGACCCATGCCTTGACCAGTCAATTGAAGACAGAAAGCTGTGGCAGTCACGCGAAAAATTCTGTCATGCATTGTACACCTGTCCTTCGTCACACAAAGTGGAGCTTGCGGTGGCTCAGTGGTTAAGAAGCTCGCCTTGCTAGCTGGAAGGCAGGCAAGTTGGCAGTTCAAGACCCAGATACTGCATGATGAATTGAGCGTCCATCTCTGTCCCAGCTCTTGGGGATGTGAAAGGAGCCTCATTTGGGTGTTCCCTGAGTAGAGTTTCTTCTGCAAAAATCCTTTCAACCCAGAATAATTTCCGACACAACATTATTATTATCACACTAAGCCAGACATTGCTTTGGAAGATCTGCAGTAATAGGTAACACTGCAGGGATTAAATATTATTCAACTGCAGTTATCTTAAGTGATGAAAACCTAGGAATATAAAGATACTATTCAATACATCTTAATGAATACTAAGTCTAAACTGTCCATGATCATTAGAGTACTTCTCTACTTCAGAACTCTTAAGAGACAATTCCTTTTTTTTGTTCCAGGTGTCTAGTCCTAATCAACACTTCTGTTTACTCTCTCAGCCAGAATGCATAAATATTCTTTAATTAGTAATTTCCCAAGAGCCTCTGGGTTACTTCAAATGAAATATTTGCCCAGTGTTACATCAGGAAATGAAAACAAAACAAAAATCATTTACTTGGTAAATGTTTCCTAGAATGTCTTTATAGACATGAACTCTATTTATTCAGGATTATTTGCATAATTGGTGTAAGAAGCAAGCCTTATTTATTTATTTGTTAGTTAGATTTCTTCACCGCCCACTCAGCCGAGACCGACTCAGGGTGGTTTGCAATCATATATAAAAATGACATAGTTAAAACTAATTAAAACCACCCACCCCCTAAAAAAGGATGCAGGGACTGAAGGTAACGAAGGGGGAGGTTTTCCACTAAACCAACCACCCCACGGAGGCAACCCTTCCACCTGCACCCCATACTTGGCCTGCCAAACAGGTTTTGAGCTCTTTCCTGAAGGGCAGCAGTTCCGTCTGGAGATGTAGCTCTGTTGGCAGGAGGTTCCAGAGGGCCGGTGCAGACACGGAGAAGGCCCTCCTCCTTGTGCTAGAGAGGCAAGCCCCTCTAGCGGATGGTACAATCAGAGAGCCTCTCCTGTCCGGTCTCGTTGGACGGACAGACATCCTTAGGGCAATCTTAGGTATCCTGGCCCACTACCATATAGTAACCATGGTAAATGGTACCCAATTCATGTTACATTTTGCTTACCCAGACTACATTGTCCTAAGCTATGTTTGGCCCTCAAGCTTAAAATATTAGACAAGATTATGGAGCTTGAATAGTGTTCAAGTGGTGGCACAGTGGTTAAGCTGCTATACTGCAGCCAGAACATTGTGAGTTCGATCCATCCTTCTGAGCTCAGTAAAATGAGTACCCAGCATGTTGGGGGCAAAATGCTAATTAACTCGTGAACCACCCAGAGAGTCCTCTAAGTGCTATGAGATAGCATAGAATTGTAATTGCTATTGCTATTCTAAAAATGAGAAACAAGGATGGTAGTGGTTGAAGGGGGCAGCCTTAATCAGCATTTATGTATGATGTCTACAAAGTGTACTGCCTCTGCAACTTTCTGGGCCTGCCTCAGAACTTATTTATTTATTTATTAGACTTATAAACTGCCCTTCGAGCTAGAATGCCACCCCAGTTGGTGGACATAAAAACTTTGGTTAAACAAAAGTACATGATAAAAGCAAATACACAAGTGTAAATGGCTTAAATATATACAAAATATCAGGGAACCCTAACACTTCAGGATACCAGTGGGAACACAAATGTTGTGTTGGACTGGATCCAGCACGAACTAGATAATTTGTTGTTGGCATAAGAGGCCTGTACAGTGCCGTGGCAAGCTCCACCCATTATTTCTGGCCATTTCCCCAGTATTGGCACATAGAATGCCAGCTTATCAGTGTCACATGTGTTCTTCCAGACTGATTTTATGGGAGGAGTCCCAAAAAGAGTTTTCTTGTATTTATTTCCGGTAATGGTAGCCCTGGTAAATGTAACCCTTTTAAAACGATCTTGGACAGCCAAACACAAGAAATAATGCAAAGGACAGCATACCTGGTGTTTTCTCTGTAAATATGACTTTAGACTCTGCAGTAAAATTCTGGCCGGTCAGGATCATCTGTTGCCCACCATACACCAGGCAGCTGTCAACATCTTGCCTCTCAACCATCGGAAGTTCATGAGCAGAACGTTGGGCTGTGGACAAAACACAGACAAGGATGAAATTAAACCTACTACTTATTTATCTCTTGATAACTAGGAAATGTTAGAATTGCTCACGGAGCTTCTGTTGCCTCAAGTGTCAACCCCTCGCTGCCAGAGGAACTTCTCTGTGAGGGTAAATTTAGAAGTAAAAAGAGAGGAGGAAAAATAAACTTACACTCAAAGTGTTTTTATATGGAAATAGTCAGGAGCTGGCTCTGGCTTTTCAGCTGTGCTGGCCTTTCTCCTTGTCCCTGACAAAGGAAAACTGAGTTGAATGAGCTGGAGTCAACCCATGTCTGTTTCCAAGTCAATGGCCAAAGAGTCAAAAGCAAGTATAGTACAATCCTGGAACCTTAAATATGCCACCTGCTGAGTGGATAAATATGGATTCCTTTACAAGAAGCCGAACCATAACTCATTCCAAGCTGAAATATGTGTTGGGAAAATAGCAATTTTGCATGCACTAACACTGGGTATCAGCAGAAAGGGGCTTTTACAGCCAAATGTGATTGGCCTTTAATACTAACTTAATTGGTAGAACAGAGAGTAGGCAAAACAAAACAAAACAGAAACAAACATGTTGTAGCACTTTAAAGACTAACTGCTGTATTTTAACGTTAGCTTTCATGGATCAAGTCCACTTCATGTTTTGTCTTATTTTTAGGGCATTCATGCTTTTATTATTCACACAGATGGGTCCCCAAAGCTTCCAGTTGTATATACTGAGATTCCTTTAGCAGAAGTTGCTTATTTCTTCCACATGGCTGATATGATTAATCACTTGTTATAAACAGTCAAGGTCCTGATGAGTTCATAACTGGAGTTACTATTAATAGGAGATTTAGAGTTATGAAAACCCGAGGGTAAATGATATCAAGCAAGTACTGTATTACATTTAGGAAGGGATTTTTAAAAAAATAACAATAGGCAACCTGGAAATCAGTGGACGGGGGCTGGGACTTTATTAAGTTAGAAAACAAAAACAGTTTGGAACAGTATGTCTTTGATAATTAAAACTAAATATGCCCAGTTATAAGCTGTTGTTTAAAGATCTTTCAAATTAAACCAAGAGATTGTGAGATGGCACAAACACACTCCTAGTACCCAAGGAGAAGTTATTCATACAGAAAGATATTTTTATCCTCCAGTGTCAAATGCAGTCTGGCCAGGTTATCCTACTATGGTAATAGAGTAGACCCATGATGGCAAACTTCAGCACTCCAGATGTTCTTGGACTTCAATTCCCAGAAGCCCCCGTGAATCCATACGAATGGACGCGTTTTACTTCTGCTTCCAGGCACATTTTACTTCCACTTCCAGGAGCGACGAGGGCGGTGTGGGCCAGATGAATCGCAGTAAATCTATTCGTGTGGATTCATGGGGATTTCTGGGAATTGAAGTCCAAGAACATCTGGAGTACCAAGGTTCACCATCACAGAAGTAGACCATACTGCCAGCAGCTCAATGCCAAGTGTCAGGCAGTGGTTAACTAACCTGACAACCCTAAGGACTAACTGCCTTGGATGCATAAGTCAACAGGGAAGGGTGATGGTCTCAAAGTGGATTAAATCCCACTTGAATCCATCTTGATGGAAGGCAGAAGCTTCATCAATACTGGCCTGTAGCTGATGAGGACTTTGCATGACAAAAGGGCTCAGGACCAGAAAGTGACTCGCAGAACTGGATCAGTGGTACGGGTGTCATGCATTATATTCTCAGGACAGTGTTCATGGCTGGTCGCCATTATGATCACCAATATTCAGATTTGGATATGGCATAATAATCATAATCATAATCATAATCATAGATAATAGATAATAGATAATAGATAATTAAGAAGCCTGTGTCTCAAGAGTCAATAGACATTCTATGCTGGTTTAGAGCAATCCTATTTTAAATTATGTCCAATCTTATTTTAAATTATATTTACATGTTCATAGTTTCCCAAAGCTGGAGAGGTAATAATAAGTGAAAATAAAATTAGATCTTTGATATCGTAGTCTATTCAGCATTCACACATTTATATGTCTGGCTGAACCTCCCACTACAGTAATGGAGTAGACCGTACAGTCAATGGCTAAGGAAGGATGAGTCCCTTTAGGTGGGGTGATGTTCCACTCAGTGGATGAAATGCCACTGGAAACCATCATATTGGGGCCAATGGTAAAATGAGCAGAGGAGAAACTCTGATTCCCAATGGTCATGGAGGTGGAAGAGGACATGCCAGATGGACTGGCTGTGAAGACACACCTTGATAATATTATCAAGGCTGCGGCAGTCCATTGCAGTCTTGGTGTTAAATCCTGCATGTCTCATTTCATATGTGCCACATGAGATGGCTCTGTGATCATACTATGTGAGCTGCTTCATGGCAAGCTGGGATCCACCTTAAACAAATTCATGCCAGTGGCATTTTTCCTGCTTCAGGAAAAAATGCATTCTCGGATACGAGTTGCAGCCGATGACGATTGACATATTTAAAAACAATTCATGTGGAAGAGAAAACACTAGCACAATGAAATTAATTTGCCATACCCTTTTGCTTGCTGTATTAATCCCTGGAATACTCATTCCCTCTAATGCTCAGGTTAGGTAGGCTTGTAATTTCACAACATTCCTTCTCATCCCCTCAGGGGCTGGCACTCTATAAAGCAGACCTAGAGCTACTGTAGTTTATGAGCTCTGTTTAAACATAACACTGTTGACTTATCCAGTTGGGGTGTTTACCTTCAATAGCAACAGCCACTGACATAATGCAGGAAAGCAACTGCTAACGAAACGCTCACTTTTGCCTTGAAACAGCATTTCTGCTCTATTAATGACACAGGGTGTGGGTGGGGTTTTTTTCTTTCTTTATTTTAAATGACTGACTACCAATCAAGATGTTATGAAATCTCCATGCCAAAAAATTGCATTACTGCCAACATTGGAAAGGAAACAAAAGGATGGGGGTGGAGGACTGGAAGACAGACATTACTGGGACTTGGGCTTGCGTCCCAAGACTCAGAAGTACAAGAGAAAAGGAGAAATGGGAGTGAGAAAATCCCCCCAAAATGTGGCTTGCCTATAGATAATTAAAACAGTCTGGTCAGGTTATCTTGCTATGGCAATACAGTAGACCTTACTGCAAAAGGGTACAGCAAATTAATCTCATCGTGCTAATGTTACCTCTTCCACATGACTTTTTTTAAAATATGAGAATACTTAACGCCATGTGCTAGGTGAAGCATAACTAACCTGATAACCTGAGGACTAACAGTCTTGGGTGCCAAAGTCCACAGGGAAAGTAACTTAAATGTTACATTCTTCAGTCAAATCAATGTCTTTGTCTTTAATATAAAACTTAAATGTTACTTTTTTCAGTCAAATAAATGTCTTTATCTTTAGTGTGTCTTATGTTTAATTTTAAATCTTGTAACATTTAAGTTTATGATGAAATTAAAAATTACTTGTTTTGAGAACTACATTATGGACTGACAACTTCAATCATGTCATACCATTTGAGAAACGGCTCTTTTGGATATTTTTCACTGATATTACCGTTCTGCCCAGAACTTCGCCAATGCAGAATGATAGCAGAGAATGTGTGGCTCTGTATGGGCTCTGCAATTGCTCTGCTGGCAATCAGATAATTAATGCAAAATACCATGTTCTGCCTTTGATAAACAACTCCAAATAACAATTTTTGGAAGAATGCTTTTGGGAAGCTCCTCAATTTAGTCTTCCAAACTCTATGGACAGCAATATACAGCCCATATACCTCAAAAAGCTGCTTATCCTACTCGAATTCTATAGAAAACTAACAGTTTTCTCCACAGCCTTTCAAAGAATACTAATTAGCCTGAGCCATAAAGAGTTATAAATTCACGGTATAGCCAATCACTCATTATAAAGGTAGGAAAGTTTCATAGTTTATGTTGCATTGTAAGCTAGTCTTGCCTTAATCAGTACAAAGTAAAAAAGGGAAAGTAGTCCAGCATGGCCCAATTTTCCTTTTAACCTCTGTAAGGCAAGTGGATGTCTGAAGATTTCACCTCTCACTTATGCTATAAAGAAGGCAAAAGGCTAATCTATAAAGTTGGGACGATGTGGTTTAGAAATATGACACAGCTTTCTAAAGTTGTGGAGATGCATTTCAGAGTAAGCAAGTGGTTTTGGATAGACTAGTAAAAGACTTAAAGTCTGCTTTATTTCTGAGTCTACTACAGATACACCTAATTAGATTCCTAATCCTTCCCTTTATCATTGCCAGTACCTTTTAGGCAAAAACACTTCCCCGGAAGCCAAAATGTTGTGTTTCTGCAGCAACTTCATTTTCTTGCTCTATTCTCTGGAGAACCTGTGTCTTTTTCTTATTTACCTGAACTTTATACTCCTTCTTCCATAAACACATTAATTACTTGTTTTAGAAGGAATAATGCAAAGAAAATTTGTTCATGCAAAATAAAACAATTTACTGTGTGTGTGTGTGTGTGTGTGTGTGTGTGTGTGTCTATATATATAAATTTATTTCTGCTCTTTAGCTAGTCTCCATGACTGTTGGGAACTCTGATTCCCAACAATCGTGGAGGCAGAAGAGGCCATGCTAGATGGACTGGCTGTGAAGAAGCACCTTTTCCATATCCTCAAGACTGTGGCAGTGCATTGCAGTCCTGATGTTAAATCTTGCATATCTCAGGAGATGGCTCCGGGATCATAGTGGGTCACTTACTGGTAAGGTGGGATCCACCTTAAGCAAATTCATGCCAGTGACATTTTTCCTGCTTCAGGAAAAAAGGTATTCTCAGATACAAGTTGCAGTCTATGACAAACTAGTCTCTAGCATGCTGTTGAAAAGTTACCAGTTGGGTACCTTCACTGTGAAAAATGTTATAGAGAATTTGGCAAGCTGAATGTATTTTTAAAACTATTTCTTTCCTCTGAATTTATAACTGCATCACATCACAGATTCAGAATATCTAATTTTTATAGGAAAATTGACTTAGAGAGGAGGAAAAAATTGAAAGAAATAAGAAATGGAGGAATCTTCCAGGAAAGTTGATTAAAAGATATTACCAACAAAATGATCCAAATTCACTGGCATAAGAAAACTTTGTGGCTCAAAAGGAAACATGAATATTAATCGGGTAAATATTTTTTGAAGAAATATCTCAGAGGTTGTAATAATGATCCAATCTCAGAGAACAATAATCACTTTTATTATACATAAATAATGAACTCATTTTTTTCCTTTTCACCCAGTGTAACCAGCAGTATGCATGCCTGACTGGATTCCATGCTCCTTTGGAAAAAAATAACTCCTTGCTAATGCTTCCCTGGAGATTTTGGTGTCTCAAGTGGTTAAGATGCTGAACTTGAAGTTGGCAGGTCAGTAGTTCGAGACCTGAGTACTGCATAATGGAATGAGCTCCTGTCTTTGCTTCTGCCAACCTAGCAGTTCAAAAGCAAGAAATTGCAAGTAGATAAATAGGGACCTCTTCAGTGGGATGGTAAACAGCATTCCATGCACTCCGGTGTCTAGGCATGCCTGCCACATGTCCACGGAAATGTTGGCAGACGCAGACAGTGCTGGCTCTTTGGATGTAAACAGAGATGAGCACTGAGCCCTAGAGTCGGATACAACTGGCTTTCGAGCAAGGGTGACTTTTACCTTTAATGTTTCCCTATACATTCAGCTTGTTAGGAATTTACTTCAACTCCACGTAAACATCCAGCAAACTACTAAAGACCACATGTCACAATACAGGCACAGTGGGATATGACCACTCCACTTATGTCAGTTGTCATTTTATTGCAGCTGCCAAATTGCTCCCTACACCAAGGGGAAATGTCAGGTGCTCTGTTCCTAGCAACTGCCATCTCAGGGGAGCAGCAACCAGCAAAAGCAATAAATCAGCTAATTCAACTTCAGCATTCAATGATGTTGTCTGTGAAGGATAATAAATTGCTCCCACATCTGCAGGCTGATTTATCATCAACAAGAATCCCTAACTTCCAAAACGTAAAGTGCCAATAAATACTTATGGTGGGACTGAGAGAAAAACCCTCATCCAAATTCCAAAGCTAATAAAATTTCTTTACTTTATGATTCTGCTCATGTGACCCAAAACGACTCCCTGCAAACCCATCCACTACAGAGAATTTTCCTGCTGAGAACTGTAGCAAGAGGGTTTATTATCTGTAGCTGGCTTGGTTTTATATATTTTTTTGCCTACACAGAAGCTGAAAGAGAAGTAATGCCACAACCAAGAGGCATCTTGAATTCATGCGAAGGGGGAAAGGTGCAAGACCAGTGTGCAACAGTTAAACTGCAAAACAAACACACAAAGAGTGATTAGACTTTTAGCCACCTTGGAAGGGAAACTCACTTGCTAATTGCACGGCCACTGTCCAAACGAAACTGCAGTAAAGAATATAGCAAAAAAAAATTGCAGGTTTCAGGAACAACCTGGCATGCCACTGGCTCCCAACACTTTACTCTTAGTGACAGGTAAAAATAAGAGTAGAGAAGAGATGATAACATGACACATCATCGACTAGGAGCTCTAGAGATCACAAGTTTTTGAGTTGACATTGTCTTGTGGGAGAAAAGTCAGCCAGTGTAAGGTGGGCAAGCTATAGGGACCCAGAGAACCTTTGAAGAAGGGACTGGTAAACTACTTCTGAGTACTTGTGCCTGGAAGGATTGTACTTTACAAGGATTGGCATAAACTGAAATTGACTTGACCAGACACAATTATTATTGCTTTTTTTTTGTAGAAAGCTTGAAGCAAGTGGACAACGTTTTCCATAATGGCTGCATTTCAGATTGTGCATGTTTTTCTTCTACTGTTCTCCCAAAACTGATCAAATGGCCATACAAGTGTACGTGAACAATTCATTGGGACATTTAGCAGCATCAGATAAAGCTGGGGTATGGAAATCTGGAATATGGCAGGGTTTCATTAACTTAGGGAAGTTACTACCCCAAGAAATGATACTAATTAGGGATTCAGATGGTTGTTACTTTCAAAACAAAATTAAGAATCAGTCATCAAAAATAGATTAGTTAAATGGCATTTTCATAGAGAAAAGTAGCATATCTTTGATAACAGGTGCAAGAGGCAAATAATTATGCTATACATAAGCATTTTACTGTATGCAATTAAAAAGAAAATTCTGAAGCAGATGGACCCTGATTTAGTTTTGGACCAGACTGAGCATTCTTTGATTTCCTACCCACCCAAAAAATTAAGCCCTACCAACTAATCAAATTTCCTCAGCACTTCATTTGAACTGAAACTCTCATGGTGTCATGGCTTTATAATCATAAGTTGCAGAGTAGGTCTTTAGAGCAACTTTTCTCAAGATGCTGACTGCTACAACAAGATTTTGTATACTAATATGAGTCATACAATAAAAGAAGTGAAAATGGTTCGTTATGTTTCTGTGAAATCCCCAAACCACTGAGAAAGCTCAGGTTACTAATAAAAAGCATCACAGGATAAGCAAACAAACTTATTAGTACAAGCACTCCAAAATGACTAAGACTCCTTGGATATGTTGGAATGGAGACCTACTCCTCCAAAATGTTAAGGAGACTACTTCTGAGCTTATTCTCTCACACCAAATGGATGACAGCTGGAGTTGTGAAGCCTAAAAGGGTGAATATAAAATGGGGGCCTGAATATTGCTTTCTGTAAGGGAGATCTGGTAGGATTGTAGCACAGACAGCATTCTGGAATCATCAGAGATATCCGGTGGAAATCCCCTCTTCCCCATAATTGGGATTAATCAAGGATATAGAAAGAAAACTCCCACACTCTATTATTCTATCACATGTGTGGCTTATCTTACTTGGTCTTGGAGTACTGCCTGGGAGTAGGCTGCAAATTATGTGTTCAGGGTGAGAGTCATAAAATGTTCTCCTTTTAGGACTTTTTGAGTAATCAGATATATGTAGGGGGCATGTGTACTAAATCTCCACTTTTCCTCTCCTGTGGAAGTCACCCAATAATTTTAATTTGTCTCCTATGAGGCAGTGGGATTGCAACAATTTGTTAATTATCATGTGCTTGGGTACAAGTCATAGCCTACCTGTCAACCTTCCCGGATTGGCCGGGATTTCACGGTTTTTGGTGGCGATTTGCGCCATTTCCCGCCCCGTGCTGCCGAAACCCCGGAATTTGGCAGCAGGGGAAAGAAGGTACTGCGCAACCCTTCTGCACAGGTCGCCTTCTACGCAAGCGGCGTAGCCTTCTACGCATGCATAGAAGGGTTTTACGATTGCGTAGCCCCGTTCTACGCATGCGTAGAAGGCTACACCGCTTGCGTAGAAGGCTATGCCACTTGCGTAGGAGGCTACGCTGCTTGCGTAGGAGGCTACACAAGCGTAGAAGGCGACCTGTGCAGAACCGTTTGCGCAGGTCCCGTATTTTCCGGAGCCGCGGTTGACAGGTATGAGGCATAGTGATTCCAAGACTTAGTCCCAGATAAGTATTCAGAGCATGTCAGCCTTAAATATAGACAAGTAATACAGTGCATGGAGAATATCTGTCTTTGGACAAGAGATTTGACTATTTGTTTCTCAGATTTATTTCTGTTGTATAATATTTATGAGTTCAATAACACAAACCAGAAATGAAGAAGTTATAGTAAAAATGTGACTTACAGCATTCAATAGGGTTAGATGCCACCTGCAAAGAAATTATCCTGCCACTGGATTCAGGGATATGCACTCGGAAAACCAGCCTCACACGGGTGTTCTTACGGCCAATATCTGTCTCTCCTTTCCGCAGTTCAATGTCTGCATTCCTTAGTTTAAGGATGCCTGCGCAGTCAATACTGTGAGACAAACAGAAACACGGTTAACCCCCATCCAGTGTGAAAAAGAGTCTAACACCCAATTGTATTAGCAGGTAGGAAGGATAAATGTTAATGGACTGTTGGGGCTCACTGATCACAATGATGCATTTAAAGGTCACTTCTGCACCTTTGATTCTGGAAGACTAAACATATACTTTGTTCACACAAAGTCCTGTAGTCCTTCATCTCAAATGAAAATGACAGTGTGATGTATCTGATTTTGAAGGGATATGGGGAGAATTTCTAGATTATGTATTGGTGAAAAGGAAAGGAATAAAGTCAGAACATGATACAGCATGTATTTGGTGATATAGAAACTATTTAGTGGATAAGGTTTATAAGCATGTAGAGACTCACACTGTAATATATATATACAGTAATACCTTGCATAATGACCGCATCGCATACCGATTTATTCACATATGACGCAGTTTTTATGCTAAGGCGATACGTCGCATAACACTAAAAACCACTAAAATTTGTCATTATCTGAGGTATTTGGTATAGGAACCTCGGATAATGACCATTTTTGGTCCTTATCCAAGGTATCACCCATTTGAATCGCATAGCACTAAAAATCGCATAGCAACTAACTTTGTGGAACGGAGTTTGGTCGTTATACAGTACCTGTATATGTATGTTTGTTTTATTTTTTCATTCTTTTGTAATTTTTTTAGTTAATAAAATTTTAAAAAAATAACAAGGGTTCAAATTTACACTCCTCCCTGAAGATCATGTGATTTAGGCCATTGATTCATTTATTGCAGTGTTTTCCAACATGGGGCCTATGCCCCATAGGGAGACTTCAATTCCCATAAGCTTATGTTAGTACATTGGCTGATTAGTGCTTTGGGGAATTGACTTAGGCTTCTGGGAATTGAAGCTCAAAAAACAACGGCTGGGAAACACTGGTCTATTCTTATGTGTCTACTCTGCAGCTCCAAGATCAGACAGAAAGATGTTTTCATTGCTTCTCGTTTAACTATAAATGTGAGAAAATGAACCAAGAAAGGTCTGTCCTAGGGATGCAACTTTTCACTTGTCTTATCCTTAGCTAAGAGGAACTGCAACATACTTTTACTAGCTTCCAAGGACATTGATAAAATTTCACAGTGTTTCTCAATCTTTGGTCACCAGATGTTCTTGGACTTCCATTCCCAGGAGCTAAGATCAACAGGTGTGATGACTTGGGCTTCTGAGAATTAAAGTCCATGAATACCTGCAGACCCAAGGTTGAGAAACTCTCACATGGGTGTGTATTAACTTTAGCACAATATTTCCTTTTTTGTGTGGGAAACTAACCATTTTTCAGATTTCCTGCTAATTGTCCAAACTAGGATGAGTGTAGCCTTACTTAAGAATCTAAAGTATTGAACACAATTCTTAGTATACTTTGTGTGTACATCTACATGTGTTACAGAGACTAGAAACATTTTAAACAAATTACAGGGGTCATACGGAGAAGAAACCTTCTTGAATCCTTCTTGGCTGGAGATTAGAATTCTCCACAGATTTAAAAAGCCTCATTGAGGTGCTTCAGCATGTAAAGACAACCTAAATCAGTGATAGCGAACCTTGGCACTCTAAGTGTTCTTGGACTTCAATTACCAGAATCCCAAGTCAGCACTCCTTATAGGAATTGAAGTTCAAGAACACCTGGAGTGCCAAGGTTCACCATCACTGACCTAATGAAGAATTTACAGAGTATTCCCTCCATCCCTATTCCGCATACAAATGATATGCTCTACAACCAAAATATAAACTAGTGCCTTGTATCTTACTGCTGTATATGAGATACTTTCTTATGACAGCACCCTTACGTTGCTTTCATGTTGTTTTTTGGCTCCAGAGGAATTTCCAGCACTTTGGTGTTGCCAATTATTTTTTCGTAGCTTGTGGTCGTGACTGTTTTCCCTGTGATACGATGGACTTGGTAGAAAGCATGCGGCTTAAGAATACGCTCATCTGCTGTTCCAATGAAGATCTGAAGCCCCAGGGGCTTACTGTCCATGTAACCATGAAGCTGGCAAGAAATCAAATCAGTTAACATCAGCATCATTTAACACCAGCATCATTTAACTACCAATAGAGCAGAAAAATCAAACTATGAGTTAGTGTCATAAACGGAAAATATGACATATACAGTTGTTCATTTCTTCACCTGTGAAAACTAGGGATCATTTTCAGATTATTAGACAGAAACCCTTTATAATCAAATGAGTAATCAAATTAGTTACTGTTCTTTTTCTTCTTCTCTCTCTACTGGTGTACCACCAATGAACAAAAGTTGGTTATAAGTGAAAAATATTAATTTTAATTCTATTAGCTTTTGTGTGTTTACTTGACAAGGCAAAAAAATACATTAAGAATGTGTGAACTTATTGCACTTACATTCAATGAAATTCACATTTTATAAAAATCTTGAGCAATATTTGAAATTTCTAATCAGAGAATCCAATGTGATGCAGAAACTAGGGGTCTCATTTTAGAGATCTAGGTTACAATCTGTCTTCAAATATGAAGCTCAGCAAGGATATTGGATTACTTATTATCGCTATCCTATCCTTTACAGGACTTTGATTAATGGAAATTGTAGTAATTTTTAAAAATATTTTCAAGCAATTTGTATCTAACAGAAAGTTCAATCACCAGCCTTGATGACAGAGCATAACAGAGCATTAAAGGACACCAGATTAACGACCCAAAAAACCGCCTTATCATGAGTTCAACCCTTGGTCAATGTAGCTTAATATTGTTGACACTGACTCAAAACTGGTGGCAGCAATCCGCGGTTTCAAACAGGAGTTTCTGCAACTCTTCTTAAAAATACTAGGTAAAGAACTTTGGAACATATGCATGCAAAGCAGTTATCTATCACTGAGCTCTGGATCCTAAGGGAGACAATTTTGATAAATGACCTGTCCTTGTTTCTGCATGGTAGAGCTGCTTGGGGGGAAAACCCCAATGAAATTTGAAGAAAATAATTCCTACACAATAGTATCTAAACAGATGTTGATCTCCTACAAAAAAAGAGTTTGATTATTTGAAATATGCAACAATGCAGTGTCTATTTTCACGGCTTGAACAGTTAAATCTAATGGGACAGTTGGGTAGACACTGCCTCTGAGGTTCCAGACTTAGAGGACATATGTTTTCCAGGAATTTGCCAGGGTTCCCAAACTCCCACCCCGTATCACAGAAAACAGCTGCCTTTCCCTGCTTAATGGGGAGACTAGGCTTGTCTTTCAGAGAACTGAATGTTGGCGAAATCTAACTTCAAGCTATTTTGAGGAAGCAGACCTTCTGAGCAAAATGGCTGCTCTGTTTCCTCCATAGCAAAACAACAAAACATTACCAAGACAGGATGTTCAGGATCTTCCTTATATAATGTGCAAGGATAAACTTCAAAGCTAACCTAAAAGCTTAATTTCAATAGGTGAGACATCACTCATACATTTAGTCAAACGTTTTTGTCAGTTTACATTGCTGGCTCACAAAACATTTCCTGCTTCTGAATAGCTGGAAATAATCTAGTGATAATAAAAATAATCTGCAGTCACGATTGCACCAAAGCCAAGGAAAGGTATGTGTATGTACATGTGTATCCAGAGAGACAGAGGGAGGAAGGGAGGGAGGGAGTACATGTGAGAGGAAGAATATGACATTATGTTTTCCATGAAAAAAGCTGGCCTATAGAAGTCTAATATCCCCATGTAAACAGAGACATGCAATGACAACAGAGGAAGAGAAGACAGAAAATGGGATTGGGTGAGAAACAGGACTATTCTACCAGCCCTGAGGATAAACTTCTTGCTTTTCCACTCTCTGCCCATTTTTGTTTCAGATCTTTTCAGACTGTAGGTCTGTAGGCAGTGACTATGTTTTGTTGACTGTATATCAGTCACTCCAGTAGAATTTTAGGATTAAATGTGGGCGTATAATGCTATAAAATAGTAGCTCAGGACCAATTTATAATACACTAGCAGGGTACCTGGCGTTGCCTGGGTGTGGGACCCAGCCTGGGGTGCGGTCCGCCAAGAGGGCCCCTAGACCCCCCCAGATGCACATGCACACACATGCACACACCTTTTGTAGTCTAAGGAACAACGCTCAGCACAGCTGCTGAGCGTTGGGGGTGGCGTGAGGGGCCTGGGGGCCTGTGCCATGGGGCAGTGGTGGAGGGCGTGCAAGGAAGGAGGGGTGGAGGGAGCGTCGGGCCGACTGGCAAGGGTCTGGGGAAAGGGTTAGATAAATGGAAAGTACTGGAAAATGGAGTGGAGAAACAGAATTACAATACAGGTCGCCTCCCATATCCATGGAGGATACATTCTAAAACCTACCACAGATACCTGAAACTGTAGATAACAATGAACCCCGAATGTTACATTGGAGACAGTGACCTCTAGCAGTCAGCTCTAGTAATGCACCATAGAAATACAGCAGTACCTCAGGTTACGAACGCTTCAGTGAGCGCATGCACAGACCCCCTGCGCACATGTACAGTAACCCCTGCGTGCATGCGCAGAAACCCCTTCGGCCAGGAAAGGGGTTACTGCGCATGCGTGCCCATCAGAGGCAGCGGTGCACATGCGCAGTAACCCCTTTCCTGGCTGTTCAAATACAGGATGACGGCAGGAAGGAGCGTGATGGAGCGGTGAATTACGGGAAATCCTGACCAAAACGGGATACTTGACAGGTATGGTATAGTTGCAACTAAGTCTTAAACAATATAGAAAGGTGGTCACATGAAATGAGGATCAAAGTCAGGGCTCCGATACCTTTCAACAGTTTGTGGAAAAGAAAATTTCAGCAAATATAGCTTATTATTTTTAGGTACCAGAATCCGGTGGCCACCATATACTAGAGGGTATTGGCTCAAATGGCTAAGTCGCTCACTGGGAGGTGGAAGGTCAGCAGTTCAATTCCCGAGTACTGCAGGACGGAATGAGCTCCCGTCTCTGTCCCAGCTCTTGCCAACCTAGCAGTTTGAAAGCAAGAAATTGCAAATAAACAGGGACCACTTTGCTGGGAAGGTAAACAGCGTTCCGTGCACTGAACCCTAGTCGGATACGACTGGCTTTCGAGCAAGGGAAACTTTTACCTTTACCTATCTCTGAAAGTGTTAGATCTGGCCCTTATAGGCATGAGTCCAGGACAACGGTGAACAAAACAGCAACAGGCTTTATTTATAACAGTCAGTAGAGCTTAGCTTACAAGGTGTTCTGGATCCCGAGATGGCTATACGTTCCTAATGTAATCAGTCCCTCCGGACTCATGCCCGGCAATAGGCAAATGTTAGCTACCCGATTGTAGCATAATGGAGGGACCCAGGCTTAGCACTACCCAGGCTACCTGTGGCGTAGGAAGTATAGATCCGGTCCAGCCCCACCCTTACTTGTTCATGGGGCTTATATAGTGCCTCCCCAGCGGTTGCTATTAGACCAGTGTTTCTCAGCCTTGGGCACTCAGATGTTCTTGGGCTTCAATTCCCAGAAACCCTGATCAGCAGGTGTGCTGACTTGGGCTTCTGGGAATTGAAGTCCAAGAACAGCTGGAGGCCCAAGGTTGAGAAACCCTGTATTAGACACAAGGTAGCAACCTGCTGGACAAACGTAACTAACCAATCAGTGTAGGGGATATATGAAAGTAACCAATGGAGAGCAGGATCCAAAACTGTACCCAATGGTGGAGCTTGGATTAGTATGACTGGTGCGCCCTTTTTGCAAGGGAATTCATGCCACTTTAGGCTTCAATTAAGGATGGTGGGAAACTGCCATTTTCCATTGCAAGAGCGCTCCCTGGGCTACATGTGAATGTACCTTAATACACGACAGAAAGTCAGCAAGATTTTCTTGTCACAGAAGCAGCAAAGTCCATAGGAAACTGCTCCTTCCATCAACAAGAATGTAGAAATAGTTCTAATCTCTGGTTTATCTAACCGAGAATAGAAAATTGCTCAGTCTTGAGTGGTAGAAAACACACATGAAGTTCCTTAATGCAGGCCACTCCTTAACTGTTAAATGAACTGGGATTCCAACAGGTTGGTGTGGTTTTTTTAAAAAAAAATCAGCTCCCAGAATTTCATAATAACATTTCCCTGCACAAATATTTTTGCATCCTGTACGCAGCACATGTTTTGTGGAAATAAAATGGGCACTTGGTTTTAAAAGCAACAGCTGAGCACAATTTTTTTCAGTAAAGAACAACAGCAGGGTTTTGAATTGGGGCTTGTTATGTGAAGCGTAACAGAGCCAGAATTCCTGTGTAGGCTTGAGACCAGAGAATGTCTCTTTCATTTATTAACGTTCACAATTACAAATCAAGCTATTCTACATTTCTCACATCACTGAAAATTGAAAGCAGACAAGTCTACCACACAGCCAACCAGCAAGCTGAAAGGGAACTTGTTGGTCTAAAAGACATGCTAAATTTGTTTTCAATTATTTAATCCACATATTAAAAAAAACCTTGATTAAACAGTACAAAGCAAACAGGACAGGAAGATCAGAGAACAGAAACATTAAACTAATAGCATCCATGGGTCAGAAAAAGTATCTCATCCTTTGTTCTGCATTTCTGCAGTCAGCAGGAGGTATTTTTGCATAGAATAATTAATCTACCACCATCACCATCACCACCCCCAGAACTAGACCACATGCAACATACATATATTGCTGGCAGCTCTCCCTCAACACAATTATTGAAGAGGATCACAATTTTTTTTTTGTTAGGGTCATGAAGCAGATGTGGGGCTTCAAAATCCTTTTGCATCCTTCCTGGCTTTGCTAAATGTGCTGTTTACTGCAAACATCATCTCTGGGGCAAAAAGAAAGTGTGATACCTATTTATCTACTTGTATTTCTTGCTTACAAACTGTTAGGTTGATAGGAGCTGGGACAGATGACAGGTGCTCACTCCATCTCGCAGCACTCAGGTCTTGAACTGCTGACCAGCAACCTTCTAGTCATCAGGCTCAGCGTATTAACCACTAAGCCACCATGGCCCTCAAGGGTATGATAAGTGGCACAAATAGATCGTCTGTGAAGACACCTCAGGGAAATTGGGGTTTTCCAGGTTAATTTGTTTCAGTCAATCACATACGAAGCAACAGATAAAAGGAAGGAAATCAGCCTTGTTAACCATTTAAATCCATTGAAAGGGTCGAGAGCAAAAAGTTTTTGGATAATTCAAGACACTTCAATCAAGATGTGACAGTACATTCCAGCACATCCAGCAACAATTGACTTTGTGCGTCGGGATGCAAAGACTAGACTCATCAATGCAGAACAGGGCAGATTAGCAACATAAACGCCATAAACGCTCTTGACAACTAGGGACAATATCATTGTATAAATGAGTTCTTGGAGCTTTGGAAACTCTACACCAGGGGTTCCCAACCTTTTCAAGTCGAGGACCGAGTCATGCTCCCTCAGCCAGCTTCCGGGGCTGGATGGCCATTTTGCCTTGCCTGCACGAATGGGATGGCCTGTACATTTAAAAGGAACCACGCATGGCACTTCTGGGTGCAGTGGAGGCAGGGGGGGCACATGAAATGGCACCACGGGCCATAGGTTGGGAACCCCTGCTCTACATTGCAATGGTACTATGTTACACACAGACTCAAACCATGTTGTGCAGTTATGTAAACAAGCATAATATTTGGAAGTAAGCTGCCATACGTCATCTTTTGTATACGGATGCAGCCCAGTTTGCAAGTTAATTCTTACTGGGATTTCTTCCACAATGGTTTCTACATTGATACTGAGACTTCTTTGTCAAATTACTAATAGATCTGCACCTTCAACAGTGAAGGTTATTCTTAAAGGCCAAGGCGTTGCCTTTAATGTTTCACATCATTGCTTAAAGAGAAATCTGGATTTGGTGGATTCTCGTGCAAAAAAAGAAAAGAAGCATAAGTTCTCTAAACATTGGAATCCTGCAAAATATCTCATTTCTCTATTATAAGGTAAACAACTTACTATAACTCTCCCCCAAAAGTGTATATACCGAGTAAAACTACCTAATTTGAGTCACATTTACCAAAAGGGAAAGAGAAGCCAGACATGATGTGTATCTTTCCATGTTCTATTTTTTTTTTAAATTTCTTTTTTTTGGTAGAAATGAAATGTTGGGTTTTCTCTTTTTATTTTGCTCGACAGTTATTAACATGGCTAGACTCGGTCTGTGATTTAAGGAAATTCTACGCATTCTAAGAGGGAAAAAAATTAATAAGATCATTTCAGAATAAAAGAAGACCCTACCACTTCACATCATACTCTGAAAGCATTGTACATAATAAAACAGTATCAATGACACTTATATACCTCCTGATAGTGCTTAGTACACTGTCTGGACAGTTTGCAATGTAATTAGCATTTTGCCTCCATCATGCTGGGTGCTCATTTTACTGACCTTGGAAGGATGGAAGGCTGAGTCTACCTCGAACCCCCTCCCCCTGATCGAACTCACAATGTCAGCAGTTTTTGGCTGCATTTTACTTCCGCTTCCGGAAGCGATGAGGGCAGCGCAGGCTGGATGAATTGCAGTAAATCCATTCGTGTGGATTCACAGGGTGCTTGGGCTTCTGGGAATTGAAATCCAAGAACATCTGGAGTGACATTTCCTCTACTTTGCACTCTACCTGTTTCCAAGGACTTCTAATTTCAATTAAACTATTGTACAGCACTTACGGGTACAAAGAAAGAGCCTCCTCAAAGATTGTGGTATTTTTGAACCACAACTGGGCATACCCCAGGCAATGGCAACCTTGTGTTGTCAGCTAATCACACACTACGTCAGATGATAGGAACTGCAGAATGAACACAAGAAAAGATACCTTCATTTTGGCAGTTTCACATCTGGCCTAGACATGGAAGAAGCAGCTGCACAGAATCAATACCCAACTGGACAAACTTAGCAGTGGAAATTATCTCCCACCAAAACCAACAAATCTCTTCATTTTCTGGGGAAAAGTTTCAATCATACAATTTTTCTTTAAAATGAGCACAAGTCACTTCAGTATGTCACATTATTGCTCCACTTAGTCTTCCATGTATAATACCAGTCATGCATACCTGTCAGGTGCGGCTCTGGAAAATACGGGACCTGCACAGAACCTTTCTGCACAGAAGGTTCTGCGCATGCGCAGAAGGGTTCTGCGCATACATGCATGCGCAGTAACTACTTTCCCCACCGGCCAAATTACAGGATGGCGGCGGGAAAGCAGAGTTAGCAACGCAAAAATACAGGAAATCCCAGCCAATCCAGGATACTTGACAGGTATGATGTATACACATATTTCTTCCAGTATCAGAGATGGCATATACCTCTTTATAGATGGCTTTTGTACTCCTATCTTGCTTATGAACTTTCCCATGTTTAACTGGTTGGCTGCTGAACGAAATATGGAACATATGGACTTTGGCCTGCTACATCATGATTTTTCTTATAACCAGAAAATTGAAATTGTGCTAACCTAATAGGGTTTTCCTTAGGATTACAACAAAACAAGGTATGTTTTCAATTTTATAACGCGATATAAATTATTATGTTGTTTGGATGAAGACTGAACTCACAGTCACTTTTGGGAACATTTTTTACACCAAAAGTCTTTATCTGTAACCACATTATGAAAACAAAATGTGAGCTATGTACTAAATAGAAAGTAGGGAGGAATTACTTTCTAATTCTTCCTAACAGAGATCTTCTTTGCTGGGAGTGGTACTATTTTCTCTACAAATCAGGATCTTTAAAAATGATCTCAGGTATCTTCCTGTCTAGACAAGACAGACCATTCTTCCAGAAAGAAAATTCAGTGTGTAAGCATAAATTTACAGTCTTCATAATTTGGTCTGCCCCATTTGATAATTTCAGCACTAAGTAGATCATAACTCAATAAATAACATGATATTCAGGACTACAATGGCAGAAATCTGATACATATCTAATATTTCCGTTAAATATAAATGTTCTTCTGTACATCACTTCCATCTTATGGTGAGCCTATGTACTGATGATTTCATTCCTCATTCCTGTTTAGGTTTTGCAAACTGAAGATCACGTGCTTGTTTGTTGAGTCAATCAATCCCAAATTAGGCCTTCCTGCCTTCTTCCTGCTTTCCACTTTCTCTAGTATTATTGCCTTTCCTAGTGAGTGAATTTTAAGCATACTAACGCAGAGTAAGTGGCAATGAAATTCATTCATCCAAGTTAGCATGACTAGAACATGTTATGCGCTTACTGGAACTGAGCTGACCAAGTTGTTCTGGGTTCTTCTGCCGTGGGGGTAGTTTCCCTGTGAAATATGATTAAAATTTGCAACTCGAAGGCAAAAATCCAATAGGAAGTCGCACCTAGAGTAGGCCCGTTGAAACATTGGGGATTTGATGAATCAACTCATTTGTAAGTTTCACTGATTCAGCAAACCTTCTCTGGGTATGATTTACTATTGGATTTTTAGCCTCAAGATTTAATAAATAACCAGACAACTTCAAGAGAATATGCTTCATGCTAACAATATCTAAATATTTAAAATACTAATAAGAGCAGATGGCTAGCACAAAGAGATGAAAACATTAGGATTTCCTATATTATTGAGAGAGCTATTGAATGTTACTATTTGGTAAGCAGTTAACCTGTCTTTTGCATTGCATACTTTCTACTTGATTTTGATGTTTTGTATGTGCAGTGTCCCAGTTTCCTTAACCTATACTGAGAGATCTGTAACTCTGATGTAAACAAATATGTAGACATTTGATGTAGAGCAGTGGTCCCAATGTGGAGCACACATCTCACAGGAGGGGACTTCAATTCCTAGAAACTTAAGTCCATTGGTTGATGAGTGCTTTGGGAGATTGACTTAGGTTTCTGGGAATTGAACTCCAAAAAGCATATATTGGAAAACACTGATTTAGAGCATACAGCGTATGTGGTTTGCATACAAAAGGCCCCAAGTTCAATATATGGCATTTCCAGGTAAAAGTGTTCTAGGCAGCATAACTAGGAACAAAGAGATTTTTCAGCTTACGATTAACTGAATCTTCCAGTCAGTACAGCAGTAGCCATATTGCTTAGGGAACTCAAGGAACTGTCATCCAGAAAAATAACTTTTCTAAGCTTTGGCTGTGAATCACCTCCTCTCTAGAGAGCCACCATGAATCAAAATAAATTTTGTATTGAGAAATTAACCAGGCTGACCTTTTCTTTAACGAAGTTGCATTTTACAGGGACAGTTCTACATGGCAAGGAGAAAAAACAGTACTATGTATCTGCAGCATGTGATCAGAAACCCTAACCTTGGAAAAACAAGAAAGAAAGATGAGTAAAGGTATAGATCACTGTTGTGTATTGAGGCACAACTGCAAACAGCGCGGGCAGTGTCTTGCAAGAAGAAAATGACGGTTTCCCACCATCCAAATAAGGAGCTAAAAGTGGCATGAAAACCCCATGCACAGGGCGCACTCATTATGTTAATCCAAGCCCTGTGATTGGATACAGTTTTGCATCCTGTTCATTGGTTAAATACATATATTCCCTGTTATGATTGTTCATTTACGGTTATCCGGCAGGTCACTACTTTGTATCAAGGAGTTTGCCAAGGAGATACTATATAAGCCCCACAAGTAAACAAGGGTGGAGCCGGACTGGACTACACTTCCGACTCAGTACAGGTAGCCAGATACGCACTAAGCCTGGGTCTCCTCCATTATGCTATGCTTCTATGGTAGGTAGTATTTGCCCCGCTACGGCAAGAGTCTGGAGGGACTGATTCCTTTGGGATTGTAGAGCCATCTCTGTGTCCAGAACATCTTGTAAGATCATCTCTAAAAGACTGTTGAATAAAGACTTGTTGCTGTTTTGTTCATCGTTGTCTGGACTGGTGCTTATAAGTCACCCTTGCTCGAAAGCCAGTCATATCCGACTCTAGGGTTCAGTGCTCATCTCTGTTTATAGCCAAAGAGCTTTGGACCTATTCAACCGCGTTTATTAACTTGAGTTCTGTCCAACATTCAGAGCTCACCCCATTGCTTCTTTAGTGAACTTGTCATATTTCCAACGCGAGTCTTTCTAGCATCTCTCCCAATGAGTCCTTTGTGTGCAGCCTGCTTTTTCAATAACAACATGATGATTCAGAGACCCACTCATTAACCTTTGGTTAAAAAAATAATAGGAAAATAGAATCCCACTGCCTACAGTTAATTAAAGGCAAATACAAAGCTAAGTGAGAAATCACTTCCTCCTACCTCTTCCCTTTTCCTGCTGCATTTGAGAAGATAAGAAAAAACTTGAAACATTTGCTGCCTTTAAGTCTCAAAGCAAGGGCTCACCACTGCAATTCATGACTGTCATTGACTCATGTCATTATTATCTTATCAATGCTCTTTCTCAGAACACAGATCACTGAAATTTCTGCAGTTTCTTGTAATCTGTAAAAACAATGATCCGCTCTATTTTATAGGGCAAATTTGTCTTTACTGCACATCCAAACCTGCAATACTATTTTTGTTGCATCACAATCATTCTTACAGCAGACATACTGTTGTGTACAAGGATTTATTCGATTCAAATGTCAAACCATGCCAAAGCCGGGAACCTGGAAGCGCGCCATTTCTAAAGGCGCCAAATTCAAAGCGGTGTCAATGCAGGAAAGACTGAACTTTGCTTGTCCTCCGGAAGCCCACCAAAATGTATCTTGTTTTCTAACGGTCCAAACACTGAATATATATTGGCCACCCCTGCACATACTCCCCAGTCCGGAACCTAAGCTGAATAAAGATTACTGAGTTTAACCCGATCCTGCTGGTTAAAATACTTCTTTGTCCTGATTTAACACATACCTTCTCCAAAACTGTATGGTTTCCTCTGGCACTATATTAGTGAGTCAAAATGTACTTTGTAGCAATTTAATGCAAAAAAAATGCTCTTCCTAAACAGAAAATTATTGTGTAACTTTAAAAAAGTGTAGGCACCTATATTTACTAACTTATTCTGCCTCCAAGGTTCTTCTTTCCAAAGCATTTGGATCAGACGTTCCCAATCTTTTTACACCGTGGGCCTGACCACACCCTCTGGACAGCTGAGTGGGCTGGACCATGCCCCTGGAAGTGGAAGTAAATGTGCCCGCTTCCACATTTACGACAGCTGCAGGCGCATTTACGGCTGACATAACCGCATTTAAGCATGCACAGGCATGTTTTACGGCTGTCGTAAACATGCACACTTCCAGGTGCGGCGGCAGTGGGCCACATGAAATGGTGCTACAGCCCGGGGCCAGCCCACGGGCTGTAGGTTGGGAACCCCTGATTTGGATTAAAGAAAAGGGTAACCAGACTATGGAGGATGGTAGACGACAGAGGAGCCTGGCATGCTGTGGTCAACGTGATTGCAAAAGGGTCAGACTTGACTGTGTGACTGAACAACAACAAACCAGAATACAGCATGTGAGCAGTAGCACACAGTGACAGAGGGCCGAACTGTGTGAAGGTTTATAACATGTATTTCTAGTTGTTTTCAGAATTACATGTGTGGTTTATATTCTGCTGGACAGCTCAGTGGGTTAGGTATTTCCAGATGTTGGGAGTTCAATTCCCCACTGTGCTTCCTTGACAGAGGCAAGATTCAATGATCCATAATGTCCCTTACAGCTCTGCTTATATAAGGTTATTATTTGTGGGTGTTTACTTGTACTGTATGAAATCCATTTGTTTGTTTAAGTTGAGAAATGTTGAAAAAAAATAAAATCAGAATTCTGCTGCATAGGGAAAGGATATCTTCCCCCACGACTTGTCCAATATTGCTTTGTCACCATTTTCTCCTGCAGAAAAGCTGAGAATGGCTTTGGAATAGCGGCAGGCGGAAAGAGTAGTGGAGAGGGGTTTTTATTACACAGTTGTATAGGCATCATACTATTTTTACTGCTGTGCCTCTGCTGTACAAAATATAGGGATTTATGGTTTCTGCTATCGTTTAGCTTTAGGAAGTGTTCTAGGATTCTTCAAAGAATCCTATAAACTATAAATCCCAGGATTCCACAATATGGAGTCATCACAGTGAAAGGAGAATCTAATTGATATATGTGTGTAATGTAGATACTCTCTAGACTACAACAAGAGTACAACAAAATTAACACAAAAATAGAGAATTTTTCTAAGTGGATTTTGTTCTATAATGGCCACAGTGTTTCACCAAAGTTTCATATGTACTACAATTAAGTGACTAAAAAGTAAACATATGCCCTTTTCAGTGGGTTATCTAACATTGAGATACCAAAGGAAGACTGAAATGGTTAAAAAAAAGACTCTGACATGAAGCCACAAGTGATGAATATTTTTCTTGGTTTTGAAAATAGAGAAAAGCAAAAAAGGCAACTGAAGATTTCTAACAATTGTTTTCTGTCTTTAGTTAATAAAACTAACTAAAAATAACTCTGAGTGGGGATACTGAAATTAATAGAACTTCAATCTAAATAGATGTGGTTAGAACGGCAGAAAGTGAAAAGGTGCTACAGTGTTAAGCAAAAGTTAAGGCATCAAGGAAGCCAAAGCATAGTTTGGTGTGATCTGAAGGTGATGGTGTGGGAGATGGTGTGGGAGAATATCCTTTTCTAATTGTTGTAACTCCCTTCTCTTGTTCTTTAATACAAAAACATTAATACAAACCATTTCATGGTTAATATAGGGGAGGATGCCTGCCCCATGGTTTCTTCAGTTCCTGCACCCCTCTCTTTTTAGGGGTGGGTTCTTATTGCTGGTTTTTATCTGTTTTATTTGTTTTTATCTGTTTTTACCCACTGTTGTGAACTGCCCAGAGTCAGCTTTGGCTGAGTGGGTGGTATAAAAATTTAACAATAAAAAAATAAATAAAATTAAAAATTTCATAGCAAACTGCTGGCTGCTGTGTTGGCCGTGTGATAGCAGCCTGTAGCCTCCATACTAAGAACTTACTGTTCTAGGTCCAGTCTGGTAAATGCGTTACTACAGTAAAACCCCTACTTACGTAAAAAGTCCGTTCCATAGGCTTTTGCTTAAATCAGTTTTTGGTGTAACTCGAAGCAAACGCATAGAAAAAATTATTTTTACGTAACTCGAAGCAAACCCATAGGAAAAATGAAATTTTATGTAAATCGAAGCAAACCATAGGGAAATGAATTTTTATGTACAGTAACTCGAAGCAAAACCATAGGAAAAAGAATCTTTATGTAACTCGAAGCAAACCCATAGGAAATTGTGTAAATCGAGACATGGTTTTAGCACAAAATCATTATGTAAGTCAAATTTTATGTAACTCGAGAGTTTTACTGTACATATATTACAAGAAGAACTCAAATAGCTACTGCATATAAATCGGGGATTCTCAACCTGTAGCCCGGATGCAGCCTGTGGCACCATTTCATGTGGCTCCCACCGCCCCCACCACACCATGACCTGGCCCCCAGCTTATAAAGGTTGAGAACTCCTGATATGAATAAAATTTCCTTGAAACGCATGAAATATGATGAAA
Organism: Bradypodion pumilum; assembly: GCA_035047305.1. Taxonomy (NCBI): domain Eukaryota; kingdom Metazoa; phylum Chordata; class Lepidosauria; order Squamata; family Chamaeleonidae; genus Bradypodion; species Bradypodion pumilum. Next base: position 27,092,576 of record JAWDJD010000004.1, on the reverse strand, counting down.
GGAAAAGGGACCTAAGGACAGCAATGAACAAGTGGTCTCTTGCAAGCAACCAAAGAAGTCCAAAATGCCCAATCTTACTTGGCTATCTATTTGTCTATCTCCTTCCAGGTATTATTTTAAACACTACATTGATGTACTTGTTCTAATACTTCCTGGCTCTCAATTGCAATTCTTCACCCACATCATTCTACACCTCCCTCCCCGCTTGAAGAATTGCAGGCATGTGTTTGTAAGGAAACAATGGTGCCTAGAATCCCACTGAACAGAAATGGAGTTGGAAAGAAATAAGAGGAAGGGTTTTGACAGGAGTAGGCAATTCAGCTAACACTGCAAGGGTCTCAGATGTTGACTGACAACCTGTTTCTTTGAAAACAAAATAGCAAGTCATCTTTAAAACTTAGGACACCAAAGGAACTAATAAAGCAGAGTACAGTAAAACCCTGGATCATGGAATTAATCTGTTCTGTGGGGTTTTCTTTATAGTAAAAGTTTATTTATTTATTTATTTATTTATCATTCACATTTGTAACTGCCGCCCACTCAGGCAGAACCCGACTCAGGGCGGCATTACAGCAGCTCAAGAAAATACATAAAAACATTATAAAAACCTTATAAAACCCACCCAATAAAAAACCCACCCAATAAGAAAAAACCGACATCCACCCCCATTTAAAACCCATATCCCACTCACCCGTCCCACCTACCACACAGAGGGAAAGAAAGAGAGTCTTATAAAAGCCAGCCGGCGGAGGCCATAGTCCCGTTCGGGCCCCACACCTGCCCTGCCAGCCAGGTCTTTACTCCTTTCCTGAAGGGCAGCAATTCACTTTGAAGTCTTAGATCTGTTGGTAGGAGGTTCCAGAGAGTTGGTGCGGACACGGAGAAGGCCCTCCTTCAGGTGCCAGTCAAATGTGCACCCCTCGTTGATGGCACCACCAGAGAGCCTCTCCGGTCCGCTCTGGTTGGACGGGCAGTCACTCTTGGGACGATGCGGTCTCTAAGGTATCCTGGCCCCCTGCCATATAGGGCTTTAAAGGTCAAAACCAGCACCTTAAATTGCACCCGGAGACAAACTGGTAACCAGTGCAGCTCCCGAAGCAGCGGTGAGGCATGGGCATATCGCCCACACCCCATCACCACCCGGGCCGCCGCATTCTGGACCAGCTGCAGCCTCCGAATGGTCGTCAAGGGCAGCCCCATGTAGAGCGCATTACAATAATCGCAAAGCACTTATAGGAATGCGTTGCACAGTTTCCCATAGGAATGCACTGAAAACAAAAATTCCATAAAGCAAAGTGCGGTTTCCCATAGGAATGCATTGAAAACCAAAAAAAACCTTCCGAAAAAAATCAGTAAGCTGAGACATTGTTTTCAATGGATTTATTTCCATAAATCAAGTTTTCCTTTACCCGAAGCATCTGTAATCTGGGGTTTACACTGTACTTCTTCCTATGTCATTCTGTATGAGTCTACAGTTATCTACCAAGGCCCTGTTCTATAAAAGCAAAGTTTTATATCAGTCAAAATATAGGGCCCTTTTCTGCTTTAGAAAAGCCATCTTTACATATATCACCACTGGCGGGGGGGGGGGGGGACCTTTCAATTCATTCCAATATGAAAAAAGTCTCTGAGAGAGAAAAGCCACATAAGGATTTGATTCTGCCTTTGCATCATGCAGGCAGAAAATAATAATAATTCAAATTCACCCGTTTTACAAGTGTAGTAATTCCCAGCATTTTTGTTGGTGTGGTTAAGTCACTTAGCTCAGTTTTAGTCACATAATTTGAACCAGTGAAACATTTTCTGAATAAGTTCACTTCATGTAGCAAGAAAAGGTTCCAACATATTAAAAGCAAAAGTTGCCACGTTTTGTCTGGGTGACGGGGAGCAATTAATGAAGGGCCAACCAAAAGGCCTTGGAAATGTATGTAAGCTTTTGAGATTTCCATATACATTATAGAGATATTACACTGATGTGGATTTGAGAATGTTTATGGGTTGGAAATTAGTATACCAATACTGTAGCCAAAATCCTGTTACTTAGTGTACTAAAATAAGCCTACTAGACCAATGGGGATGTGGTGAGTCAACATTTCCTTTGCTTCCATTGGTCACATGGGCTACTCTAGCTGTAACTTACTTTACCACCATTGATTATGTAGGCCAACTCTACTGCAAATTACTAAGCAATAGGATTTGGACAAGCAAAATAAAACCTCACTTTATTATATTTAGAGTAAACCTAATAAAATTAATGGGAGCTATGGATAACTTGGGGGCTGCAGTGGCTTAGTGGATAAGATGCTAAGCTTGATGATCAGATGGTCAGTAGCTCGTGATCTGAATGCTGCACGACAAAGTGAGCTCCTGTCATCTGTCCCAACTCCTGCCAACCTAGCAGTTCGAAAGCAAGAAATTGCATGTAGATAAATATGTACTGCTGTGCGGGAAAGGTAAAGCGTTCCGTGGACAAGGGAAATGTTTGTAGACCAGCAGCATCGGAAGTAGGGGGCAGGGTGGGCCAAAGCCCCCCCCCCCCGCATTTGCCTTTTCAGAAAGCGACAATCCAGGACCTTCTGCGCAGGTCCCTTCTACACATGCATAGAAGGCTTCTACGCATGTGCAGAATGCTTCTACGCATCCCCTTCTGCACATATAATAACTATAATTAAGTGTGGACTCCTCGCACTCTATTAGTATACTAACACCAAACCCATCAGTCTCTTCTGATGAAGTCTTGACCTATCTCTTACTGTCATTCAAATCAAGTCAAAATACTTTCTAGTAAACCCCACAACATATCTGTAACACTGGCTAGTCAGATACAAGTATGAAGATTCCAGGCTGATCCTGATGAACCAACTGTCCTTGGTTGCTTCCTATTATCTAGTAAGCATAAAGGTTCTAATTTCAGCTGTCATGACTAACAAATGTGTGAAAACAGCCCAGAGAATACCAAGATACACACACCTACTTCATTTGAGTGGCAGTGGATTTATGTCTGAATAAATATGTCTAATATTGATCATTGTTGTTATGTGCTATAAAGTCACTTTCCATTTCTGGTAAACCTAATAGGGTTTTTGAGATACATGAGAGGGAAAAGCAGTATTTTAATACTGTTACTGGTAGCACACCTTGAGTTCCTCTGGCTGGGCAATGATTTGAACCTAGGTTTCCTCAGTTCGAATTTCACAGCACAGTACATCACACTGATTCTCAATTGGATTATATTCTCAGATAATTTACTGTGAAAGGAGAATCCAAAGTACACATTGTAGATAACAATGCTCTTTATTTTCTTGTTTTATAACCCATAAAGTTGTCAAGATCCTTACCTTCCTTAGTTCGAGACCCGAGTGCTGCCCGACGGAGTGAGCTCCCATCTCTGTCCCAGCTCCTGCCAACCTAGCAGTTTGAAAGGAAGAAATTGCAAGTAGATAAATAGGGACCACTTCAGTGGGAAGGTAAACAGTGTTCCATGCGTTCCGGTGTCTAGTCATGCCTTCCACGTGACCACGGAAACGTCTGCAGAAATAAACAGCGCTGGCTCTTTGGGCTCTTCGGCTTTGAAACAGAGATGAGCACTGAACCCTAGAGTCAGATACAACTGGCTTTCAAGCAAAGGAAACCTTTACTTTTACCTAATGGTCGCCCTTACTCAAAAGCTATTCTTATCCGACCCTAGGGTTCAATGCTCATTTCCATTTATAGCCAAAGAACCAGTGCTGTTTGCATTTGCAGACGTTTCTGTGGACATGTGGCAGGCATGACTAAACACCATAGTGGACATAACACTGTTTACCTTCCCACCGAAGTGGTCCCTATTTATCTACTTGCAGTTTCTTGCTTTCAAACTGCTAGGTTGGCAGGAGCTGGGAGCTCACTCCGTCGGGTAGCACCCAGGTCTCAAACTGCTCACTTTAGCCCATCAAAATTCCTGTTATATAAAAACAAGTTCATCAGAGCATGCATGTGCAGAGTTATTTTATCACAGCTGAGTAACCATGGTGCACTTCCTCTTCTCGGAGCCTAAGAACTGCTTGGGGCTCTGACCCATCCCTCTTTACCATCTTCTTTAAAATGCAAATAGAACTGGGCAAGTGATTGCCAGGAGGCAAATGCTACATTTGCCACATCCTCTATGAGTTGGGTGACTATGCCAACCAGGACGGGGCGGAGGCAGGAACCCTGCATGTCAACACGAGTCTTTGTCCTCCACACAGAGTCAATTGTTACTATTCTCAGCCCTTGAACAAGATGTTAAACACACAACAGCCTATGTTCTTTTTTTAAAAAAAATCTATCTTGCCCTGCCAGAGGCTGTAACTTTAATAGGCACACAACTGTACTGGGTGTTCTAGAAGTTCTCTACAAGCACACGCTCCACGGTGCAGTGTGCCAGACTCCCGAGACCAAACATGCCAAGGGGAGGAAGCAACATCAGAGAGCCTAACCACAAGATAAAGTTATGTTGGATGTGAGATCCACTGGTGTGCAGCTTCCTTTCCTTCACCAAAGCCATCTCACTTTAAAAAGGGGGAAAGGAACTTCTAAGAGAACGCCAACATGCACACAAATACACATGCAAAATTGATTGGACTAGCATTTCTTAATAGATGTCATGTTATTTGTTTAAGATTCACTAGAGATAAATGTTCTTTTCCCATCTACAACTGTTAAACAAGTAAAATAAAGCTAGGAAAAGTGTATGTCAAATGCACCTGTTGTGATTGACCACTATACTTATTTTGTCCATATTCTGGTTTTGCTGTAAGCCCATTCCATGTGTTGAATATATGTATTTATTTATAACATTTATATATTCCCTGGTTTAGTGAAAAGCAGTAATTGGGTAGTATATAATATTCTTAGCAACCCAACCCAAATCATCAGAAAACCCACTCATCCTAAAACCCAAAGATTAATTAACATAGCAACAAATAAACAAGCAACAGTTAAGGGGTTATTTTAAAAGTTTAAATTAGGCAGCAGCTCTAATCAGCCTTCTTTTTTAAAAAAAATATTCTGCTTTTACTGTTTTCTTAGAAGTCTGGCAGGAAGGGGCCTGACAGATCTCTAGATTAATTGCAAAGCAGAAGAGCCACCACTGAGAAAGCATGGTTCCTTGTCAAAAATGTTTTCACATTCAAAGGAGGAGTGATAACAGGTGGAAAGAAATCAGTAATACAGATGACACCATTTTATTGGCAGAAAACAACTTAAAATGATTTTTTAATGAAAATTTAAAAAAGAAAGTGACAAAGCAGGACTGTAGTTGAACATTTAAACAAAAACAAATCACCACAGGAAAAACTACAAAAATTATTGTTGACAATTAAGAAATTGAGATAATGAAAGATTTTGTATACCGAGGTTCAATTATCAATCTAAATGGAGAGGAGGCAAGAAATCAGAAGAAGACTGAGACTTGGAAGGGCAGGAATGAAGAAATTAGAAAAGATTATCAAGTGGAAGGATGTGCCAAAGGAGACCAAGACCAAGATGATTTACACCAGTGGTTACCAACCTTTTTTTGGCCATGCCCCACCTAAGCATCAATAAAATCCTGATTCCCTCCTCCCCGTGACATATAATTCTTATCATTCCAAAAGTGAACTCCTATTCATGTGGAGGAAGCCTAAAAGGCCATTAACTTGGTCTAACTCCATGATGGTGAACCTTGGCACTCAAGGTGTTCTTGGACTTCAATTACCAGGAGCCCAAGTCAGTACTCCTGCTGATCAGAGCTTCTGGGAATTGAAGTCCAAGAACAGCTGGAGTGCCAAGGTTCGCCATCACTGGTCTAACTCATTCTTGAATTACTCCCTTTTAAAAACCAAATTGCCCCCCTGTGGGGTATGTGCCCCACATTGGGAACCATGAATCTACACTCTTGCATTCCCGATCACCACAAGCAGGCCCCCAGCCTGTTCAGGGTCCTCAAGTGACATAGGGGAGGTCAGGTTCCTCAGCCCTATCCTCCTTTCATGTTATTCCTTGTTCAGTAAGCTCCTTCCTCTAGCTTCTAATTTGGTTTTGCTTGTGCGTACCCTCAAGAATGTTTGTTCTTGCCATAAAGCTCTTCCCTACAGTAGCCGGCAGAAGCTGAGAACTCCAGCATTACTTTCGCCTCCTGCAGCACCTGTCCCCAAACAGCCATGGAACCGGAGAGGCATGTAACAAAAGCCACACCAGGGGAGAAGCTGGAAATGATGGTGCTTCTTCTTCTTCTTCTTCTTCTGTGTCTAGGCCAGACGTGAAACTGCCAAAATGAAGACACCTTTTGGTGATTTCATTCTGTAGTTCCTTTCGCCTAAGCTAGTGTGAGAAAGATTCACCAGCAACACAAGGTTGCTATTTACCAGGGTACGCCCAATACCACACTCTTCAAGAAGGCTCTTTCTGTGTACCCCAAGGAGTTGCTAAGTATAGCCCTTCCACTCATCTGTACAAGCCCTCCCTACAAGGAATATGTTCCAGTGTGATGCTCACGCTATTGACTTCTAGGATCTGAACGCAGGAGGGTGTGTGTGTGCCAATGAAGTTATCTGGGAAGTGGGAACCCAAACTAGCAGAAGGCATCCAAAGAACTGGGGGCAAAGGGCATGAAAAGCTGTTTCAATCCAAGAAAGTATCCAGAGCTAATGGAGTTTGTCTTGGTGGACCCTGTCACCACACACTATCTTCTACACGAGAAAGCACTGCACCAAAGTGTTAACAGGAAATGAGAGAAAATATATGTCTTGGGTTGCAGTTTTTTTTGAGGGGTGGGCTTCTGTATCCACTGCTTACACACTCTATCTTTACAAACATACATTCTGTCACTTGGTGGCCAATTAATCAGAAGGAGCATAAGCTCCTTCCGCCTAGCACAGTTTCCCAGATCATATGGTTCTGAGGCTCAGTCTTACAGTTTGAGCACTGAAGACAGCGATAACAATTGGTGACTTCAGCAGGCTAAAAGATTCTAGGACAGTGTTTCCCAACGTGGGACCCACTTCAATTCCTAGAAGCCAAAGTCAGTACATCGGCTGATCAGTGCTTTGGGGAATTGACTTAGGCTTCTGGAAATTGAAGTCCAAAAAACAAAAGGTTGGGACACACTATTCTAGAAGTAAGAATAGACTTATCCTTTATCTCAACATGTCAGCCATAGAGTTACAATCTTTTCAGGCCATATCTGAGCTTGTCAAGGAAACAGATATCGAATAAATACAGTACTGTACTGCAAAATTCGTTCTTCCTTTGGGGTCTTGGGTACATTTCAAGTGCAACTGCAAGCACTAATATGAATGATCTTGAGGTATGTAAATGCTTCCTATCAAGTGGACAACACATGCTAACCTTTCGGAGAGCATAAACCTGGATGGGATATGTTCCCCACTGCTGGATACCACATGAACAATCATATATCAAAATGTTGGACACACAAGAACAAGGAACATTTGACAGCTGTAGCCAGGATCCATTGTGAGTCCATAACCAAGCTCAGTGTAGTGGATAGAAGGCAACAGTCGTATCCAACTCTAGGGTTCAGTGTTCATCTCTGTTTATAGCCAAAGAGCCAGCACTGTCTGTGTTTGCAGACGTTTCTGTGGATATGTAGCAGACATGACTAAACACCATAGTGCATAGAGAGCTGTTTACCTTCCCACCAAAGTAGTACCTATTTATCTATTTGCAATTTCTTGCTTTCGAACTGCTAGGTTAGAAGGAGCTGGGACAGAGACAGAAGCTCACTCCATCATGTAGCACTCGGGTCTCAAACTGCTGACCTGAGTACTAGAACACAAAGGCACCTGAAGAAGTGGGCTTTATTCCATAAAATCTTAGGCCATATAAAAACCTTTTTAACTTCAAAGATGCCACAAGACTTGTATCTGCTGCAACACACAAAGCCAATTATAATCTTGGAAACACAGATAAGTTTTTAAGGTAAGTGAACGTTCTATACAAAATTCACATATTTGCACCATGACTCCAATCCCTCTGGGACCAACCACTTTTTCCATATAAGATCTGGAGAGCTAATAGGGTGTCAAGAAGCTGTAAAGATGTCATTAGCAACCCACTATTTCTCACTTTAAATTGCCCTGTCCAGTGACTTTCACACTTCACATGTTTGAAGCACCATAAAACCATTTCCAATCCTAAAAAGACAAGATTACCTGTATATCATTACAACATTTGAATCACCTATGGCAAAAAAGCAATAAAAACTCTGGCTGCAGAGACAGAACTCTGTACTTCTCCCTCTATAGCAGGGGTTCCCAACCATTTCAAGCCGAGGGCCGGGTCACGCTCTCTCAGTCAGCTTCAAGGGCCGGACTTCTTTTTTGTCCTGTCTGCATGACGGGGGGTGGCCATTTTGTCCCAACAGCTTCAAAGGGGTGGCCATTTTGTTTATTAAATGCTCTTTGAGGTGGTGGGGGCACATGAAATGGTGTCGTGGGCTGGATCTGGCCCGTGAGCCTTAGGCTGAGAAAAATAATTAATACCAAGGTGGTTAATCATTTGATTCTACCTTAATTCAAACTACCTGAATTTGCAATGAAAAGTAAAGATTCACCAAAGTCACTTTAAAATAGGAGACTCTGTGACACTCTGAACTTTGCCTGACTACAGCTCTCACCATTGTCTGTGTTGGCTAGGTCCATAGGTTCTCCACTATATTTTCTATTGTTTCCTCAACCCAATGAACCCATTTGCTCTTTTGCCAGCAAAATCATGAACTCAATTAACTTGTGTCTGTTTATTACACTCTTTACAACTTCACAATCTTTACAGTAAGCCATCAAACACCCCAGTAAACTAAGCACCAGCACTGTGAAGTGTTTGGGTTAACTTCCTCCTTCCACCTTGTCACATTCTAGCCCCGTGATGGTGAACCTTGGCACTCCAGATGTTCTTGGACTTCAATTCCCAGAAGCCCAAGACCCATGAATCCACACAAATGGGTTTACTGCGATTCATCCGGCCTGCGCCACCCTTGTTGCTCCTGGAAGCAGAAGTAAAACGCGCCTGACCGGGAATGCCCAATAGGGCTACTTAGGTTTAAAGAGCTATCCACCCACCCCAATCTTTATCTGCCCCCCAAAATTTTCTTACCTGGATCACAGGATGTCCTCCTGTTGGTGCTTTGACTGCCCCTCGGCTCCCTTCCGTCTCATAATGGGCACGATGGTGAGGTTTTGGTTGCACTTCGATCCGCAGTTCGTAAGAGCCAGAATGACTGGAGAGTGGCCATTCAAGTGGTGGGAGAGATTGTACAGGAATGCTGGGCAAAGGGAGGGGAAAACAAGTTTGACCATAAATCATTTGCAAAAAATAAAATTTATCCAAAACAGGGTATACCCTCTCATCAAAATAAATTGAATAAATTATTTGATTTCTCATTTTTCAGAGCATATAACTACAGAATCATCTGCTCAGTGGCAGAAGAGTAGGAAATATAAAAAGTTTCACACAGAATAACTCAATTTATGGGATTCATAAGAACATAAGAACATAAGAACAGCCTTGCTGGAACAGGCCACAGCCCATCTAGTCCAGCATTCTGTCTCACACAGTGGCTCACCATTTCCTTCAGGGCATTATTCCCAAAGAGATGCCTTCACCTGCTTAGGATTCCCTGGAAATGATATTGAGAGATATCCTGCCTATCTCTCCAACCCGGAGGTTGTCCTTAAGTATCCATAATTATAGCCATTGATACTCTTGTCCTCCATGAACTTGTCTAATCCTTTCTTAAAGCTGTCAAGACTGACAGCTGTCACCACTTCTTCTGGCAGGGAGTTCCATAGGCCAGTAATCCTCTGGGTGAAAAAGTACTTTCTCTTATTTGTTTGAGAACTAGTACCCAAAAGTTTCATCGAGTGTCCCCTAGTTCTAGTGTTATGCGATAGGGAAAACAGTTTTTCCTTATCTACTTTGTCCACACCGTGCATGATTTTATAAACTTCAATCAGGTCACCTCTTAGACGTCGTCGTTCAAGAGTGAAGAGGCCCAACCGTTGCAGCCTCAGATGGTAAGGAAGGTGTTCCAGTCCCCTAATCATTCTGGTTGCCCTCCTCTGCACTTTTTCCAGCTCCATAATATCCTTCTGGAGGTATGGCGACCAGAACTGTACACGGTATTCCAGATGGGGCCTCACCATAGATTTATAAAGAGGCAAAATGACACTTGCTGACTTATTTTCTATACCCTTCCTAATGATCCCTAGCATTGAGTTTGCTTTTTTCACTGCTGAGGCACACTGGGTTGACACCTTCATTGAGTTGTCCACCAGGACACCAAGGTCCCTTTCCTGGTTTGTCGCAGAGAGTTCAAACCCCATCAGTTTATAAATGTAATTGGGGTTCTTTGCCCCAACATGCATCACTCTGCACTTACTAATGTTGAAACTCATTTGCCACTGTTTTGCCCACTCCCCCAGTGTCAAGAGATCCCTCTGGAGCTCCTCACAATCTCTCACAGTTTTCACTACCCTGTATAATTTAGTGTCGTCAGCAACTTTGGCTACCTTGCTTTTTACTCCTACCTCTAGATCATTTATGAAGAGGTTGAAAAGCAGGGGTCCCAGTACTGAACCTTGGGGGACCCCACTCTTTACTTCCCTCCACTTGGAGAAGTGTCCATTTAGTGCTACCCTCTGTTTCCTGTCCCTTAGCCAGTTGCTGATCCAGGACAAGACCTGTCCCTTTATTCCATGACTGGTAAGTTTATTCAAGAGCCTTTGGTGCGGGACCTTGTCAAAAGCCTTCTGAAAGTCCAGATAAACAATGTCAACTGGATCCCCCTTATCCACATGCTTGTTGACACTCTCGAAAAAATTCCAACAGATTAGTGAGGCATGATTTGCCCTTGCAAAAGCCATGTTGGCTCTCCTTTAGCAGCGCCTTCTCTTCTATGTGCCTATTAATTCTATCTTTTAGGATGGTTTCCATCACTTTACCTGGGACACATGTCAAACTGACAGGTCGGTAATTTCCTGGATCACCCCTGGATCCTTTTTTGAAAATTGGTGTTACATTCGCTACCTTCCAGTCATCAGGCACAAAGCCTGATTTGAGGGAAAGATTATATATTTTGGCTAGGAGATCAGCAATTTCATCTTTAAGTTCCCTGAGAACTCGTGGATGGATGCCATCTGGTCCTGGTGATTTGTTAGTGTTTAGTTTAACAAGACATGCAAGGACCTCCTCCCTGGTTATTTCTATCTGGCTTAATTCTTCGGTTTCCCTCCCTACGAAGATAGGCTCTGTTTTGGGCATGTGGCCTCTGTCTTCTTCAGTGAATACTGAAGCAAAGAATTCATTGAGTCTCTCTGCAATCTCTGTTTCCTCTTTAATAACCCCTTGCCTTCCATTGTCATCTAATGGGTTGGGTTCTTACTTCTAATGTACTTAAAGAAGTCTTTGTTATTTCTCTGAGTATTTTTAGCTATACGCTCCTCAAAGTCTTGCTTTGCTTTCCTGATTGTTGCCTTGCATTTGTTCTGCCAGAATTTATGTTTCTGCCTGCTGTCCTCATTCGGACAAGCCTTCCATCTTCTAAATGAGCTTTTCTTGCTCTTGATCACTTCCCGAACAGCTCCTGTAAGCCACATCGGAGTCCTCTTGGACCTGGCAGTGCCCTTTTTCCTTTTGGGTATGCATTCCAATTGAGCCTCTGTTATTGTTTTTGTAAACAGCCTCCATGCCTCTTGGAGTTGTTTGGACTCTCTCAATTTTCCCTTTCAGCTTCTTTTTTACTAGTTTCCTCAACTTTGGGAAATTTCCTTTTTGAAAATTTAAGGTCTCTGTGTTAGATTTTATCAGTGACTTGCGGTCTATGATCAAGTTAAACATAATTGAGTTGTGGTCACTGTTCCCTATTGGATCAGTCACATTAACATCTTGCACCAGATCCTGAGTATTACTCAGGATCAAGTCAAGGATTCAGTTCCACAAGATTTGGTGACAACCACCAGCTTACATATCTTTGGAAGAGAGTTATATAGATTCACAGGAGACTGTGGCTATTGACCATAATCATCAACCAAGGACTCCAGCTAGAAATTGTTCAACTAGAACACATGATTGCTTTGGCTCAATGTCACGTTCTTGAACATACCCAGGCTGCATATTCAGTTGAATGCCCAGCACATGACAAAAAGGCATTAAAACTGCTTGTGTGATTCCCTTTCCATGTGTGGCATTTTGCAGCAGATGTTTGGTCATTATGCCTTTGATTACCATTTGCTTGGGAGCAATAAGGAAAAAAAGTAGATTGACTTAATGCTCCGTCTATCAGTTCCCCAGAGGCAGAACATTTATGGGAAACATGAATGCTTAACTCTTATCTTACCATCAGTTCGTTCCTGCAAATACCTGATTCTTCTAGGCTTTAGAAAGAGAAATGAAAGCCAGTCAAAAAAGAGATTTGGAAAAAAGAGATTTAGATATCAAAAGAATTAGTCACTCCTCCTTGCTGTTTGCCAATGGTCCCCTATAAATACTCCACTGAATGTTCGGATGGCCCACGTTCCCAGTAGAGTTGGAATGAGAACTGCTCAGATCTATGTTTAGAATCATTAGCAAAACAAACAAACAATTGGTTTGGCGTTCTTTTGAGCTCCCAGCTAGAGATGGCAAAACATAATAAGTTTGTGCTGCATGTACTGGTAGAAAATTACTATTCAGCAAGCCAAGCAGCAGGTCCAAGCAAAGCAGATTCACAATACTTTATAAATTATGGTGGGATGGCTGTTTCTTAGGAAAGATGTGAAAGACTACTATCAGTCATTGGAATTCTCTCATTTCAAAACCAAAACTCATTAGAATCTGCAAATCAAGATGCCTTGCTTACCTGCAGATGGGTATTGCAGGCATCAGCTGCTTCGGCCAAGATGGTGGCACTAACAAGATGGACTCTGGCGGTGGGTTTCTCCGGTCATCCTGTTCGCAAGACGCAATGTATTCAATAGGTTGAAGCAGATGGCATGGCATGGTGACTTTGTGAGAAGATACTGGAGAAGGATCTGGGCTGGTTCTCCATATTTTTGTAGGAACTCCACAGGAAGGATCGGTGGTGAGGTTGCTCATTGCATCCATGAGGCTAGAGGAGGTGGACAACTGGGTATAAGTGACTGAAGATCCGTCTTCTCTCAAAGGGACCCGAGGAGAGGCCTGTGGAGAGGGGGTCCTCGATTGCCGTGGAGAAGTAGAAGGCGGCTGACTCCCGTAGAGCTCAGTGCAAGAGTATCTTCGCTTTGCTCCTGGCGATGACGACCTTGAGTTGGGACGTGGTGATGGTGAACGTGGCCCCAAGCAGGTATCCTCCACGATGGTGGCTTGTGGGGACATTATTGGCGAGGTTCTAGGGGAATAATGAGCATGGGTGTTTTGAAACTGTGGACAAAGGTCATCACTAGGGCCATTATTTGGTGAAACGCATGGTGAAGTGTAAGGAGAGAAATTTGTCTCTGAAATGAAGCTTGCAGAGGAGCCACTGCTAGGAGGGCTCAGGCACAGTGGTTCTCGGTAGCTCTCAAAGCCAGGGACAGGCAGGGTAAACCTTGGGCTAGTGGCAGATGAGTTGGACTGATGCTCTACCAACAGATCTGTGTCTCTGCTGCTGAAGGGACCCCCCGAGTGAATCAGTTCATAAGATGGTGTTATCTCAATCCTAGGACTCAAAGTAGGGGGACCTGCAGCATTGAGAGGGTCCAAGTAGCATTTTGACCCTATGCTATCTGGCTGTCCATGTCTGCCCATGTGATCTGCCGAAAGACTAGGCAAAGCGAAGGGGTATGGCATGAGGCCATAATCCGAGACATCATCATGAGGGTAAGTTACTCCAGAGGGTGGGCTGATGATTTTATGTGAAGGAGTCGGTTCTTCTGGAAAAAGAAGGGTCGCTTTTAAGACTAGACATACCACTGCGGAAGCTGAGCAATCATGGGTTAACAAGAAAGCATTTGCGACAGAGCATGAGAAGAAGATTGCAATATCTTTTACACAGCGATGATGGTTGCATGTGGAAGGCACCATATAAATTGACTCAAAGCAAAAGTCAACTGGCCATTCTCAGAATAAAGGCAGAAGAAAATAACTATTATGCTAGTGCTCCTCTAATTTGAAAAAGCGGTTTAAAAAGTGGTCTGTATTCACCAACATCTGTATGAATTCAAGCACTTTTCTCCTGGGCAGATGTCAGGATGAGGCACCACCAGCCCAATCTGCCCCATGCAGCACCTCAAGCTACAGCATGTGAATAGATGGACTAACACAAGCATGACTGGAGGCATACAATACATTTTTTATTTATTTAACTACATTTTAATGTCACCCACTCTCCAGGGTGACTCAGGGCGGCTTACAAAACAAGCTTATTTCTTGGTCAGAATAATTTATCTGATATCAGAATAAAATCATATTTCCTCAGACCTCTGGCTCATCTGGCCTCCTTTGACTTATGATCTGCACAGTTCAATATCTAAATAACACCTCTAGCCCTTGGCTCCTGTATGCATGCTCTTCAGCATGGCCATAACTATATCTTCCACCTCTAGCCCAGGGGTGCCCAAACCACGACCCATGGGTCAGATCCGGCCCCTGACACCAATTCATCTGGTGTGCTCTGCCCTCATCACTCCTGGACGGGCACGTTTTACTTCCGCTTCCAGAAATGATGAGGGTGGCACGGGCCGGATGAATTGGTGTTGGGGGAGGATCTGGTCCATGGGTTGTAGTTTGGGCACCCCTGGTTTAAGCAGAGAAAATGGCAGCCTAAAATCTATCTCATCCAGTTGCAAAACAGATTGCAAGGCACGTTTTACTTCTGCTTCTAGTGGGAGGAACCACGTGACCGGCCCGCGGGACCACATGATCAGCCTGCAGCCCGAAAAGTTTAGGCAGTTGTCCATTGTAGTTAAAGCGTCAGCATTACTGTATTATCATATACTGTATATTGTCAGAATGCTGAATTATTTCAAGTGTATCAGCAACTCAATCTGAAAAACATCAAAAAGCCACAGACATTTCTATCCTTACATTTCTAAGTAGACTAGAATGAACTACTCTCCTCAAAGATGGTGGTGTTTTTGAACCACAAATGGGTGTACCCTGGTAACGGCAACCTTGTGCTGCCAGCTAATCTTTCTGACACTAGGTCAAGCGAAAGGAACTTCAGAATGAACTCACCAAAAAGTGCCTTCATTTTGGCAGTTCCACATCTGGCCTAGACACAGAAGACAAAAACTTCTTGATTCAGAGTCAATGAAGAGAGCCCTGGTGGCGCAGTGGTTAAACTGCTGCACTACAGCCAAAAGATTGTGCGTTCGACCCTGACCAGGGCTCAAGGTTGACTCAGCCTTCCATCCTTCCGAGGTCAGTAAAATGAGTACCCAGCATGTTGGGGCAAAAATGCTGCCCAGAGAGTACACTAAGCATTATGGGGCGGTATATAAGTGTAATTGCTATTACTAGTGAAGTTAACTAGATTATTGTAACATCTCCAATTTTGCATAAAGTGCCTTCTCTAGCTTACCACAAGCAGGCGGTGAATGCTTCCTATTCACACATGTACATTTAGGTGGCAATGATATAATAAGGCATCCGGTCCCACCCATCTGTACTCGTCCAGTTTTGACTTGAAGGAAAGGTGCTACTTGTTGACTCATCAGCATGCCTTCTAGAAACACTTAGACTTTTCTTGAAGGTAGATCACCATATCCTAGCCCAGTTTAAGTTTAGAAGAAATCATTGAAGGCTGGTATGGCCACAACACGTTGTGTTTGACATCACAGTCTGTAGTCATGGAAACAGATGTGATGGTACAAATGTATCATTGTAGCTTCACTATGGAGAGGGAAGAGAAAGAGGCCAGTATAGACACAGTAGTCCCTGTTTTTAAGATTAACTTTTGTAATTTGGCTTCAGTTTAAAGACTGGGCGTATTACCCAACAGCTGCCAGTCATGCTAGCCTCACTTGGCTCAATGAAGATGAATCCTGTTTTTTTGGCATTTATGTCTAGGAAGCACAGGAGAACTGGCCAGTATGCTTATTTATTCAACACAGGTGATTAATAACACAACAACTGTGGATTCCACTATGTATTCTCCTACAGCACAAAATAAGATTGAAGATATTACCACTCCTGCAATGGAGCTCTGTAAATCTATACCTATACTTAAATAAAGCAAAGGTGTGGGCAGCGTGTCCGGTATAGAAATCCGCACCCCTGGACCACCACCACCCCAAACTTGACACACCCCTACCTTGAGCTACCAATCCAGGCACTGTCAGGGTCCGGACCACCCTGGGGGGCCCTGTGCCCCACAAAAAGAAAAAAAGAAAAAACTACGCCTCCCAGCAACCACTGCGCCAAGCCCCAGGCAATCAGGGAGGCCGGGCTGAGAGAGGAAGAGGCGGGGCGGCGGTCGCACGCACAGCAAACCAACTGCCAACGCAGGCACAGAACATGGCCGGGGGAAGAATCAAATGCCCCTGGGCGGACAGCGCGAGGCCATTGTGGCAAGGCCAACACAGGCGGCCACTGCACCCATCACAGCAGCAACGGCCTCGGACACAACCCACAATGAGAGCCCGACAGAGGCAGAGAACACTGCTTGGGAATTCAGGGTTCTCCATTTGTAAGTGAAAAAGTGAGAGACGGAGAGAAAGAGAGGGAGAGGGGGGAGGTACCTCTGTGTGCACGAGAGACACCGCCGTGAGGGAACTCCAGGAGAACAACGCCCTGGGCCAGACAAGCTGGAGGTGGCATGCCCAGGAAAGGCAGATGACGGGCAGGGAATGCGGCAGCCAGGGGGAATGGGGGACATCCGACAGGGACTGTGTTGAGTACACCGCGCCCGGGAGCCTTCTCAGACCCACTGGGGTCCTCCCAGGTGAAGCCGGGAAGCCCATGCTAGTCTTAAACTAAAGATAGCACTACTGAAAATAAAGGCAACTTAAAACAAAACAAGGTTAGCGACATATCAGAGAGTAAACTAAACTAAACATAAAGACAAATAATGTATTTTAATGTTAGCCTTCATGGATGAAGTCCACTTTGTCAGAAACAAAAGCTAACAGTAAAATACACAGCAGTTAGTCTTTAAGGTACCCCTACATTTTCTCTCTTTTTGTTTTATTTACTCTCTGATATGCTTACACAGACTAACACAGTTACCACTTCAAATAATTCAAAGGTTATTGACAGCACACTACTCTCTTAGGATACTTCATATTATATGAAATGCATTCCAATTTATGCACCCACTGATTCTATAGCAGTGTTTGTATACAGAGCAAATGCTTCTAAGCTGTCAAGGGTAAACACCAACATATGTGAGATGCTCTTGTTCTAAGTGAGCTGATGTTTATTCTTACCTGTAATAGGCTTTTGGATAAGGTCAAATGTAGGTTTGCCTTAATTTGCATGCTTTAAAATGACCTCCCTGCCTCTCAGGCCAGCCAAAGCAGGACCCCAACCCCCAACCCCATGTTGAGAATCCACATCTGGAAAATGCCATCAGCAGAAGAAGACTGGCATGGCACAGCTGGCCATATGCATGAATGAAACCAAGTCTGGCCTGGTGACTGGACTTTGGGGCATTATTTTTTCAAGTGTTAAATAAATCCTTGCATGTTGCACCTCTGAAACATGCTTGTATACTACAATATGCACTTTATATGCGTGTAGCCAACTGTGATTTCTTCATATGCAACTGTAATTGTGAAATCTGTTTAATCACTGCTTTTGTTTACCTTATTATATCTTGAAATAATTTCTAATAACATTTAATCTGTAATAATATAACAAGATTTTAGTAGAGAATAAGAAGTAAGAATAGCACTGTAACCAGAATCATGGACCACAATTCCTTTTGGGCACATTTCCAAAGTCAAGACATAGTGCAATCCAGCCTCTTGCCCTTGATTTTGTCTTTAAAAATAAATAAATAAATTGGCCTGATCTTTCTATCTTAGCTCAACAAGCAACCCATGAGGTGAGAAAAAGTGAAAAAGACACTATTCCTCTACATTTCCTACTAGAAAATATCACCTGCACCTACTCTTATGAATAACTCTGCAAGCTCGTGTAATGATTAATACATGTTGATGTTGAGAAATTATAATTTAAGAAACAAGACCACCAGAAAAGGGAAATTTGGAAGTTCAGCTGGCTGAATCTAATACTCATGGAGAAGGTTATGTAGGAATCGAAAGAAAAACAAATCACCAGAAGATTTTGTATCTGTCATATATCTGCCTGTCTTAAACCTGGGGGCCCAAATGTTGGAAAAGGATGCAGGTGATCAGGATTCAAATGTCTAACTAGCCACGGAAATTCAGTGAGGACAACAATGGCAGACCACTCACTGAACATTGGACATACTTCAAAAGCTATCAGCGGCATTGCAAGTCGGATGCAACTTGAGAGCATGTGGCAGAACAGAATCTTAACCCTACAAAGGAAATGAACTGCAATTGCTGCTAAACAACAAGAGTTCAACATGTTTCATGTGCCGTATTCAAGCTGAGATTTAGTGATTTGCCTAAATGAAAATAATTAAAAGTCTAGTCACTGTAATTTTACAGGTATGTGCTATGTACTTTTGCATACAGTACTACAGTTTACTCTACTGGATACATGAAAGCTTGTGGCCACCTAAGACTAAACTTGTTAATCTTTAAAGTACCACAAGACTTTAAAGACGAGTTGCATCAGACTAGCTTGGGTACTATGAACGTACCCCTCCTATTGCCATCTCTGCCTAAATAAGTCTGGTGAATTTCCCAACATGATGACCTTAGCTGTCATGCTACAGCATCTAAATAAGTTATAAACATTGGCTAGCACACAGATTGGCTATCTTTCACAAGAGTTAAGAACATAAGAACATAAGAACAGCCTTGCTGGAACAGGCCACAGCCCATCCTGTCCAGCATTCTGTCTCACACAGTGGCTCACCATTTCCTTCAGGGTATTCCCAAGGAGGTGCCTTCACCTGCTTAGGATTCCCTGGAAATGGCATTGAGAGATATCCTGCCTATCTTTCCAACCCCGAGGTTGTCCTTAAGTATCCATAATTATAACCATTGATACCCTTGTCCTCCTTGAACTTGTCTAATCCTTTCTTAAAGCAGTCAAGACTGACAGCTGTCACCACTTCTTCTGGCAGGGAGTTCCATAGACCAGTAATCCTCTGGGTGAAAAAGTACTTTCTCTTATTTGTTTGAGAACTAGTACCCAAAAGTTTCATCGAGTGTCCCCTAGTTCTAGTGTTGTGCGATAGGGAAAACAGTTTTTCCTTATCTACTTTGTCCACACCGTGCATGATTTTATAAACTTCAATCAGGTCACCTCTTAGATGCCGTCGTTCAAGAGTGAAAAGGCCCAACCGTTGCAGCCTCAGATGGTAAGGAAGGTGTTCCAGTCCCCTAATCATTCTGGTTGCCCTCCTCTGTACTTTCTCCAACTCCATAATATCCTTCTGGAGGTATGGCGACCAGAACTGTACACAGTATTCCAGATGGGGCCTCACCATAGATTTATAAAGAGGCATTGAGTTTGCTTTTTTCACTGCTGAGGCACACTGGGTTGACATCTTCATTGAGCTGTCCACCAGGACACCAAGGTCCCTTTCCTGGTTTGTCGCAGAGTTCAGACCCCATCAGTTTATAAATGTAATTGGGTTTTTTTGCCCCAACATGCATCACTCTGCACTTACTAATGTTGAAGCTCATTTGCCACTGTTTTGCCCACTCCCCCAGTGTCAAGAGATCCCTCTGGAGCTACTCACAATCTCTCACAGTTTTCACTACCTTGTATAATTTAGTGTCGTCAGCAAATTTGGCTACCTTGCTTTTTACTCCTACCTCTAGATCATTTATGAAGAGGTTGAAAAGCAGGGGTCCCAGTACTGAACCTTGGGGGACCCCACTCTTTACTTCCCTCCACTTGGAGAAGTGTCCATTTAGTGCTACCCTCTGTTTCCTGTCCCTTAGCCAGTTGCTGATCCAGGACAAGACCTGTCCCTTTATTCCATGACTGGTAGGTTTATTCAAGAGCCTTTGGTGTGGGACCTTGTCAAAAGCCTTCTGAAAGTCCAGATAAACAATGTCAACTGGATCCCCCTTATCCACATGCTTGTTGACACTCTCAAAAAATTCCAACAGATTAGTGAGGCATGATTTGCCCTTGTAAAAGCCATGTTGGCTCTCCTTTAGCAGCGCCTTCTCTTCTATGTGCCTATTAATTCTATCTTTTAGGATGGTTTCCATCACTTTACCTGGGACACATGTCAAACTGACAGGTCGGTAATTTCCTGGATCACCCTTGGATCCTTTTTTGAAAATTGGTGTTACATTCGCTACCTTCCAGTCATCAGGCACAAAGCCTGATTTGAAGGAAATATTATATATTTTGGCTAGGAGATCAGCAATTTCATCTTTAAGTTCCCTGAGAACTCGTGGATGGATGCCATCTGGTCCTGGTGATTTGTTAGTGTTTAGCTTAACAAGACATGCAAGGACCTCCTCCCTGGTTATTTCTATCTTGCTTAATTCTTTGGTTTCCCTCCCTACAAAGATAGGCTCTGTTTTGGGCATGTGGTCTCTGCCTTCTTCAGTGAATACTGAAGCAAAGAATTCATTGAGTCTCTTCTTATATTTCTTATTATGAAAATGAGCATTAATACAAAAAAAAATTCACTTGGATCTTACTCAGGAATAGGCCTACCTCTGAGTTGCACCACTTCAGGCTTAGAATAACTGAACAGAAAACGTTAATGCTGCTCATGTTGCCCCAGTAAAGGTCTTTTGAAAGCCAGATGTGCCCAACCCTAGAGAGCGGTGCTCATTTCCTCTTACAGCCAAAGAACCAGTGCTGTCTGCATTTGCAAACATTTCCATGGTCATATGGCAGGCATGACTAGACACCAGAGTGCACAGAATGCTGTTTACCTTCCCACCAAAGTAGTACCTATTTATCTACTTGGCAATTTCTTGCTTTTGAACTGCTGGCAGGAGCTAGACAATGGGAGCTCACTCTGTTGTGCAGCACCCGGGTCTCAAACTGCTGACCTGCCAAACTTCCAGTCATCAAGTTCAGCATCTTAACCACTAAGCCACCACAGTCGTATTTTACCTCCAGCTTGTATCTAATGAAGGGATGTGCCGGGATGCTCACATAAAGAAAATATCCCTTTCTCTTTTTTGTGCTTCTGCCATCAAATTGCTCCTGAGACAGGAATAGGGACTGCAGGGGAAAAGACTGCATAACCTGAAATCTATTTGGACAAAATGACTTAGAATAATTTCCCTGTCCTATTCCCTGTCCCAGGGTCTTATCCCAATTTGGTGTATGCAAACCAAGACACAGGACACAGCCTCGGGCTGGGTTAACTCAGGTTTATTGCATCGTGGACAGAGGGAACATGAGGTAATGGCGGATCGATAGCTCTTTATATACAGCAGTAATACATTTGAACGTGGTGCCATGGTAGCCCATTGGCTACTGTCTGCGTGACGTCATTGCAGGTCACGCCCTTCTTGTCCAGGTGTAGGTGGTGGCGGGAAAACTTCCCGCGCTGTTGCCTTTGATGAGTTCGGACCAAGAGAGCTTGGACGCTCGCTGCTGCCAGCTGGTGGTCATTAGCTCGCGTCCTATTACAGAGTTTATATGATACAGCTGAAGGTTACATTGTTGCTATAGGCAAGGTTACATTGGCTCAGATACATTGTAATCCATGTGTACAATAAAACCATCAGAACACAACACCCCTCCCCCCTAGGACGAGACAAAGTCTCGAGCCCACACTTAAACACACTTCCCCCCCCCCTTAGGAGACAAAGTCTCTCAGCCAAGATGGCTTATTTCGAACACGCTGGGGTCTCGATGCGGGCTGCCTCTCCCCGGGTTTGCTACCTTCTCTTTGTCCCCTGGTTTCCTGTCTACCTCAACGAAGTAATGGGACTGTCCCGCGGACACGCTGAACACTGGGGCGTCGTCCTCGCTGTCGTCCGAGACGCGGCCCACGCCGTCCTGCTTCCTCGTGGTCTGGGCGCCATCTTTGGGCCTCGCTGGACGGTCCGGTCTGGCCGCGCGGTCTTGTGACTGCCTCCGGCCCTCTTTCCGTTTTCTGCATGCCTTGGCGATGTGCCCCCGACGGCCGCAGGTGTAGCACTCGGCCTTCCTGAACGGGCATCTCGCGCGCTCGTGGGCCGCTCCGCAACCCTCGCAGCGTCGACCACCCTTCCGGACCTTCTGGACCTCCTCGCCGTCGCTGCCTTCCGTAGACGACTTTGAGGCCCGTCGAGTCGCGTGCACCGACTGTCCGGTCTTCCCGTGCACCGAATTTTCCGCCTTGCCGGCTCTAGGACGCCACTCACGCCACTGGTGCATCTCGTCCACTCCAGCATTCGTGGACTCTGCGGCTTCCGCGGCCTCTATGACCTCTGCCAGCGTGGGTGGCGGCTCCTTATTCATCAAGCTGCGCTGTACCTCCTTGTCCTTCAGGCCACACAACACGCCGTCCCTGAGGACCATCTCCAGGATATCGCCCCATTTACAGGGGGCGGCGGCTATCCTCATGGCGGCCACGAATGCCTCAACCGACTCATCCGGCGCTTGGACTCGCCTCCAAAACGCGCTCCGAGCGGGAAACATTGCCCTCGAGGGGCAGAACCGCTCTCGCAGCAGTTTCATGATGTCGCTCGCCTTAAAATCGCTCACCTTCTTCGGAGCGATTATGCCCACCAGCGTCCGCTTGGTTTCCATCCCGAGCATTCTGGTGAGGATGGCCCTCTTCCTCTCCTCGTCTTCTCCTTTGACTCTGAGTTCCACCAGGGCCGCCTGGAAATCCATCTCAAGCAGCTCCCAGTCTTGCGGTTTGGTGATGTTGAAACCGCTCTGTGCCCTGGCTGTTCCGTGGGGATCCATAATCCCACCTTCGTCGCCAATTTGGTGTATGCAAACCAAGACACAGGACACAGCCTCGGGCTGGGTTAACTCAGGTTTATTGCATCGTGGACAGAGGGAACATGAGGTAATGGCGGATCGATAGCTCTTTATATACAGCAGTAATACATTTGAACGTGGTGCCATGGTAGCCCATTGGCTACTGTCTGCGTGACGTCATTGCAGGTCACGCCCTTCTTGTCCAGGTGTAGGTGGTGGCGGGAAAACTTCCCGCGCTGTTGCCTTTGATGAGTTCGGACCAAGAGAGCTTGGACGCTCGCTGCTGCCAGCTGGTGGTCATTAGCTCGCGTCCTATTACAGAGTTTATATGATACAGCTGAAGGTTACATTGTTGCTATAGGCAAGGTTACATTGGCTCAGATACATTGTAATCCATGTGTACAATAAAACCATCAGAACACAACACCCAAGATCTCCCTGATCATCTTAATGGTCAAGCAAGTCTTCTCCCTGGATGTGTAAACAAGGAAGGAACAGCACACCCTGGATACTTGTAAAGATGCAAAAGATGCAGGAAACAGGCAATACAATTCGGTACTTGTTTCCTTGGACTTAAGAAACAGCCTTAGCAAGTGAGTCTCTTCCAACTTGTTCTAACACTTCCTGACTTCCACTTCAAGTTAGTTCCTTTCACAGTCACACATGTACTTTGGTATCTCAGCACTTCCTCATAACCTGCTGAGTGGGCGAACTAACTCTCCACAAAAGCCACACATTCAAGATGACAAACAATGTGAAAGTTTTGTCTGGGGTACTAGGTCGGCTACAACTCATTGCAGATAGAACCGTCCACTTATATGTGAACTTCATCTCTTCCTATTGCAGGATTCAAAATGCCGACGTGAAACAATCCTAAAAGCTACATGTGAAGAGGCATAAGTGATTCCTCTTGCCTTGGGAAACTGTCCATTGTCCACCATTTGCAAACTTTCAGATGAAGAAAAGGGAAGTGTGAGGTCTTGACCCCCGGCTGCAGTTACATTTCTGGATAATATCCAGTGTGAAACATTTTACTATCTTTAGTGAAGAAGGAACTAACATCATTTAGAAAACAGTCCTTTTCTACAAGTGCCAGGCACACTCAGACATGTGGACTGAAATTTTTTTCTTTTTAAAAAAAACATTGCTTTGTAAACATGCTTTAATCTTAGTACATTAAAGACCACTGATGTACAAAGGATTACTTACAGACTTATAATGGTGTCTTTTGAAAGACAAGGAATATCCTCCAGATCATATGTTCTGTTGTGATCTTTCTTACACTAATTATTTCCATCTTGAAAATATGCAACATTAATAATTATCCAGGCATTCGGTACAAGAAAGTCTCTGGGGATACTTTCCAACTCATACTTTCCTCAGTGTTAGTACTGGGTAAAAAAGATGCCATATACAACTACACCAGCTGATACTATTGCAATTTCCCCCCTACCCTTCTTCTTAGAACAAGGGTCAGCAAACTTGGCTCTCCAGGTGTTTTTGGACTTCAATTCCCAGAAGCCCTGATCAGCAGGAGTGCTGACATGGGCTTCTGGGAATTGAAGTCCAAGAACACCTGGCGAGCCAAGTTTGCTAACTCCTGCCTTAGAAGCTCAGAGTTATACACACAACCCTCTTCATTTTCTCCTTACAACCATGTGATAGTGTAGTGGGAAATATCCCAGATGGGTGGTATAAAAATGTAATAAATAATGTAGTTTCAGATGGGTTGCCTAGCTTTAGAGCAGTGGTTTCCAATGTGGGGCCCAGAAGCCTAAGTCAGTGCTTCTGGGAATTGACTTAGGCTTCTGGGAATTGAAATCCAAAAAACAAAGGTTGGGAAACACTGCTTTAGAGAAAGATTTTGTATTTGCAGTGCAGTTGCAGGGTTTTTTTTCCTGTGACTGTCCTCATCCGATATTTATACAATTTTGATTTGAAGCAACACAGAGAACTTTGGGTGTTGTAAGCGCATGTCCAAAAAGTTGCCATGAGTCTTTATTGTATTCCAGCCACTCTTGGCATACATTTCAGTAAGATTTTCAGGGCTGACACAGGCTAGTCTGATTTGTCCCATTTGTCTCTTCTAAGGAGTTGAGACGAGGTACATGGAGTTTTCACTAAGATATTTTTAGCAGCCAACCCATGAAATGGGTCAGGCTTACATAGTGCGAGTAGTCCAAGACTGCAGTTTGAACTTGTGACATTCATGCTGGAATAGAGATCTGAATGCAGTTCTTTTCAAGATAGCTACAATCCAGCAACATAGAGAACTGAGTACCTTATTAATTATCATAAACACACTGTACATTGATACAAATCACAAGTATAATCCTTTGTTTGTTTACTCAGCAGTAAATTGAATGGAGCTTTACCCATAAGGAAGGGAGTTTAAGACAGTTGCATTTTTTTGCTTTGTCTTTTTAACAACAAATGCTTGGGGGAGAAGTGATTTTAAAAAATCATGTCCGTAGCCTTCCTGTCACCTTCATGTATCCAAGTCTAAAATTTTAATTTCTTAGCTATACCTAGATGGAGTTTATTAATCAAATGAATCTTTCCATTATTGCTGCAAAATAAACATACAAATATTCAAACAAGCATGTTAATTACTCTAGGTTAGCCATCACTGGTGTACACCAGGAGTTGGCAAACTTGGCTCTTCAGATTTTCTTGGACTTCAATTCCCAGAAGCCCTGATCAGCAGGTGTACTGACTTGGGCTTCTGGTAATTGAAGTCCAGGAACAAATGGAGAGCCAGGTTTGTTGACTCCTGGTCTAGACAAGAGATAGCTAACCTTGGCACTCACAGTGTTCTTGGACTTCAAAGACGGCGTCTAAGAGGTGACCTGATTGAAGTTTATAAAATCATGCATGGTGTGGATACAGTAGATAAGGAAAAACTGTTTTCCCTATCGCACAACACTAGAATTAGGGGGCACTCCATGAAACTTTTGGGTACTAGTTCTCAAACAAATAAGAGAAAGTACTTTTCCCCCCAGAGTACACTGGTCTATGGAACTCCCTGCCAGAAGAAGTGGTGACAGCTGTCAGTCTTGACAGCTTTAAGAAAGGATTAGACAAGTTCATGGAGGACAAGGGTATCAATGGCTATAATTATGGACACCTAAGGACAACCTCCGGGTTGTAGAGATAGGCAGGATATCTCTCAATGCCATTTCCAGGGAATCCTAAGCAGGTGAAGGCATCTGCTTGGCAATTCCCTGAAGCAAATGGTGAGCCACTGTGTGAGACAGAATGCTGGACTGGATGGGCTGTGGCCTGTTCCAGCAAGGCTGTTCTTATGTTCTTAATTACCAGAAGCCCAAGTCAGCATTCCTGCTGATCAGGGCTTCTGGGAACTGGAGTTCAAGAACACCTGGAGTGCCATGGGTCTACCCATTGCTGAATATGTCAATTAGCGGGAAAAGCTGATTTAACTACATAAGAAAGATATTCTCAGTCTTGACTTTGGCACAGTAAAAATATACCATTTAGACTACTCTCAGCTGTGCTCGCCTTTCATTCATTCAAAGGGCATATTATAAGAGTAGGCACAGCAATATAGTACTGTATGTTCAAAATCATAACATGCAATTAAAATACAAATCTCACTTATTTGTAAGAAAATACTGGCTGCTAACTACTATAATTAATTCTATTATATTACCTCCTGTCTGCATTCAGAAGAAAATAGTAAATGTATTGTCATATGTCATAACCAATGCCTATCCAAAATATAAATTTAAATGATTATGGACTGTATTTCTGACAGTCATATATCAAAATCTAGCTGAACTGTGCCGGTTGACAAAGATCACCATGCAAAGTCTCCGTTAGTTACTATACATTTGAAAAGAAAAAGCTAACTACTGTATAGTTAAATACAGATTCAATTATAGACTGAACATAATTCAAGGTCCTATTCCATCTTAAGGACCCAAAATAAGTGATGTTTTTGTGAATGAAAAAGGAAAAGGGAGCCAATTGAACAGTGGTGGGCTCCAAAAAAATGTACTACCACACCCGAATTAAGACTACTTTATTTCAAAACTTGGATGGGCGGGGCCAGACAGATTTTCTGCTACTGGTTCAGGTGAACTGGTGCGCACCTGCTGATGCCCACCACTGCATTTGAAACAATGTAACACAAAACACAGTACCAAATACTGAATGAATACATCACCTTGGAGAAAATTCAACTATTAATTAATATTTAATTTTAGGGTGAGGGCTATGTGTGTGATTAGACAGATATTTTTGGGCTTGGACTCCCATCAGCAACAACCAGTGGTTATACTGGTGGCAAAAATGGAAATTGAAACACGTCAACTTCAAAGTTGCAAACTGTTCACCTTTGGCAGGTTTTCTCAACCTTAGGCCCCCAGATGTTCTTGGGCTTCAATTCTCAGAAACTTTGCCAAAGGAAACCCTTTAGAGAAATGTGATCATGTTCCAGATACTTGAGGACAAGCTCCACTGGATATATTGGGTCTTACTTCTGAACCAACTTATCCGCACTGTTAAGACCTGCTTATTTTGACAGGCATTTGGCAGAGGCTTCCAACCGCTTAACAACTGGGAAATCACTTTGTCATTTTAGGCTGATATAAGAGATACAAAAATATAATGCAAAATTTAGTCCTAGTCAAAGAAAGCTTTCGTAAACCACCAAATATCAGCATTAAGCAGCGACTCGGACCAGCACCCATGTCAAAAGGAAAGGGGCTGTGTTTGCTCCACAAAAGGGACAGGTTTCTAACACAATTTTATGCAGGGGTGGTCAAATGTTGCCCACTAGATTTTTTAAACTGAAAATCTCATAATCTCTCACATTGCCAATACTAACATAGAGCTATTGGGAAATGTAGGCCAAGAATATCTGGAGAAATATACTTGCCCATCCCTATTTTAAAGGGGCCCCTGAGATTATTTCACATACAAGAACTAAACAATTTGTGGGGGGAGGGGGGGGCTTGCAATGACTAGACTGGCCACGCTGCTTGCATAAACATGTGTCTAATGTTGACACATAGACAAAACTTGGGAGCAAATAGGCAAGCCTGTCATATCAAAGTACACTCATGTACTTAGAGTTGATATTATACATGACAACTTACAAGCATATTAAAATTATACAAGTACGAACCAGGCTTTTACAAAGCAGTAAACTTTGCCTTCAGTGACACTACTCACTGTTTACACCAAGTTACATTTAACAGATGATAGCAATTGGTCCAATTATATTTTCAATGCTATCAGGGCACAGATATGACACTTGCACACTCCATGGGTCTATCGGTAAACATCACCCTTGCTTGAAAGCCAGTAATATCCAACTCTAAGGTTCAGTGCTCATCTCTGCAGACTGTCTGAGTCTACAGATGTTTCTGTGGATATATAGCAGACATGCCTAGAAACCGGAGTGCACAGAAAGCTGTTTGCCTTCCCACCAAAGTGGTACATATTTATCTTCTTGCAATTTCTTGCTTTCGAACTGCTAGGTTGGCAGGAGCTAGGACAGAGACAGCTCACTCTATCATACAGCACTCTATCATACAGCACTCAGGTCTCGAAGTGCTGACCTGCCAACCTTCTAGTCATCAAGTTCAGCCTCTTAAAAGCCACCGCAGTCCCCGCCATGGGTCTATACTGTACTTTGTATCATAAACCCAAGGACTATAATGTAAACACTGGGCACTGTCAACCAACATGTATTTCTAAAGAGAGAGAAAAGAATTACATCATAGTTTAGTGGTGCCTTTTTGTTAAGCAACTGTCTGCACTAGTCAAAAGAAAGAGAATAGTCAGATTTGGTTCACCATCCCCATCTTCTGGGGCCCCCTGAGACTATGCAGTTTGCTCATGGCTACACAAGCCAGCTCTGTTCCCAAGAGGCAGATTGGGGAATCTAACTCCCAACGTCTGGGTCCCCAACCTGATACCCAAACCACTGAGCTATCAAGCCAGTTGCAAATTAAAGACAAAAGTGTATTTTATCCATTATGTCCTTTGCAATTTAAATTTTTGCTACCCCTGTCAAATATACCGAATCTGTCAAGAAACTCAAAAATTCCAAGTTTGGGTTCTCAACCCACCGGGAAGAGTCTGATAAAATGGAATGAGACCCCGTCTCAGTCTGATGTACCCTTGCTTGAAAGCCAGTTGTATCCAACTCTAGGGTTCAGTGCTCATCTCTGTTTATAGCCAAAGAGCCAGCGCTGTCTGTGTTTGCAGACGTTTCTGTGGACATGTGGCAGGCATGCCTAGACACCAGAGTGCATGGAACGCTGCTTATCTTCCCACCGAAGTGGTACCTATTTATCTACTTGCAATTTCTTGCTTTCGAGCTGCTAGGTTGGCAGGAACTGAGACAGGAGCTGAGCAGTACTTAGGTTCAAACCCCAACCTTCCAGGCTTAAAGCTCAGGATCTTAACCACTAAGTCACTGCAGTCCCTCAGTCTGATGAAACACAGATAAATTTTAATAATCATTGGTCGGTAACCAACATGTTTCTCAGCTGCCTTCTTTAGGGTTTGCAGAGAGAGAGAGAGAGAGAGAGAGAGAGAGAGAGAGATACACACACACACACACACACACACACACACACACATTGCATGAGTACACCCTGCCTGTTACTCGGATATTGCTATTTTACCACCCAAGGGCTAAGAAAAATATATTTATTCCACACACACACCAATGATCACAGGTTGAAAGGAAAACTCTCCCTGCACCATGAGGCCACACATCTTTCAACTTAAATCGCCATGCCCTGTACATCAAAGACGGGATTTCCAAAACTGCAGAACAAATGACCATTAAAGAAGCACCAACCTGCGGGAGTATAGTCATAATCAAACAAAATCGAGAAGTCCAGCTCTTCTTGAGGGCTGCCATTCGGATTCGGATCCGGGTCCCCCGGCTGGGGGGTCGGATCCGATTCACTGTGGCTGGAAGCCATCTGTAACTTCTGCCGTGGGGCTCTGTCTTTGGTTAGTCAAAAAAAAAAAATAGTAATAATATGAGTGGGCAGGGGGAAAGTAGCAAAGAAATGTAGTGGAAGCCACTCGCACCAGTTTTAAAGTTATTATTATTATTTTAAAAAGAGGGACATAAATTCTAAAGTTTCCCCCAAACTGAAAGTCCCTTCCAAGTATAACTTTTAAAATCGAAATCGCAGTGGGTGGCTTTCCTTATGCTTCAGGGGCATGGGGGGGGGGCTTTTCCCTCGGGGGTGGATCTTCTTTCTTCTTTCCTTCTCCTGGGTCCGTAACACCTGCTGGCCTGGAAAAGATGCGTTCATGCGCGTAAAATGCGCGCCCCGCCTGCTTGATGCGCGCAGCAGCTCCACGCCAGCCGCGCCAGAAGCGCCACTTCCTGCTCGCAGGCCACCTGTGGCCCGGGAGGCGGGGTCGGTCCCGAAGAGGGAGGGGCGGTTGCCGAGTCTCTCTCCCTCCCTCCCTCCCCCACCCCCCACACCTTTACCAACCCACAGGTGATAAATGCCAGGCTTGGCCAAGGCGATCGATTGAGCATCGCACAGGGAGGAGAGAGAGACCACCGGGCCGGTTCTTGGCATTTGGAGGGCGAGATCGCTGTCCTGCCACCCTAAATGAAAGTTTTAGTTTAGAGCAGAAGAAAAAGCAGAGTGAGAAGTAAGAGACACACAAGGAGCATGTGGGGTGAAAAGAGAGAGAAAAGGCATTTTTTTTTTAATTTTCTGGCCGGTCCATCCCTTCATTCTTGACACGTGGAGACATTGATCCCATGGAGGCGTGATGGTGAACCTTGGTACTCCAGATGTTCTTGGACTTCAATTCCCAGAAAGCCCCCATGAATCCGCACAAATGGGTTTACTGCGAGTCATCCCGCTCACGGCGCCCTCGTCGCTCCTGGTGTTACGGACCCGTACGGGCGCGTTTTACTTCCGCTTCCAGGAGCGACGAGGGCGCCGTGAGCGGGATGACTCGCAGTAAACCCATTTGTGCGGATTCATGGAGGCTTTCTGGGAATTGAAGTCCAAGAACATCTGGAGTGCGAAGGTTCACCATCATGTCCCTGGAGCTTTTGCTTTTCCCTAAAGCTTCAGTAGTAGTAACAACAAGAACAAAACTACTAGTAGTAGTAGCAGCAGCAACAGTAGTAGCTGTTGTTCAGGGCTAGGACCCAAACAGTGGGGTCCTAAAACTCCGGTCAGAACATCTGGTGGACCATGTATATGTTTGATAGTAGTAATAACAACAATAATGTAGATGTTTTAATTAATAATAACTGATTGATGTGACAATCCCGGTGGACAATCAGGTAGTGTCAACTCCCACCACAACAGCTGCTGCTGCTGTTCAGGACTAGGACCCAAACAGTGGGGTTCTAAAACTCTGGTCCGAACATCTGGTGGACCATGTATATCTTTGATAATAGTAATAATAACAATCATAATATAGATCAGTGATGGCGAACCTTGGCACTCCAGGTGTTCTTGGATTTCAGTTATCAGAAGGCCAAGTCAGCACTCCTGCTGATCAGGGCTTCTGGGAATTGATGATCCAGAACACCTAGAGAGCCAAGGCTCACCATCACTGATATAGATGTTTTAATTAATAATAATTGATTGATGTGGCGATCCCCGGTGATGGATCTTCCATCCCCGGTGGTGGAAGAAAAAGAGATGGGAAAGATCAGGAGGGATGATGATGATGATGAAGAAGAAGGTAACTTCACTTGAGGAGTTTCTTTCTACCATGAAGCTGTCAAAATACACAGACACCCCACCTCACTAGAGACATGCAGCTTTCAAGTGTGTAATTGGTGGGGAACAGTAATGACCCCAGAAAAGGAAGCTGTCAAGCATACAGTACTGTACCTGTATATGGATTTTAATGGAACATGAAGTTCTTAAGTTGAACTGGTATCAGTGTCATGATGCATAATGGGCAGATCTGCATATGAAGCAAATAAATTATGTCCATATATTACCAAAATAAAAATATAGGCTTGAAAACCAGATATCAACCAGATTATACCTCCTTTCCATTTTCTTGCCTATATGGAAGATGAGAGCATGTATATGGGAAAATAAGTATGCAAAACTGGAAAAGAAGAATATTAGAAGACCAGCATGACAGTCTGGCCAGGTTATCCTGCTATGGTAATAGAGTAGACTATACTGCCAGTGACTCACCGCCAAATGTCTGGTGGCAGTTAACTAATCTGACAACCCTAAGGATTGCCACGGAAACATCTGCAGACGCCGACAGCGCTGTCTTTTTAGCTGTAAATGGAGATGAGCACTGCACCCTAGAGTCCAAAACAACTGGCTTTCAAGCATGGAAGACCTTTACCTTTACTAATGTAAGCCCTTAGGAAAATATATTTTATGTATTTCATGTACTTATGGTTATCTTTATTGTGGTCATTGGTCATCAATCTTATGTAACAACAATGCTGAGATACAGCTCTCATACTCATCCAAGACTTCTGCCTTCATGCCTTTGGCAAGGAATTTTGGGATGCTCCCCAAAGACTCCATGCTGTTCCACTGCTGGTCTTATTCCTAGGCTAGACTAATCCCTGATCTCAAGAGAAGAAATTAGAATTAAATCACTAAAAAGGAAGGGGAGAAAAAGGAACAACTATTAGTATAAAGAGGGCCCCCAGAAATGATGACTATTTTTCAAAATATTTTACGTAAGAGAATTCTCATTTCTTTTAGGGACACTGTTCAAATTGGTTGAAGTAATGCTTTTTTTTAACCCGATTACAGCGAATCAAAGAAGTAGGCCTTTGCCAGATGCCAGAATTCACAATCCTACTTAATTTCAGTCAAGAGGAATTCCTTTTCAATTAGGCCTATGTAGAAGAGACGAAGGGAACTTTAAGAGAAGAAAATGTCGAGGATTACCTGACAAATCAGATCTTTAAAAGTAGTGAAAGAATTTTCTGTGAAGTGGAAAGAACGTGCAGACAGAAGCAAGTATTTGTGATCTGTTCAATAAATGTGCTTTTCCCTTCCTACTGCCAAATTTTACCTGTTAAGAGGTTACTTTTTGGGCTATATCGCTTCCCGCTCTGATTTTGATTAATATAGATCCTCTTTCATATTTTTACTGGAACTTGATGAGATAGAAATTTCTCCTCTTTGGCATCCTTTCATTTTCATTTCTACAGAAGTATATTATTAATGTGGCTGGTAACGTTTTAACCCTCCCACTATTCCTCTAAATAAAGCACAAAATACTATTCGTAAGTCTGATTTCCCCACCCCACCCCCCATACATCCCATTTAAATTCAAACTAGCTCTGGGGAGTAATTAAGACTGAGTGAGTGAGTGGTTGATGACTGATTGGGGATTCAAACCTGAGTATCTCCGGTCTTACTCTAAGGCTCAAACTACAACTATGCACCTTTTAAAATTGATTTAAAATAAATGACAAGCATAATAGTCAATTTTGTGCCACTGAGGTGGATGGAGAGGTTCTAGGAAGCTGTGCTATTATCGTTAATCTAGTATATTTCTGTACAATTACAATCAAGTCACTTTCAGACTAAACTCTTTGGGTTTGATTTCTAATTACTTTTAGTCTTGTCTCTGTTAGTTATTAGGCAATAGGTACAATTTTTATTTCCATACCCAAATAATCACACTACATTTTTTCTTGCAAAAATGGTAATTGCACTACATCCATAGCTGCAAATATAGTATAGTTCTTCTGTGATCTGAGCAAGAGATAAGGAAGAGGTATTTTTCCTAAACCACATCTACTAATATGAGTGTCGTGATAATCCCAAGGGACGTTCACACATTTTAATTTATTTACAGTTATTAAATATTAAAGTTCATATAGCATATTCTCTGTAAGGTTGAGAAAGGCTAACTTGATAGGGAAGGCACTCGAATGTCAGCAGCATTCAATACACATACCATTTACATTCCACACATCAAGACGTCATCAAGCATCTGGGTTGCTAAACAGCACCCAAACACCTGTGAGGGCCCCCACGCTTACGCATTAGCATTTGCATGGAGTTGAACCCATAGTAACAATGGGTCATTCAACTCAAAGAAGGGGAGAGGAACTCCACCCAAGCCTTAACAGGAAGAAGAACACTTTCACCTGTCCTTTCACACTTTGGCATTCACACTTTCAACTATCACCTTAGAAAGGGAAAAGGTGACATACTTATAGAGGTGGACTATGGGATACCCAATACCTGTGAGAAGGGGTAACATCATTAGTTACATCATTGTCTGGGAAAACACCGGGATAAACACCTGTTAATCAAAACAACCAGATACTTCACATTCTGGGGGGAGGTGTGACTGGTCAAAATAGGATATAAAAACCCCAAGATTTGAGGGTTCAGAATCAACTATTGGGAGGAGGCGAGAACCTACATCACTTTGAGCCCAGACCATGGAAATCTAAAGAAATCCTATGGGGGCGAGAGACCAGCACACCAGTCTCTGAGTCTTTGCCAAAACCATCTGGGGGCAAAGTACTTAGAATCTGACAGAAGAAATGCCAACTTAGAATAGTTAGTTGTTTCTTATTTTATTTAGCTTGTTTAAGTTAGGATAGATATAGAGGTCCGATCTATGGACATGATAGTGTATTTAGGGATTCAAAGTAGAGTTAGATTGATTGCTTTGATCTGCATTTTGATATATTTTGGATGAAAATACTTCTTCAATAAAACGTCTCAAAGACACCAGCACAAGCCTCGTCTTTGACCATCAGAAGGAGGGAGAATTTGCGCAGTGGAGAGGAGCCAAGATAAAGGGTTGTGGCCAAGCTAAAGGCTACATCTTTGCAAGGGCTTAACCTTGATGCGCAACTCTTCTCAAAGAGGACATTTGTTTTGGGAGTGATAAGGTTGCCATAGTGATCCTGAGGAGGACACCTGCATCCCTTGCCAGGCCTGGGAATATTATCTGCCGGGGCATCCCAGTCTTTGAAGGTAAAAGCTATTTTCGAGTGGGGCAGCTTTCCAGGGCTGGGTCCCCCCCCCCTCTCTCTCTCTCTTTCTCTCTCTCTCTCTCTCTCTGTGTGTGTGTGTGTGTGTGTGTGTGTGTGTGTGTGTGTGTGTGTGTGTGTGTGTGTGTGTGTGTGTGTGTGTGTGTAAAGGACAGTGTTTCCCTCCAACCTCCCCACATCCCATCCAAGTGGTTTCCTGACAATGAGCATACATGCTCATCTTCCTTAAATATGCTTTGGCCTCATAGCCTCCATGAGCAATAAGCCGGCCCTGTAATTTGTATCAGATTTGCACAGAGCTTCTTATCCATCAACATTACAAACAAGAAATGGATCAAAATATAACAGATGGAACCAACACTGATATCATGCTTACTGTACCTGTGTACACAACTGTGTTTTGACTGCAGTTATAAAGCAATATCCGTGCCACTTTGGGGGCAGATGAGATTTAACATGTATGTATGTAAACATGGTTCTATTCACTCTAATGTACACTTCCAAGAAAAACAGGCATAAGACTACTGAATGTCAACATAGTAAAGATGTATCATCAGCAAGGCAGACATATCTTTTAGTTATTAATCTCTAGCTATCCCTTTTCATTCTACGTCTCCCATTTGTCTTCTCATTGCTATTTGATACTATTATCTCTTCCTGCCTTCTTTTGTTGCATGTTCTGCTAATACTAATATTTTTAGATTATAATATTTTGTGTAAAAAAACCTTCTTTTTTGTTTTTCTCTTCTCTGTTCTGCAAAAGAAAAAAGAAAAACAATATACCTCAAACCACATACATTAATCACAACAAGAACAGCAAACAGACTAAAGCTGCCATACTGTACGTGTGTTAGCTAAGGACAAGCACAACTTCTGAATGAACACTGGCTGAAATCCTGTAGTAAGCTGCATCTAGAGAAAGCTCATTGAATCAGTGGGGACTTGGTTAGTCAGTTCCTCTGTAGGCTTCATTGATTCTAAGGGCTTACTTAAATTATGACTTACTATTGAATTTTAATACTGCAGTGGCTCAAGTGGCTGAGATGCTGACTGGGAGGCGGAAGGTCAGCAGTTCGATTCCCGAATACTGCAGGACGGAATGAGCTCCCGTCTTTGTCCAGCTCCTGCCAACCTAGCAGTTCGAAAGCAAGAAATTGCAAGTAGATTAATAGAAACCACTTTGGTGGGAAGGTAACAGCATTCCATGTGTTCTGGTGTCTAGTCATGCCTGCCACATGACCATGGAAACATCTGCAGAAGCAGACAACGCTGGCTCTTCGGCTTTGAAACAGAGATGAGCATGGAACCCTAGAGTTGGATATGACTGGCTTTTGAGCAAGGGAAACCTTTACCTTTATTGAATTTCAGGTGTGAACCAGTTGCACTGTGTTTGCTGCCTACTTGCACAAGAGACACTTGAATTTATTATTGAAATGTTCATGTTTGTAGAAAGCTGAATCTCACTGATTTTCATGGATATGCATATTGTAAAATGTTTGCACTCTTAGCAAAATCAAATCCACCACTTTCTTGCGTGACAAAGGCCATACTCCAGGCTAAAAAATAACTTCAAATTGCTATTACTTTCCATGTTAAGCATATAATTGACAATTAATAAATGCACCTATTTTAAAGTGTCCCTGTTTACAGAATGGGCAAAGAAATATATCTACTGCTAGGATGTTAAATAAGAATAGGCTTTCAAACATTTTAAAATCTGGTCCTGCACCATATGCTAAGTTACCCATTTGCCTGTGAACATTCATAATACTGTCTTGAGTACTACATAATGCATGATGGCCTAAACATAAAATCCGGCTCTCAAATGATGATTCAGTGCTATAGTGATGTCTGTGAAACAGAAAAACATTTTCATGGCCAAAAGATATTCGCATTTCATGTATACCAGTGGGGCAATATTTTCATTGATCACATAGTCAGTGGGTCATAATCGCCATTGGCTTTCTTTCCATACCTGTCAAGTATCCCGAATTGGCCGGGAAATCCCATATTTTGGTGCACGTTCCTCCCCTTTCCCGGCGCTGTCCCGCATTTAAAATGGCAGGGAAAGGGGTTACTGCACACACGTGCACACACAGAATCTGTGCATGCGCAAACATGTTCTGCGCATGCACAAACGTGTTCTGCGCATGCGCAAAGGGGTTCTATGCATTCGCAATGGAGTTTTTCCTGCGCATGCACACCCGGGCCAGAGCAGTTCCAATATTTTCCGGAGCGGCATTTGACGGGTATGTTTCTTTCATTGTTCCACATTGAGACACAGCATTAGTTGCAAAGCTGTACAAAGGACAGCATAATAATTAAAGTGATCTTAACCTGGCAACATCCATATATGCTGGATGGTAATAATCTAACATTATCTCTTGTTAGATTTTACCTCTTTACTATAACTAGTAAAGGTAAAGGTTGCCCTTGTTCAAAAGCCAGTTGTATCTGACTCTAAGGTTCAGTGCTCATCTCGGTTTATAGCCAAAGAGCCAACACTGTCTGCATCTGCAGACGTTTCTGTGGACATGTGGCAGGTATCACTAGACACTGGAGAGATGGACGCTCACTCTGTTATGCAGCACTTGGGTCTCGAACTGCTGACCTGCCAACCTTCCAGTCGTCAAATTCAGCGTCTTAATCACTAAGCCACCGCAGTCCCTTTACTATAACTAGCACCCCCAATAATATTTCCTCAGAAGGGATCTTTATAAGAGTTTTGTTTCACGCATGGCCATATATGTCACAGTTGTATTATTGTTTTTGTGACCTGATAAGATGACCTCACCAATCACAACTAGTAAATTGAAAATATTTTGCTTGAATGTGCCCTCGAGTGGAGAGTGTTGGTAATTACCAAGCCTGAGTAAACCTGATTTATCAAGATTCCCCTTCATGGTACTGTACCTAATGAGAGAATGAAGCAAAATATCTACTGCCCCAAAACCACTAAACTAGTTTTAACATATAAAAAGCAATCTGTTAGCTGAGCCTGGATATCATATTAAAAGTTAAAAATGACATTTATCTCTTCTGGTTAATGAGCCTGTGAAGTTTTTGACTTGCTTGAGTAAGCCATCTGCTTTGCAGGAACCTCGGCGTGAAGCTCCTTGCATCTGCATGTGACACACTGTGGTCTCAGTTAATTAAATAAGAGGTTTGATGTCTGGAAGATAGAAAGTTAACAAGTAACATTACTCCAAAACAAATGTTCCTTTCTAGAATACTTCTAGCTAGTGTCACCCATGAAAAGTGTATAAGTCTGCCAGGTTGCCCTATTTATTTCCCCACAGATGCATTAGCAGCATCAGAATGAAGCAAGTTTATATGGACCTAGAAGTTGCAATCCTTGACCAAGTGGGGTTTCTACTCCCATGAGGGAGACCAGTGATTGAAAAGGGCCGATGTAACTGACTTCTGGGCACAGTACTAATGTTGTTCTATGTCAAACTGGATAGACACTGCTGAAGTCATATATAAACTAGACCAGTGATGGCGAACTTTTGCACTCCAGCTGTTCTTGAATTTCAATTCCCAGAAGCCCTGATCAGCAGAAGCTCCCTGTGGCCACGCCAACACCGGGAGGATAAAGGGAGCTCCCCGTGGCCACGGGGAGCTCTGAAGAAGCTGCTGCCATGTGCCGCCACGCCCTCCCGGCCCCACCAACGCCAGGAGGATAAAGGGAGCTCCCCATGGCCGCGGGGAGCTCTGAAGAAGCCACCGCTGTGAGCTGCCGCGTCCTCCCGGACCGTTATCGGCCGGGAGGAGACAAGGATGGTGATTTTTTTTACTCTGTTTCTTGGGGTGGTCCTGCTGCTGGTGGTCCTTGTGGGGGCGTCTGAAATGAGGTTCCCTCCTGTTTTTGTATTGCTTTTGATTATTATGTATTTTGTTGCTCTTATATTTCTTACCTGAACTGTAATTTATTGATTGTAACTGTTTGTTGTGTTTGGAATATTGTGCCTTTAAGTAATGTAACACTCGGATGAGTGGATATAATAATCACCAGCTGTAACACTGTAACCTTCTGTATCAGGACGCGAGCTAGTGACCACTAGGGGCAATAGCGAGCGCCCAGCTCACATGGTTCCAATTCCCCAAATACCTACAGCGCGGGAAGATTCCCGCCACCACCTCACCTGGACAAGAAGGGCGTGACGGGGAATGACGTCACGCAGACAGTAGCCAATGGGCTATCGAGGAGCCACATTCAAATGTATAGCCACAGTATATATTGAGCTGTTCATCCGCCATTACCACATGTTCCCCCGGACCATCATGCAATAAAGATGTGTTAAGCCAACCTTTCGGCTGTCCTATTGTCTTGGTTCTCATACACTAAACTGTTTATATATTTAATCCTTCTGGAACGGCTCAAAGGATTGGGGATCCAAGGCACTGTGTTATCCTGGTTTTCCTCATTTTTGGAGGGCCAGACCCAGTCGGTGTGGCTGGAGAGTGAGAGTTTCAGCCCTAGGCCCCTACTTTATGGGGTGCCTCAGGGCTCGGTGCTCTCTCCTCTCCTATTCAACATCTACATGAAGCCGCTGGGTGAGATTATCCGTTCCCATGGGCTGAGGTATCATCAGTA
Organism: Bradypodion pumilum; assembly: GCA_035047305.1. Taxonomy (NCBI): domain Eukaryota; kingdom Metazoa; phylum Chordata; class Lepidosauria; order Squamata; family Chamaeleonidae; genus Bradypodion; species Bradypodion pumilum. Next base: position 27,053,043 of record JAWDJD010000004.1, on the reverse strand, counting down.
TGCTGATGATACCCAGCTGTACATCTCAGCCCGTGGGGACCCCAGTGATGCAGTCAATCTCCTATCCAGAGGTCTAGAAGCTGTTGGGGTCTGGATGGGGGACAACGGGTTACAATTGAATCCCTTCAAGACTGCGTGGCTATGGATAGGGGATCCCGCATTATCCAGGGAGCTGCCAATTTTGGTCTTGGATGGGGCTGCTTTGCCCCAGACAGACCCGGTACACAATTTAGAGGTCCTCCTGGATTCAGGATGGCTACTTGTAGATCAGGTGGCGGCCGTGGCCAGGAGGGCTTTCGCATAGCTTCGTGTCATCCGTCAGTTGCGTTCGCTCCTGGACCGGGACTCCCTGCTCATGGTCACACATGCTCTGGTGACCTCCAGGCTAGATTATTGCAATGCGCTCTACATGGGGCTGCCCTTGATGACCATTCGGAGGCTACAGCTGGTGCAGAATGCAGCAGCCCTGGTGGTGATGGGGTGCGGGCGTCATGCTTGCGCCTCACCATTGCTTCGGGAGCTGCACTGGTTACCAGTTTGTCCCCAGGTGCAATTCAAGGTGTTGGTTTTGACCTTTAAAGCCTTACATGGTAGTGGGCCAGGATACTTAAGAGACCGCATCGTCCCAAGAGTGTCTGTCCGTCCAACCAGAGTGGACTGGAGGGGCTCCCTAATTGTTCCATCTGCCAGAGGGGCCTGTCTCTCTGGTACACGAAGGAGGGCCTTTTCCATGTCCACACCGGCTTTGTGGAACCTCCTGCCAGTAGAGGTGTGGGAGCAGATGGAGCTGCTGCCTTTCAGAAAAGAATTAAAAACCTGGTTGGCGGGGCAGGTGTGGGGCCCGGATGGACGAGTGGACCTCGCCTGTTGGCTTATAAAATAAAGCCTCCCCATCTTTTTAATGCGGGCAGTTTTAATGTGGTTAGTTTTTAATAAGTGGGTGGGTATGTTGGGGTTTTAATTGTTTTAATATGTATGTTTTAATCCTGTTGTGAGCCGCCCTGAGTTGGGTTCGCCTGATTGGGCGGCATATAAATTTGAATTATAAATAAATAAATTGTTGTAGCCGCTCTGAGTCGGTCTTGCGCTTGAGTAGAGTGGGGTAAAAGTCCAAAAATAAATAAATAAAAATAAACAAACAAATATTTGAAGTCCAAGAACAGCTGGAGTGCTAAGATTTGCCATTACTGAACTAGGCCTTTCCTTACTGATCTTGTGTACATCAGAATCAGCTTGACAGCACATAAGCAATTATGAGCTGCAGAGAAGTGGATTATAGAAAAATGTGTTCATGTACATTTCTCTTGATCTGGATCCAGCTGACATAATTACTATGTCAACAATCAGTTACACACTATGTGTTCCTGCTAAGAATGGACAGCATTATAGATCGGAACTGTTACAAACAGACTATCGTCATCGGCTGCTACTCGTATCCGAATATACATTTTCCTTGGAAGTCATTTTCACAATTGATGGATGTGTCTCTGGTGACTCAATAAATTGATCCTGGCTTTAAACATGTGACCACATACATTAGACTGAATAGATGGTGGATGGCCTAGTTGAGGAAGCTTTCATCCTTATCACCAAACAGACTATAGACATGGAAGATCCACCTGCCCAGGTTCTGCAGAAGCACATTATTTCAGATGCTTCACAGAAACACTCAGATACATAGACACAATTTTGGGGTTAGTCTGAGTCAGAGAGTGGTTTTGGGAAGAAACGCCAATGGAAAAATCACTCATAATCTCCATGTTCCCATTAAAAATGCTGAAGGCAGCCTCGAAAACCAAAGGAATGTACATATGATAATAAAAAGTATACATATTAAGCCAAATAGTGGGAAAGGCTTCCTAAGATATTATTATCCCAGGCCTGTGCTCCAATGAGGTGAATGACGAAATTATTTTGCTTGAGCAACAGAGAGTTTGCTTGACTGGAGGAAGCTCACACCCAGTATATCTTGAATATGAATTATTGCTAAGTCTTTGGCAATGAATTTATAATTTAAGATGTCAGACATTAGGAAATTAAGACTGCAATTCTACAAATAATGTATCCTTTGAAGCCATTCCCACTGGCATGGTTTATCATATTTTATTCCTCTGCATTTATTTATCATTTTAAAAAATACACATCTCTGGGCATTTTTAAATAGAAGAAAAACAGCACTCTTGACTAAGACTAAGGGCTGGATCAAGGTAACGTTAATTAAACTTTAAGATCCATTGAAATCAATAGCAAAGAAAAATCCCACTTTTTTTGGGGGGGGGGACCACACACAATCTGGATCCAGATTTATGATTATATAAACCTATTTCATTTATGATGGCCAAAGCCCATTTCATTAGGTGCATCCTTGCTTTAAATTAGCAAGAAATCCCTTCTGCAGAGAGAGCCTATATAAATATTATTTTATCTCTTCTGCCACTGTATGATAGTTTCACCACTTCAACTGTTATCTGAAGAAGAAATTAGATCTAGCTTGTGTAACACTGAAACTGCTTTCTTCAAGGTTAGGTTATTTGAAGTCCACTTACTTCAAGGTTAGACTATTAAACTCACAAGTTGTTAACTCTGCAGTAAGCATACATAAAAACATACAGCACAAGATATGCATAGCAATCACAAAGCAAAGCAACCACACTTACTGTATATATTGCGCTTAGTGCACTCTCTGGGTGGTTCACAAGTTAATTAGCATTTTGCCCCCAACATGCTCAGTACATATTTTACCAAGGATGGAAGGCTTAGTCAACCTTGAGACCTGGCCAGGATCGAACTCACAACCTTTTGGCTGCAGTACAGCAGTTTAACCACTGTGCCACCAGGACTCCTCGTGCACACATGGGCCAAGGAGATGCATTGATATCCATCCAATTCTTCAGACCAGGGTTGGGCCTCAGATCAGTAGTGCCCAGGGCAATAAGTGCCTTCAGTGTTTTGCCCTCTTGGGCAGATTTGTAAGGTTGCACAGAAGAATTATGGGGGACAGAGCCTACGGCGGTCCCCTCCAAGCTCTTGTGCACATGTGAGAATTCTCATCGTGAATGATTCATTGCCCTGGATTCAAGCAGAGCAATAGATATGCTTCATTTTATCTGAACAGAGATAAGGAAATAAGGATTGGGTCCTGTACCTCCTACTAGTAAAGGTAAAGGTTTCCCTTGCTTGAAAGCCAGTCGTATCCGACTCTAGGGTTCAGTGCTAATCTCTGGTTCAAAGTCGAAGAGCCAGCGTTGTCTGCTTCTGCAGACGTTTCTGTGGTCATGTGGCAGGCATGACTAGGCACGGAACTCTGTTACCTTCCCAACAAAGTGGCCCCTATTTATCTACTTACAATTTCTTGCTTTCCAACTGCTAGGTTGGCACAGCTTTTTTCTGCTCCCCAGCTTTTTTCTGCTTCCCAGGGTTTCATCTCAGAGGTCTTCTGTTTGCTGCCTGTTACTGACTTTCTTCACTACCTACTCAGTAAGAATTTTGCCCGCAAGGCCTGGCCTCATGCCACTCGTGTGCCTCACTCTGTGGTAGCTGCCACAGAAAATTGTTATCCCATAGCATGTAGGTGGTATGCAATTACTCATTCATTCCATAAACAATTTTCCTGGCAAGTCTGGAATTCCTTGGGTGACAGGAAAGGAACACTTCCTCCACAGATTCATCCTTAAAGCTTTTCCTATTCCTTCTCTTTTACACAAATTATGTCATCAGATCTACCTGGTTGATCCAGTTCTTCGTATGCCTGAACAATTTTATCTTTATTGCAGCCCAGACATAAAGAAAGATTCTATCTGACCATGACGAGTTTAGATTCCTTTACATTTGGGATACAGGCCCCAATAACAAAGGCTCCACACCATGCCTTCCAGCCATCCAAGAATATATATTTTTCTACCAATCTTTCAGCAAAGAAGAACAGTCATTCATTCAGCCTGTTCATTGCCAGACTGAAAGTACTCAAATGCTTTAAACAAAACCCTGAACCTCAAATTAATATCTACAGTGGTACCTCGGATAAAGTCCGATTCGGATAAAGTCCAATTCGGATAAAGTCACGGTTTTCATGCAAACGTGATGCATCGCATAAAGTCCAAAACCGCTAAAAAATGAATGTTATTCGAGGTATTTGGTATCGGAACCTCAGATAAAGTCCATTTCTTGTATATTATCTGATTCATTGCCCATTTGATTAGGATAAAGTCCAAAATTGGATAAAGTCCAAACTTGTGGAACGGAGTTTGGACTTTATCCGAGGTTCTATTGTATTCTATTTCTCACACAACTACAAAAACTATCATTAGTTCAGAAAAGCCATGTCAAGACGATAAGTCAAGATTCAAATAATTATTGACAATCGAGGAGCAGGTCTTTGGTAAAGTTAATAGCTCTTTGTTGCTCATTAAGTATCACGTCAATGAAACAGGTTGTATTAATGCGGAAATAACTTGCAACTATATAGTGATCCTGGAAAAATGTGTTCCTCTCATATCTGTGGTTGGATTCCAGCTAAACTTAGAAGAAACAGAGAAAGGGGGGGGGGGTTATAATGATGTCAAGTCTCTGTTATTCAAATAGCCCTCTCCACTGCATCTCTGGCCTTATCCCAATCCCTTGCCTTCATTTGAGTGCTTGACACCCTTGACTACACAACTTTCTCACAAGCAGGAGAAGGCAGAATTGTTTAGGGAAGCCTTTGGGGATGTGTTACCTACCCTTTAGTTTTGAACCATCAATTGTCTTTTAATTTGTTATCACTATCTTTATTTGGGGGACTGTTCTTTTTATACTATGGATTATTTTATATGTTGTGTGTTTGTATTTGGAGTGGACGTTTCAACTCGATAGGCAGAGTATATGTGTGTGGGGTGTTTGTGTGTGTGTGACTTCATGGTTAAGACTTTGAGCTTGAAGACCAGAAGATTGGCAGGTCAGCAGCTCCAGACCCGAATGCTGCACGACAGAGTAAGCTCCCGCCTCTGCCCCAGCTCCTGCCAACCTAGCAGTTAGAAAGCAAGAAATTGCAAGTAGATAAGCAAGAACGGTGCCACTTGGGTGGAAAAGGTAACCACGTTCCATGCACTCAAGTTTCTAGTCATGCCTGCCACATGTCCACGGAAACGTCTGCAGATGTGGACAGCACTGGCTCTTTGACTGTAAACAAAAAAGAGCACTGCCTTCTAGAGTCAGACACAACTGGCTTTCAAGCCAGGGAGACCTTTAGCTCTGTCTCTGTCTGTCTGCAAGGACTAGTCCCCTGTTGGTGAACCTTGGCACTCCAGTTGTTCTTGAACTTCAATTCCCAGAACCCCAAGTCCCCTGTGAATCCACACAAATGGGTTTACTGCGATTCATCCAGCCCACGCTGCCCTCGTAGCTCCCAGAAGCGGAAGTAAAATGCGCCTGTACGGGTGCTTGGGCTTCTGGGAATTGAAGTCCAAGAACATCTGGAGTGCCAAGGTTTGCCATCATGGGACTAGTCTCTTCTTTTCTTAGCCCAACACTGCTGGCTAACATACTGGCATGGCCTCCCTCCTTGCTAGCAAAGAAGCAACTCCAAATCTCCAATGTGGCTAGAAGATTCGCCTCCAGGCCAGCCCTGCTCCACCAGATGTTGAATCTGACTCATCCCGCCTCCAAGTCACGCCACGCAGGCCCTTCTGCCAGCTGTTGGCTGCTCGCCGTGATGGAGTGAAGGCTGCCAGCCCAGGGGCGCAAAAGGCCTGAATGGAAGAGCCTGGCTTTGCGCCATTCATGCGGTGCCCCAGTCACCTTCTAGCCAGTTGGGCCGAAGGGTCTCTAAGGCCAGAGTCTGAGCAGGGAGGGAGGCTTAAGTTTCTGTATCAGATAAGGCTGCCCCCCCCCCCCGCCTTTGATGCAGCAAAGTGAAAGGAGAAAGCTGAGCCGCTGGGCTGGCAAAGTAGTTATTTATAGCAGTCAAGGCGGAGCAAGCAATACAAAATACAATAAATACATATAAAAAGGGAAAAAAGAAAAACAAACCTAATCATCATCATTTTTGAAACTGTTCTCATTTTTAAGACTCATTCATCATCCATCAATTTTATATCTGATATACTACTTATGTAAATAACTTTTATAATGTACAGGTATAACCACTTGAATATTTGTATATATGTTTGAATATATGTGTATTTTATTCCTAACATTCTATAATAAATGTAATATGTAAAACCAAAACAAAATAAAATCACCAGTGATATTTACAATGCCCCAGGAAATTGTTTCTTTCCATAACTCACTCTTTCTATTTCCAAAAACTCAATTGCTCTGGTGCTGGTCTGCCTCCTTTACCCTCAATCAATGTGTGCTCCAAAAACAGCTTCCATATATTCCAAAATTTATTTTCTTTAATTATACCCTTATTCTGATTCAGATCCCAGGTAAGCTTATCATTCAATGCTAGTTCCCACATTTCTTTGTACCAATCTTCCATTTTTATCAAAGAATCATCCTTGCTGTTGTTAATATAATAGATAACAGATCTTTTTTACTCATATCTAAATTCAAATTATCCACGTCAGTCAATAAGGCAATACCTACTCCCATCTTAAAATCCAATTCCATTATTTCTGTGATTTCTTTCTGTATATTTGCCCAAAAATCCTTTAACACATTACAACCCCACGCCATATGGCACCAATTCATGTGCCCCAACCCCACTGCCTACACCACACCAGGAAGTGCCATGTGGTGGAAGAAGGGCAAAATGGTCATCTGGCCCCCGAAGCTGTCTGAGGGATGGGACCCGGCCCACAGCTTAAAAAGGTTGAGAACTCCGGGTCTATTGATTTCGTTCCTTTGCAACGGATGCTAAGGCCACATAGAGCTGTGATTACAAGGAGCCTTAAAAGGTGGCTTAAAAGGTAAAGGTCTGCCTTGCTCGAAAGCCAGTCGTATCTGACTCATCTCCATTTTCAGCCAAAGAGCCAGCATTGTCTGTGTCTGCAGATGTTTCTGTGGTCATGTGGCAGGCATGACTAGATGCCAGAGTGCATGGAATGCTGTTTCCTTTCCCGACAAAGCAGTACCTATTTATTTATTTACAATTTCTTGCTTTCAAACTGCTAGGTTGGCAGGAGCTGTGGAACGGGAAACAGGAGCTCATTCTGTCACATAGCACTCTGGTCTTTAACTGCTGACTTGCAGACCTTCTGGTCGTCAAGCTCAGCTTCTTAACCACTAAGCCACCGCAGTCCCTACAGCAGGGATTCTCAACCTGTGGCCCATGGCACCATTTTGTGTGCCCCCCTGCCTCCACCACACCCGGAAGTGCCATGTGGTAGAGGAAGGACAAAATGTCCGTACAGGCCCCGAAGCTGTCTGAGGGAGTGTGACCCGGCCCCCGGCTTAAAAAGGTTGAGAACTCCTGCCCTACAGGGTGCCTTTACTCTGCCTTAATTGACACAAGATTCCTTGCCACTTCTGCAGTCAGATCAACATATGCTAAACTTCACCTCACAAAAATAAATATATATTTTTAAAAGTTGGGGGGGGGAATTTCTTCTAACTCTCTTCTAAGACAGTGTGTTTAACAAGTGAATGCATTTATGTATTTATTATGAGCATTCCAGAGTGCAGGACATGTAAAAACGGGCTCAAACTAAAGGGAGACAGATGTAGGCTGAATATGAGGAAAACTTCTTAACTGTTAGAACAATACAACAGTGGAGCCAACTGCCTCGAGAGGTGGTGAGCGCTCCAACGCTGGAAGCATTCAAGAGACAATTGGACAACCGTCCTGATTCGGGTTCGCCTGAGTGGGCGGCATAAAAAAATTTAAATTAAATTAAATTAAAGTCTGTCATATCTGCTTTGATTTGCATTCCTGCATTGAGCTGGGAGTTGGACTCCATGGCCTAAAAGGCCCCTCTCAACTTCATGATTCTAAGATACTATGATCTTTATTTGGCTTTTATACCACCTTTCACTCCTAGTGGGGAGGCAAGATTTTTTTTTAAAAAAACCCAACAATTAATTAAAACAAAATAATTAGGACTAAATTTACATTTAAAACATCATTTTAAAACTATGCGTTTTAAAACCTTGTTTTGTCACCTGGAAAACTCCAGTGATGGGTATCTAACGGACCTAATTAATATGTAATTAGGCAAGGAATAATAAGCATCTGTGAGTCCATATGGTCACCTAAACTTAGAATCAACTTGATGGCATGTACCAACAAGAAGGACCTGTGGGAAATCCGTGTGCCTCCAGATGTTAGCAGGATAACACGCAATGCATAAGATTTATGTATTGCCATGTCAATTCTGACTTACAGCAACCCTTTCGAGGGTTTTCTATTTATACAATACACAGAAGTGGTTTACCACCCCATTCTTTTGGGGGTGCCCTGGGACTTTGCAGCTTGCCCAAAGTCACACAGGCTGGCGTTTCTATCTGGATGTATGGATAACTTCTCTTTATTTGGGAGGGAAGGGTCTATTCTTTTTATAGGTCCACACTGGCTTAGTGGTTACGATGCTAAGCTTGATGACCAGAAGGTTGGCAGGTCAGCAGTTCAAGACCCGAGTGCTGCATGATATTGTGAGTTCCTGTTGTCTGTCCCAGCTCCTGCCCACCTAGCAGTTCGAAAGCAAGAAATTGCAAGTAGATAAATAGGTACTGCTTTGGCAGGAAAGGTAACAGTGTTCCATGTGCTCCAGTATCTAGTTATGACTGCCATATGACCATGGAAACGTCTGCAGATGCAGACAAATTAGCTCTTTGGCTGTAAACAGAGATGAACACTGCCTCTAGAGTTAGACACAACTGGCTTTCGAGCAAGGGAGACCTTTACCTTATTATTGTGTATGCTATGTGTCTGTATTTGGAGTGGATGTTTCAGCCAGATAGGCAGGGTATGTATCTATGAAGTACATAAATAAAAAAATCCACTGTTTGCAGTCCCATCCTCCTATCACCTAGTCTTAACCCAGGGGTTCCCAACCTAAGGCCCATGGGCCGGATCCAGCCCATGGTGTCATTTCCTGTGCCCCCACCCCCACCTCTCCAATAGCAATTAAGAAAAAATGGCCACCCTTTTGAAGCTGGTGTGTGTGTGTGTGTGTGTGTGTGTGTGTGTTGTGGAGAGAACACGTTGACAAGTATTAGGAAAAGTGCATGTCCTGTATCCGTAGGGAAGCCCTAGGCTGTGTTGTGATTGTGGACCCCATGTTAGCATTTTGCATCTTAAGTAGCAATAGGTTCAGTTATTCCTCACTCTGGGAGACTAATTTCCACAGGATAGAAAAGAAGCCGCCACAGCTTTCCTCTCAGTTCCGAACCCACCCACCCCAAGTCCTATACACTGAGTCCATTCTTTTACCATCAACCCCTTGCCAAACTTCGACTGTACTCTTCGTGCCAAGGGCTCTCCTTAACCAAGTGCTGTTGCATTAGTTTGCTCCTCTTGGGTGCCTTTCCTCCTAGTTAGGCCCTTTTCTGCATCTAACTAGTACCTCCAAAATGCTGCATGAAGGCTGAGACTGCAGCATCCAGTACAGCGCCTGACACACACAAAAAGGATGTTAAGGCAGGAGCGGGTGACAGGCAGGACTACGTTTACCCCGAAGTGAGCCCCGCTGAGCTCAACAAGTATTACTCCCCAAAGTAGACCTCGGAGAGGGGGCTGCAATGGCTTATTGGTTAAGACACTGAGCTTGACTACTGGAAGGCCAGCAGGTCAGCAGTTCGAGGCCCGAGTGCTGTACGACAGAGTGAGCTTCTCGTCTGCCCCAGCTCCTGCCAAGGGGCCATTCAACAATTACATGATCCATTTATGGGGGGAAATTGATCCCCTCCCCCACATGTAATCCAACTGTAATTTTCGCTACAGACACCCCCTCCCTTTAAAATTATATAATCCAGATCTTTTGTATCGAAACTCTAATTTTTAGAGCTTTTCGCTATTGGTGAAATAGAAATGGACTGCACAAGCAATTCAATAATCTCAAATCGGATCAAAATTCCCAGAGATCATTTTTAAAGCTAAAAAAGTGCCATGTTTCGAAACCACAACTGCTCCAAATGGATTACATAATCTTTGACCTGACACACACACCCTGCCCCCATGTAATTTTCCGCAATTCAAATGACAGACCCCCTCCCCCCTCGAGTATCACGTAATTGTTGAATGGCCCCAACCTAGAAGTTCCAAAGCAAGAAATTGCAAGTAGGCACACAGGTACCGCTTAGGCAGGAAAGTAACAGCGTTCCGTGCTCTCCGGTGTCGAGTCATACCTGCCACGTGTCTTCAGACGCAGACAGCGCTGGCTCTTTGGCTGTAAAGGGAGATGAGTGCCGCACCCTAGGGTGGGACATGACTGGCTTTCGAGCAAGGGGGACATTTAGACCTAGGAGAGCTGCCATCTAAACCTCAGTTGACCTCCCCACCTCCATCCAGTGCAAGTGGGACAACCCAAGATCTATTGGATATTGGATCCGACCCCTCTTTAGGATTTACACGAAGAAGAAATATATATAGAGTATCGATGAGTTTTAAAATATCTAAAAATATTTTTACTATGTTATAAAGTAATTTGGTGAAGTATTAGATTACAAACCATGTATTTTTTTCTTTGTATTTCTTTTTATGTTTTTAAAATTTCTTTGTTCTAATTGTATTGTTTTTTTTTTGTATTGTATTGGACTGCAGTGGCTCAAGTGGCAAAGACGCTGACAGGGAGGCGGAAGGTCAGTAGTTCGACTCCCAAGAACTGCAGGACGGAATGATCAAACTCACAACGTTATGGCTGCAGTACCTTCCATCACAAAGCTCAGAAAGCTGTCATTTTAGCAGTTAGAAAGCAAGAAATTGCAAGTAGATAAAACGCGCCCGTACGGTTAAGGCTCTTCCGGATTAACCCTTCCTCCGTAGGGGCGCGTTTTACTTCCACTTCCGGAAGTGATGAGGGCAGCGCGGGCTGGATGAATCGCAGTAAACCCATGCGTGTAGATTCACGTGGGCTTCTGGAAATTGAAGTCCAAGAACATCTAGAGTGCCAAGGTTCGCCATCACTGTTCTAGGAAGCCAGGCGGGGGGCGGGGGGAAGGGCGGACACAGCAGCCTCTGGCCTTGGACCGCGACCGCCCACCCAATAGCCCTAGGTGCACTCTTTGGACAGTCCACTGTATGAGTTCAGCATTTTGTCCCCAACATGCTGGGTACTCGTTTTATCGACCTCAGAAGGATGGTAAGGCTGAGTCAACCTGGGAGCCGGTAAGGATCAAACTCACAACGTTTTGGCTGCAGTACCGCAGTTCAAACACTGCGCCATAAAGGCTCTTTTAAAGAGGGGGGTTATTTTCCGAGGTCTCTTCAGTTGCACCAGAGTAAGGGCCCTTGGATTGTGTGTGGGTTTACTCCTGAGTAAAATGAATGGCTTCGGGCGGTACGCGCCTTCGATCACAAAGCTGTCATTTGTGGGGCGTCCACGTGGGAAGTCTTCCTTCCATCGCTCACTGCCGTAGTAGGGAGTGCTGTGGCTCAGTGGTTAAGAAGCTCGCCTTGTGAGCTGGAAGGCCGGCAAGTCGGTAGTTCGAGACCCGAGTACTGCATGACGGAATGAGCGCAGTCTCTGTCCTAAAGGTTTCCCTTGCTCGAAAGCCAGTCGTATCCGACTCTAGGGCTCAGTGCTCATCTCTGTTTCAAAGCCAAAGAGCCAGCGCTGTCTGCTTCTGCAGACGTTTCCGTGGTCATGTGGCAGGCATGACTAGACACCGGAGCGCGCGGAGCGCTGTTTACCTTCCCACCGAAGTGGTCCCTATTGATCTACTTGCAATTTCTTGCTTTCGAACTGCTAGGTTGGGCTCCCGCCAATCTAGCAGTTCGAAAGCAAGAAATTCCAATTACGATCAATAGGGACCACTCGGTGGGAAAAAGATCTTGGGGACATGAAAGGAGCCTCATCCAAGCGTCCTCTGAGCGGAGTTCCTACAGCAAAAATCTTTTCAACCCAGAAAGCACCTTTGTGTGCTTCTGGCACATTAAAAAACAAACAAACAACCTGCCATAGTAAAAAGAAAATATCCCTAAATCAGGAGCAAGCCGTCCTCCCAGGACCGTGATGGCGAACCTTGGCGCTCCAGATGTCCTTGGGCTTCAATTCCCAGAAGCCCCCTTGAATCCACACAAATGGGTTTGCTGCGATTCATCCGGCCCTGCTGTCCTCATCGCTCCCGGAAGCGGAAGTAAAACGCACTGCTTCCGGGAGCGACAAGGGCAGCGCGGGCCTGGATGAATCGCAGCAAACCCATTCGTGTGGATTCACAGGGTGCTTGGGCTTCTGGGAATTGAAGTCCGAGAAAACCTGGAGTGCCAAGGTTCGCCATCACAGTCCCAGGAGCTCTCGGGCGATATCCGTCGATTCCTCCTTAAATCCCCTCCAATGTCCGCAGTTTGGCTGCCTGAGCAGGTAAACCAAGAGTTAAACCATCCAAACCACACCAGGCGCTCTGCAAAACCCGACCCGACCCTCTCGGACGCCCTGGATGGAGATTTGAGATGGGAGCGGGGGGGGGGGGGATTCCATCCAAGTACAATTTGGGAAAGGAAACTTTTTAAAAACAAAATCCGTCCTTGCCCTATCCCGCCCTCAGCAAGACAGAGCCTCTTTCTCCCTCCCCGTGTCTGCGTGTGTGTGTGAGAGCGCGCGCGCGCGCGTGTGTCAAGGGTTTCCTTTTTTAACTCGGCGCCTCTCACTCCCGCCCGCCGCGTTTACTCCGAAGCAAAAGTCTCACTGGTCAGTCAGACGGCACTTTTTAGTCCCTCCCAAGTGGCTAAGACGTTGACTGGGAGGCAGAAGGTCAGCAGTTCGATTCCCGAGTATTGCAGGACGGAATGAGCTCCCGTCTTTGTCCCAGCTCCTGCCAACCTAGCAGTTCGAAAGCAAGAAATTGCAAGTAGATAAATAGGGACCACTTCGGTGGGAAGGTAACAGCGTTCGGTGCGCTCCGGTGACTAATCATGCCTGCCACATGACCTCGGAAACGTCTGCAGAAGCAGACAACGCTGGCTCTTCGGCTTTGAAACAGATGAGCACTGCACCCTAGAGTTGGATACAACTGGCTTTCGAGCAAGGGAAACCCTTAGCGCAGCGGAAAGGAAAGGATCGCAGCCAGGCTTACAAGGGGTGGGGGTGGGGGGTGGGGGGGCAGGGAAGCGGCCGTAGACAGACAGACACAGACAGACAGACATGACAGAAGCGGGCCAAGCTCAGGCACAGCGAGCGAAGCCGTCGCCGAGGCTCGAACTTGCGGTCAGGTGTGATCCCGTGGGGAGCAGGGATGGGGAGACAGGAAGATTGCAAGTAGATTTATATATACAGTATGTATACATCTATAGAATATATATATACAGAGTCATAGAAGCACTGAGTTGAAAGGGGCCTTTTAAGCCATCGGGTCCACCCCCACCCCCCTGTTCAATGCAGGAATAGATGTTTAAAAAGATCAGAATAGAAAAGATAAAGATATATTTTTTAAAAAAATAAATAAGCTCAACGACTCTACCTTGATCCATAGACCTCATGATGTGGTGATAGTGTACCAGCCGGCAGGCGGTTTCTCTCTGCATCTGGATTTTTATTTGTTAACTTTATATATAAATCTATATATCTATATTACGTGCTATGGGCAGGGAGAAACGGGAAAGAATGGACGTGATCTCTCTGCCTGCCTGCCTGCCTGCCTGTCTGTCTGTCTGTCTGTGTGTCCAGGGGTCTTCCTCCGACCATAGCCGCGCGCCGCGATCCGCGTGGGGCTTTTTCCGCGCGTGGGTCCCCTCGAGGAGCAGCAGCGCCGCCAGCCAGCCAGCCAGCCAGCCAGCCGGGGGGAATCGCCGCTTGCTCTGCCTGCCCTGCCTGCTCCGAGAGAGGTGGGTCAGTCACCCGAGAGGGAAAAGGCCACTTCCTTCCCTGCTTGCCGTGTTTATAGTCGTTGAATGCTGTAAAATAACGGGATTCCCTCACTGTTTCCTCCTGTTTATGCCCAGCGCCATGGAAACCCTTGGATCGGCTCCATCTCCCAAACGGAGAGGGCTTTCCTGCAAACTTCCACACTCACTCAGGAATCCATGACGTCGCCCTCGCGTCCAGGAGCCAAAAAGGCGGCCCTGTGGCTTTCCTCTCTCTCTCTTGCTCTCTCACTTTTCCTCTTCTCTCTCTCTCTCTAGGCTGCACACAAGCACCCGATTGTTGAACGGCACGAAGAGGGGGTAGACTTGAGCCAAGGCAGGGGAGGGGGGGGGGTGGACCAGGTTTTTCCCTCTTGATTTCTGGCCTTTAAAATAAAATTAAATAAAAGGCCCCACTTCAGGAAAACCTTGTAGAGTTCACCTTTCAGTGACAACGAGTCAATCTCAAGCCTCCACTCACTGCCCAATCCAGGCCAAATCTTCGCCATTTTTCGTGTCCCGATCAAACCCTGGACTGCCAAAATGAAGCCACTTTCTTCACTCTGTCGTTGCCCAAACACAAGTCCTCATCAGTGCATGTTTCTGGCAGCAATTGGCTGACCAGTAAATGAGCTGGGTTCTGTATCCACATTCACATGGTGTGTTGTTGTCCACCACCAGCCCCCACTTGAGCATGTTGGTCTTGTATTTACGGATTCCAACCCTCAGCCTATTCAGGGTCCTCCAAGTGACGTGTAGCGGAAGTTGAGATCCTCGGCTATATCCTCCTTTAATGTTGTTTCTTTTCCAGTGAGCTCCTTCCTCCATCTTCTAATTTGGCTTTGCTCTTGTGTACCCTCAAGAATGTTTGTTCTTGCCATACAGCTCTTCCTGGATCTGAGCCAGTGGACTTGAGGCTCTCATCCGTTCAGAGGGTGTCAAGGGTCGTTCTCTTGTTTAGTTCTCTCAGTGTCCACTGCTACTTCTCTCCTGATCTTAGGTGGAGTGATACCAACAAGACGATATAGTTTCTCAACTGGTGTAGGTTTGAGGTATCCTGTCACTATACACGTAGCTTCATTAACAGTGATGTCAACTTGTTTTGCGTGTGTGGATGCACTCCATACTGGAGCAGCATACTCTACTGCAGAGATGCTCAGGACCAAAGCTGATGTACGCAGCATGGATGGTTTATAGTTTGTGTGTTTTCTGATGATGTTGTTCCTTGTATGAACATGACCCATTCACTCCTCCTTGGCTTTAAACTGCTCAAGCCAAGAGTTATTCATGATAATTTATTCATGATGGTCATTCGCCCATCTCAATATTTGTATCGAATGCCTGATCTAAAATTCTTCTTTCTGTAGGTAACTTGCTTACCTCCAACAGCCTTCTTCTTCTTTCATGTCCAGGTCAAACTTTAAACTGCCAAAATGAAGCCACCTTCTTTGACCAAACTTAAATCCTCATCAGTACATGTTTCCAGTAATAATCGACAAAACAACAAATGAACTGGATTCTGTATTTCTCCACTTTCACACCGTGTGCCATTGTCCACTAGTAACCCCCACTTGAGCATGTTGGTCTTACACTTAGACACTCTGATTCTCAGCCTATTCATGGTCCTCCAAGTGACATAGAGGAGGCCAGGTTCCTTGGCCTTATCCTCCTTTAGTGTTATTCCTTGTCCAGTGAGCTTCTTCCTCCATCTTCTAATTTGATTTTGCTCTTGCTTACCTTTCAGGAATGTTTGGCCTTGTCATAAGCTCCCTACCTAAAATAATATCTCAAAAGAGTTAGTTTTACAACTCTGTCTTCATTCAAGGACTTCATCTAAGACTGTGGACAGCATCACCCCCACCTTGTGACTTTTATTCTTGTGCACCAAATCCCATGAGATAGCAAAACCAGCCAAAGTCTTGTGGTGCTTTAAAGAGCAAATTCTGTTGGGCATAAGCTTTCCTGGGCTGGCGTTCACTTCTTCAAAGGCTGGTTCAGATGCTGCATCAGAAGAAGTGGGTTGCAGCTTTTTTTAAAAAAAAAAACAACAACAACAACCCCTATAAGCCTTTAAAGTGGCACACAACTATTGGTTGTGTGCAAACCAATCTTTGGGAAATTCCTGTGAAATAGAAATAATCCCAATTGAGCAGGAAACACCCTGAATTGAACTCTTATGTTCACGACCCATTTCCTTAATACCAAATAGAAGGTTTTTGCCAAGAACAATATTCTGAGGAAAATAGCAGGCACAAATTGGGGTGCCCTACCACACACATTAAGAACCTCTGTGCTAGTTTTATGCTACTCTACAGGAGAGTATGTTAGTCCAGTGTGGTACCAATCAAAACATGCAAAACAGGTGGATGTGGCCTTAAATGAAACAGCGAGACTGGTTGCAGGATGTTTAAAACCAACCCCAATACAAATCAGCCCATTCACTGTGTGGGCTAAGCAGGAGAACAAAACCCTGTTTAGTTACACCCTAAGTCCTGCATTACCTAACTGACATTCCTCCATCAAAATTTCATCAAGAAAGTGCTGTTCAGAAGAAGTGGGTCAAAGCAGGTTCTTTGGAAACACACCTGCTATTTGATCACCAACCATCAAAGCAGAGATTGAAATCAAGGCATAGCTTCCTCACAACCTCTGGGCCCCCCTGAACAACCAGCCCCCACAGACCACCTTAGAACAATGGAAGGCGAGCAAGGAGCTACCAGATAACTGAGTAGACCCACATGACTCTCTACCAACTGGCCAAGAACAACCATGGCCTGTGTGGAAAGCTTTAAATAGACTGTGTGCCGGGGGTAGGAAGATCAAGGGCTAATCTGAGAAAGTGGGGTTTCCCTGTAGACGACAGCCTGTGTGAATGCGGAGCAGTACAAACTATCTCCTATTTGATACAATGCACACGATGCTCCTCAACGTGCATTGAGGAGGATCTTATGTTGGCAAGAGGAAATGCTGTTGATGTGGCCCGATATTGGGCAGTTGTCATCTAGCCCTTTTTAATTCTATTTTGTTTTTAGACGTTTTAATTTTAGCTTTGTATGTTGTTATATGCTGGTGGTGCCTTTGACATGAATAAAGAAAGCAAACACTACATCACACAGCCCTGAATACGACCTGAGGTCTCCCAGAAAGCCATGAGGGCTGAATTTTTTGTCCATGTTTAGTTGGCAGTAAATTCCCAACAGGACTTAGGGTGTAACTAGACAGCGTTTTGTCCTCTTGCTTAGCCCACTCTGTGGATGGGCTGATTTGTTCTTATCGCCAGCATCTACACAACATGCCACTGTGAACCAGCCTGTTCCTGATGTGGGCCCACTTGCACCTTTCTGGCTCCTTCTTACAGGCTACAGTTCTTTTTGCGCTGATTGGGTCCCTTTATTTTAGTTCAATTTTACTATATTTAATCACTGGGTTTGAACCAAAGAAGTTGGCTTAAGCTGACTTTACAACTAAGTTGTCCCCTTCTACATATCAATGGATTCAGCATCCATGTTCTTAGATATCTGCAGGCCTAAAAATATTCAATAAAAAAATCCTGAAATATATATGTATTTTTATGGCACATTACCAGAGTTGCCCACTAGAAGCCATTGTCTGAAATGCAAAATACTGGGTTCACTGTTATCCATGGTTTCAGGTATCTGCTGTAGGTCTCGGAACACTTCCCTCACAGATACAGGGGACAACCTGTATTGAGAAATTGAAATCTTTCTCAGCTCCTCTCTGTAGGGATAGAGAGGAAACAAAGGTTGGTTTTAAATGCTTTGGAAGGTAGTGCTGATATTACTATGCCTTTTAGCAAAATAAAATAAAATTGGAAGCTTCCTTCTAGAAGAGACTGAGGATAGTGGTTGGGGTGGTGTCAGTGGTGGGATTCAATTTTGTTACTACCTACTCTGTGGGCATGGCATGGTGGGCATGGCCTGGTGACCATG
Source organism: Bradypodion pumilum (assembly GCA_035047305.1). Classification (NCBI taxonomy): domain Eukaryota; kingdom Metazoa; phylum Chordata; class Lepidosauria; order Squamata; family Chamaeleonidae; genus Bradypodion; species Bradypodion pumilum. The sequence continues at coordinate 27,035,175 of JAWDJD010000004.1, read as the reverse complement.
TGACTAGGTGGGCATGGCCACGCGGCCTTGTGACTTGCTGGATATGACCCGAGGCTCTGGCAACTGGATGGGGGAAGCCCGGGGAGGCTGCACCACCAGTACCGAAAGCAGGCACAGGCCTACAACCCAAGGCAACCGAATGAGCAGGGCCAGCTGGAATTTCTACTACCAGTAAGGGTGTACTGGGACATACCGGCTGAATCCCACCACTGGGTAGGGTAACAAGGAGAACAATTGCTCTCCCTTTTTTTATTCCCCCTTTTCCTTTAGAAGAAGTGTTGTAGCATGGTGTGGTTTCCTGACCTGAAAACACCTGATCCACCTGCAAAGGTAACACCAAATGGTATACTGCACTTCTGGAATATATCTAGACACAGAGGAAGAATAAGGAGGAGGAGGAGTTGCTTAGGCCTCCATGTCCTGCACCAAAGAAGAATATGAGATGAGCATTAAATGGTGGCACCTGGTGGGGGAATCACAGCTGAGTGATAGCATATGCTTTGTGCACAGAAGGCTTGAGGATCAACTTGGTCCCTGGCATTTTCCAAGTTAAAAGAATCAAAGAATTGCAGGCAACTGCCTGAAATCCTGGAGGGCAATTGCTGCTGCTGAAAATAGACAGCACTGGGCTTGATCCTGAAATAGTTTGACCTGCAATGTTCACCTTTTCAGCATTTGTTTTGGAGTGATACGGGGATTCATGTTAGCACCAGGTATCTGTAACATAGAAACAGGCTTGGCATGCTTCCTCTATTTTCAATACAGAGGCCAAGGGAGTGGCATCAAAATAAGAATCCTAGAAATGTGCTCTCTGGAAGGGTGGTAGGTATGTGAGTATGAATATGAACATCAGGTTTCCTCCACTTCTGAAGGATTTGCTTAGGGGGTGTCTGGTGATTATGGATACGAGATTGGAAGTTTGCGGCCATTTCAAAACAATTCCTCCAAGGTAATAAAATAAAATGTATGTATTGCAATGACTGGACAGATCTACAAAAGCTGGCTTCAGCGGACATTCTGCAGAAAATATAAAGTGATTCTCTGAATATAAAGTATGCTACCACATAATCTAGGGACTGTGGTGGCTTAGTGGTTAAGACGCTGAACTTGACGACTGGAAGGTCGGCAGGTTAGCAGCTGGAGACCCGAGTGCTGCACAACAGAATAAGCACCTGTCTCTGTCCCAGCTCCTGCCAACCTAGTAGTTCAAAAGCAAGAAATTGCAAGTAGATACATAGGTACCAGTTCAGTGGGAAAGTAACAGTGTTCCATGCACTTCTACATCTAGTCATGGCTGCCACATGACCACAGGAATGTTTGCAGACACAGACAGGGCTGGCTCTTTGAGCACCGTACCCTGGAGTCAGATACAATTGGCTTTCAAGCAAAGGTGACTTTTACCTTTACCTTACCACATAATTTAGTTTGGCACAACAGATAAAAGCACTGGAAAAAATGGATGAGATGGGAGTCTGGTTCAGAAGTCCTTGTCTGCCATGAAGATCCTTGTGTGATTTTGGAACCTCTGATATATCTCATGGGGTATCCAGCACAGTGTGAAAGACTAGGAGTCTAAAGATCAGGGTTTGAATCCCCACTTGGAAATGGAAACTAACTGGGGTTGTGGAACTGGCAAAATTACTCCTTAAATATCTCACTTACCTTGAAAATCCTATTAGGGTCATTGTAAATTGATCCTAACTTGACACCACGTAACTAACTAATGTTTCTTATAGAATCATCCAATATACCCCACTTTACTGGATTTTTGTGCAAATAAAACTGAAAGATGGAAATGTACACCCAAACTTGAAATAAATGAAACATAAACAGTGTGCTTTTTAAACTCCCCACCCCCACCCCACACACAAATCTGTGTCTGATTCTCTGCAGTATCTTGAAGCTGCTATTTGGCATACCAAGTTGCTGTCAAAGACAGCGGTTGTTGTAGGAAGTAGCAAAGAGTGAGTCACATTCTTTTGCAGATCAACGTGGATTCCAGCTGTAAAAACTCCTGGCACCAACAGAGATCTTTCCTTTCCCCTTTGCCCAATTCACATCATTGGTGTTTTTGCTTCTGGGGTTTGTTATGGTGGGGTTTGTGTAGTAGCAACTGGGGGTGAGGCAAGGAAAGCATGCTGCCCCCTTCTCTGCTGTGTCATTTGGAAATGCCGTGGTGCCCGGGTGGGTGGGTGGGTGGGTGGGTGGGGGGACACGTTACGTAACACAACCTCTGCTGAACTCTGAAAAAAAGCTGTATAGAACATTTGGCTTGAACTCGGTAAGGAAAGAAAGGGGAGACCTGGAAAGTAATGAAAAATGAGTGATGAAAGGAAAGGAAATACAGATGCCTTTTGAAAAACATGGGGGTGCCATTTTCCAAACTGGAATAAATGCTCAAGGGAGAAGTACCTGTGCTAATGATAGTGAGCCCAGTCTATACTACTACTACTACTACTACTACTACTACTACTACTACTACTACTACTACTACTACTACTACTAGACCTGGTTTATTGGCATTGCTATACTAGGAGATGCACGAATTGAGGAGAAACAACTTGGGGGGAAATCACAAAATATAATGATTTGCAAATTGAAGTTAAGTGTTTATGGAGGAAGAAATCTGTTGTTGTACCTATAATGATCAGAGTCCTTGGAGCAAAACCTAAATGACTTCTTAGATATTTGGAAATTTTGGATTTATTGGACTTGAATATCCTAACTTTTTTTTAAAAAAAACAACCCACAAACTTTATTAGGAATTTCCTATATACTCAGTCATTACCTTAACAGTTCTTAGGTCCCTGGTTAGGGCTTGAAATGTTAATTTTATACCAGTCCTCTACTGTGAATCGAATCGTACATCTGAATGATAATAAGAATAATCATGTCCTGTCAAGTCAATTCTGACTTCTGGTGACACTTTCCAGGGTTTTGTGGTAGAGAATACACAAAAGTGGTTTAGCGTTCCTTTCTTCTGGGGGCACCCTGGGAGTGTGCAGCTTGGCCATGGTCACACAAGCTGGCTTTCCTGGAACTCCCAACCAGACCTAAACCACAAGCTATCCAGCCAGTCCATACCTATAGAAAAATAGGGAGAAGAATCCTGAATTAGTAAAGTAGTCTGCATTGTTTCAGACTATAGGCGGGAATGCCATGTTTATCTCTAGGGTAAAACAAAACCACTGAAAGTTTAAAAAAAAACCAACCAAAAATAACAACACACACATACAAATAGAAACAAACATTCTAGATCATTCTGTGCTATGGAAACCTTCTGCTGTGTGGGTAAAGTATTTATAACATGACTCAAGTCTCTTCCATGTTCAGCTCACCGCTTTTCCCATTTTATTCTGCAACATAGGTAGGTAAAGGTAAAGGTTGCCCTTGCTCGAAAGCCAGTTGTATCTGACTCTATGGTTCAGTGCTCATCTCTGTTAATAGCCAAAGAGCCAGCATTGTTTGCATTTGCAGACATTTCTGTGGTCATGTGGCAGGCATGACTAGACAGTGGTACCTATTTATCTACTTGCAATTTCTTGCTGTCAATCTACTAGGTTGGCAGGAGCTGGGACAGAGATGGGAGCTTACTCCGTCATGCAGTACTCGGGTCTCAAACTGCTGACCTGCTGACCTTCCAGTCAAGTTCAGCGTCTTAACCACTAAGCCACTGCAGTCCTGGGGCAACATAGGTAGATAGAATCTAAAAGGGTGTGAAATAGTATGTGCTCTTCCACATTAATGAAAGCAAATCTCTTAAAATGCAACAAACAATTGGGACACTTCATTTACACACACACACACGATACCAGCATTGAAAAGCTTTTCCAGATCAGAGGAGAGTGTGTGTGTGTGTGTGCGTGCGTGCACATGCACACGTGTGCATGTGCATGCGCGTGCGTGCGTGTGTTGTTAAATGAAAAAGTAACCAAAGGGGGAAATATACTGCAATTAAAATAATAAAAGATAAACAAGCTTATTGTGCTTCTACGCAGGGCTTTTGAGATCCATGACCAGGCGATTCCCAGCTTGCATTAAAGTGGATTAATAAAAAGATGGGAAGGTTGCAAAACTATCTTATTCTTAAGCAGCACTAGGGTAATACTTTAATTGAAGGCGTAAATAAGGCAATAGTCTTCCATTTTTCTTCCCCATTGCAATGTGGCATATATACCACTGATCTAGTTCCATGAGTCACTTTCAGGTCCTGAGCCCTGAAGTCCCCATCAGCCCCAGGCCAGTATTGATGAAGCTGCTGCGCTCCATCAAGATAGATTCAAGAGGGATTTAATTCACTTTGGGACTATCACCAAAGTGGACTTTGGCACTCAAGGCCGTTAGACCTCGGGGTTGTCAGGTTAGTTAGCCACCGCCTGACACTTGACGTTGAGTCACTGGCAATATGGTCTACTCTACTACCATAGCAGGATAACCTGGCCAGACTGGAAGGTTTTACATTACACAGACAAATCCAAGCATGTATCTATTTAAGTCTCATATGGAAATCACCATTGTTTTGAATGAAACAGTATAGAAATAAATCAGTCAGCAGGTGATTAAAAAACACACAACCCCAAACAATGAACAATATCTAACCAAAACGTAGGAACCTTTCAGTCCCACTTTAAGCCTAGCCAATTATTATAAAATCACTGTATTTTGTTTGTCTGTTTGCTTGTTTTGTTCCTCTAAAATATATATTTAATGTCACTACTTTCACTTTCATCCAAGATCGATATCAACACGTAACAAAGCAGCAGATAAAAATTGCATTAGAAAGAACAAATTAGAATCTCTCTCTCTTTTTTTAACAAGGGCATCAGCTTTTACATTCGCCTTCCAGGTTACCCTTTAGCATTCCTACATCCCATTAAGATACTTCTGATGTTTTTAAAAAAAGCTTTTCCATGGGGCAGCTCAACTAGTGATGGGGCTGTTGAGATGGCAAATAGTGGGGAGATGAAGTTTGAGGTAAATAGGTGAGCTGCAGTTCCACCGAAATTAATAGGACATATATATTTAAATATACAATGATGCACCTAGCCATCATTGGTTTCATACATAGCATGTTGTTTCCTACACACACACGGATTTGTCTCTGAGTTGACAGGCAAATGATGACATTTGACAACACAGTGTCACTTCAATGTTATATTTCACCTCCAGCATTGTATTCCAGACATCAGTAGTTGTTCCACTATTCTATCAGAAAAATATAGACATCTCATTAGGTAAGGGTAAATCAGTGGTGTGCATCAGCAGGTTAGCACCAGTTACCAGAACCAGTAGCAGAAATTCTGGCTGGGCCCGCCCATCCAAGTTTTGAAATAAAGTAGTCCTAATTCTAATTTGGATCTGGATGGGGGACAACAGGCTACAACTGAATCCCAGCAAGACTGAGTGGCTATGAATTAGGGTCCCTGCGTTATCTCGGGAGCTACCATCTTTGGTTCTGGATGGGGCTATTTTGCCCCAAACAGACCTGGTGCATATTCTGTCCTGGACTCACGATTATTGCTTGAAGAGCAGGTGGCAGTCGTGACCAGGAGGGCCTTTGCACAACTACGTGTGATCCTCTAGTTGTGCCTGCTCCTTGACCGGAACTCCTTGCTCATGGTCACACATGCTCTGGTCACTTCTAGACTAGATTACTGTAATGCGCTCTACATGGGGCTGCCCTTGATGACCATTCGGAGGCTGCAACAGAATGCAGCTGCCCAGGTGGTAATGGGGTGCGGCCGCTATGCCCGTGCCTTGCCATTGCTCCGGGAGCTGCACTGGTTACCAGTATGCCTCCAGGTGCAATTCAAGGTGCTGGTAATTACCTTTAAAGCCCTACATGGTAGTGGGCCAGGATATCTAAGAGTCTGTGTCACCCCAAGAACATCTGTCTGTCCAACCAGAGTGGACCGGAGGGGCACTCCAATTGTACCATCAGCTAAAGGGGCTCGTCTCTCTAGCACAAGAAGGAGGGCCTCCTCTGTGTCCACACCGGCCCTTTGGAACCTCCTGCCAACAGAGTGACAGCTGCAGATGGAATTGCTGCCCTTTAGGAAAGAACTGGCTGGCAGGGCAGGTGTGGGGCACCGATGGAAGGGTGACCCCCACCTGCTGGCTTATACAGTATAATTAAGATTTCTCTCTCTCTCTTTTAATGGATGGGGTGAGTGGGTAAATTATTTAGAATTTTTAATGGTTTTTTTTAAGGCCTTTTAATTAGTTTGATGTTGCTTTTAATTGCTTTTAGCCGTCCAGACTTGTTGCCGAGTAGGGCGGCAATAGAAATTTGAAGAATAAATAAATAAATAAATAAATTTGGGTGCAACGGTAGGGCTTTCCCCCTGGCCACACCCACCATGGTGTGAGCCCACCACTGGGGTAAATCTCTCCCTTGCTTGAAAGCCAGTCCTGTCTGACTAGAGGGCAGTGCTCAACTCTGTTTACAGCCAAAGAACCAGTGCTCTTTGAATCTGCAAATGTTTCCATGGTCACGTGGCAGGTATGACTAGATACGTAGCACACAGAATACTATTACTTTTCTCACTGAAGCAGTACCTATTTTCTACTTGCAATTTCTTGAACTGCTAATCTGCTGACCCTCTGGTTGTCAAGCTAAGCATCTTACCAATTGTTAAAAAAAACCAATGCAATGTAAACAGATGATGATTGAATGACTGTTTGGAAGGAGACTTTAATGTTGAGAAGATCAGGATGCTACTGTATATGTTTTGTACATTTAGAATATTTAAAGAATTTTTACATAGAAATGCTGGAGTATTCTAAGAAAATTAATTAGAATGGACATAAAAAATATTGGATTATGTTGCTTCTGAGATATATATTTGAGATACATTAATGGAATAATGCCTTCTACACCCTCATGTTTGTGATATGGCGTTTCTGTTCCTTCTGATAGATACCACTTGGAGGTCAGGGGGAGGTAGGATATTTACCAGCTGGGAGATGATAATGCACAGAGGGGGAAAACTAGGACTAGTATAGCAAATGCTGGCAATGCTCAGGAACAGTGGAGGGGGTGGTTTCTCATAAAACAACTTGTTCCCCATAATGAATGGAGAATTTGGACTGCCCAGGTGGAAAGTTTTGCCCCCGCATTCCTACATTACAACTGGGAGAATCCCCTTTTCTGCGGTTAGGACACTCAGTTTGGCTTCCCTTAGCCAGGACAGGTTTAAAAATATATTGTCTTTCTTTTAATAGCCCAAACTCCATCTGTTCCCACTGATTCGCATGAGAGTGCTTTCCTAAAATATCCCTTTTCCACCAGTATCTTTTTTTCCCCCTTCAAGTTTGAAAAATGCTGATTCTTGCTACACAAACTGAGCTCCAGAAAGAAGAGCTGGCAAGAGATATTGCCTTTGTAACACTAGCTGCATTCCCAAGCAACCCGGTACCTGACAGCTTTCCTAGGGCTTCGGGAGAAGGCCAAGAAGACAAATGTGTCCTCTGCAAACTCCTGCTCTCCTGCTGAGTTAAACTTTCCTGGTGGAACTTTTTTTTGTTGCTGGCTTTATTACTGGAGATTTGTGAGTGACCATGAATAGGAAAGGATCTCGTTCAAATGTTGCATAACTCCAAAGCAGGGGGGGGGGGGATGAGTTTCCCTAGAAACCAGAAGAGTTTTTTATATAGTTATACATTTAAATTCCTTCTCAATCGAAAGCCAAATGCCGTCCTTTCTTTTTTTAGTAACACAAAATTTGACTTTACTTTTGTAAAAGAGAGTGAGTGAGAGAGAGAGAAACCCAACCATTTATTCCTCCTTTCTTCAAATTTTCCCCATCACTGTTTCTCCCAGATGTTGAATCAGTTGCTACCCATCTGCATTGAATCTCAGTCCCCCTGACAGAGAAGGCATAGGTCAATCTAGGACAGGGTGTTGCCTCTTTCAAATAGGTATTCTTTCTTAAAGTGTTGTGTAATACCTGCTGTTCTGGTGATATAGTGCTTAAAACTGCTGCACTGCAAACAAAATGTTGTGGGTTTGATAATGACCATGGATCAAGGTTGACTCAGCCTTCCATCCCTCTGAGTACCCAGCATGTTTGGGGCAAAATGCTGATTAACTTGCTTTGCTTTGATAGGGGAGACACCTTCTTCTCCAAGCTTTGTTGTGTGATTGTAGAACGAACACAAAATGCTGCGGGTACAATCTGACCTGGGCATTTTACCTTCACTGTCCAAGCTTCTCTGAAATAAGTAAGTTCGGTTTCACTTACCAGTGATAACTTTCGTTCTTCGAGTATATAGTTTGTGAATACACACTCATGGGTTATGCGCCTGCGCAGAACGGCCGATCGGAGGCTTGAAAAGCTATTGGTCAAAAGTTTTGGCGGTAAGACCGCCCACCGTACCGCCCACCCTGAGGCGCCCGCGCGCCATTTTACCTCAGTTCCATACTTAAGCCAAGCACAGGATAAACCAATTGATCTCATCCGTGCAGCTCAAGAGGGGAGGCAGGGTGGGTAGTGTGTATTCACAAACTATATACTCGAAGAACGAAAGTTATCACTGGTAAGTAAAACCGAACTTTCTCCTTCGTATAGTTTGTGAATCCACACTCATGGGAGATTAGCAAGCTCACACTTACTTGGTCGGTGGGCAGTCGGATGAGATGATCCCACGATGAAGATGATGTTGGTCAGGCAGGGTGAACTGTCAAAGGCGATGGGCCCGGAGCCCCCGAGTGAGGACGACATGGCCAAGCCTGGCGTCCGCAGTGGCTCTGGTGTCCACCCTGTAGTGCTGGACAAATGTAGAGGGTCTGGACCAGGTGGCAGCCTTACAGATGTCCTCAAGCGGTGTGCCCTCCAGAAAGGCCGTGGATGTTGCAAGCGCTCTGGTAGAGTGCGCCCTGACATGCGGTGGAGGGGGCAGCGATGCCGACTCGTAGGCCAAGTAGATGGTAGAGGTGATCCATTTGGAGAACCGCTGCGCAGAGATGGGTTCACCTTTGGACTTGCCCCCATACGCCACGAAAAGGCGTTGCGACTTCCTGAACTCCCTTGTCCTGCTGGTGTAAAACAATAAAGCTCGTTTGACATCCAGCGTGTGCCAAGTCCTTTCTTGGGCGTTAGTGGGGTTCTGGAAGAAGGTTGGCAAGGAGATAGTCTGTGCCATATGAAACTGGGAGACCACCTTGGGGAGGAAGGTGATGTCCGGTTGGAGTACCACACGGTCATTGAAGAACTGGAGAAAAGGTGCGTCCGCCCGCAGGGCGACCAGCTCACCAGCTCGCCGAGCAGACGTGATGGCCACAAGAAAAGCCGTCTTCCATGTGAGGAGACGAGCATCCGCGGTAGCCATGGGCTCGAAAGGAGTCCTGGTGAGCACGTTAAGGACGGTAGTGAGTGACCATTGGGCCGTCGGAATCCTGACCGACGGGAAGGCGTTCCGCAATCCCTTGAGGAAACGTTTCACCGTTTGGTCGCGGAAAGCGCCAGAAGCGGGCGAGCCAGCTGGAGAGTGAGCCACCACCGCTGCGAGGTGTACTCGGATGGAGGCGATGCTGAGGCCAGACTCCGCCAGATGGAGGAGGTAGGTCAAGACGTCCTGCAGCTCCACCTGCGAGAGGGGGGTCTGCTGAGATGCCAGGAAAGCACAAAAGCGTCTGTATTTGGAAGCGTAGGACTTCCTTGTGGAAGGGCGCCTTGCTAGTTCCAGGATCCTGGACAGTCTGGGGTTATCCTCCACGCAGTGAGGTGGAGGCTGGGCAGGTCCGAGTGGTGGAGCTGGCCCTGCTCCATTTGGAGGAGCGTCGGTGACTCCAGTAGCATGCGATACTGAGATGACATGCGCAACAGCAGCGGAAACCATGGTTGGTGAGGCCATGCTGGGGCCACCAGGATGGCTCTGGTCCTGTGCTGAAGCATTCTGGTGAGGACCTTCTGGACCAGGGGAAACGGAGGAAAAGCGTAGAAATAGTCCTGATCCCACCGTTTCATGAAGGCATCGCCCTCGGAGTTCACACCGATGCCCGCCCTGGAACAGTACCTGTGGCATTTCGTGTTGGACTCCGATGCGAAGAGGTCGATGTTCGGAGTCCCCCAGGCCTCGCAAAGCGACTGGAACACCTCGTCGTTCAGTTCCCATTCGTGGGTCGTCGAGGTGAGGCGGCTGAGATGGTCGGCCAGGGCATTCAGCTTGCCCTGAATGTGCACTCCAATCGGGAAAATGTGCCTCTCTAGGCACCACTCCCAGAGTTGCACGGCTAGGTAAAGAAGGGTGGTGGATTGTGTTCCTCCCTGCTTGTTCAGATACGCCACAGCCGTGGTGTTGTCCGAAGCCACTTGGACTGCCTTGCCTATGAGCATGTTCTCGAAGGAACGGAGGGCCTTCCAAATGGCCAGTAGCTCCAAGTAGTTGATATGGTGCACCATCTCCTGAGGCGACCAAGGGTTGTTGACCGTGAGAGTCCCGCAGGCAGCCCCCCAGCCGAGGTTGCTTGCGTCGGTCAATATTTGCAACGAGAGTTGCGGGGGGTAGAAGCTCTTCTCCGTTGTCATGTTGAGTGGTGTCGTCCACCACACCAGCTGGTCCCTCAGCTCCGGGGACGGAGTTAGCCGTTTGGACTGACTCTCCCGGAGCGCATCGAATTCGTGCAGAAGCCACGACTGTAGGGACCGGAACTTTAACTTGGCGTGAGGGACCACAGCCGTCGTTGAGGCCATGAGGCCTAGCAGTCTTTGAGCCTTTTTCGCCCGGATGCACGGTTTGGTGCGTAGGTCGTTCACTCCCTGTGCGATGTCCTGCAAGCGCTTCTGGGGTGCAAAGGCTCTGGTGGCAAGCGAGTCGAGTATCGCTCCGATGTACTCGACGCGTTGAGAGGGGATCAACTTCGATTTGGTGAAGTTGATCCTGAGGCCGAGACTCTCCATGAGGTGGACCGTGAACTGCGTGTCCCGAATGGCCGACGAGCTGGTGGGGGATACAATCAACCAGTTGTCGATGTATGGGAAGACCCTGATTCCCCGCTGGCGAAGGAAGGCGGCCACCGGAGCCATGCATTTGGTGAAGACTCGTGGTGCCGTGGCCAGACCGAACGGTAGACATCGGTACTGGTACACCGAATCGCCGATGCGGAATCGGAGGAACCGTCGGTGCTCCTCGAGGATGGAGACATGGAAATAAGCGTCCTTGAGGTCTATGACTGTGAACCAGTCCCCTTCGTTGATGAGGGGAAGGACGGTCTGCAGGGTCACCATCCGGAACTTCCTGATGTGGATGCACTTGTTGAGGAGGCGCAGGTCCAGAATCGGGCGAAGTCCTCCGTCCTTCTTCTGGACCACGAAGTACCTCGAGTAGAAGCCGTTGTCCCAATCGGGCGGGGCCACCCGCTCGATGGCTCCCTTGGACAGAAGAGTTGATATTTCTTCCTCCAAATGGGGGGACGAGGTGGTGAAACGATGTCCTCCTACCCGAGGCGCCCGCACGAACTCGATGGTGTAGCCAGAGGACAAGATCTTTAAGACCCACCGGTCGTCCGTGATGCCTGACCATACCTGGAGGAAGTTCCGGAGGGGGAGGTACGGGAGATGGAGCGCGAGAGACTCGGCCGTCGCAGCTTCAAACGCGCGACTTGGACTTAGCGTCTGAGCGCTTGCCGTGTCCGTAGGGCTGATAGCGCGGTTTGTGCTGGCGTCGTTGCTTGTAAGAGCCAGACCTGGGCTGCTCCACGGGGCCACCCTGTTGTTGCGGGTTTCCCTGGTAGTGTCGCGTGAAGGGCTGGAACCTCGGCCTGGCAGGCAGAGCCGGCGTGGTAAGCCCCAGAAACTTGGCGGTGGAGTTGGTCTGCCGCATTTCATTGAGGACCTTGTCCGTGTCCTGTCCAAAAAGGCCTTGCCCGTCGAAGGGAAACTCCTCGATGAGCTTCTTCATAGCATCATCGAGGGAGGTGCCCCTAAGCCAGGCGTGGCGATGGAGCAGGATCGCAGATGACATGTCCTTCGCTGCATAGTCATTTATATGCCTGGCAGTTCGCATTTGTTGCTCCGCCAGGAAATCGCCCTCGGATGCCAGCGCGTCGATCCGTTTCTGGGCGTCGGCAGGTAACGTCGCCGTTTCAGCCTTCACCCGCTCCCAGAGGTGAGACTGGTACAGGCCCATGGCAGCCAAGTAGTTGGCGGCGCGGAGTAAGAGGGAACCGGTGGCGTAGAATTTGCGGCCCACGGCGTCCAGCTTCTTCCCTTCCGGGGTCGAAGGCACCGGGAACCCGCTGGTGGCCATCCTGTGTTGGAAAGCCTTGACCACCAGGGAATTCGGCAGGGGGTGCGCCTGCAGGAACTCGACGTTCTCGTCCAGGACTCTATACATGCCGTCGAGCCTGGACGAAATGGAGTGCGCTGACACCGGCTTCCTCCACGTCACCTTCGCCGACGTCAGCATGGACGGAAGCATGGTGATATGGACCGGCCGTACCGCACGTCTGTCCAGTTTCGCGGTCATTTGGTCCTCACCTTCCAGTGGCGGCTGGTCCACCTTCAGGTTCAACGCGGTCCCCAGGCGCGTCAGCATGGCCGTGAGCGAGCGTTGATCCTCACCACGCGGTGGGTCAACCGCGCCGATGGCCTGGTCCGGCGTCCGTTTGGCGTTGACGTCTCCCTCGTCCTCCTCCGAAGAGGCGCTGGAGTCATCGGAGGATGAGGGAGGAACTCTTGCATCCACGTCGGGACCGCGCCAGTACGGCCTGGGCGGGCCGGCGGGATGGGAGTCCACTGCTTCAACGTCTGGACCAACCCACGACGATGTGGGTGGGCCAGCGGAGCGGATACTCGACCCTCGGGAGGTCGGAAGGGCCACAGCAGGGCCAGCATCCCTGGGGCTTGCGGTGGTCGGTACCGGAGCCGCAGAGGCCGCAGGCATGGAGGTCTTAAACTGGTTGGCAAAAGTCTGAGCCATGACCTCAAACATCCCCTTCAGGAACTCCATCTGGGATGGGTCCCCCACCGTCGGGAGCGACGAAACGGTGGCCGACGAAACGGTGGCTGGCAGAGTCGGCGACGAAACGGTGGCCGGTAGAATCGGCGACGAAATGGTGGCCGGCATGGTGATTGCCGCGTCGTCGAGCGCCGGAGTCCTGGGCCTTGGGGAGACAGAGGCCTGCCTCATAGGCGAGCGGGCCCTCCCACGAGGCGGTGACGGGAGTACCTGAAGTGGGCGAGCTGGAGCCCCAGCCCTGCATCCTTTTTCAGGCGATCCCGAGGAGGACCGTCCTCCCCAGATGGAAGACCCAGGAGACGGACATCTTGCGACCGAGTATGGTGGCGAGGGTCCCGGAGACACAGGGGTGTGCGGAGTAGGCGGTAGCGATCGCCTCTTCTCCGACCCGCGCTTCTTTTTCTTGTCTCCGTTCTTGTCCCTCTTCTTCTTCTTCTTGATGGTAGCGGAAGAAGAGGCCGAAGGCGGAGGAGGCTGAGAGACGCTAGCTGAAGTAGAAGCGGCCGCAATGGGAGCCAGAGAGAGTTCCATCAGGTGAGCTTTGAGCCGGTAGCTCCGGTTTTGCACAGCCAGACGGGTGAATTTCTTGCAGTGGGGGCAAGACTGGCTCTGATGAGGCTCTCCGAGGCAGAAAAGGCAGAGGCTATGCCCGTCAGAAGCCGGAAACTTTTTCAGGCAAGCCGAGCACTGTTTGAAGGCCGCGGCCATCAAAGAAAAAATTCTTCCAACGGAAGTTTCTGGAACGCGGTTACCCCGAAGGGCTGGCCAGCCGCCACCCCCTTGAGGGGGGAAACGGTGACCGAAGCGAGTAGGTAACTGAGTCCACCAGAAGGAAGAAACAGCGAAGGACAAGATCCCCGAGAAAAATTGTGAAATTTGCCAAAAGACTTTCCCTCAGAAGGGCGGAAAAATTGAGGAAGCTCTCAACGATCGTCTTGCTGCTACGGCGGAAAGAAGAGAACTGAGGTAAAATGGCGCGCGGGCGCCTCAGGGTGGGCGGTACGGTGGGCGGTCTTACCGCCAAAATTTTTGACCAATAGCTTTTCAAGCCTCCGATCGGCCGTTCTGCGCAGGCGCATAACCCATGAGTGTGTATTCACAAACTATACGAAGGAGAACTTTCTCTTATTTGTTTGAGAACTGGCACCCAAAAGTTTCATGGAGTGCCCCCAGTTCTAGTGTTGTGCGATAGGGAAAACAGTTTTTCCTTATCTACTTTGTCCACACCATGCATGATTTTATAAACTTCAGTCAGGTCACCTCTTAGACGCCGTCGTTCAAGAGTGAAGAGGCCCAACCGTTGCAGCCTCAGATGGTAAGGAAGGTGTTCCAGTCCCCTAATCATTCTGGTTGCCCTCCTCTGCACTTTTTCCAACTCCATAATATCCTTCTGGAGGTATGGCGACCAGAACTGTACACAGTATTCCACATGAGGCCTCACCATAGATTTATAAAGAGGCAAAATGACACTTGCTGACTTATTTTCTATACCCTTCCTAATTATCCCTAGCATTGAGTTTGCTTTCTTCACTGCTGAGGCACACTGGGTTGACACCTTCATTGAGCTGTCCACGAGGACACCAAGGTCCCTTTCCTGGTTTGTCACAGAGAGTTCAGAACCCATCAGTTTATAAATGTAATTTGGTTTTTTTGCCCCAACATGCATCACTCTGCACTTACTAGTGCTGAAGCTCATTTGCCACTGTTTTGCCCACTCCCCCAGTGTCAAGAGATCCCTCTGGAGCTCCTCACAATCGCCCACAGTTTTCACTACCCTGTATAAATTCCAACAGGTTAGTGAGGCATGATTTGCCCTTGTAAAAGCCATGTTGGCTCTCCTTTAGCAGCGCCTTCTCTTCTATGTGCCTATTAATTCTATCTTTTAGGATGGTTTCCATCACTTTACCTGGGACACATGTCAAACTGACAGGTCGGTAATTTCCTGGATCACCCCTGGATCCTTTTTTGAAAATTGGTGTTACATTCGCTACCTTCCAGTCATCAGGCACAAAGCCTGATTTGAGGGAAAGATTATATATTTTGGCTAGGAGATCAGCAGTTTCATCTTTAAGTTCCCCGAGAACTCGTGGATGGATGCCATCTGGTCCTGGTGACTTGTTAGCATTTAGTTTAACAAGACATGCAAGGATCTCCTCCCTGGTTATTTCTATCTGGCTTAATTCTTCGGTTTCCCTCCCTACGAAGATAGGCTCTATTTTGGGCATGTGGTCTCTGTCTTCTTCAGTGAATACTGAAGCAAAAAATTCATTGAGTCTCTCTGCAATCTTTGTTTCCTCTTTAATAACCCCTTGCCTTCCATTGTCATCTAATGATCCAATGGCCTTCCTAGTTGGGTTCTTACTTCTAATGTACTTAAAGAAGTCTTTGTTATTTCTCTGAGTATTTTTAGCTATACGCTTCTCAAAGTCTTGCTTTGCTTTCCTGATTGTTGCCTTGCATTTGTTTTGCCAGAATTTATGTTTCTGCCTGCTGTCCTCATTCGGACAAGCCTTCCATCTTCTAAATGAGCTTTTCTTGCTTTTGATCACTTCCCCAACAGCTCCTGTAAGCCACATTGGAGTCCTCTTGGACCTGGCAGTGCCCTTTTTCATTTTGGGTATGCATTCCAATTGGGCCTCTGTTATTGTTCTTGTAAACAGCCTCCATGCCTCTTGGAGTGTTTGGACTCTCTCAATTTTCCCTTTCAGCTTCTTTTTTACTAGTTTCCTCATCTTTGGGAAATTTCCTTTTTGAAAATTTAAGGTCTCTGTGTTAGATTTTATCAGTGACTTGTGGTCTATGATCAATTTAAACATAATTGAGTTGTGGTCACTGTTCCCTATTGGATCAGTCACATTAACATCTTGCACCAGATCTTGAGTACTAAGAAAACAGATATGAAAATGCAGTTGATGAAGAACATTATTTCTAAACACACAAAGAGCATCACAACCTTTCTCTCAGTGCAGATAATTTCTGCTGCCTGCCCTGAAGTTCAATAGCAGTTTCAGGTAGGTTTGAACCCCCATGCCTATCTTTTTAATAATTAGCACTGCCCTCTCAGCAGCATTTTATGAACACAGTCAGATTTCTTTTGAAACATATTTTTATGCTGACATTCTGTTTGCTAATATGTTGCATCTGATCACATCCACTGGATTTTATCGTTGCACTAAATTTGAGTTGGCTAAAAGGGTACTTGAAACCAAAGAGACAGATGACCGCTCAATCATATGGACACTGTGAACACCCACTGTTTCTGTGCACAGCTTCACAAATCCATCCGCTGCATGTAAAACTAGCACGTACCTAGTTTTTAATACATTAAAAAAGGGAAAGTGCTGAGATTCAGGCTGTGCTCGACTAACCACATTCATTCATTACCATGCCAATAGAATCAAGATGATCTGAGGAGAAAACAATTATTTGAATATTGTCTCATTAGATTCATAGTTGAAATCCTTTAAAGGCTTCTTGCAAGGCTGTAATAGCTAGCTGGAAAGAAAACATGCCTTTTTGTGACATTTGAACAAATTCTGCAAAACATTCACTACCGTCAAAGGTATTTAAATTTAAATTGCTTTGCCTGATGAATCTTTTCTGTCCAACTGTTTATTTCTTTAACTTTCACCCAAGCAAGTGAGACATTTTTGTGCCTTCTTCTGCCGTATATGAATCTGAATATAGGTGATCATCACGTCGATCAGCCATGAAGACTGTTCTGAGAATATAATGCATGGTCTTTCACCTGCCTTCTGTATTGCAGCATGACACTGATCCAGCACTGTGACTCACTTTCTGGTCATACCTGTCAAGTATCCCGTATTGGCCAGGATTTCCCATACTCCAGCCCTGCTTTTCCTAATTTCCTGCCTGGAACCGCTGCCATCCCGTAATTTGACGGTGGGGGGAAGTAGTTACTGCACATCCCCTTCTGCACAGAACCCTTTTACGCATGCATAGAACCCTTCTACGCATGTATAGAACCCTTCTACACATGCACAGAAGAGTTCTGCCCAGAAGGGGATGCATAGAAGGCTTCTGCGCATGCGTAGAAGGTAACTGCACAGAACAGTTCTGAGCAGGTCCCATATTGTCCAGAGCCGCGCTTGACAGGTATGTTTCTGGTCCTGAGCCCTTTTAGCATGCAAAGTCCTCCTCAGCTCCAGGCCAGTATTGATGAAGCTGCTGCCCTCCATCAAGATGGATTCAAATGGGATTTAATCTACTTGGGGACCATCACCCTTCCCTATGGACTTCGGCACCCAAGGCCATTAGTCCTCAGGGTTGTCAGATTAGTTAACCAGCACCAGACACTCTGCATTGAGTCGCTGGCAATATGGTCTACTTTATTACCATAGCAGGGTACCCTGGCCAGATAAAATTTTTGTATCTTTTTATTTTATTTTATTTTATTTTATTTTTCTGAAGTTACAAGGAAGTTAAAAATGACATTCCCAATTACTATGTATACACTTTCTATTAATCAGGCAAAGGAGAATCCCACAACAGCTGGGACAAACATGATCCCCACAGATCTATTGCATTTTGCCATTTCCCTTTAAGCCATTGTGAGGAAGAGGTGAGGAATAAGAGGTGAGGAATATTTTTTTGGGGGGGCGGGGGCACATTCCTGGTATTGTCATTAGATTGGCCTTGAATATGGTGACAGTGGAATGCCTAGTGAGTTCAGGTAATACAAGGCCTGTTAGTACTAAGCCTAAGCCTAAACTTAACCCGTCTACTGATCATCAATATTTTGGAATTCCCACAATGTCAGATGTTACCCCACAAACACTCGGTGCAGATTTCCCGCCATAATCTGCCAGGAGGAGATTATTTAGTACTCTTTCACAAAAAAGATGCCCAGACATTGGTGGGATTCAAAAATTTTTATTACCTACGCTGTTGGCATGGTATGGCGGGCATGGCTAGGGGAAAAGCCCTATGTTGCACCTGAATTAGGACTGCTTTATTTCAAAACTTTGATGGGCGGGGCCAGCCAGAATTTCTGCTACCGGTTCTGGTGAACTGGGGCAAACCTGGTGAATCCCACCTGTTATGTATTGAATGAATGTTGCAAGGTTCCCTTTAACAGAATGTAACCAGTCAATGTATCCAATTGTATCTAATCAGAGAGACATTGTAGCAAGCTGTATAAGGATGCGAGCTAAGTGGCCACAGGTGGCAGTAGCGAGTATCTGGCTCACATGGTACAGATTCCCCGAATACCTGAAGAACGGGAAACCTTCCCGCCACACCGCACCTGGAGAAGATGGGCGTGACAATCTATGACATCACACGGACAATGAGCTACCACACCGGGATATTCAAATGTACAGTGTACTATTAATAGAGCTGTTTTGTCCGCCATTACCTCATGTTCACCCTGACCATCATGCAATAAAGTTGTGTCTAGCCCTACTGCGGCTCCTTCTATTGTCTTCCTTGCAAGACACTAAACCACCACTGCTACCAGAGTAGTATATGGTCCTTGCCTTCAGGGATATATAATGTAAAGATACAGTGCAAAAGGTGAAAAAGTTGAATGGGAGAAGCAGGGAGAAACAAGAGTATACCCTTAAAATACAGAGTTCTCAAGTTAGGCAGGACTGCATTTCTCTATGAGTTCAATATGCAAGAATATTATTACCACAATTATTTTGTAGAAACTAGAAAGTTCTTTGTTTTAATCTGTGCTCTGTACTGATTAAATTGTATAAATAGTTCTTCATTTAACTAACTTGGGAATGACCAAAGTCTATGAGTCCTGGGGACCATTTTAATATCGAGACCACTTATTTTGTTGTCATGATCAGTGTCTTAAGCACTAAGCCACTGTGTCCTCGATAGCTATTTGTTTAACAGTCCATTTATTATCTTCTTCAAATGGAAAAACCTCTTAGAGCCATGATGGTGAACCTTGGCACACCAGCTGTTACTGAACTTCAATTCCCAGAAGTCCAAGCCCTTGTGAATCCACATGAATGGGTTGACTGCTCATATGCTTGGGCTTCTGGGAATTGAAGTCCAAGAACAACCGGAGTGCCAAGGTTTGCCATCACTGTCTTAGAGTCTCAGGGAGAAATCATTACCAACACCTGCTCTCTGATACTTCTAACTGGAGACACTAGGTATTTAAACTATTTAAATGTGCTTTAACCAGCAAGATTTGGCATTTTCCTGATTTATCCAGATAACATTGTGTTAAGAAATAGATTCACAGGCACTAGCTGGCTGTTCCTCAGTTAATTAATTCAGTGGGAAAGTCTCTACAGCAGGATGCAAAAGGATGTTTGGGAAACCAAAGCAGTGATTCTTCTTTGCCACCCGCTTTCCCCGCTTGGGCTTTTGAGAAGATCAGGCTTCAAGGTTTCCTGAGGATGTGCTCCCAAACCTCAGTGGCAGCTCTTTGGAGCTTATCATAACAGGCGACTCTGTTTTTCGTTTGTAAAAGCATTCCAGTCTCACAGCAACAATAAGTAGTTTTGACAAAAGATGCTCACCCTTCCAAAATAAATATCCCATACAGACTTTGGATTTCTACACTACAGAAAACAGATCATAAACCAGATCGACACCAGTGGAATGTACCAAGCAAAGCGCCCAGAGACTAAATAAAGGGAACTTCCAGCTCCAACAATTTTCACCCTCAATGGCTTTAACTTTACGTGAAGCCGTCTCATTTGGATGGCACAATGTCTGAGTGAATTGCTGCCTGCATTTGGAAAGCAAAAATGAGGAATGACATGCCCAATAAGTAACCATAGTTGAAACAAAGTCATAAATAGACTCAGTCGTCATGACGTAATCCCAGATCAGTTTCATGTTTCCAACCACACAGAGCTGTGGGGGAGTTACATCGCTATGATCCAGTCTCACACCACTTCTGCAGTGTGTGGACACATGTGGTTAAAAACTATGCAAGAGGATTGCTAGGAAATGGAAAGTTGATATATGGAGTGAGAGGCACCTGCATTCTAATGCCATGTGGGAAGAAGGTGAGAGAGGTTTTTGTTAACATGCCAGAAATGCTGGAGTTGAAACGGTACTGGGCCATCACTAACATTAAACAATAAAATCATCGAAATCATTACAATAAGAAGTATTAAAACTGTAGTCCTTATAAACTGTTGCTTTCCTTTGTTCTCTCTAATTAGGTAAATGTTGCCCTTATTCGAAAGCCAGTTGTATCCAACACTAGAGAGCAGTGTTCATCTCTGTTTACAGCCAAAGAGCCAGTACTATCTGTTTGCAGATGTTTCTGTGGTCATGTGGCAGGCATAACTAGACACCGAAACTTACGGAGAGCTGTTACCTTTCCTGCCAAAGCAGTACCTATTTATCTACCTGCAATTTCTCAAACTGCTGACATGCCAAACTTCCAATCATCAAGTCCAGTGTCTTAACCACTAAGCACTGCAGTCCCCATCTCACTCTACTAAATTGCATGTTACTTTTCTTCTTTATTTTACTCGTAATATCTTCTTGTGCAGAGGACTACAACAGGACTGGGGTCACTGTTATGGGATGGATGATGGGGAAGAATATCTAAAGTCCAAAACTGTGTATAGTACCTTCAGGGAGTTAGTTTCTCATGACCGCTTAAAATAGCAACTATGGCTTCCTCTTACAGAGGGTGCTAAAAATGTATACACATTGACCAAAATGTCCACTTGTATTGCCGTGCATTCCCTTTTAATTTTTTCCTGAAGTACTGCCAGTGTAGCTGGTTCATACCTGTCAACCTTCCCGGACTGGCCGGGATTTCCCGGTTTTCGGCACCGATTTGTGCCATTTCCCGCCCCGCGCTGCCGAAACCCCGGAATTTGGCAGCGGGGGAAAGGAGGTACTGCGCAGCCCTTCTGCGCAGGTCCCGGATTGGCCGGAGCTGCGGTTGACAGGTATGAGCTGGTTTCGAGCAAACATCATACAACACATTGCTACTGTAATTCAATTCAACTACGAAAAGTAATACATAGATAGTATCTCTTAAAATGTGTATACATTTTTTTCGGCACACTCTGGATATTTCATTTCTTGGACTACAGATTCTCACCATTAATGATGATAAAGATGCTGGAAGTTGTAGGCCAAACAAGTCCCAAACAATATGTAGAAACATGTTAGGTAGTAAAGAATAGGGAGAATTAAAAACAAAAAAAACCATGATTTCTTTTATAGAGAGGGAGAATGGCAGGAGAAAGCAAAGGGAATAGGTATTGCCTGCAGTTTGAAACAAAGCTGTTTTAAAGTGCCAGGCCTTGTTCTCTTTCTTTAGCATTTCTTGTTGGTGGGCAACCCCCCCCCCCCCTAAACTATGAAAATTAAAATAGGAATAGTAATTACACATATATACTGCCCCATAAGGACTGTGGTAGCTTAGTGGTTAAGATGCTGAACTTGACAACTGGAAGGTCGGCAGATTGAGACCTGAGTGCTGCATGACAGTGAGCTCCAGTCTCTGTCCCTGCTCTTGCCAACCTAGCAGTTTGAAAGCAAGAAATTGCAAGTAGATAATCAGGCACTGCTTCAGCAAGAAAGGTAACAGCGTTCCATGTGCTCCAATGTCTAGTCATAGCTATCACATGACCACGGAAACATCTGAAGATGCAGACAGTGCTGTCTCTTTGGATATAAAAGGAGATGAACACTGCACTCCTGGCCTTCGAGCAAGGGTGAACGTTACCTTTACTGCCCCATAGAGCGTAAAATATTCTAAGATAGTACAGATCACAGGCTTTTTATAAAAAATCTCCTAAGACTGAATCAGTAATGAGACAGCTCAGATGGTGGTTCTTCCTCTTCTAAAGAATAAAGCCCAGTCAAACAGAAGGGCATTAGGAAATAATGACATCATGCTGTGTTGTTCCCATGAGGTGTTGTTTTCAGGAATGTTGCCATGGACTGTTATGGGCAACCGGGGGCCTGTCCAGACCGGTCATTTTACTGTTGGCTGGTATGCTGGAAATGGGGTTGGTTGATTTAGTGTAAGGGACCAAAGACAATGAAACAGCCGAAGGGTTGGCTTAACACAGGTTTATTGCATGATGATCCGGAGGAACATGTGGTAATGGCGGATGGTTGGCTCAATATATACAGCTGGCTATACATTTGAATGTGGCTCGTCGACAGACTATTGGTTGCTGCCTGCGTGACGTCGTAGAAGGTCACGCCCTCCTTGACCAGGTGAAGAGGTGGCGGGGAATCTTCCCGCGCTGCTGAACCAGGTGAATCTGAGCCATGAGAGCTGGACGCTCGCTACTGCCCTCTGGTGGTCACTAGCTCGCGTCCCCTTATCAGGTTTACATTGATACAGCTGATGGTTATAATGTTGCACACAGAAAGGTTACATTGTTAACACATGGCAATGGTACATTGTTAAAGGCACAGCTTTACAGAACACAACATCCCTCCCCCCTAGGATGAGACGAAGTCTCTCAGCCAAGATGGCTTGTTGCATGTGCGTTTGGGCCGTGAAGAGGGCTGCCCCCCCCGGGGGCGTTATTGCTTCTTTGTTCCCTGGTCCCTTGTCCTGAAATGGGAGAGGGAGACTTGTTAGTGGCTTGCCGCTGTCTGGCGGCCTTAGGGGAAGGGAAAAACTCCATTGTGGGCAGACCGGGGGCCGTCGGGGCTAACGAAAAACCCCTCTTCTCGCTTGGACGGGTGGGGGACCACTCCGAAAAACCCCCCGGTTCTGAAAATCAAAATCTAACTTAGTAGGGGTATCCACATTTGTGGGGACCTTCCGCGAGATATGTATGGGGTCGGGTTCCTCCTCCTCGGAAAGATCCCCCAGGGTATCTATGAGGATATCCTCCTCCCCCCTTGGTGGGGGCCCGCGGTCCCCCTTCCCTCCCCCTTGGGCTGAACGGGTGGGGAAGAACCCTAACGCTGACTTATTCTCTGCATGGTCTGTGCCCTGCTCATCGGAGACCCTGCGTCGGAGCTGGTCCGCGTGCCGCCTCCACAGGAGCCCTGTGCTGGTTTCCACGCGGTACGACACGGGGCCGGTTTGCTCCACAACTACGCCCGGTACCCAGGCAGGGCCCGTGCTGGCGTAATTCCTGCAATGCACGGGGGCGCCTACACTGAAACTCTTTGTAGCCTGTAGCCCGATGTTCCTTCCTTTGTCCTCTACCCTCGTGGGGTCCAGCCTAGTAAGGATGGTGGTCAGTTTCCTACGCATTAAGAGCTCCGCGGGGGAGTAACCTGACGCCAACGGGGTCACCCTGTACCCTAGCAGAAACTGACACACTTGTAGGTTCAGATCCCCTGGGCCCATGCGCCGCAACGCGTCCTTCGTGGTGCGGACGAGGCGCTCTACTTGGCCATTGGTGGCCGGGTGAAACGGGGCGGAGGTGATGTGCCGAACGGCGTTAATCTCCATGAATGCCCTAAACTCGGAGGACGTAAAACAACTAGCGTTGTCACTAATTAATGTGTCGGGTATGCCGAACGCGGAAAAGAGCCTCCGCAAATGCCTAATGGTCTGGGCCGAGGAGGTGCTCGTGACTGGGATAACCTCCAACCACTTGGAGAAGGCGTCCACTACAAGAAGGAACAGGGTGCCTCCCGGGACCACGGCCCCTTAGCCGCGTCCCATTCCCTGTGGGGAAGGCGGGCCTCCTCTGGTCTGGAGCATTGGCAACTATCACAAGTGCCGACCATGTGCTCGATGTCGGCGTCCAGCTGGGGCCACCAGAAGTAACTCCGGGCCAGCGCCTTGGAACGCACGATACCGGGGTGGCCGACGTGCAGCAGTTTGAGCACCAGCGGCCGAAGGGAAGTGGGAATCACCACCCGCTGCCCCCACAAGAGGCACCCCCTCTCTAGGGACAGTTCTAGCTTTTTTCTGAAAAATGGAGCGAACTCCTCCGCTGGGGAGGACGCCGGCCACCCTTTCTGCACCCAGGAGCTAACCGCCGCTAACGTCTTGTCCTTCTCTGTCGCTTTGGCAATGTCGGCGGGCACTACGGGGGGCGAATCCAGCACCTCTATCATGAGAACCTGATGGTCCCGCTCCCCCTTGCTCACCTGGCTGGGCGTTAGGGGAAGGGGAGACCTAGATAGAGCGTCCGCATGGCTGATCTCTTTTCCGGGCCGGTAGACCAACGCGTGCTGATACGCGTTGAGAAAAATGGCCCACCTGAGCATCCTCGGGGACAGGATCTGTGGGGTGGGCTTATCTGCGGTAAAGATGCCTAGCAGGGGCTTGTGGTCCGTCACAATGGTGAAGGGGCGGCCATACAGAAAATCGTGAAATTTCTTCGTCCCCGCGACTATTGCTAGTGCCTCCCTGTCTGTCTGTGCGTAGTTTCTCTCCGCTTGGGACAGGGACCTGGAGTAAAATGCTATCGGGGCCTCCCTTCCGTTTTCCAACACGTGGCACAGCACCGCTCCCACCCCCACTGGAGATGCATCACAGGTCAGAACTACTGGGCGTTTGGGGTTGAAGTGGGTCAGTATGGCGTCAGACGCCAGGAGGCTTTTTAACTCACTAAATGCCCTTTCTTGGTCATCACCCCACTTCCATGCCTGGTCTTTCTTTAGCAGTTTGTGTAGCGGCTCAGCCACCGCTGCCTTTCGGGGGAGGAAGGAGTGGTAAAAGTTGAGCAGCCCTAGGAACGACTGCAGCTCGGGCTTGGAGGTGGGGCGGGGGGCTTTCTTAATGGCTGCTACCTTGGACTTGGATGGTTTTATTCCCTCAGGAGTCACACAAAACCCTAGGAACTCAACCTCGGTTGCGAAGAAGACGCATTTGTCCTTCCGCAGCCTCAGCCCCGCTTTTTCGAATATTGTCAGGACCTTCCCCAACCTCTTGGCCAATTCAACCCGACTCCCCCCGTTATTAACACGTCATCAAAATAAGGCAACACCCCCTCCAGTCCCTTCAGGAGCCGTTCCACGAGTGACTGGAAAATTCCAGGCGCTGAATTCACGCCAAACTGGAGGCGCGTCACCTGGAACACCCCCTTATGGGTGACTATGGTCTGTGCAGCAGCGGCGGCAGGGGACACCGTAAGCTGCTGGTAGGCCTGTGCTAAGTCGAGCTTAGCGAAACACTTCCCCCCGTGTAACCTGGCCAGCAGATGGCTGACTACCGGCACCGGATATGCATTCGGGCGGATCGCCTTGTTGATGGTGCACTTGTAGTCGGCGCATATGCGGACCTCCCCATTGGCCTTTAGTGCGGTTACAATTGGAGTTTCCCACTCCGCAGAATCTACAGGCACAAGGATCCCCTGACCCACCAATTTGTCCAGTTCCGCCTCTATCTTGTCCTTGAGTGCGAACGGCACCCTGCGTGGTTTAAGGCGAATTGGACGGACCTCCGGGTCCAGGTCGAAAGTCACTGGGGGCCCCTTGAATTTCCCCAGTCCTTTTTTGAAGACTTCGGGGTGCGTCTCGCAACCTCCTGAATTGGATCAGTCCCAACGGCGTGCATCCCAACGGCGTGCACCCCCCCAATAAACAACCCCAGGGGCTGGAACCATTGAGTCCCGAGGAGGCTGCAATCTCCCCCCTTGAGCACGACTAGGGGAAGGGACGTGGCGTGCTCCTTGAATTTGACCTGAAATTCTCCGACCCCCAACACTGGAATGCTGTTCCCTTGCACGTCCCGTAGTGTGGACCTCAAAGCTTTGAGCTTGGGTCGCTTGTGGGGGGCAATTCCCAAAAACTCCCTCTGGGAAATGATTGAATATGAGGACCCCGAGTCAATTTCCATCCTAATGGGAACCCCTTGGACTAGTACCTCAACAAAGTAGCGGGGGTGTCCTGTGGACACGCTGAACACTGGGGCGTCGTCCTCGCTGCCGTCGGAGATGCGGCCCACGCCGTCCGGCTTCCGCGTGGCCTGGGCGCCGTCCTTTGGTCTCGTTGAGCGGTCTTGTCCCGCGGAGCGGTCTGCGGAGCTCCTCCGGGTCTCGCGCTTCTTCCTGCACACCTTGGCGATGTGCCCGCGGCGGCTGCAGTTGTGGCACTCGGCCTTCCTGAACGGGCACTTTACGCGGTCGTGGGCCGCTCCACAGCCGTCGTATCGCCAGCTCTCCTTCCGGACCCTCCGGACGTCCTTGTCGTCGCTGCTCTCTGTGGACGACCTCGAAGCTCGCCGGGCCGCCTGTACCGGAGTCTCTGCCTTGCTCGACTTCGGCCGCCAGTCCTGGAGTTCTTGGACCCCGGCCTTCGTAGCTTCTGCGGCCTGGGCCGCTCTGACGACCTCCTGCAACGTGGGAGGCGGCTCTTGGTTTATTAATGTGCACTGGGTTTCGGCGTCGTTCAGGCCACACAGCACACAGTCCCGGAGGGTGATTTCGGCATTCTCCCATTTGCACGGGCCGGCCGCCAGCCGCAGGGCCGCCACGAATGCGGCGACCGTCTCCCCGGGCGCTTGGACTCGCCTCCAGAACGCACTCCGAGCGGGAAACATCGCCGTGGCGGGCCGAACGTGCTCACGCAGCATCTGCATGAGTTCCTTGGCCTTGAATTCGCTCACCCTCCTCGGTGCAATCAGGTCCACCAAGGTCCTTTTGGTTTCTTGTCCGAGCATCCTGGTGAAGATGGCCCTTTTCTTCGCCTCTTCTGTGACTTCGGACTCGATCAGTGCGGCCTGGAAGTCCATCTCGAAGATCTCCCAGTCGCCCGGTTTCCTGATTTCGAAACCGGCGCATGTCTTGGTCCCGTGGGCTGCCATATCCCACCTTCGTCGCCAATTTAGTGTAAGGGACCAAAGACAATGAAACAGCCGAAGGGTTGGCTTAACACAGGTTTATTGCATGATGATCCGGAGGAACGTGTGGTAATGGCGGATGGTTGGCTCAATATATATACCTGGTTGCTGAACCAGGTGAATCTGAGCCATGAGAGCTGGACGCTCGCTACTGCCCTCTGGTGGTCACTAGCTCGCGTCCCCTTATCAGGTTTACATTGATACAGCTGATGGTTATAATGTTGCACACAGAAAGGTTACATTGTTAACACATGGCAATGGTACATTGTTAAAGGCACAGCTTTACAGAACACAACAGTTGAGTTGGGAGGGACGAGCGATATGCCATTTGGCATGATCCACAAGTCCAAATGGCGAGCTTCCAGCTCCTTCTGCTGTCAAGTGTCAGTTGAACACTTTCCCTTAAACACTGTCAATTGAAAGGGGTAAAAGAGGATGCAGGGTGTTTATCACTGAACAAGAAAGCCAGAAAGAAGGTAGTGATAGAGAGCAAGGGAACCCCTTCTCTTTTGTGTTGGGAAAGTTTGGTGTTCAGTAATAAGAAGCAGCAGCCAGTATGTTGTTGTTGTTGTTCAGTCGCACAGTCGATTCTGACCCTTTGTGACCCCATGGACCATTTTCCTCCAGGCGTACAGAACATACAGAACAGGGGCGCAGCCACGCCTTATATACACCTTGGGAAGTCAAACATTGACGCATGGAACAATCTGATTGGTTGCTGAGTCAAACATTGACGCATGGAACAATCTGATTGGTTGCTGCAACTGGCGCGAACCCAAGTCTCACAAGAGTTCCTTTCTGAAGAGAACTCAAAATGGAGGATCACTTATGTTTAAATACATTAACATAAAATTACATACACAACATTCCTCCCCCCTAGGATTGCACAAAGTCTTTTAACCATTGCAGGGGGCCACACTGTCTTTTTGGCCACACTGACATTTGATCAGATAGCTGAGCCCTAGGGCTATCAGGTACCTGTGTTGAATGTTCTGCAATGGGAATGCCGCTAGAACTACTAGCATTGTCCACCGAGTCCACTTCCATCCGCCCTGGTACGCCTTGCAGCTTCAGGTCAGCGAAAAACCGGCTGGAAATGTTGGAGATGTTGCTGAAAGACGGTGGAGATCTTTGAGATGGACGCTCCTTTCCATCTCGGCCGCTTGCCCGATGCTGGAACCTGCCTCTGGCATTGCCGACACACCCTTGCGATGTGCCCACGCTTGCCACAGTGATGACAGTTGGCCTTCCGAAATGGGCACTTCTGATGGTCGTGTTTTCCTCCGCAGCCATTGCACAGTCCCTGGGCTATAGAAAAACATGATATTTGGAAGCATCTTACAATGTGCATTAGCTCATTCATGGGCAGCATCCCCATGCTAGTGGGCATGTCTATTCAGGGACTCCAAGCACTTACAAGAGGCATTATGCAGGTTTTAGGCTGTGGTGGCTCAGTGGTTAAGAAACTCTCCCTGTTAGTCAGAAGGCTGGCAAGTCGGCAGTTCGAGACCCAAGTACTACATGATGGAATGAGCTCCCAGCTCTGTCCCAGCTCCTGCCAACCTAGCAGTTCGAAAGCAAGAAATTGCAAGTAGATAAACAGGAACCACTTTGGTGGGGAAAACATCTTGGGGACATGAAAGGAGCCTCATTTGGATGTCCCCTGCAAAAATCCTTTCAACCCAGAATAATTTCTGACACAAAATTATTATTATTATCTTCAACTACCTCAATTGTTTCTATTTTTCTATTGAGGAGATGGAGGCAGTGAAGGGAAAATACAGGAGGCATTAACACATCCATTAAAAAAAACAGATGGCACTTAAGCTTCTTTTTTCGAGAGTGCATAAATTTGGGAATTTGATGAAGACCAAAGGACCCCAAGGCTTGCACAGAAAGGCTCTGAAGCCACACAGTTCCCATCTTGCACAATTTTTAGTAATTCTCTGTAGAATTTATTGTTGAGTGAGGAATTGTCATGTTTTGTTCATGGACCTCTTTTAGTCATCCATTTTATGTTATACCCTGGACCATAGCTTGTTCTTATGCGCTGTCAAGTAATCTCCAAATAGGTGACCCTATGAATGAATGATCTTCAAAATATTATGTCCTCAGGAACCCTTCTCAGCTCTTGCAAGCTTGATCCTCTGGGTTTATTTAGGGCAGGGGTTCCCAAACTTTTCAAGCCGGGGGCCAGGTCACGCTCTCTCAGACAGCTTTGAGGGCCGGACGGCCATTTTGCCCTGCCTGCATGATGGTGGTAGCCTTTTGTCTCAACAGTTTCAAAGGGATGGCCATGTTGTTTCTTGAATGCCCTTGGAGGGGTGGGGGGCCCACATGAAATGGCTCCATGGGCCATTTGGTTGGGAACCTCTGATTTGGGGAGTCTGTCCATCTTCCTCTTTTTCTCCTGCCTTCAACTTTTTCCAACAATGTTGTCTCTTCCAGAGAATCCTGCTTTCTCATGATGTGCTAAAAGTAGGATAGTCTCAGTTTCCTCATTTTTGCCTCCAGGGATAGTTGAGTCTTGATTTGCTCAAGAATCCACTTGATTGTCTTTCTGGCAGTCCATGGTATTTGCAAAGTTGTCCTCCAGCACCATATTTCAAATGAGTAAATCTTTGTTTCCAACTCCTTTCTTTTCTTCTGAGGTTCTGCTTGTCTTTCCTCAAGCCTTAAAATGTTTATTTTAAGGAAAAAGGAAAGGTATTCCCCACACGTACTTTCTTTTAAATGAAGCAATGAAGCAACTGTCATTTTAAAACATTGATCTAGGAGGTTGAATCCAACCTTAAATCTGAGTACAATTTGCTATTCATTACTGTGACCATTGGCCACGCCCTCCAGCTAATGTTGAATTTCACACATTTAATGAACTCCTTATTTGGAATAAAATAAAAACCCATACATGTGACTTGTAAAACTTGATTTATACTGTTAAAATAAATGGCATTATGAAAGAAAACATTTGAAAGTATGTATTTACGCAAAGACTATTAAAAAGAAAGAAATATATACCCACCACCAAATCATTAATTGGGCTAAAAATATAATTCCAGCCCCCCACCCGAATATCAATGAAAGCATTCTTTCTAGAGCTCTGTGTCTTTCAGCACCTCAAATTTAGTTGCTCTCTGCTTCAGTGGGCAAATATGCTAAGTTATTTAAAGGTGGAAAGCTTTCACAATGTAATTGTCAATATTTAGTATGTTAAGTTAACTTGACAAGTCAGTTCATGATGCAATCCAGGTTCTATAATTAGTATGTTTCTTGCAACTGTAATAAAACCCCTCAGCATTAGGTCAGTTCTTGTCTGGACTGTTTAAGAGATACCTTGCAATGTGCTTTGATTCAGGCATGTTCAGTTTTTATTAGATGTTAGCACCTGATATTTCCTCCAGGCTTGAGTTTTACTGAACACTTTGTTCTGTCGTTTTAGTATTATTATTTTTTGTGTGCACTACCAAATCATTAACAGGAGTTGCCTCGAAACCAAGAAGATCAGGGATGAGCGTAAATCACATAGTCAACAGCACAAAGGGTGCACACAGCAGGAGTTCTCCTGCTTGGGAACAACTGGAGCACAGCAAAATTAAAAAACACTCAAAGTCTTTATTGTGGATCAATTGGAAAAAATGGCCCATTACCGTGAATAGTGTTGTTGTATATGAAGGGAGGGTCAGTATGCTGCAAGGACTGAGGGTAAGTACAACACACCTTCATCTGCTCGACACACAGAATTTATTGAATTCCACTGTCATACATCCAGCAAGCTGGAAACAGAAGTTCCGACCATATCATATCTGTGGCCCCATAAGCAGCATTTTCTATAGAGAGGTAAAGGACAACATGTATGGAGATATGGGGCTTCTCCCACATGGCTGTGGCTACCTATTAAGCAAGAGGTGCCCAGATCCGGCATGTGGCACCAAATCATCCATCCTGCACTGCCTTTTCTGCTCCCAGAAGCAGAAGTAAAACATGCATGTGTATGTGCAAAATGCTCTCATAAATGTACCCACGGCTGTTGTAAACCCATTTACAACAACCACGAGTGCATTTATGGCAGCATTTTGCACGTGTGTGTTTTACTTATGCTTTAGATGGGAAGAACCATTTGACTGGCCCACTGAACCACGTGACTGGCCTGCAGCCTGAAAATTTTGGGCACCCCTGTTTAAACTAATCAGTGGGTGCTTTTGTTTGGGCCCCCAACACTACATCTAATTGTGTCATGCAAAAGAACTGTTTCTGTAGCCACACCTAGACTCTGGGAGTTTCATTTTTATGAATCTTTGTTTTCCAGTGAGAATACATTCTGCTTCTTCTGCTTCTAAAAAATAAAGTTGAATTACAAAATTTCATACAGAATAGGTCTGTCAGTGGTTGCTACTTACAGTTACCATTTGGAATGTCCAGGTTCTTATCATATGTGCCATTGATTGCCAGATATTTGGGAACATCAGTAGTGTAAGGTTTTGTTTTTCAGTTGCACAGTCGATTCTGACCCTTTGCGACCCTATGGACCATTGCCCGCCAGGATTTGCAGAAGCATCAGGTCAGTTGCATGTAAAGCATGGATATTTAGTTTGGCTCTTTTGGAAACCAAATGAGAACAAGTCCAAGATATATCTATCAATGAGAGTAGGACATCTACAACATGGAGGAATCAGTTCCACATATATAGTCTAGAATTGATTACTTGGTTGATCCGTACTTCATGTGTCTAGTTTGACGTGGTGGATCTAAGCTTCTTCTCCCACTGTTTCCAATCCCCAAACTTTTAGCAGCCTCTCACCATCAGGAGGTCCTACCACAACTGTAGCAGGGTCCAATGGTATGTGGTGTACTGAGGCCCATGTTTTTGATTATCCTTTAGTTGCACCTGATGAAATTTCTTTGTACATAATTACCAACAGTGATGCACTGCAGCAGGTTCTGCGGAAATCTCCTCAGGCCATGCCCACTTGATTGGCCACTCCCACCTCCATAGCCCATAATGCAGGATGTTTGGCCCTGCCCACAGATTTAGCCCCACCCACAGATTTGGTCAGCCAACATAGCAGGTAGTAATTTTATTTTGCAGTGCATCACTGATTACCAAAGCTGACTGGATAGCTCAGGTATCTGACTTGGGAGCCAGAGGTTGGAAGTCTGAGTCTCCATTGTGCCTCCTGGGAGAAGAGCCTGTCAGTGTGGCCCTGGGAAGCTCTCCAGTCCAAAGGGCACCCCCAGAAGAAAGGAATGGTAAGCCACTTCTGAGCACTATCTACCTAAAAACTCCTGAAAGAGATCATCATAAGTCAAAATTGACTTAACATACACCAAGGCATAGCTGTCAAGTATCCCTTACCGGCCAGGAAAACCCCTTATTTTACCCTCTTTCCTGCCGTCATCCCTTATTAATTAGACTGCAATGCCCTATTGCCGCCATTGGAGGGCAGCACAGGATAAGCATAGCTGTCAAGTATCCCGTATTTGCCGGGAAATTCCCTTATTTCCAAATCCAAAACTTGACAGGTATGCACCAGCGGTTCACAACCTTTTAAAGCTGTGGGCCAGACAATGCCCCCTAGAAAGCTGAGCAGGCCAGATTGGTGGTTCTTCTGCCATAAACGCTGCCGTAAAACAAGTCTGCGTCTGTCATAAATGCATTTATGATAGCTGTGGGCACATTTACAGCTGTCATAAATGCTTCTGCTTCTTCTTCCAGTGTCATCATCATCGTGGGACACATGAAATGGTGCTGTGGGCCAGGTCTGTCCCATGGGCCATAGGTTGAGAACCCATGCAGTACATTATTGTTATAATTACTAAACTACTATTTTTGTTTACATTAACACTAGCTTTGGCTTAATTTGAGGGCACAAACACAAGCAAATTTTAATAACCTAATATCTCTGGTGACCCTTTAAACCAGAGGTTCTCAACCCTTTTAAGCTAGGGGCCAGGTCACGCTCCCTCAGGCAGCTTTGGGATCCAGACAGCCATTTTGTCTTTCCTCCACCACATGACACTTCCGGGTGTGGTGGTGTGGTCACATGAAATGGCACTGTGTGCCCCATATGGCCCATGGGCCGCAGGTTGAGACCCCCTGCTTTAAAGTTTTAAAAACCAAATCGAAACAGAGGGTAGCTGATTCATGTTCGCTGTGTCAAGAATTCCATGGGCATCCCTGTTTGTAGACAGATCCAAGAGTGTTAGTCATATACCAACAGCAGTTGCAGAATGCAGCAATTCTTTTGACCTCACTGTTTCAGAAAGAAAGCGTTGTTGGAGGGAACAGTGAGCTTTATAAATGCGGCCCTTTCATAAAAAGAAAACTTAATTTTGAGTTGACAGATGACGTCAAGATATGTGCTGTTCTGTGCACGGAGGGCTTTGCTTTATAATGGACCAAACATTCGATGACAGCATTTCAGTGACATCACACAGTTTGAGAAAAGGTGACATGCTTTTGATATTACATCAATATTTGGGACACCATAGTGTCTCAACTGTGAGAATTTAGAGACCTGATGACCAGCATTGTCCATAATAAAGTGGGTAAATGTATGCTACCACTGTACTGCATTCAAATTTTGCTCTGCTACACTAGACACAAGCTTAGATACTGGCTTACATTGAAGATGTACTAAATCAGAGGTCAACTATATGCAGCTTGTGGTCTCCCTCTGTCAGCCCCCCAGCAATGTTCAGTAGATGTAGATGTACAGTATACATAGACGTATTAGTATATGTACAAATACAGCCCAGACACTGAAGATGATTGTTAGAGCAGAATAGTATCCTTCAGAGAGTTCTGTAGGCCAGCCATCATGAGTCAAGTGCTTTTTGCAGCACCTGTGCAGGACATCTGGCCGGGGAAAGTTGCTTTGTGGTTCACTATCTGTTCACTTAACCAATAGGGTTGTTGTAAACATTGAAGGAGGAGAGTGCAAAAGCTGGCTTGAGACTCAATATCAAGAAAACCAAAATAATGGCAACAGGCCCTATCAGTCCCTGGAAAATGGATGGAGAAGAGGTAGAAGCAGTGACAGATTTTACTTTCTTGGGATCTAAGAACACCGCAGATGGTGACTGCAGCCATGAAATAAAGAGGCGACTGATTCTGGGGAGACAAGCCATGAGAAACCTGGGGAACATAGTGAAAAGTAGAAACATCACCTTGAAAACAAAAATTTGCATAGTCAAAGCAATGGTATTCCCGGTGCTAATGTATGGGTATGAGAGCTGGACAATTAGGAAAGCTGAGTGCAGAAAAATAGATGCCTTTAAAATGTGGTGTCGGAAGAGAATTTTGAGAGTCCCCTGGACAGCGAGGAGAGCAAATAGGTCAATCTTGGAAGAAATCAACCCTGACTGCTCACTGGAAGGTCAAATAGTAAAGATGAAGCTGAAGTACTTTGGACATCAAATGAGAAGGGAAGATTCACTTGAGAAGGCCTTGATGCTGGGAAAGGTGGAGGGCAAAAGAAGAAGGGGTAGCCAAAGATGAGATGGCTAGATGGTATTGTAGACACAATGGGCACAGAGGTGGGTGGGCTGAGGAGGATGGTGGAGGACAGAGATGCCTGGAGGACAGTGGTCCATAGGGTGTGACTGAACAACAAAAACCATGAAAAAATAGGGCCACAGTGGCTTAGTGGTCAAGACACTGAACTTGATGACTGGAAGGTCGGCAGGTCAGTTGTTGAAGACCTGAGTGCTGTGTGATGGAGTGAGCTCCTATTGTCTGTCCCAGCTCCTGCCAACCTAGCAGTTAAAAAGCAAGAAATTGCAAATAGATAAATAGGTAGAGATGGCTAGATGGCATCAGAGATCTGGGTGGGCTATGGAGAATAGCAGATGACAGAGGAGCCTGGAGTGCTGTGGTCCATGGGGTGTGACTGAACAACAAACATTTACCACTTTGGCAATTTCAAATAAATGATATGACCCACAGTTTGAAAGAAGTTAGAAGGCTTGTGCAGTACAGCTTTGTATCTGCCACTCTCTTTATATTATACTGTGGATAATTCTGCTTTCCTTATGGTAAACAAGTTTCTGGATGTCATTCAACATACTCCTGGATCATATTTAAAGTAAAAAATCTGTTTCACATAGAAGGATAAATGATTATGGCTATTATCATCTTTACTGCACTAAATTCTTCTGCACCGATTGTTCTTGTTACTACTGCTTTGAAAGGATCTGAATAGGATAAAGTCACCTTTCTTGTGCACATATGTGCTGTAAACAAAGTTAAAAGCTAAAGATGGGTGGGAGAGGGAGTTGAGAACATAGGTATGCTTGATATTTTGTCTCATTCCCAGATTTTTCTTATTCTCCTTTTTCCTTAGGCATGTTGGATTGTCATTTACAACACAATACATTATGAATTTAACAGAATTTAAATGCAATTGCACACCCAGGTGAAGGAATCTGGTCCATATTCTCTGCCAGCCAATAAAACATGTTGTTGTTAACATATAACACTTCAATTGAGTGTAAATGAAAGGCCTCAGCTTTGGCTGGTTGCAGCAGAATAGCCTTGGTGCAATACGAGGAGTGGATCCCTGCATTTGCTGATCTGCCTGTTATCCAAAGCACACCTTAACACATCCTTGATGGGTGACCAAGAATTGGCAACTAAAATTGCATATATTCACAGGTGCAAGACCACTGGAGGACACTGATCCTCATGTGAGGGCTGTATTGGCCTTCCAAAGCCAGGTACACTCTAGTCCGGTGATGGTGGACCTTTTAGAGACTGAGTGCCCAAAACTCAACAGGCTGCCATCCATGCCACAGAGGGGTGGGGCAAACTCTATGCTGGGGGGAGGAAGGAAGCATTCCCATTGGGCTGCTGGGCAGAGGGATGCAGCGAACTCTGTGCGGTGGTGACGATGCGCACATGTCCACAGAGAGGGCTCTGGGTGCCCCCTCTGGAATGTGTGCCATAGGTTCACCACCCCTGTCCTAGTCAGTCTCCTCTCACTTCTTGATCCTCATATATGGTTGATCTCAAGACTGAGATAGTGCTGAAAGCCTGTCAACTTCACCAGAGTCCAATCCTATGAGCAAAACAACCTTCCTTTAATCAACAAGCTGCAATAAAATATATGCATATTTATAGTCCATCATTTTTTTACTGTACAATGCCCCACCCACCCCCAGTCACCATACATAGAGAAAATTGGAGTGCCATATTTGATTTCTTTTGAGTTGATAGGCAGCATATATAAAAGAAGTAGGAGGGAATCATTCATTGGTTAAACTGATATCTGGAGACTATGTGGGAGCTCCTTAAACTCTGCCAGCAGCTCCAAAAGCATTTACAACTTTTTGTTCAATCCACAGCCACATGAAGAATGAAATTGAAGCCAATGGAAATCTGTGACATTTTTAGCATTATGCAATGCGTGTATGAAGAACGATTACAGAAACTCCCCACGTCTTTCCAAAACTATTTCTTGCTTTTAATTATATTTTACCATTAATTCAAGACAGCTTTTCTCTAATGACAGTCTACTATACCGAACTTATGTAACCCATTTAGAAATGGGAAATTAGGAACAGTTGGAGGGGAAGGCTTTGTTGTAATAATATAGTGTGCTCTTTTCTTACTGTCAAAGGAATCGTTCAGTAATCTCCTTAGTTGATATCTGTGATAGTTAAATATCCATAACAAGGAGTTTAGGGAGAAGAAGACTATAGACAATGAGGGATTAAGGAGTGTTAGAAGTGTTCTACTCTTTTGCAATGTTGCTGAAATTTTGAACGATCTGAAAGCCTTGTTTCTCATAAGGTAGACTTCCTTCTGGTGACTGCGGTGGCTTAGTGGCTAAGACACTGAACTGGAAGGTCGGCAGGTCAGCAGTTTGAGACCCGAGTACTGCACAGCAGCGTGAGCTCCCATCTCTGTTCCAGCTTCTGCCAACCTAGCAGTTTGAAAGCAAAAAATTGCAAATAGATAAATAGGTACCACTTCGGGGGGGGGAGGTAAACAGCATTCTGTGTCTAGGCATGGCTGTCACATGTCCACAGAAATGTCTGCAAACACAGACAGCACTGGCTCTTCGGCTATAATCACAGATGAGCACTGTCCTCTAGAGTCAGATACGACTGGCTTTCGAGCAAGGGCAACTTTTATCTTTACCTTTACTAGACCTCCCTCTGACAACTTGCTGACCGGGTATCAGAGCAAATGGTAGTTTTCATTACAACAAAGCAATGTGCTGAGATGATACAATAAGCCTGACAATAAAATAAAATAAAAAATGGATTCTAAGCATTAGCTGTGGTGATATACATTTTTTGAAACGGGACTCACTTGGTTCAGTTTTCATTTGTTGGAAAGTGAATGTCATAAAGAATGAATATACCCCTCCCCTTCCATTCAGGAAGTTTTTTTTCCTCTGGTGCCAGAAAGGCAACCACGTCATTTTCCAGGAATGCTCTGCACTCTTGGATGTTGGGGAGGTCACTGGTTTGGTAGTGGCAAAGACTATTCCCACTTCCCCAAAGCCTGGGAATACGGCAGATTTGAAAGCTCAATGGAAAATGGAAGGGTAACTGTTAGAACAAGGTTAGGTGAAGGGTAGCCATCCAGATATCGTTAGATTGCATATCCCAGCATTCCTCATCACTTGGTATGCTGAAACTGGATGATGGGAGTTGTGATCCAAAAACATCTGGAGTGCTGTTCTTTGCCTACTTCTGTGGTTAAGACACTGGACTTGATGACTGGCAGGTTGGCAGGTCAGCAGTTCGAGACCCGAGTACTTCACGATGGAGTGAGCTTCCAACTCTGTCCCAGCTCATGCCAACATAGTGGCTTGAAAGCAAGAAATTGCAAGTAGATAAATAGGGACCACTTCCATGGGAAGGTAAACCGTGTCCCATGCACTCCAGTGTCTAGCCATGCCTGACACATGTTCATGGAAACATCTGCTGATTCAGACAGTGCTGGCTCTTTGGCTATAAACAGAGATAAGCACT